>JBBDGP010002151.1:0-1200000 GCA_037952835.1 Lithobates septentrionalis
GTAAATTTAGAAAGACATATTTTGCCCTCCACATTACCACCATTAAAGATTACAATCGGCGCTTGTTGTTGGAATTCCACAATACATAAACATGACGGGAAATCTTCACAAGATAATAACAATCGGACCCAGCATGGAGGGAACAATAAGCTGTGTCGGGGGAGAGGCATACTTTGCATAGATGAGCAAACAAAGGTCAATTATTCAGATGTAATGGAATAAAAAAAAACGATTGCAGTTATTTTATATGGCGGAACAATAGAAGGAAAATACGCAATTTTCTTTGTTTAAAACCACTTCCCATCCGGGCCAATTCTGACACTTCGCTTCTACATGTAAAAATCTTCATTTTTTTTCTAGAAAGTTATTCAGAACCCCCAAAGATTAAATATGTTTTTTTTTTTTAGCAGAGACCCTAGGGAATAAAATGGCGGTCGTTGCAATTTTTTATGTACGGTATTTGCGCAGCTATTTAGTATAAGCGCGTTTTTTTGGGAAAAAAAAAACAGTTTCATGAATTAACAAAAAAAAAACCCCAAAAACAGTAAAGTTAGGCCAATTTTTTTGTATATTGCAAAAGATGATGTTACGCCGAGTAAATAGATATCTAACATGTCACGCTTTAAAATTGCGCACACTCGTGGAATGGCGCCAAACTTTGGTACTTAAAAATCCCCATAGGTGACGGTTTAAATTTTTTTACAGGTTGCCTGTTTAGAGTTACAGAGGAGGTCCAGAATTGTTGCTCTCGCTCTAACACACATGGCAAAACCTCACATGTGTGATTTGAACGCCGTTTACATATGCGGGCGCGACTTACGTATGAGTTTGCTTCTGTGCGCGAGCACGCGGGGACGGGGGCGCTTTACTTTTTTTTTTTTTTTTCTTCTTTATTTTACTTTTTTTTTTACACTTTCTCTTTAAATTTTTTCGCGACTTACATATGAGTTTGCTTCTGTGCGCGAGCACGCGGGGACGGGGGCGGTTTGCATTTTTTTTCTTCTTTATTTTACTTTTATTTTTTTATTTTTACACTTTCTTTTTAAATCTTTTTTTTTTATCACTTTTATTCCTATTACAAGGAATGTAAACATCCCTTGTAAGAGAAATAGTGTGTGACGGGTCCTCTTTATGGAGAGATCTGGGTCTATAAGACCTCACATCTCTCCTCTAGGCTGGAAAGACCGAGATAAAAAAAAACATAATAAACTCTCTCGGCCTTTCCAGCCATGTCCCCGGCATTGTTTGCTTCCGCCGGCCCGGCTGTGACATCCTAACGTTGCGCCTGTGCCTCCGAGGGTCATAGAGATGACTGGGGACCATCTTGGTCACCAGAGATCTCTATGCTCAACTTCCGGCGGCAACCGATTCGTTCTCCGGCTCGCTGAACGCACAGGGAGCCGGTAGAAGCAGGGATATGCAATTAGCGGACTTCCAGCTGTTGCAAAACTACTAAGTCCCATCATGCCTTTGCCCAGTGGTGGCTGGTGCTCAAAATGTTTTGGGGGGGCGCAAACAAACTGAAAGATTCTGAAAAATACTGAAAAAAAAAAAACATCAATTGCAGCCACTGAGCCCATCGACTGCAGCCACTGTGCCCATCGACTGCAGCCACTGTGCCCATCGACTGCAGCCACTGTGCCCATCATCTGCAGCCACTGTGCCCATCAACTGCAGCCACTGTGCCCATCAATTTCAGCCTCACTGTGCCCCTCAAATGCAGCCACTGTGCCATCAATTGCAACCACTATGCCCATCAAATGCAGCCACTGTGCCCATCAAATGCCGTCACTGTGCCCATCAAATGCTGCCACTGTGCCCATCAAATGCTGCCACTGTGTCATCAAATGTAGCCACTGTGCCCATCAACTGCAGCCACTGTGCCCATTAAATGCAGCCACTGTGCCCATCAATTGTAGCCACTGTGCCCCATCAAACGCTGCCACTGTGCCCATCAATTGCTACCACTGTGCCCATCAATTGCTGCCACTGTGCCCATCGAATGCTACCACTGTGCCCATCAATTGCTGCCACTGTGCCCATCAAATGCCGCCACTGTGACCCCCCCCCCGCCCGCTCTCCGTCTGACCCACACTTACCCTATCTTGGTGGTGGGTCAGGCAGCAGGTGACGGCGGCGAGCTGTGGGACCTTGCAGCGGGTCAGACAGCGGTGAGCTGTGTCCTCCATGCGTCTCCTCCCCTCATCCTGATAGGCGTACAATAGCAGCGCCTGTCCTTTCGGCCAATCAGGTGACGGTTAAGAGTGGGGGAAGATGGTAGTTGCGCTGTGATGAAGGGGGGGGGGGAAGCTACAGAAGATGACTAAAGTGGCAAAGTGAACTAAAAAAGCAGAAACGGGCCAATGCATGAATGGATCCTACATGCTAAAAAAACATGGTGGGGATGCAGTGCAGTGCAGACAAAGCCTAATATATAAAGGTAATCGTGAAACAGTGACTGCTTGAATATAGCAAAACAAAAATGCATATACTAACACAAATAAGATGAATAATGACACAATGCAAAAAAAAAAAATATATAATGCAAGAAAAATATATGTGGGCTAGTGCCCCATTAGCAAAAACTTCCCAGATCCTGGTGAACTACAAGTGACAAATCCCTAGGACAAACATGAGTTCTATCATCCAGTCCAAAAAGTCCATTGGCCCGTTTCTGCTTTTTTAGTTCACTTTGCCACTTTAGTCATCTTCTGTAGCTCCCCCCCCCCCCCCTTCATCACAGCGCAACTACCATCTTCCCCCACTTTTGTCCCATTTGTCCTGCCTTGGATCAGTACTTAGGTGTTGCAGCAGTGTCCTTTTAGCGTAGCCCCCCCCCCCCGACAGCGCAGGAGTTTCCACTTTCACAGGTGACAGTTAAGAGCTGCACTTCCTGATTGGCGGAGAGGAGGTTCGGTGTTAGAAAAGCGAATATTCATTCGCTTTTCTAACACACCTTTTTTGAAGCCTATTAGAGCCTATGGCTCTAAACACTCCCCGCCTCTGTAATTCAGGCGCCGGGCGTCCGAAAAAGGGGCCAGACGCATGAATAGGGGGTGGCAGCGGCAGCCATGGATACAATGCATGAATTTATCCATTACCATATAGGGGGGGGTGGCGGGAGAGAGGGGGCGGCGCCCGTGCGCCCTTAATAGACGGGCCGCCCATGCTTCTGGGTGTCACGCTTGTGGCTGTCAGAGTCTTGCAATGGCTCATGGGACTTGTAGTTCTGCAACAGCTGGAGGTCCGCTAATTGCATATCCCTGCCCTAGGGTGTCTGCAAAAAAAAAAAAAAATGTGTATTGTTTGGGGGTTATAAGTAATTTTCTAGCAAAAAAATACTGATTTAAACTTGTAAACAAAAAGTGGCAGAAAAAGCCTGGTCGGCGAGTGGTTAACAGATTTTTGCCTTAATATATTTCCTCCGGCTATGAATAAACTGCTGTAAATTTTTGCAATTATTTCCAGATGTGATAATGTATGCGGTAACCTGTATGTACTGTATATATTTATAGCGTCTTTTCATATCCATCTCAGCACAACATGACCCTGTTTGTTGGTGTTATATAAGCGGCAGAAATTAATTGATTTAAATGAAGGAAACCTGCAATTTTCTATGTTTTTACACCTGCTGCTCTGTGCGAGCTAATAGGAGGGAACCGAACATATCTTGAAAGTATCACATGAATTGGCTATATATATATATAAAGATTATGATTTGGTTTGATACATGTGTCATTTTGAAAATTTCAATAACATTTTTTTTTTTTAACAAGCAAGAAAAATAGGGATTTTTAAGGTGCAAATCAATTGAGTAGATATCAAATATATTGTATAAAAAAATTCCTTTATTTCGAGGAGCAAAATAGGAATTTACACATTAAAATGTAAAAAGGAGAATAGATACAGAGATGGCACGTATAGTTAGTTACAGTAACACAGCAATGAGCGATGTACTTCCCAACATGTTTCGCCCATATGTCGGGCTTCCTCAGGGGATGCTGGTCACATGCAGAGTGCACTGTTTTCTATCAGAGAACATACAACAATGACAACTAGAAAATGCATTTCCTGGGGAAAATGCGTGGGAATGCTGAATTGCTAAAACGGCCCCCAGCAAAATTGCCCCCCATCATATTGCCATCAAAACTGTCCCATCATATTGCCACCATCAAAACTGCACCATCATATTGCCACCATCAAAACTGCCCCATCAGAATTGCCTCATCAAAACTGCACCATCATATTGCCACCATCAAAACTGCCCCATCAGAATTGCCCTATCAAAACAGCCCCATCATATTGCCACCATCAAAACTACCCCATCATATTGCCACCATCAAAACTGCCCCATCAGAATTACCCCATCAAAACTGCCCCATCATATTCCTCTATTATAAATCAGTACATGGTGTGTCTGTCCCCCTCCCCCGGGCTCTGTAATCAGAGCTGAGATGCTCCAGCCACCTCCCCCCCTGTGTATAACAGAAGCTTTGGTAACCATGGCAACAAAACAAACACAGTACACTCTGATTAATGGCTAAAATTTTCTGAAATGACCTCTAAACAAATGGCCGTATTTTAAAAACTATACATCCTACAGCGAAGATTTTTTTTATTGTGAGAATCACAAGACCCAGACCTAGATTTTGATGTATAGTATGTCTCTGAAATATTAAAATTGAAGGCACAGTCGCAGTTTAGAAATTGCCCTTCAAATTTGAAGGGGCTAGAGTGTAGTTTCAATGAATGTCAATGGACGGCGTGAGTTGCAAACAAATGGTCATATTGTGAAAACTATCAGGACTATGGCTTAGCCGTGGACATGTTTAGTGGCAGCAGGGATAGCTGAACGTTTTGATATAAGATTTGTGTAGGTGGGCTTGAAAATGAGGGAGTGGTGGCAGTTTAGAAATCATGTTCTGATTTTCCAGCTTTTGTCCCCTCCCCCGGGCTCTAATCAGAGCTGAGATGCTCCAGCCACCTCCCCCCCTGTGTATAACAGAAGCTTTGGTAACCAGGGCAACAAAACACACACAGTACACTCTGATTAATGGCTAAAATTTCCTGAAATGACCGCTAAACAAAAAGCTTTTTCTCAAAAACTGTAAAAGATATCAAACTGAAAAGATATAGCCAGATAGCTGAATATTTTGTGAACATTTTAAAGTTTGTTTGGTGTCTCTAGGTGAAAGTATGAAGGAGCTGAAACTTTTGGGAGCGGAAGAAAAATTTAAGGATTTCAAGCATGCTCCCATTGACTTCAATGTTAAAAAAAAGTGATAAAAAGCTTAATATTTTAAAAAGTATAAATGGTAGAAAAAAAGTTGAAAAAGAGCACACCTCAGCTAAAAGAGACGAACATTTTGATAGTTGAATGGTTTTAATAGCTGAAAGTATGCAGAAGTTACGCATTACCGAAAAACGTACGGAATAAAATTAAAATTATTAACTAGAAAATGCATTTCCTGGGGAAAATGCGTGGGAATGCTGAATTGCTAAAACGGCCCCCAGCAAAATTGCCCCCATCATATTGTCATCAAAACTGTCCCATCATATTGCCACCATCAAAACTGCCCCATCAGAATTGCCTCATCAAAACTGCACCATCATATTGCCACCATCAAAACTGCCCCATCAAAAAATATTTTTTTTTTTCAAAAATATTTTTTTTTTTCAAAAATAATTTTTTTTTCAAAAATTATTTTTTTTTTCAAAAATATTTTTTTTTCAAAAATTTTTTTTTTTTCAAAAATTATTATTTTTTTTTTAAAAAATATTTTTTTTTTTTCAAAAATATTTTTTTTTTCAAAAATAATTTTTTTTTTCAAAAATATATTTTTTTTTTCAAAAATAATTTTTTTTTTCAAAAATGATTTTTTTTTTTCAAAAATGATTTTTTTTTTTTTTCAAAAATAATTTTTTTTTTTCAAAAATAATTTTTTTTTCAAAAAATTTTTTTTTTAAAAAATAATTTTTTTTTTTCAAAAATATTTTTTTTTTTCAAAAATATTTTTTTTTTTTTCAAAAATAATTGCTGAATAGCTAAATTGCTAAAATGACCGCCATCAAAACGGCCCCATCAGAATTGCCACCATCAAAACTGCCCCATCATATTCCTCTATTATAAATCAGTACATGGTGTGTCTGTCCCCTCCCCCGGGCTCTGTAATCAAAGCTGAGATGCTCCAGCCACCTCCCCCCCCTCTGTGTATAACAGAAGCTTTGGTAACCATGGCAACAAAACACACACAGTACACTGATTAATGGCTAAAATTTCCTGAAATGACCTCTAAACAAAAAGCTTTTTCTCAAAAACTGTAAAAGATATCAAACTGAAAAGCTATAGCCAGATAGCTGAATATTTTGTGAACATTTTAAAGTTTGTTTGGTGTCTCTAGGTGAAAGTATGAAGGAGCTGAAACTTTTGGGAGCGGAAGAAAAATTTAAGGATTTCAAGCATGCTCCCATTGACTTCAATGTTAAAAAAAAGTGATAAAAAGCTTAATATTTTAAAAAGTATAAATGGTAGAAAAAAAGTTGAAAAAGAGCACACCTCAGCTAAAAGAGACGAACATTTTGATAGTTGAATGGTTTTAATAGCTGAAAGTATGCAGAAGTTACGCATTACCGAAAAACGTACGGAATAAGAAAAATAATAAAAAAACGAATAACAATAGTGGGACTGCTAAAGCATTCCCACTAACTAGAAAATGCATTTCCTGGGGAAAATGCGTGGGAATGCTGAATTGCTAAAACGGCCCCCAGCAAAATTGCCCCCATCATATTGCCATCAAAACTGTCCCATCATATTGCCACCATCAAAACTGCCCCATCAGAATTGCCTCATCAAAACTGCACCATCATATTGCCACCATCAAAACTGCCCCATCAAAAAATATTTTTTTTTTTTCAAAAATATTTTTTTTTTTTCAAAAATAATTTTTTTTTCAAAAATTTTTTTTTTTTCAAAAATTTTTTTTTTTCAAAAATGATTTTTTTTTTTTAAAAAAATATTTTTTTTTTTTCAAAAATATTTTTTTTTTTCAAAAATATTTTTTTTTTTCAAAAATATATTTTTTTTTTTCAAAAATAATTTTTTTTTCAAAAATATATTTTTTTTTTTCAAAAATAATTTTTTTTTTCAAAAATAATTTTTTTTTTCAAAAATATTTTTTTTTAAAAAATAATTTTTTTTCAAAAATATTTTTTTTTTTTCAAAAATATTTTTTTTTTTTTCAAAAATATTTTTTTTTTTTTTCAAAAATATATTTTTTTTTTCAAAAATAATTGCTGAATAGCTAAATTGCTAAAATGACCGCCATCAAAACTGCCCCATCAGAATTGCCACCATCAAAACTGCCCCATCATATTCCTCTATTATAATCAGTACATGGTGTGTCTGTCCCCTCCCCCCGGGCTCTGTAATCAGAGCTGAGATGCTCCAGCCACCTCCCCCCCCTCTGTGTATAACAGAAGCTTTGGTAACCATGGCAACAAAACACACACAGTGCACTCTGATTAATGGCTAAAATTTCCTGAAATGACCTCTAAACAAAAAGCTTTTTCTCAAAAACTGTAAAAGATATCAAACTGAAAAGCTATAGCCAGATAGCTGAATATTTTTCCTGGGGAAAATGCGTGGGAATGCTGAATTGCTAAAACGGCCCCCAGCAAAATTGCCCCCATCATATTGCCATCAAAACTGTCCCATCATATTGCCACCATCAAAACTGCCCCATCAGAATTGCCCCATCAAAACTGCACCATCATATTGCCACCATCAAAACTGCCCCATCAAAACATTTTTTTTTTTTCAAAAATATTTTTTTTTTCAAAAATATTTTTTTTTTCAAAAATATTTTTTTTTTTCAAAAATAATTTTTTTTCAAAAATTTTTTTTTTCAAAAAATTTTTTTTTCAAAAATTTTTTTTTCAAAAATGATTTTTTTTTTTTAAATATTTTTTTTTTCAAAAATATTTTTTTTTCAAAAATATTTTTTTTTTTTCAAAAATAATTTTTTTTTTTTCAAAAATAATTTTTTTTTTTTTCAAAAATATTTTTTTTTTTTTCAAAAATGATTTTTTTTTTTTCAAAAATAATTTTTTTTTTTCAGAAATATATTTTTTTTTTCAAAAATATATATTTTTTTTCAAAAATAATTGCTGAATAGCTAAATTGCTAAAATGACCGCCATCAAAACTGCCCCATCAGAATTGCCACCATCAAAACTGCCCCATCATATTCCTCTATTATAATCAGTACATGGTGTGTCTGTCCCCTCCCCCCGGGCTCTGTAATTAAAGCTGAGATGCTCCAGCCACCTCCCCCCCCCTCTGTGTATAACAGAAGCTTTGGTAACCATGGCAACAAAACACACACAGTGCACTCTGATTAATGGCTAAAATTTCCTGAAATGACCTCTAAACAAAAAGCTTTTTCTCAAAAACTGTAAAAGATATCAAACTGAAAAGCTATAGCCAGATAGCTGAATATTTTGTGAACATTTTAAAGTTTATTTGGTGTCTCTAGGTGAAAGTATGAAGGAGCTGAAACTTTTGGGAGCGGAAGAAAAATTGAACCATTGACTTCAATGTTAAAAAAAAGTGATAAAAAGCTTAATATTTTAAAAAGTATAAATGGTAGAAAAAAAGTTGAAAAAGAGCACACCTCAGCTAAAAGAGACGAACATTTTGATAGTTGAATGGTTTTAATAGCTGAAAGTATGCAGAAGTTACGCATTACCGAAAAACGTACGGAATAAAATTAAAAATAAACTAGAAAATGCATTTCCTGGGGAAAATGCGTGGGAATGCTGAATTGCTAAAACGGCCCCCAGCAAAATTGCCCCATCATATTGCCATCAAAACTGTCCCATCATATTGCCACCATCAAAACTGCCCCATCAGAATTACCCCATCAAAACTGCACCATCATATTGCCACCATCAAAACTGCCCCATCAAAAAATATTTTTTTTTTTCAAAAATATTTTTTTTTTTCAAAAATAATTTTTTTTCAAAAATTATTTTTTTTTCAAAAATTTTTTTTTTCAAAAAATTTTTTTTTCAAAAATTTTTTTTTCAAAAATGATTTTTTTTTTTTAAATATTTTTTTTTTCAAAAATATTTTTTTTTCAAAAATAATTTTTTTTTTCAAAAATATTTTTTTTTTTTTCAAAAATAATTTTTTTTTTTCAAAAATAATTTTTTTTTTTTCAAAAATAATTTTTTTTTTTCAAAAATGATTTTTTTTTTTTTCAAAAATAATTTTTTTTTTTTCAGAAATATATTTTTTTTTTCAAAAATATATTTTTTTTTTCAAAAATAATTGCTGAATAGCTAAATTGCTAAAATGACCGCCATCAAAACTGTCCCATCATATTGCCACCATCAAAACTGCCCCATCAAAAAATATTTTTTTTTTTCAAAAATATTTTTTTTTTTCAAAAATAATTTTTTTTTTCAAAAATAATTTTTTTTTTCAAAAATAATTTTTTTTTTCAAAAATGATTTTTTTTTCAAAAATATTTTTTTTTTCAAAAATAATTTTTTTTTTCAAAAATATTTTTTTTTTCAAGAATAATTGCTGAATAGCTAAATTGCTTAAATGACCGCCATCAAAACTGCCCCATCAGAATTGCAACCATCAAAACTGCCCCATCATATTCCTCTATTATAATCAGTACATGGTGTGTCTGTCCCCTCCCCCAGGCTCTGTAATTAAAGCTGAGATGCTCCAGCCACCTCCCCCCCCTGTGTATAACAGAAGCTTTGGTAACCATGGCAACAAAACATACACAGTACACTCTGATTAATGGCTAAAATTTCCTGAAATGACCTCTAAACAAAAAGCTTTTTCTCAAAAACTGTAAAAGATATCAAACTGAAAAGATATAGCCAGATAGCTGAATATTTTGTGAACATTTTAAAGTTTGTTTGGTGTCTCTAGGTGAAAGTATGAAGGAGCTGAAACTTTTGGGAGCGGAAGAAAAATTTAAGGATTTCAAGCATGCTCCCATTGACTTCAATGTTAAAAAAAAGTGATAAAAAGCTTAATATTTTAAAAAGTATAAATGGTAGAAAAAAAGTTGAAAAAGAGCACACCTCAGCTAAAAGAGACGAACATTTTGATAGTTGAATGGTTTTAATAGCTGAAAGTATGCAGAAGTTACGCATTACCGAAAAACGTACGGAATAAAATTAAAATTATTAACTAGAAAATGCATTTCCTGGGGAAAATGCGTGGGAATGCTGAATTGCTAAAACGGCCCCCAGCAAAATTGCCCCCATCATATTGTCATCAAAACTGTCCCATCATATTGCCACCATCAAAACTGCCCCATCAGAATTGCCTCATCAAAACTGCACCATCATATTGCCACCATCAAAACTGCCCCATCAAAAAATATTTTTTTTTTTCAAAAATATTTTTTTTTTTCAAAAATAATTTTTTTTTCAAAAATTATTTTTTTTTTCAAAAATATTTTTTTTTCAAAAATTTTTTTTTTTTCAAAAATTATTTTTTTTTTAAAAAAAAATATTTTTTTTTTTCAAAAATATTTTTTTTTTCAAAAATAATTTTTTTTTTTCAAAAATATATTTTTTTTTTCAAAAATAATTTTTTTTTTCAAAAATGATTTTTTTTTTCAAAAATGATTTTTTTTTTTTTTCAAAAATAATTTTTTTTTTTTCAAAAATAATTTTTTTTTCAAAAAATTTTTTTTTAAAAAAATAATTATTTTTTTTTCAAAAATATTTTTTTTTTTCAAAAATATTTTTTTTTTTTCAAAAATAATTGCTGAATAGCTAAATTGCTAAAATGACCGCCATCAAAACGGCCCCATCAGAATTGCCACCATCAAAACTGCCCCATCATATTCCTCTATTATAAATCAGTACATGGTGTGTCTGTCCCCTCCCCCGGGCTCTGTAATCAAAGCTGAGATGCTCCAGCCACCTCCCCCCCCTCTGTGTATAACAGAAGCTTTGGTAACCATGGCAACAAAACACACACAGTACACTGATTAATGGCTAAAATTTCCTGAAATGACCTCTAAACAAAAAGCTTTTTCTCAAAAACTGTAAAAGATATCAAACTGAAAAGCTATAGCCAGATAGCTGAATATTTTGTGAACATTTTAAAGTTTGTTTGGTGTCTCTAGGTGAAAGTATGAAGGAGCTGAAACTTTTGGGAGCGGAAGAAAAATTTAAGGATTTCAAGCATGCTCCCATTGACTTCAATGTTAAAAAAAAGTGATAAAAAGCTTAATATTTTAAAAAGTATAAATGGTAGAAAAAAAGTTGAAAAAGAGCACACCTCAGCTAAAAGAGACGAACATTTTGATAGTTGAATGGTTTTAATAGCTGAAAGTATGCAGAAGTTACGCATTACCGAAAAACGTACGGAATAAAATTAAAATTATTAAAAATAACTAGAAAATGCATTTCCTGGGGAAAATGCGTGGGAATGCTGAATTGCTAAAACGGCCCCCAGCAAAATTGCCCCCATCATATTGCCATCAAAACTGTCCCATCATATTGCCACCATCAAAACTGCCCCATCAGAATTGCCACCATCAAAACTGCCCCATCATATTGCCACCATCAAAACTGCCCCATCAGAATTACCCCATCAAAACTGCCCCATCATATTCCTCTATTATAAATCAGTACATGGTGTGTCTGTCACCTCCCCCCTGTGTATAACAGAAGCTTTGGTAACCATGGCAACAAAACAAACACTAACAGTACACTCTGATTAATGGCTAAAATTTCCTGAAATGACCTCTAAACAAATGGCCGTATTTTAAAAACTATACATCCTACAGCAAAGATCTTTATATTGTGAGAATCACAAGACTCAGACCTAGATTTTAATACATAGTATGTCTCTGAAATATTAAAATTGAAGGCACGGTCGCAGTTTAGAAATTGCCCTTCAAATTTGAAGGGGCTAGAGTGTAGTTTCAATGAATGTCAATGGACGGTGTGAGTTGCAAACAAATGGTCATATTGTGAAAACTATCAGGACTATGGCTTAGCCGTGGACATGTTTAGTGGCAGCAGGGATAGCTGAACGTTTTGATATAAGATTTATGTAGGTGGGCTTGAAAATGAGGGAGTGGAGGCAGTTTAGAAATCATGTTCTGATTTTTCAGCTTTTGTCCCCTCCCCTGGGCTCTAATCAGAGCTGAGATGCTCCAGCCACCTCCCCCCCTGTGTATAACAGAAGCTTTGGTAACCATGGCAACAAAACACACACAGTACACTCTGATTAATGGCTAAAATTTCTTGAAATGACCTCTAAACAAAAAGCTTTTTCTCAAAAACTGTAAAAGATATCAAATTGAAAAGCTATAGCCAGATAGCTGAATATTTTGTGAACATTTTAAAGTTTGTTTGGTGTCTCTAGGTGAAAGTATGAAGGAGCTGAAACTTTTGGGAGCGGAAGAAAAATTTAAGGATTTCAAGCATGCTCCCATTGACTTCAATGTTAAAAAAAAGTGATAAAAAGCTTAATATTTTAAAAAGTATAAATGGTAGAAAAA
This sequence comes from Lithobates septentrionalis, assembly GCA_037952835.1. Classification (NCBI taxonomy): domain Eukaryota; kingdom Metazoa; phylum Chordata; class Amphibia; order Anura; family Ranidae; genus Lithobates; species Lithobates septentrionalis. The sequence goes on from JBBDGP010002151.1 coordinate 12,551, forward strand.
AAGTTGAAAAAGAGCACACCTCAGCTAAAAGAGACGAACATTTTGATAGTTGAATGGTTTTAATAGCTGAAAGTATGCAGAAGTTACGCATTACCGAAAAACGTACGGAATAAGAAAAATAATAAAAAAACGAATAACAATAGTGGGACTGCTAAAGCATTCCCACTAACTAGAAAATGCATTTCCTGGGGAAAATGCGTGGGAATGCTGAATTGCTAAAACGGCCCCCAGCAAAATTGCCCCCATCATATTGCCATCAAAACTGTCCCATCATATTGCCACCATCAAAACTGCCCCATCAGAATTGCCTCATCAAAACTGCACCATCATATTGCCACCATCAAAACTGCCCCATCAAAAAATATTTTTTTTTTTTCAAAAATATTTTTTTTTTTTCAAAAATAATTTTTTTTTCAAAAATTTTTTTTTTTTCAAAAATTTTTTTTTTTCAAAAATGATTTTTTTTTTTAAAAAAAATATTTTTTTTTTTTCAAAAATATTTTTTTTTTTCAAAAATATTTTTTTTTTCAAAAATATATATTTTTTTTTCAAAAATAATTTTTTTTTCAAAAATATATTTTTTTTTTTTCAAAAATAATTTTTTTTTTCAAAAATAATTTTTTTTTTCAAAAATATTTTTTTTTAAAAAATAATTTTTTTTCAAAAATATTTTTTTTTTTTCAAAAATATTTTTTTTTTTTTCAAAAATATTTTTTTTTTTTTTCAAAAATATATTTTTTTTTTCAAAAATAATTGCTGAATAGCTAAATTGCTAAAATGACCGCCATCAAAACTGCCCCATCAGAATTGCCACCATCAAAACTGCCCCATCATATTCCTCTATTATAATCAGTACATGGTGTGTCTGTCCCCTCCCCCCGGGCTCTGTAATCAGAGCTGAGATGCTCCAGCCACCTCCCCCCCCTCTGTGTATAACAGAAGCTTTGGTAACCATGGCAACAAAACACACACAGTGCACTCTGATTAATGGCTAAAATTTCCTGAAATGACCTCTAAACAAAAAGCTTTTTCTCAAAAACTGTAAAAGATATCAAACTGAAAAGCTATAGCCAGATAGCTGAATATTTTGTGAACATTTTAAAGTTTGTTTGGTGTCTCTAGGTGAAAGTATGAAGGAGCTGAAACTTTTGGGAGCGGAAGAAAAATTTAAGGATTTCAAGCATGCTCCCATTGACTTCAATGTTAAAAAAAAGTGATAAAAAGCTTAATATTTTAAAAAGTATAAATGGTAGAAAAAAAGTTGAAAAAGAGCACACCTCAGCTAAAAGAGACGAACATTTTGATAGTTGAATGGTTTTAATAGCTGAAAGTATGCAGAAGTTACGCATTACCGAAAAACGTACGGAATAAAATTAAAAATAAATAAAATCGAATAACAATAGTGGGACTGCTAAAGCATTCCCACTAACTAGAAAATGCATTTCCTGGGGAAAATGCGTGGGAATGCTGAATTGCTAAAACGGCCCCCAGCAAAATTGCCCCCATCATATTGCCATCAAAACTGTCCCATCATATTGCCACCATCAAAACTGCCCCATCAGAATTGCCCCATCAAAACTGCACCATCATATTGCCACCATCAAAACTGCCCCATCAAAACATTTTTTTTTTTTCAAAAATATTTTTTTTTTCAAAAATATTTTTTTTTTCAAAAATATTTTTTTTTTTCAAAAATAATTTTTTTTCAAAAATTTTTTTTTTCAAAAAATTTTTTTTTCAAAAATTTTTTTTTCAAAAATGATTTTTTTTTTTTAAATATTTTTTTTTTCAAAAATATTTTTTTTTCAAAAATATTTTTTTTTTTTCAAAAATAATTTTTTTTTTTTCAAAAATAATTTTTTTTTTTTTCAAAAATATTTTTTTTTTTTTCAAAAATGATTTTTTTTTTTTCAAAAATAATTTTTTTTTTTTCAGAAATATATTTTTTTTTTCAAAAATATATATTTTTTTTCAAAAATAATTGCTGAATAGCTAAATTGCTAAAATGACCGCCATCAAAACTGCCCCATCAGAATTGCCACCATCAAAACTGCCCCATCATATTCCTCTATTATAATCAGTACATGGTGTGTCTGTCCCCTCCCCCCGGGCTCTGTAATTAAAGCTGAGATGCTCCAGCCACCTCCCCCCCCCTCTGTGTATAACAGAAGCTTTGGTAACCATGGCAACAAAACACACACAGTGCACTCTGATTAATGGCTAAAATTTCCTGAAATGACCTCTAAACAAAAAGCTTTTTCTCAAAAACTGTAAAAGATATCAAACTGAAAAGCTATAGTCAGATAGCTGAATATTTTGTGAACATTTTAAAGTTTATTTGGTGTCTCTAGGTGAAAGTATGAAGGAGCTGAAACTTTTGGGAGCGGAAGAAAAATTGAACCATTGACTTCAATGTTAAAAAAAAGTGATAAAAAGCTTAATATTTTAAAAAGTATAAATGGTAGAAAAAAAGTTGAAAAAGAGCACACCTCAGCTAAAAGAGACGAACATTTTGATAGTTGAATGGTTTTAATAGCTGAAAGTATGCAGAAGTTACGCATTACCGAAAAACGTACGGAATAAAATTAAAAATAAACTAGAAAATGCATTTCCTGGGGAAAATGCGTGGGAATGCTGAATTGCTAAAACGGCCCCCAGCAAAATTGCCCCATCATATTGCCATCAAAACTGTCCCATCATATTGCCACCATCAAAACTGCCCCATCAGAATTACCCCATCAAAACTGCACCATCATATTGCCACCATCAAAACTGCCCCATCAAAAAATATTTTTTTTTTTCAAAAATATTTTTTTTTTTCAAAAATAATTTTTTTTCAAAAATTATTTTTTTTTCAAAAATTTTTTTTTTCAAAAAATTTTTTTTTCAAAAATTTTTTTTTCAAAAATGATTTTTTTTTTTTAAATATTTTTTTTTTCAAAAATATTTTTTTTTCAAAAATAATTTTTTTTTTCAAAAATATTTTTTTTTTTTTCAAAAATAATTTTTTTTTTTCAAAAATAATTTTTTTTTTTCAAAAATAATTTTTTTTTTTCAAAAATGATTTTTTTTTTTTTCAAAAATAATTTTTTTTTTTTCAGAAATATATTTTTTTTTTCAAAAATATATTTTTTTTTTCAAAAATAATTGCTGAATAGCTAAATTGCTAAAATGACCGCCATCAAAACTGTCCCATCATATTGCCACCATCAAAACTGCCCCATCAAAAAATATTTTTTTTTTTCAAAAATATTTTTTTTTTTCAAAAATAATTTTTTTTTTCAAAAATAATTTTTTTTTTCAAAAATAATTTTTTTTTTCAAAAATGATTTTTTTTTCAAAAATATTTTTTTTTTCAAAAATAATTTTTTTTTTCAAAAATATTTTTTTTTTCAAGAATAATTGCTGAATAGCTAAATTGCTTAAATGACCGCCATCAAAACTGCCCCATCAGAATTGCAACCATCAAAACTGCCCCATCATATTCCTCTATTATAATCAGTACATGGTGTGTCTGTCCCCTCCCCCAGGCTCTGTAATTAAAGCTGAGATGCTCCAGCCACCTCCCCCCCCCTGTGTATAACAGAAGCTTTGGTAACCATGGCAACAAAACATACACAGTACACTCTGATTAATGGCTAAAATTTCCTGAAATGACCTCTAAACAAAAAGCTTTTTCTCAAAAACTGTAAAAGATATCAAACTGAAAAGATATAGCCAGATAGCTGAATATTTTGTGAACATTTTAAAGTTTGTTTGGTGTCTCTAGGTGAAAGTATGAAGGAGCTGAAACTTTTGGGAGCGGAAGAAAAATTTAAGGATTTCAAGCATGCTCCCATTGACTTCAATGTTAAAAAAAAGTGATAAAAAGCTTAATATTTTAAAAAGTATAAATGGTAGAAAAAAAGTTGAAAAAGAGCACACCTCAGCTAAAAGAGACGAACATTTTGATAGTTGAATGGTTTTAATAGCTGAAAGTATGCAGAAGTTACGCATTACCGAAAAACGTACGGAATAAAATTAAAATTATTAACTAGAAAATGCATTTCCTGGGGAAAATGCGTGGGAATGCTGAATTGCTAAAACGGCCCCCAGCAAAATTGCCCCCATCATATTGTCATCAAAACTGTCCCATCATATTGCCACCATCAAAACTGCCCCATCAGAATTGCCTCATCAAAACTGCACCATCATATTGCCACCATCAAAACTGCCCCATCAAAAAATATTTTTTTTTTTCAAAAATATTTTTTTTTTTCAAAAATAATTTTTTTTTCAAAAATTATTTTTTTTTTCAAAAATTATTTTTTTTTCAAAAATATTTTTTTTTCAAAAATTTTTTTTTTTTCAAAAATTATTTTTTTTTTAAAAAAAAATATTTTTTTTTTTCAAAAATATTTTTTTTTTCAAAAATAATTTTTTTTTTCAAAAATATATTTTTTTTTTCAAAAATAATTTTTTTTTTCAAAAATGATTTTTTTTTTCAAAAATGATTTTTTTTTTTTTTCAAAAATAATTTTTTTTTTTTCAAAAATAATTTTTTTTTCAAAAAATTTTTTTTTAAAAAAATAATTATTTTTTTTTCAAAAATATTTTTTTTTTTCAAAAATATTTTTTTTTTTTCAAAAATAATTGCTGAATAGCTAAATTGCTAAAATGACCGCCATCAAAACGGCCCCATCAGAATTGCCACCATCAAAACTGCCCCATCATATTCCTCTATTATAAATCAGTACATGGTGTGTCTGTCCCCTCCCCCGGGCTCTGTAATCAAAGCTGAGATGCTCCAGCCACCTCCCCCCCCTCTGTGTATAACAGAAGCTTTGGTAACCATGGCAACAAAACACACACAGTACACTGATTAATGGCTAAAATTTCCTGAAATGACCTCTAAACAAAAAGCTTTTTCTCAAAAACTGTAAAAGATATCAAACTGAAAAGCTATAGCCAGATAGCTGAATATTTTGTGAACATTTTAAAGTTTGTTTGGTGTCTCTAGGTGAAAGTATGAAGGAGCTGAAACTTTTGGGAACGGAAGAAAAATTTAAGGATTTCAAGCATGCTCCCATTGACTTCAATGTTAAAAAAAAGTGATAAAAAGCTTAATATTTTAAAAAGTATAAATGGTAGAAAAAAAGTTGAAAAAGAGCACACCTCAGCTAAAAGAGACGAACATTTTGATAGTTGAATGGTTTTAATAGCTGAAAGTATGCAGAAGTTACGCATTACCGAAAAACGTACGGAATAAAATTAAAATTATTAAAAATAACTAGAAAATGCATTTCCTGGGGAAAATGCGTGGGAATGCTGAATTGCTAAAACGGCCCCCAGCAAAATTGCCCCCATCATATTGCCATCAAAACTGTCCCATCATATTGCCACCATCAAAACTGCCCCATCAGAATTGCCACCATCAAAACTGCCCCATCATATTGCCACCATCAAAACTGCCCCATCAGAATTACCCCATCAAAACTGCCCCATCATATTCCTCTATTATAAATCAGTACATGGTGTGTCTGTCACCTCCCCCCTGTGTATAACAGAAGCTTTGGTAACCATGGCAACAAAACAAACACTAACAGTACACTCTGATTAATGGCTAAAATTTCCTGAAATGACCTCTAAACAAATGGCCGTATTTTAAAAACTATACATCCTACAGCAAAGATCTTTATATTGTGAGAATCACAAGACTCAGACCTAGATTTTAATACATAGTATGTCTCTGAAATATTAAAATTGAAGGCACGGTCGCAGTTTAGAAATTGCCCTTCAAATTTGAAGGGGCTAGAGTGTAGTTTCAATGAATGTCAATGGACGGTGTGAGTTGCAAACAAATGGTCATATTGTGAAAACTATCAGGACTATGGCTTAGCCGTGGACATGTTTAGTGGCAGCAGGGATAGCTGAACGTTTTGATATAAGATTTATGTAGGTGGGCTTGAAAATGAGGGAGTGGAGGCAGTTTAGAAATCATGTTCTGATTTTTCAGCTTTTGTCCCCTCCCCTGGGCTCTAATCAGAGCTGAGATGCTCCAGCCACCTCCCCCCCTGTGTATAACAGAAGCTTTGGTAACCATGGCAACAAAACACACACAGTACACTCTGATTAATGGCTAAAATTTCTTGAAATGACCTCTAAACAAAAAGCTTTTTCTCAAAAACTGTAAAAGATATCAAATTGAAAAGCTATAGCCAGATAGCTGAATATTTTGTGAACATTTTAAAGTTTGTTTGGTGTCTCTAGGTGAAAGTATGAAGGAGCTGAAACTTTTGGGAGCGGAAGAAAAATTTAAGGATTTCAAGCATGCTCCCATTGACTTCAATGTTAAAAAAAAGTGATAAAAAGCTTAATATTTTAAAAAGTATAAATGGTAGAAAAAAAGTTGAAAAAGAGCACACCTCAGCTAAAAGAGACGAACATTTTGATAGTTGAATGGTTTTAATAGCTGAAAGTATGCAGAAGTTACGCATTACCGAAAAACGTACGGAATAAGAAAAATAATAAAAAAACGAATAACAATAGTGGGACTGCTAAAGCATTCCCACTAACTAGAAAATGCATTTCCTGGGGAAAATGCGTGGGAATGCTGAATTGCTAAAACGGCCCCCAGCAAAATTGCCCCCATCATATTGCCATCAAAACTGTCCCATCATATTGCCACCATCAAAACTGCCCCATCAGAATTGCCTCATCAAAACTGCACCATCATATTGCCACCATCAAAACTGCCCCATCAAAAAATATTTTTTTTTTTTCAAAAATATTTTTTTTTTTTCAAAAATATTTTTTTTTTTTCAAAAATAATTTTTTTTTCAAAAAAATTTTTTTTTTCAAAAATTTTTTTTTTTCAAAAATGATTTTTTTTTTTTAAAAAAATATTTTTTTTTTTTCAAAAATATTTTTTTTTTTCAAAAATATTTTTTTTTTTCAAAAATATATTTTTTTTTTTCAAAAATAATTTTTTTTTCAAAAATATATTTTTTTTTTTCAAAAATAATTTTTTTTTTCAAAAATAATTTTTTTTTTCAAAAATATTTTTTTTTAAAAAATAATTTTTTTTCAAAAATATTTTTTTTTTTTCAAAAATATTTTTTTTTTTTCAAAAATATTTTTTTTTTTTTTCAAAAATATATTTTTTTTTTCAAAAATAATTGCTGAATAGCTAAATTGCTAAAATGACCGCCATCAAAACTGCCCCATCAGAATTGCCACCATCAAAACTGCCCCATCATATTCCTCTATTATAATCAGTACATGGTGTGTCTGTCCCCTCCCCCCGGGCTCTGTAATCAGAGCTGAGATGCTCCAGCCACCTCCCCCCCCTCTGTGTATAACAGAAGCTTTGGTAACCATGGCAACAAAACACACACAGTGCACTCTGATTAATGGCTAAAATTTCCTGAAATGACCTCTAAACAAAAAGCTTTTTCTCAAAAACTGTAAAAGATATCAAACTGAAAAGCTATAGCCAGATAGCTGAATATTTTGTGAACATTTTAAAGTTTGTTTGGTGTCTCTAGGTGAAAGTATGAAGGAGCTGAAACTTTTGGGAGCGGAAGAAAAATTTAAGGATTTCAAGCATGCTCCCATTGACTTCAATGTTAAAAAAAGTGATAAAAAGCTTAATATTTTAAAAAGTATAAATGGTAGAAAAAAAGTTGAAAAAGAGCACACCTCAGCTAAAAGAGACGAACATTTTGATAGTTGAATGGTTTTAATAGCTGAAAGTATGCAGAAGTTACGCATTACCGAAAAACGTACGGAATAAAATTAAAAATAAATAAAATCGAATAACAATAGTGGGACTGCTAAAGCATTCCCACTAACTAGAAAATGCATTTCCTGGGGAAAATGCGTGGGAATGCTGAATTGCTAAAACGGCCCCCAGCAAAATTGCCCCCATCATATTGCCATCAAAACTGTCCCATCATATTGCCACCATCAAAACTGCCCCATCAGAATTGCCCCATCAAAACTGCACCATCATATTGCCACCATCAAAACTGCCCCATCAAAACATTTTTTTTTTTTCAAAAATATTTTTTTTTTCAAAAATATTTTTTTTTTTCAAAAATATTTTTTTTTCAAAAATTTTTTTTTTCAAAAAATTTTTTTTTCAAAAATTTTTTTTTCAAAAATGATTTTTTTTTTTTAAATATTTTTTTTTTCAAAAATATTTTTTTTTCAAAAATATTTTTTTTTTTTCAAAAATAATTTTTTTTTTTTCAAAAATAATTTTTTTTTTTTTCAAAAATAATTTTTTTTTTTTCAAAAATGATTTTTTTTTTTTCAAAAATAATTTTTTTTTTTTCAGAAATATATTTTTTTTTTCAAAAATATATATTTTTTTTCAAAAATAATTGCTGAATAGCTAAATTGCTAAAATGACCGCCATCAAAACTGCCCCATCAGAATTGCCACCATCAAAACTGCCCCATCATATTCCTCTATTATAATCAGTACATGGTGTGTCTGTCCCCTCCCCCCGGGCTCTGTAATTAAAGCTGAGATGCTCCAGCCACCTCCCCCCCCCTCTGTGTATAACAGAAGCTTTGGTAACCATGGCAACAAAACACACACAGTGCACTCTGATTAATGGCTAAAATTTCCTGAAATGACCTCTAAACAAAAAGCTTTTTCTCAAAAACTGTAAAAGATATCAAACTGAAAAGCTATAGCCAGATAGCTGAATATTTTGTGAACATTTTAAAGTTTATTTGGTGTCTCTAGGTGAAAGTATGAAGGAGCTGAAACTTTTGGGAGCGGAAGAAAAATTGAACCATTGACTTCAATGTTAAAAAAAAGTGATAAAAAGCTTAATATTTTAAAAAGTATAAATGGTAGAAAAAAAGTTGAAAAAGAGCACACCTCAGCTAAAAGAGACGAACATTTTGATAGTTGAATGGTTTTAATAGCTGAAAGTATGCAGAAGTTACGCATTACCGAAAAACGTACGGAATAAAATTAAAAATAAACTAGAAAATGCATTTCCTGGGGAAAATGCGTGGGAATGCTGAATTGCTAAAACGGCCCCCAGCAAAATTGCCCCATCATATTGCCATCAAAACTGTCCCATCATATTGCCACCATCAAAACTGCCCCATCAGAATTACCCCATCAAAACTGCACCATCATATTGCCACCATCAAAACTGCCCCATCAAAAAATATTTTTTTTTTTCAAAAATATTTTTTTTTTTCAAAAATAATTTTTTTTCAAAAATTATTTTTTTTTCAAAAATTTTTTTTTTCAAAAAATTTTTTTTTCAAAAATTTTTTTTTCAAAAATGATTTTTTTTTTTTAAATATTTTTTTTTTCAAAAATATTTTTTTTTCAAAAATAATTTTTTTTTTCAAAAATATTTTTTTTTTTTTCAAAAATAATTTTTTTTTTTCAAAAATAATTTTTTTTTTTTCAAAAATAATTTTTTTTTTTCAAAAATGATTTTTTTTTTTTTCAAAAATAATTTTTTTTTTTTCAGAAATATATTTTTTTTTTCAAAAATATATTTTTTTTTTCAAAAATAATTGCTGAATAGCTAAATTGCTAAAATGACCGCCATCAAAACTGTCCCATCATATTGCCACCATCAAAACTGCCCCATCAAAAAATATTTTTTTTTTTCAAAAATATTTTTTTTTTTCAAAAATAATTTTTTTTTTCAAAAATAATTTTTTTTTTCAAAAATAATTTTTTTTTTCAAAAATAATTTTTTTTTCAAGAATAATTGCTGAATAGCTAAATTGCTTAAATGACCGCCATCAAAACTGCCCCATCAGAATTGCAACCATCAAAACTGCCCCATCATATTCCTCTATTATAATCAGTACATGGTGTGTCTGTCCCCTCCCCCAGGCTCTGTAATTAAAGCTGAGATGCTCCAGCCACCTCCCCCCCCCTGTGTATAACAGAAGCTTTGGTAACCATGGCAACAAAACATACACAGTACACTCTGATTAATGGCTAAAATTTCCTGAAATGACCTCTAAACAAAAAGCTTTTTCTCAAAAACTGTAAAAGATATCAAACTGAAAAGATATAGCCAGATAGCTGAATATTTTGTGAACATTTTAAAGTTTGTTTGGTGTCTCTAGGTGAAAGTATGAAGGAGCTGAAACTTTTGGGAGCGGAAGAAAAATTTAAGGATTTCAAGCATGCTCCCATTGACTTCAATGTTAAAAAAAAGTGATAAAAAGCTTAATATTTTAAAAAGTATAAATGGTAGAAAAAAAGTTGAAAAAGAGCACACCTCAGCTAAAAGAGACGAACATTTTGATAGTTGAATGGTTTTAATAGCTGAAAGTATGCAGAAGTTACGCATTACCGAAAAACGTACGGAATAAAATTAAAATTATTAACTAGAAAATGCATTTCCTGGGGAAAATGCGTGGGAATGCTGAATTGCTAAAACGGCCCCCAGCAAAATTGCCCCCATCATATTGTCATCAAAACTGTCCCATCATATTGCCACCATCAAAACTGCCCCATCAGAATTGCCTCATCAAAACTGCACCATCATATTGCCACCATCAAAACTGCCCCATCAAAAAATATTTTTTTTTTTCAAAAATATTTTTTTTTTTCAAAAATAATTTTTTTTTCAAAAATTATTTTTTTTTTCAAAAATATTTTTTTTTCAAAAATTTTTTTTTTTTCAAAAATTATTTTTTTTTTAAAAAAAAATATTTTTTTTTTTCAAAAATATTTTTTTTTTCAAAAATAATTTTTTTTTTCAAAAATATATTTTTTTTTTCAAAAATAATTTTTTTTTTCAAAAATGATTTTTTTTTTCAAAAATGATTTTTTTTTTTTTTCAAAAATAATTTTTTTTTTTTCAAAAATAATTTTTTTTTCAAAAAAATTTTTTTTAAAAAAATAATTATTTTTTTTTCAAAAATATTTTTTTTTTTCAAAAATATTTTTTTTTTTTCAAAAATAATTGCTGAATAGCTAAATTGCTAAAATGACCGCCATCAAAACGGCCCCATCAGAATTGCCACCATCAAAACTGCCCCATCATATTCCTCTATTATAAATCAGTACATGGTGTGTCTGTCCCCTCCCCCGGGCTCTGTAATCAAAGCTGAGATGCTCCAGCCACCTCCCCCCCCTCTGTGTATAACAGAAGCTTTGGTAACCATGGCAACAAAACACACACAGTACACTGATTAATGGCTAAAATTTCCTGAAATGACCTCTAAACAAAAAGCTTTTTCTCAAAAACTGTAAAAGATATCAAACTGAAAAGCTATAGCCAGATAGCTGAATATTTTGTGAACATTTTAAAGTTTGTTTGGTGTCTCTAGGTGAAAGTATGAAGGAGCTGAAACTTTTGGGAGCGGAAGAAAAATTTAAGGATTTCAAGCATGCTCCCATTGACTTCAATGTTAAAAAAAAGTGATAAAAAGCTTAATATTTTAAAAAGTATAAATGGTAGAAAAAAAGTTGAAAAAGAGCACACCTCAGCTAAAAGAGACGAACATTTTGATAGTTGAATGGCTTTAATAGCTGAAAGTATGCAGAAGTTACGCATTACCGAAAAACGTACGGAATAAAATTAAAATTATTAAAAATAACTAGAAAATGCATTTCCTGGGGAAAATGCGTGGGAATGCTGAATTGCTAAAACGGCCCCCAGCAAAATTGCCCCCATCATATTGCCATCAAAACTGTCCCATCATATTGCCACCATCAAAACTGCCCCATCAGAATTGCCACCATCAAAACTGCCCCATCATATTGCCACCATCAAAACTGCCCCATCAGAATTACCCCATCAAAACTGCCCCATCATATTCCTCTATTATAAATCAGTACATGGTGTGTCTGTCACCTCCCCCCTGTGTATAACAGAAGCTTTGGTAACCATGGCAACAAAACAAACACTAACAGTACACTCTGATTAATGGCTAAAATTTCCTGAAATGACCTCTAAACAAATGGCCGTATTTTAAAAACTATACATCCTACAGCAAAGATCTTTATATTGTGAGAATCACAAGACTCAGACCTAGATTTTAATACATAGTATGTCTCTGAAATATTAAAATTGAAGGCACGGTCGCAGTTTAGAAATTGCCCTTCAAATTTGAAGGGGCTAGAGTGTAGTTTCAATGAATGTCAATGGACGGTGTGAGTTGCAAACAAATGGTCATATTGTGAAAACTATCAGGACTATGGCTTAGCCGTGGACATGTTTAGTGGCAGCAGGGATAGCTGAACGTTTTGATATAAGATTTATGTAGGTGGGCTTGAAAATGAGGGAGTGGAGGCAGTTTAGAAATCATGTTCTGATTTTTCAGCTTTTGTCCCCTCCCCTGGGCTCTAATCAGAGCTGAGATGCTCCAGCCACCTCCCCCCCTGTGTATAACAGAAGCTTTGGTAACCATGGCAACAAAACACACACAGTACACTCTGATTAATGGCTAAAATTTCTTGAAATGACCTCTAAACAAAAAGCTTTTTCTCAAAAACTGTAAAAGATATCAAATTGAAAAGCTATAGCCAGATAGCTGAATATTTTGTGAACATTTTAAAGTTTGTTTGGTGTCTCTAGGTGAAAGTATGAAGGAGCTGAAACTTTTGGGAGCGGAAGAAAAATTTAAGGATTTCAAGCATGCTCCCATTGACTTCAATGTTAAAAAAAAGTGATAAAAAGCTTAATATTTTAAAAAGTATAAATGGTAGAAAAAAAGTTGAAAAAGAGCACACCTCAGCTAAAAGAGACGAACATTTTGATAGTTGAATGGTTTTAATAGCTGAAAGTATGCAGAAGTTACGCATTACCGAAAAACGTACGGAATAAGAAAAATAATAAAAAAACGAATAACAATAGTGGGACTGCTAAAGCATTCCCACTAACTAGAAAATGCATTTCCTGGGGAAAATGCGTGGGAATGCTGAATTGCTAAAACGGCCCCCAGCAAAATTGCCCCCATCATATTGCCATCAAAACTGTCCCATCATATTGCCACCATCAAAACTGCCCCATCAGAATTGCCTCATCAAAACTGCACCATCATATTGCCACCATCAAAACTGCCCCATCAAAAAATATTTTTTTTTTTTCAAAAATATTTTTTTTTTTTCAAAAATAATTTTTTTTTCAAAAATTTTTTTTTTTTCAAAAATTTTTTTTTTTCAAAAATGATTTTTTTTTTTTAAAAAAATATTTTTTTTTTTTCAAAAATATTTTTTTTTTTCAAAAATATTTTTTTTTTTCAAAAATATATTTTTTTTTTTCAAAAATAATTTTTTTTTCAAAAATATATTTTTTTTTTTTCAAAAATAATTTTTTTTTTCAAAAATAATTTTTTTTTTCAAAAATATTTTTTTTTAAAAAATAATTTTTTTTCAAAAATATTTTTTTTTTTTCAAAAATATTTTTTTTTTTTTCAAAAATATTTTTTTTTTTTTTCAAAAATATATTTTTTTTTTCAAAAATAATTGCTGAATAGCTAAATTGCTAAAATGACCGCCATCAAAACTGCCCCATCAGAATTGCCACCATCAAAACTGCCCCATCATATTCCTCTATTATAATCAGTACATGGTGTGTCTGTCCCCTCCCCCCGGGCTCTGTAATCAGAGCTGAGATGCTCCAGCCACCTCCCCCCCCTCTGTGTATAACAGAAGCTTTGGTAACCATGGCAACAAAACACACACAGTGCACTCTGATTAATGGCTAAAATTTCCTGAAATGACCTCTAAACAAAAAGCTTTTTCTCAAAAACTGTAAAAGATATCAAACTGAAAAGCTATAGCCAGATAGCTGAATATTTTGTGAACATTTTAAAGTTTGTTTGGTGTCTCTAGGTGAAAGTATGAAGGAGCTGAAACTTTTGGGAGCGGAAGAAAAATTTAAGGATTTCAAGCATGCTCCCATTGACTTCAATGTTAAAAAAAAGTGATAAAAAGCTTAATATTTTAAAAAGTATAAATGGTAGAAAAAAAGTTGAAAAAGAGCACACCTCAGCTAAAAGAGACGAACATTTTGATAGTTGAATGGTTTTAATAGCTGAAAGTATGCAGAAGTTACGCATTACCGAAAAACGTACGGAATAAAATTAAAAATAAATAAAATCGAATAACAATAGTGGGACTGCTAAAGCATTCCCACTAACTAGAAAATGCATTTCCTGGGGAAAATGCGTGGGAATGCTGAATTGCTAAAACGGCCCCCAGCAAAATTGCCCCCATCATATTGCCATCAAAACTGTCCCATCATATTGCCACCATCAAAACTGCCCCATCAGAATTGCCCCATCAAAACTGCACCATCATATTGCCACCATCAAAACTGCCCCATCAAAACATTTTTTTTTTTTCAAAAATATTTTTTTTTTCAAAAATATTTTTTTTTTTCAAAAATAATTTTTTTTCAAAAATTTTTTTTTTCAAAAAATTTTTTTTTCAAAAATTTTTTTTTCAAAAATGATTTTTTTTTTTTAAATATTTTTTTTTTCAAAAATATTTTTTTTTCAAAAATATTTTTTTTTTTTCAAAAATAATTTTTTTTTTTTCAAAAATAATTTTTTTTTTTTTCAAAAATAATTTTTTTTTTTTCAAAAATGATTTTTTTTTTTTCAAAAATAATTTTTTTTTTTTCAGAAATATATTTTTTTTTTCAAAAATATATATTTTTTTTCAAAAATAATTGCTGAATAGCTAAATTGCTAAAATGACCGCCATCAAAACTGCCCCATCAGAATTGCCACCATCAAAACTGCCCCATCATATTCCTCTATTATAATCAGTACATGGTGTGTCTGTCCCCTCCCCCCGGGCTCTGTAATTAAAGCTGAGATGCTCCAGCCACCTCCCCCCCCCTCTGTGTATAACAGAAGCTTTGGTAACCATGGCAACAAAACACACACAGTGCACTCTGATTAATGGCTAAAATTTCCTGAAATGACCTCTAAACAAAAAGCTTTTTCTCAAAAACTGTAAAAGATATCAAACTGAAAAGCTATAGCCAGATAGCTGAATATTTTGTGAACATTTTAAAGTTTATTTGGTGTCTCTAGGTGAAAGTATGAAGGAGCTGAAACTTTTGGGAGCGGAAGAAAAATTGAACCATTGACTTCAATGTTAAAAAAAAGTGATAAAAAGCTTAATATTTTAAAAAGTATAAATGGTAGAAAAAAAGTTGAAAAAGAGCACACCTCAGCTAAAAGAGACGAACATTTTGATAGTTGAATGGTTTTAATAGCTGAAAGTATGCAGAAGTTACGCATTACCGAAAAACGTACGGAATAAAATTAAAAATAAACTAGAAAATGCATTTCCTGGGGAAAATGCGTGGGAATGCTGAATTGCTAAAACGGCCCCCAGCAAAATTGCCCCATCATATTGCCATCAAAACTGTCCCATCATATTGCCACCATCAAAACTGCCCCATCAGAATTACCCCATCAAAACTGCACCATCATATTGCCACCATCAAAACTGCCCCATCAAAAAATATTTTTTTTTTTCAAAAATATTTTTTTTTTTCAAAAATAATTTTTTTTCAAAAATTATTTTTTTTTCAAAAATTTTTTTTTTCAAAAAATTTTTTTTTCAAAAATTTTTTTTTCAAAAATGATTTTTTTTTTTTAAATATTTTTTTTTTCAAAAATATTTTTTTTTCAAAAATAATTTTTTTTTTCAAAAATATTTTTTTTTTTTTCAAAAATAATTTTTTTTTTTCAAAAATAATTTTTTTTTTTTCAAAAATAATTTTTTTTTTTCAAAAATGATTTTTTTTTTTTTCAAAAATAATTTTTTTTTTTTCAGAAATATATTTTTTTTTTCAAAAATATATTTTTTTTTTCAAAAATAATTGCTGAATAGCTAAATTGCTAAAATGACCGCCATCAAAACTGTCCCATCATATTGCCACCATCAAAACTGCCCCATCAAAAAATATTTTTTTTTTTCAAAAATATTTTTTTTTTTCAAAAATAATTTTTTTTTTCAAAAATAATTTTTTTTTTCAAAAATGATTTTTTTTTCAAAAATATTTTTTTTTTCAAAAATAATTTTTTTTTTCAAAAATATTTTTTTTTTCAAGAATAATTGCTGAATAGCTAAATTGCTTAAATGACCGCCATCAAAACTGCCCCATCAGAATTGCAACCATCAAAACTGCCCCATCATATTCCTCTATTATAATCAGTACATGGTGTGTCTGTCCCCTCCCCCAGGCTCTGTAATTAAAGCTGAGATGCTCCAGCCACCTCCCCCCCCCTGTGTATAACAGAAGCTTTGGTAACCATGGCAACAAAACATACACAGTACACTCTGATTAATGGCTAAAATTTCCTGAAATGACCTCTAAACAAAAAGCTTTTTCTCAAAAACTGTAAAAGATATCAAACTGAAAAGATATAGCCAGATAGCTGAATATTTTGTGAACATTTTAAAGTTTGTTTGGTGTCTCTAGGTGAAAGTATGAAGGAGCTGAAACTTTTGGGAGCGGAAGAAAAATTTAAGGATTTCAAGCATGCTCCCATTGACTTCAATGTTAAAAAAAAGTGATAAAAAGCTTAATATTTTAAAAAGTATAAATGGTAGAAAAAAAGTTGAAAAAGAGCACACCTCAGCTAAAAGAGACGAACATTTTGATAGTTGAATGGTTTTAATAGCTGAAAGTATGCAGAAGTTACGCATTACCGAAAAACGTACGGAATAAAATTAAAATTATTAACTAGAAAATGCATTTCCTGGGGAAAATGCGTGGGAATGCTGAATTGCTAAAACGGCCCCCAGCAAAATTGCCCCCATCATATTGTCATCAAAACTGTCCCATCATATTGCCACCATCAAAACTGCCCCATCAGAATTGCCTCATCAAAACTGCACCATCATATTGCCACCATCAAAACTGCCCCATCAAAAAATATTTTTTTTTTTCAAAAATATTTTTTTTTTTCAAAAATAATTTTTTTTTCAAAAATTATTTTTTTTTTCAAAAATATTTTTTTTTCAAAAATTTTTTTTTTTTCAAAAATTATTTTTTTTTTAAAAAAAAATATTTTTTTTTTTCAAAAATATTTTTTTTTTCAAAAATAATTTTTTTTTTCAAAAATATATTTTTTTTTTCAAAAATAATTTTTTTTTTCAAAAATGATTTTTTTTTTCAAAAATGATTTTTTTTTTTTTTCAAAAATAATTTTTTTTTTTCAAAAATAATTTTTTTTTCAAAAAATTTTTTTTTAAAAAAATAATTATTTTTTTTTCAAAAATATTTTTTTTTTTCAAAAATATTTTTTTTTTTTCAAAAATAATTGCTGAATAGCTAAATTGCTAAAATGACCGCCATCAAAACGGCCCCATCAGAATTGCCACCATCAAAACTGCCCCATCATATTCCTCTATTATAAATCAGTACATGGTGTGTCTGTCCCCTCCCCCGGGCTCTGTAATCAAAGCTGAGATGCTCCAGCCACCTCCCCCCCCTCTGTGTATAACAGAAGCTTTGGTAACCATGGCAACAAAACACACACAGTACACTGATTAATGGCTAAAATTTCCTGAAATGACCTCTAAACAAAAAGCTTTTTCTCAAAAACTGTAAAAGATATCAAACTGAAAAGCTATAGCCAGATAGCTGAATATTTTGTGAACATTTTAAAGTTTGTTTGGTGTCTCTAGGTGAAAGTATGAAGGAGCTGAAACTTTTGGGAGCGGAAGAAAAATTTAAGGATTTCAAGCATGCTCCCATTGACTTCAATGTTAAAAAAAGTGATAAAAAGCTTAATATTTTAAAAAGTATAAATGGTAGAAAAAAAGTTGAAAAAGAGCACACCTCAGCTAAAAGAGACGAACATTTTGATAGTTGAATGGTTTTAATAGCTGAAAGTATGCAGAAGTTACGCATTACCGAAAAACGTACGGAATAAAATTAAAATTAAAAATAAATAAAATCGAATAACAATAGTGGGACTGCTAAAGCATTCCCACTAATAAATAAAAAAACGAATAACAATAGTGGGACTGCTAAAGCATTCCCACTAACTAGAAAATGCATTTCCTGGGGAAAATGCGTGGGAATGCTGAATTGCTAAAACGGCCCCCAGCAAAATTGCCCCATCATATTGCCATCAAAACTGTCCCATCATATTGCCACCATCAAAACTGCCCCATCAGAATTGCCTCATCAAAACTGCACCATCATATTGCCACCATCAAAACTGCCCCATCAAAAAAAATTTTTTTTTTTTCAAAAATAATTTTTTTTTTTCAAAAATATATTTTTTTTTTCAAAAATAATTTTTTTTTCAAAAATTATTTTTTTTTTCAAAAATATTTTTTTTTTCAAAAATATTTATTTTTTCAAAAAAAATTTTTTTCAAAAATTTTTTTTTTCAAAAATGATTTTTTTTTTAAAAAAAATTTTTTTTTTTTTTTTCAAAAATATTTTTTTTTTTCAAAAATAATTTTTTTTTCAAAAATATATATTTTTTTTCAAAAATATATTTTTTTTTCAAAAATAATTTTTTTTTCAAAAATATATATATATTTTTTCAAAAATATATATATTTTTTTTCAAAAATGATTTTTTTTTTTTTTCAAAAATAATTTTTTTTTTTCAAAAATAATTTTTTTTTTCAAAAAAATTTTTTTTTAAAAAATATATTTTTTTTTTTTCAAAAATATTTTTTTTTTTTTCAAAAATATATTTTTTTTTTCAAAAATAATTGCTGAATAGCTAAATTGCTAAAATGACCGCCATCAAAACTGCCCCATCAGAATTGCCACCATCAAAACTGCCCCATCATATTCCTCTATTATAATCAGTACATGGTGTGTCTGTCCCCTCCCCCCGGGCTCTGTAATTAAAGCTGAGATGCTCCAGCCACCTCCCCCCCCTCTGTGTATAACAGAAGCTTTGGTAACCATGGCAACAAAACACACACAGTACACTCTGATTAATGGCTAAAATTTCCTGAAATGACCTCTAAACAAAAAGCTTTTTCTCAAAAACTGTAAAAGATATCAAACTGAAAAGATATAGCCAGATAGCTGAATATTTTGTGAACATTTTAAAGTTTGTTTGGTGTCTCTAGGTGAAAGTATGAAGGAGCTGAAACTTTTGGGAGCGGAAGAAAAATTTAAGGATTTCAAGCATGCTCCCATTGACTTCAATGTTAAAAAAAAGTGATAAAAAGCTTAATATTTTAAAAAGTATAAATGGTAGAAAAAAAGTTGAAAAAGAGCACACCTCAGCTAAAAGAGACGAACATTTTGATAGTTGAATGGTTTTAATAGCTGAAAGTATGCAGAAGTTACGCATTACCGAAAAACGTACGGAATAAAATTAAAAATAATAAATAAAATCGAATAACAATAGTGGGACTGCTAAAGCATTCCCACTAACTAGAAAATGCATTTCCTGGGGAAAATGCGTGGGAATGCTGAATTGCTAAAACGGCCCCCAGCAAAATTGCCCCATCATATTGCCATCAAAACTGTCCCATCATATTGCCACCATCAAAACTGCCCCATCAGAATTGCCTCATCAAAACTGCACCATCATATTGCCACCATCAAAACTGCCCCATCAAAAAATATTTTTTTTTTTCAAAAATAATTTTTTTTTTTTCAAAAATATTTTTTTTTTTCAAAAATAATTTTTTTTTCAAAAATAATTTTTTTTTCAAAAATATTTTTTTTTTCAAAAATTTTTTTTTTCAAAAAATTAAAAAAATATTTTTTTTTTTTCAAAAATATTTTTTTTTTTTCAAAAATAATTTTTTTTTCAAAAATATATATTTTTTTTCAAAAATAATTTTTTTTTTTCAAAAATAATTTTTTTTTCAAAAATATATATATTTTTTTTCAAAAATATATATATTTTTTTTCAAAAATATATATATTTTTTTTCAAAAATGATTTTTTTTTTTTCAAAAATAATTTTTTTTTTTCAAAAATAATTTTTTTTTTCAAAAAATTTTTTTTTAAAAAAATAATTTTTTTTTTCAAAAATATTTTTTTTTTTTCAAAAATATTTTTTTTTTTTCAAAAATATTTTTTTTTTTTCAAAAATAATTGCTGAATAGCTAAATTGCTAAAATGACCGCCATCAAAACTGCCCCATCAGAATTGCCACCATCAAAACTGCCCCATCATATTCCTCTATTATAATCAGTACATGGTGTGTCTGTCCCCTCCCCCCGGGCTCTGTAATTAAAGCTGAGATGCTCCAGCCACCTCCCCCCCTCTGTGTATAACAGAAGCTTTGGTAACCATGGCAACAAAACACACACAGTACACTCTGATTAATGGGTAAAATTTCCTGAAATGACCTCTAAACAAAAAGCTTTTTCTCAAAAACTGTAAAAGATATCAAACTGAAAAGATATAGCCAGATAGCTGAATATTTTGTGAACATTTTAAAGTTTGTTTGGTGTCTCTAGGTGAAAGTATGAAGGAGCTGAAACTTTTGGGAGCGGAAGAAAAATTTAAGGATTTCAAGCATGCTCCCATTGACTTCAATGTTAAAAAAAAGTGATAAAAAGCTTAATATTTTAAAAAGTATAAATGGTAGAAAAAAAGTTGAAAAAGAGCACACCTCAGCTAAAAGAGACGAACATTTTGATAGTTGAATGGTTTTAATAGCTGAAAGTATGCAGAAGTTACGCATTACCGAAAAACGTACGGAATAAAATTAAAATTAAAAATAAATAAAATCGAATAACAATAGTGGGACTGCTAAAGCATTCCCACTAATAAATAAAAAAACGAATAACAATAGTGGGACTGCTAAAGCATTCCCACTAACTAGAAAATGCATTTCCTGGGGAAAATGCGTGGGAATGCTGAATTGCTAAAACGGCCCCCAGCAAAATTGCCCCATCATATTGCCATCAAAACTGTCCCATCATATTGCCACCATCAAAACTGCCCCATCAGAATTGCCTCATCAAAACTGCACCATCATATTGCCACCATCAAAACTGCCCCATCAAAAAAATTTTTTTTTTTTTCAAAAATAATTTTTTTTTTACAAAAATATATTTTTTTTTTCAAAAATAATTTTTTTTTCAAAAATTATTTTTTTTTTCAAAAATATTTTTTTTTCAAAAATATTTATTTTTTCAAAAAAATTTTTTTTCAAAAATTTTTTTTTCAAAAATGATTTTTTTTTTTAAAAAAAATATTTTTTTTTTTTTTCAAAAATATTTTTTTTTTCAAAAATAATTTTTTTTTCAAAAATATATATTTTTTTTCAAAAATATTTTTTTTTTTCAAAAATAATTTTTTTTTCAAAAATATATATATATTTTTTCAAAAATATATATTTTTTTTTTCAAAAATGATTTTTTTTTTTTTTCAAAAATAATTTTTTTTTTTCAAAAATAATTTTTTTTTTCAAAAAAATTTTTTTTTAAAAAATATTTTTTTTTTTTTTCAAAAATATTTTTTTTTTTTTCAAAAATATATATTTTTTTTCAAAAATAATTGCTGAATAGCTAAATTGCTAAAATGACCGCCATCAAAACTGCCCCATCAGAATTGCCACCATCAAAACTGCCCCATCATATTCCTCTATTATAATCAGTACATGGTGTGTCTGTCCCCTCCCCCCGGGCTCTGTAATTAAAGCTGAGATGCTCCAGCCACCTCCCCCCCCTCTGTGTATAACAGAAGCTTTGGTAACCATGGCAACAAAACACACACAGTACACTCTGATTAATGGCTAAAATTTCCTGAAATGACCTCTAAACAAAAAGCTTTTTCTCAAAAACTGTAAAAGATATCAAACTGAAAAGATATAGCCAGATAGCTGAATATTTTGTGAACATTTTAAAGTTTGTTTGGTGTCTCTAGGTGAAAGTATGAAGGAGCTGAAACTTTTGGGAGCGGAAGAAAAATTTAAGGATTTCAAGCATGCTCCCATTGACTTCAATGTTAAAAAAAAGTGATAAAAAGCTTAATATTTTAAAAAGTATAAATGGTAGA
Organism: Lithobates septentrionalis; assembly: GCA_037952835.1. Lineage (NCBI taxonomy): Eukaryota > Metazoa > Chordata > Amphibia > Anura > Ranidae > Lithobates > Lithobates septentrionalis. The sequence goes on from JBBDGP010002151.1 coordinate 34,505, forward strand.
AAAAAAGTTGAAAAAGAGCACACCTCAGCTAAAAGAGACGAACATTTTGATAGTTGAATGGTTTTAATAGCTGAAAGTATGCAGAAGTTACGCATTACCGAAAAACGTACGGAATAAAATTAAAAATAATAAATAAAATCGAATAACAATAGTGGGACTGCTAAAGCATTCCCACTAACTAGAAAATGCATTTCCTGGGGAAAATGCGTGGGAATGCTGAATTGCTAAAACGGCCCCCAGCAAAATTGCCCCATCATATTGCCATCAAAACTGTCCCATCATATTGCCACCATCAAAACTGCCCCATCAGAATTGCCTCATCAAAACTGCACCATCATATTGCCACCATCAAACCTGCCCCATCAAAAAATATTTTTTTTTTTCAAAAATAATTTTTTTTTTTTCAAAAATATTTTTTTTTTTTCAAAAATAATTTTTTTTTCAAAAATTATTTTTTTTTCAAAAATATTTTTTTTTTCAAAAATTTTTTTTTTCAAAAAATTAAAAAAATATTTTTTTTTTTTCAAAAATATTTTTTTTTTTCAAAAATAATTTTTTTTTCAAAAATATATATTTTTTTTCAAAAATATATATTTTTTTTCAAAAATAATTTTTTTTTTTTCAAAAATAATTTTTTTTTCAAAAATATATATATTTTTTTTCAAAAATATATATATTTTTTTTCAAAAATATATATATATTTTTTCAAAAATGATTTTTTTTTTTTTCAAAAATAATTTTTTTTTTTTCAAAAATAATTTTTTTTTTCAAAAAATTTTTTTTTTAAAAAATAATTTTTTTTTTCAAAAATATTTTTTTTTTTTCAAAAATATTTTTTTTTTTTCAAAAATAATTGCTGAATAGCTAAATTGCTAAAATGACCGCCATCAAAACTGCCCCATCAGAATTGCCACCATCAAAACTGCCCCATCATATTCCTCTATTATAATCAGTACATGGTGTGTCTGTCCCCTCCCCCCGGGCTCTGTAATTAAAGCTGAGATGCTCCAGCCACCTCCCCCCCCTCTGTGTATAACAGAAGCTTTGGTAACCATGGCAACAAAACACACACAGTACACTCTGATTAATGGCTAAAATTTCTTGAAATGACCTCTAAACAAAAAGCTTTTTCTCAAAAACTGTAAAAGATATCAAACTGAAAAGATATAGCCAGATAGCTGAATATTTTGTGAACATTTTAAAGTTTGTTTGGTGTCTCTAGGTGAAAGTATGAAGGAGCTGAAACTTTTGGGAGCGGAAGAAAAATTTAAGGATTTCAAGCATGCTCCCATTGACTTCAATGTTAAAAAAAAGTGATAAAAAGCTTAATATTTTAAAAAGTATAAATGGTAGAAAAAAAGTTGAAAAAGAGCACACCTCAGCTAAAAGAGACGAACATTTTGATAGTTGAATGGTTTTAATAGCTGAAAGTATGCAGAAGTTACGCATTCCCACTAATAAATAAAATCGAATAACAATAGTGGGACTGCTAAAGCATTCCCACTAATAAATTAGAACTATTGTCATTGTTGTATGGTCTCTGATAGAAGACAGTGCACTCTGCATGTGACCAGCATCCCCTGAGGAAGCCCGACATATGGGCGAAACATGTTGGGAAGTACATCGCTCATTGCTGTGTTACTGTAACTAACTATACGTGCCATCTCTGTATCTATCCTCCTTTTTACATTTTAATGTGTAAATTCTTATTTTGCTCCTCAAAATAAAGGATTTTTTTATACAATATATTTGATATCTACCCAATTGATTTGCACCTTAAAAATCCCTATTTTTCTTTCTTGCTAAAATACTTCATTTTGGGATGTGGTGCTTAAAATAAACTGGTGGGTTCATGTTCATAAAAACTCTCTTCCATTTTTTTTTATTTGTAAATAAAATATTTTTAAAAGCGGAGAACGGGGCACGTATGTGCATATCTGGTGGACGTGTTCGATTGTGTCCCAGCAAATCCGGGCTCAAATCTTCAGAATAATATCCACCCTGCTAAGCAGGCCGGCCACCCCCAGACCCAGCTCTCACTTTGCTCAATCACTGTCCACCTGACCTTACGAAGGCCCAATCGAAACTTGCAATAAAAATCGACACAGCTTCTAAGCAAACTATCGCGAAGGCATGGAAATCTTCATCTCTCTGCTTGGTAGAGACTAAAAATAGGATCACAAAAGGGAGATAAGGATACTAACTAAGTATCCCATGGTCGGACTTTAAAGGCATAAGAAACAATAGTGAAGTATGAAAAAATAACAATATTTATTGAAAAATGACTTATAGTAATGAAGCATTCAAGAATTAAAAATCATATAGCATGATACAAAATATACAGTGAGCCCTTGTGCATCAACACGTTTCACCGTTAGGCTTCTTCAGGGCGCGTTCAAGGTTTCAAAGATGACAAAAGAAAGAACGGATCTCATTGTCTTGTAGGGAAATAAGCCCTATACATAGAAATAGTAGGGGTTCAACGGATCAAAAAACTCACGGTTCGGATCGTTCCTCGGATCAGGAGTCACGGTTCGGATCATTTTCGGATCAACAAAAAAAAAATCTCCCCCACTGTAATATCCACAATCTCCCTATTGGCAGGGTGTGGCAGAGTATTGGCAGAGTATTGGCAGGGTATTGGCAGGGTATTGGCGGGTATATTGGCAGGGTATTGGCAGGGTATTGCAGACTATTGGCAGAGTATTGGCAGGGTATTGGCAGGGTATGGCAGAGTATAGTCAGGGCATTGCAGAGTATTGTCAGGGCATTGCAGAGTATTGGCAGGGTATTGCAGCAGAGCATTGCAGAGTATTGGCAGGGTATTGCAGCAGGGCATTGCAGAGTATTGGCACTGCTGCCATCCAATCTCTCCCCTCCACTGTACAGATCAGTACACAGAGGGGAGAGAGGAACCGGCGTCATGACATGACGCCGGTTTGTTACAAGTGCTCGCTCCGTCATTTGACGGAGCGATCACATGCTAAACGGCTGCCGGGTGTACCAAGATGGCCGCCGCTCCGGAGCTAGGCCGAAGCCGTGGCCTTTCCTATGGCCGAGGCCACAGAGCGCTCCGCGGATCGCGGGTGTCCCGTACGGATCAACCTCCGCGGATCGGATCACGGATCGATGACGATCCGTTGCACCCCTAATACAGAGGTATCCAAAAAGGAGACGATGATCCTGATGATCTAAATATATAGATATTCAGAAGCGACCAGATCTGTTATCATAAATAGATAAAAAGTAATGGCCTAGTCATTTCAGGACAGGGGCAAAACAGTGCCATCAAAAAGCATCCAGAACCAGTGTCCACAGTAGGACGTAAAGCTAAAAGCTAAAGCTAAACTAAAGCTTTAACGCCAAAAAATGCCTGATTGCTGACGGAGTATAAATTCCTGCACACCAGCAGATAATATGGTCCTTTTATAGTAACTACTGGTATAGACACATGATAATTGGCCCCTCGGAGATAGCCTTCCACTGATTGCAAAAAATAGGATCACCCAAGCTGTGATCCACAGTAAGATTGAGCCAACCATCTTAGATAAGATCCCACGGCACCTGAAAACTTGGCAACCATGGGTGGATCCTTTCCTCCCTCTACACTTCGATCCCAGGCCCCTCCTGGAACCTTAAGGTTCTGAAACCAATCTCCTACCCCGGTAGAACGTGTCATGCAACTTTGGACATCAGAGTTGCATGACAAGTCGTTCCCCAAGTTCTCCAATGACAACCATTCATATATGTGCGACCTAAAGTTGCAGCGACTTCAAAGTACTTCATGCACTACTTTGATTCGACTTTCATGCAACTTGAGTGCCATAGACTTCAATGTTAACCCTCAAAAGTTGCATGAAAGTTGTACCTGTTACACAATGCAACAGTTGCGCAACAATTGTCCATTATAACTGGTCAAAACCAAAGTCGTATCCAAGTTGCACCAATCCAAAGTTGCGTCAAAGTTGCACTATAATTTCGGGGCAACTTTGGAATCATACAAGTGTGAATGCAGCCTTCACCCAGAAGTACGAGCAGCAATGCAATGCTCACAAGCATGACCATAAGTTCGCACTGGTTTCCTTAGAATCCAGTTTACCTTCCATTGCATCTAATGCTCCTAAACATCAAATGATTAAAAAAGTCTTTCAAGTGAGATGAACTTTTGTACCATCCAGGCCACATCCACAGCCATCTGACGAGCTCTTCCTTCATCTATCAGAGAGGCAGCAGCCTGGGGCCAGTAGAGGGTCCACCCATAAAACATTTCAAACCATGCATTTGCTTCTTTGAAGGACACATCACTTTAAGGTAGATCCATTGAAGCCAATTTGCACTTCTATTGGCCCAGCGCTATCACACACACATCAGACTAAACTCCAGAGTGAGAAAGGTGATTGGAAAGCAAATGTCCATGCCCCGGAAAATTGATGTCATGAGGCAATTTGTCATCTTTTAGAAAAACTACCTAGGTCCTTTATTAAGGTAACGTACAGAACAATGGTACTATGGGGCTTACATATCATTTTCCTTAGGTCAGCCCTCTTGAGAGTGGTCATTATCTAGATGTAGACCAGCATCTCCACACTTTGGGCTATTTTACCAAATGAGCTGAACTGACCTATTTCATACGTTGCATTTATTATTTACTTAACATAGTGACCCGTAAATCATCCTTAAAGTCAAACCTAACCCAAGGAGAGAAGAAGAAAGACCCAATCAAGTGGAAAAATGATATCTGAAACAACGTAACCAGAGATAAGTGTTATAAATGGCTTTAATTATCAGATATATGGAATGTATAAATTGTAGCAGGTACGCTCCGATGGTTATAATCGCTTATTGTTAGATTATTAACCACACACACACACAAGAAAAAAAAAAAAAGAAAGAAAGAAAGAAACAGTTTCCCCATTTGAAGAAAAATTGGTTCATTATAGAAGCGAAACCGCCAATTTTCTGCAAAGCAATCAACGCCGGTGACAAACAACATGCATAAAACAGTGTGTCATTACATGGGAGGAGCAGATTACTGGTTGTGAGTCTTCAGCTCGCTTGGATATAATGCCCTGAATATCCACAGCAGCCAATTATTCCGCAATAAGAATTTTCTTGGGATTTTTTTTAGTACGTTGTAGAAGATTTTTTTGGAGAATGATGTCAGTTTTTTTTACTTTTTAAAGTGTTAGACACCAGACACGGGGACCCTTGATGTGGGTGGTATACCTACATTTTTTCCAAAGTAATATCTCTTGATTTTGTGGGATTTGTCCTTTTGGACAATCTGCATTAGAAGAGAGAGCAAGTCAGATAAAGCCCGCCTCATTTCCTGGCTGCAGGACGTCCAATATAATGTGGCCTTTTCGGAAAAAGGGGAGAAGCACTCAGGTTGCCACATCCGTAAATACGAGAGAAAAAGAGGTCTCCCGGTCCCAGTGCTCTCTTGGCCAGTTCAGCATAGATTTTTTAATGATATATAATGTCTGTGTAATTTGTTTAAACCTCTCTTGATTTTAATTGGAATATATCTCATTTGCAGATAGTGAGATTCGTTTCTGTTCTTTCTCTGTTCCAAATTTGACCCTCTTGTGTGTCCTGAAGAAGCCTTACGGCAAAACACGTAGACACATAACGTATAAGGGCTCAATGTACAAATTGTATCATTTGATTCATGTTTTTATCTTTTTTTGTCTTTTGAACATTATCTATGAATTGATGTACTTTTTTCAATAAATATTTTGATTCAATATTAGTTGTATTACTTTCCCCATTGTTTCCATGCCTACAAAGTCCAATTTTTTGGTTACTATTTAGTATCCCCACTTTTTTTCTCATGTAGCCTTTTCCTCACCAGCCTGACTGTCCCTGGCCTGCCTGAAGGCAGGTGCAGTTAGCTTGTCTACCACTAGATGGCTCTGTTCCCACTATGGTCTGGTAAAGAGAAAGTTGTAATTAGGTGTTAGCTCCCCTTTTAGAGAAAACCCTTGTTTAGTGACATAATGCATGAAGTTACTGCCCATGGATGGAGTTAATTCCAGAATGGGAGGAAACTAGTGAAGTTAGGGCATTGGAGACAAATACCCCAGAGCTGCTAGGATGTAGTTGCCTATAGAGCCTTTTGGGGGGCTAAGGAAAAGATGCATTTAAAGCTGAACTCCTTCCCTTGAGCCTTACACAGTTGTACCGGCTCCTCTCCTGTACTGAAATGGTTTACTCTGATTTCACTGCACACTGTGAGCTTCTCACAATGTGCATTAGAAGCTGCAGCAAGTCAGATGGAGCCCACCTCTTTTTCTGGCTGCAGGACATCCAATATCATCTAGCCTTTTGCTCACCAGCCTGACTGTCTCTGGCCTGCCTGTAGGCAAGTGCAGTTAGCTAGTCTCTGTTCCCACTATGGTTTGGTAAAGAGAATGTTGCAATTAGGTATTAGCTTTTAAAGAAAACCAGTTGTGGCCGGTGTTTTTTTTTTTTGGGGGGGGGGGGGCGGCAAACAACCCCCCTGGTTAGCCGGTGGCACCCACCCACCCTAGTGGGTTGGTCGGTCATCCTGCCCGGCACTTACCCCATCTAAGTTGCAGGCGGGCAGCAGCTCCTGTGTCGGCAGATGGCGGGGAGTGGCTCCTGTGTCGGCAGATGGCGGGCAGTGGCTCCTGTGTCAGCAGGTGGCAGTCAGCGGCCCCATGTGTCGGCAGATGGTGGGCAGTGGATCATGTGTCGGCAGGCAGCGGGCAGCGGCTCCTATGTCGGCAGGTGGCGGACAGCGGCTTCTGTGTCAGCTGGCAGCGGGCAGTGGCTCCTGTGTCCTCTCCTCCTCTTCTGCATCACGGCTTCTTCCGCCTAGTGTCTCCTTCCTCCACCTCCTAGGTGTCCAATAAGATTGCCTGTCCTTTCAGCCAATCGGATGACGGGTCTTAAGACCCGCTTCCTGATTGGCCGGGAGGAGGATCAGTGTGGAAATAGCGAATATTCATTCGCTATTGTCACACAACTGGGTGGGCTCAGAGCGCAGTGCTCTGCGCTCCCAGGGCCCACCCTTTTTTGAAGCCTATTAGAGCCTCTGGCTCTAATCATGTGCTTCCACTAAAGAAAACCCTTGTTTAGTGACATAATGGGTTGAGTTAGTGCCCATGGGTGGAGTTAGTGGCAGGCTGGGAGGAAACTAGGGAAGTTAGGGCATGGGAGCCAAATACCCCAGAGCTGTTAGGATGTAGTTCCCTATAGAGCTTATCTAAAGGTCCCAGGTGAGGTGGAACAGAACACCAAATGAAGTCAGAACTTCTCTACAGGTTCTGCAGCGAGGTGCAAAAGGCCATTTAAGCCAAGCCAGAGTCCTCTGATGTGAGTTGTGGAGGAGCCCGGGAATGAGTATGCCATCTGAGAGCATGCCCGGCTGGGCAGAGCTATGAAAGGCACATTGGGAGAGAATGGTATACTATAGAGGACACATTGATCCTACTTGGTGAGGGAAGCTGAATAACGTGGGCTTAGTATACATGGGGGAAGTGGTCCCAACTTTGTGGTGCTTCCATGGAGAGGAGGTGCAAAGAGAAGATTGCTTACCAAAGAACTCTGTTAGTGATGCAATGGGTGGAGTTAGTGCCCATTTATATACCGGGATGGGAGGAGCCTGGCATATAAATGTGTGATGTCAGATATCATAAGAGCCTTGCTAGTTACAGTAAAGTGCAGAAAATGCATTTTATGTGCGGGCATTTGTTATTCTTGAATATTAAGACTTACGACCAAGGATGTCGTGAGTGGGCCTATGACCAGGAGCTTGGCACATATGGCGGAAGGTCCCATCAACAACAGTTGGGTAGTTGTCTTATCCAATCCTAGTTGTCCTATCCTATCCTGGGTCACCTGATCGCTGTGATAGCCTCTGACACATGGATCAGTCACTGTGAAGAGCGCCACCTTGTTTTCTGTCTCTGTGAATGGAAGAGAGAGATACATCGTATCTCTCTCTGTTCTTGCACAAAAAAATAAAAAGTGTGTGTAAAAAAATTAATATAATAATAATAAAAATATTAATAATAATAAAATAAATACAAAAAAATACCTAGATCAAGGTTTGATCTAGGTCAGTGCTAGGGTTAGTGTTTGGATCAAGGTCAGGGTCAGTATTTTTTGGAGGGACACTGTTTTTTTTCATTAGTATCAAGGTCAGTTAGTGTCAGTGTGTTTTAGGTAGAATAAAAAAAAGCAAAATGTGCATTATTGTTTTTAGGCTGCACTACGGGGTACATACAACACCTAACTTACACATATACATATATATGGTATATGGTATATGGTAGGGTTGTCCCGATACCGATACTAGTATCGGTATCGGCACCGATACCGAGCATTTGCCCAAGTACTTGTACTCGGGCAAATGCTCCCGATGCTTCCGCCAATACTATGACAGTCAGCGGTGATCGGCGTGTGGGGGAGTTACAAGCTTCCCCCCCGCGGCTTTCAGCGGCTTTCAGTGACAGCGGTGATCGGTGCTTGTAACTTCCCCACGCGATCACCGCTGACTGTCACTGCATCCTTCTCCATGCCCACTCCGTTCCTCTGTCCCCCTCTCCTTCTCTGTCCCCCTCCGTTCTGTTCCTCTGTCCCCCTCTGCTTCTCTGTCCCCCTCCGTTCCTCTGCCCCCCTCTCCTTCTCTGTCCCCCTCCGTTCCTCTGTCCCCCTCTCCTTCTCTGTCCCCCTCCGTTCCTCTGTCCCCCTCTCCTTCTCTGTCCCCCTCCGTTCCGTTCCACTGTCCCCCTCCGTTCCGTTCCTCCGTTCCTCTGTCCCCCTCCGTTCCGTTCCTCTGTCCCCCTCCGTTCCGTTCCTCTGTCCCCCTCCGTTCCGTTCCTCCGTTCCTCTGTCCCCCTCTCCTTCTCTGTCCCCCTCCGTTCCTCCGTTCTGCTGTGTCTCTCTGCTGTCCCCTCCGTTCCTCCGTCCCCCTCCTCCTTCCTTTGTGAATGGACAGAGTCAGCTGACTCTGTCCATTCAGATAACTGAAACATTGTAATCTCCTGTGATTACGATGTGTCAGTTTATGAATGGAGAGGAGCCGCTGTCTTCTCTCCATTCATTCTCAGTGCAGAGAAAGGGACTGAGGAATCTCTATCCTCTGTCTCTTTCTCTGTCTCAAGGGGGAGATATCAGAGGTCTGTTAAGACCCCTGATATCTCACCAAAGCCCCCCAACAGGGCTGATAAAAAAAAAAAAAAAAAACATTGCAAAAATGAATAAAAAAAATATTATTGTAAAAAATAAAAATTGTAAATAAAATAAAAAAACACACACAGACACCGTTCACCCCCCCCCCCCCGGAAAAAAAAAAAAAAGCATTGTTTAAAAAAAACAAAAAACTGTCACGTGACATAAAAAAAAAAGTGTCGGTAATCGGTATCGGCGAGTACTTGAAAAAAAGTATCGGTACTTGTACTCGGTCCTAAAAAAGTGGTATCGGGACAACCCTAGTATATGGTATTGCTGCGATCATCAGGAGCAGGAGAATTATTTATTTTGGGTTGTTCTTTGGTGGAAGGTTATGGTAACACCAAGAAATATACAGCTACATTTTAAAAAATATATATATATTTTACAACTTTGGGACAGTTTATCTTTGATAATAAAAAAAAAAATATCAGGAGATATTCATAACTATTTACAACCAAATTGCAGTCCAATTTGTCCTTGAAAAAACTGTTCTACAGTTTTACTAACACATATCAAAGTCACAAAATTGGTCTTAGGCATTTAGATTTGTTTTACCCTTAGGCACAAAGGGGTTAATATTTATTGGATTGAAAAAAAGAAAACATAATAAAAAATTATGCAATATACAAATAACATGTTATACCTCATTTAACATGGAGCTAGAATCTGATTTCTTTTTTATTATTAATTGCTTAAAAAAATTCAGAGTAGGAAATATTTATATATTATTTTTTTTTTTTTAAATTGTATGTTTATTAAAGATTTTTACAGTACATGTAAAGCACATTGAGCTCGGAGAGAGTTATAAGGCATCAAACAAGCAACAGAAAACAGACAAAAAAAGATAAATCATCTAGTTCAAATACAGATATGTATCTAGATAATGGGATGTGTAGAGTAAATCAACTAAAGGTTATAGGCATTGTTTTCTTGAGTCAACTAGAAATGTAAAGCAAAATTAACCAACACAGATTTCTACCATATGGTAAGGAGGTAGTATGCTGCACGGTAAGCAGAGATCAGCAAGGGAACAAGATATGAGGAGGGGAGAGGGTAAAATCAGGGTGGGGTGGGAATGAAAAGATTGATATGATTCTGACAGAGTCAGGAAGGAGTACTGTATTCAGATTTGTCCCACAATTCCCAGACACGTCGAACCTGTTAATAGCATCCTCTACTAATGCCGTCATGTGCTCCATTCTACGAATTTCGCCAATGACATTGAGTAGTTGCTCTTGAGAGGGAGGGGTGGAGGCCACCCAACACATTGGAATAACTCTTAGCTGCAAATAAACTGTTTGAGGCCAGTTTGTTTGAGTTTTTTCCAAAGTCTGGAAAGGGAAGGCCAAGGAGGTGATATAATGGATCCAATGGGAGTAGGGACTCAAATAATCGTTGGAGCAGAGACATCACCATGGACCAAAAGGGTGTAATTAACTCACACTGCCAAAATATATGGTAATGAGTACCTCTGGTTTTACCACACCTCCAGCAAAGAGGGGACAAGGAGGGATCATAACGGTGCATGATCTCTGGTGTCCTCTACCAGAAGAACAATATTTTGAACCCTGTCTCTCTCTGTGCCATGCATCAGAATATTTTGGAGGTGGAGGTCCAAATCCTCTTCCACTGTGCGAAAGAGATAGGCTTTTGTATGTTTTGGGACCATTTTTGCATGTAGGTATGGAGATCTTCAGAAAGTGGGGATGATTCCTGAAGTATTTGATAAATAGCAGAGATCAATCATGTTTAATGGGGACCTTGGGAACATGGGAGTTCAAAGGTCGTTGGTTTAGGCAGGTTAAGGGTGGGGGAGAGAGCTGATGACTCATTTGTAGGTAAGCGTAGTGCAGAATTTTTGGGAGTTGATATTTAGACTGGAGGTTAGCAAAGGTTAGGAATTTACGGGTGACTGGGTGGACAAGGTGGCGTAGTTAAAAAAGGCCAGCTTGTACCCAGGGGCCATACAGGAATGAGATACACTGTCTGGGAGTAGTGGGTTGAAGAGTAGATTAGATAATGGGGGGCATGGCGAAGAGATAGAGAATTTAGAGATACAAGTATGCCATATCCTTAGTGTGAACAACATAGAACTTAAACATAAACTATGGAGTTTGGAGTCCTGAGTCAGGGTGGGCAACCAGACAAGGGAACAGGGGTGTGTGTGTGAAACAATGAGCCCATCTTGATTTCTGCCCATCTAGTCAGTGCAGCAAAGCTGGACCAGGAAACCACTGCTCGAAGGTGGGATGCCAAGTAATATTTATAAACATCCAGTGCCCCCAAGCCACCCCGGTGTCTAGGGGAGAGAATCACAGAGGCCGCTACCCTGTGGGTTCTGTTACTCCAGATAAAATTAAGGAACCAACGCTTGATTAGTTTTAATTAAGACATGGGGATAGAGATTTGAATTGTCTCGAAAAGATACAGCAGTTTAGGCATGACAGTAATTTTTAGTACATTGATCCTACCTCTACAAGATATCGGGAGTGGGTTCCAATGCTTTAGCATATCACTGATGTCCTTGAGCAGGGGGGCATAGTTGGCCTGATACAGGGATCTATAGGTTGGGGTGATTTGCACGCCCATGTACTTGAGGGAGGTGGAACACCAGTGGTAAGGGAATGAGTGTTGTAGTGATTTTAGTTCCACAGGGGGGATATGGAGAGGCAGCGCCTCCGCCTTAGTGGTGTTGATTTTGTACCCGGATAGAGCACTGAATTTTGATAGTAAGTTGTGTAGATTTGGCAAGAATATATGTGGGTTGGTGAGAGTCAATAGGATGTCATCCGCAAATAGGGATAATTTGTATTCCCTATTACGCATGGGTATGCCTCGGATGTCAGAATGGGACCAGATAGCCTCTGCTAGGGGTTCTACAGTGGATGAAAAGTAATGGGGAAAGGGGGCAACCCTGCCTGGTGCCGTTAGACATTGGGAAGGTCTGAGACAAAAAGGAGGCCATTCAGACCTGGGATGAGGGGTTAGAATAAAGGGTTTGTAGGGCGAGGTATAAAGGGGCCTCGGCAGCTGAATTTGGTTAGGGTGGCAAACATGTAGGGGCAGCTTAGTCTGTCAAAGGCCTTCTGGGCATCTTATCTAAGGATCAGGGCAGGTCTGCATACTCTATTCAGCATGTCTATGAGATCTATGGTGCATCTGGTATTGTCTCCTGCATGTCTGGTGGGAACAAAGCCTACTTGGTCTTTGTTGATCAGTTTTGTCAGGAATTGGGATAAACGGTTGGCTAGGATCTTCGTAAATAATTTGTAGTCTGAGTTTAAGAGAGCAATCGGTCTATAATTATCTGGAAGGGATGGGTCTTTACCCGGTTTAGGTATGACCGAGATGTAGGAGTGGAGAAAAGAATGGTGGGGAAATTTGTAGAAGGGAGTTATATAAAGACAGTAAATGGGGCGTTAATGTCGATGAAAATCTCTTGTAGTAAGAATAAGGAAGACCGTCTGGTCCAGGGGATTTGCGTGAGGGTAAGTGCTTAATAGTGTCTGCCAGCTCGTCTTCGATAATGCGAGCATTTAATGTTAACAAGTCTGTCTTGGCCAGCTGAGGAAGCTGAATATCGTCCAAAAAAGTCTTGAATGACCCTTGGTTGAAAGGGCGATGTAGAGCAGGGGTTAGACAGTTGTATAATTTGTCAAAAAAGTCGCCAAAGACCTGGGTCATAGTGTGAGGTCAATGGGTGGGCGTACCATCCGACTGTTTCAAGTAGTCAGGAAAGGAATGGAAAAATAGAAGGGTCTAGGGTTGAGTTTGGAGACCAAGATTCTGTGAGGCTTATTGAAGAACTCATACAATTTTTGTTTTGCCCAGAGAAGGGACTTAGCTATACCCGTCATGTCAAAAGATTTTATCTGATTTCTCAGTGAAGTTACCGCCTTCAGTCGAGCCATCCTAGGGGAAAGTACCAGAGAGCGCTCGGTGTCTTGCAATTTAGCTAATAAAGAGGGTTTTAAAAAGTTTGTGTCTTTCTTCCTGCGAGAACAGACAGAAATGCATTTTTTCCCTGAAGAAGGCCTAATGGGCCTCCCATAGAATGGATGGACTGGACACAGAACCTGCATTGAGCTGAAAGTATTCGGTTAGTGCAGAGAGAAGTTTCCCTTTGGTTTCTGGGTGGTTCAATAGGGACTCATTGAGCCTCCAATGGCATGTCTTGGAGAATTCAGTGGAGAGGGAAAGGTCTAGAGTTAGGGGAGTGTGATCCGACCAGTTGATGGGACCCAGGTCAGAAGACACCATGTTAGGCAGAAGTGGGGCTGTCACGAAGAAATAATTTAGTCGGGAGAACATTTTGTAGGGGGGGGGGGGAGAAGAACGAGTACTGTCTGCTGGTGGGGTGTTTAATCCTCCAAGTGTCAAATAGATGGTGAGCCCATGTCGAATTGACAGAAGGAGGAGGCTAGGGATTGCATAAGGAGAGGTAGTTTCGTTTGGAATAGAGATCCTCTATCTCTAGAGAAAGGATAGCATTGAAGTTGCCACCTACAAACATAAAGGGCCTGGAGAAACGTTGTAAGATATTGAATGTTTCAGTAAGAAATTTAAGCTGACCCGAATTGGGTGCATAAACATTCATAAGGGTGAAAGGGCTAGACATGAAAATACATTGCAAAATTATGTAACTACCATGTGGGTCCAAATGTGAGGATTGGATCTGGAGAGGACAGGAGCATCTGACTAGCACTGCAACTTCAGACCTATCAGATGAGTCCGAAGCCACATATGAAAACGGGAAGTGCTGGGAAGCGAATTTCAAGGAACCCCCGACTCGGAAGTGAGTCTCCTGAGTCAGGATTACGTCCGGGAGGGTTAATGGAAAAAATAAATAAAAGGAGATCAGTAGTGTGGTAACAAGCAGGTTGTGATGACCTAAAAAGGTAGAACATGAATTACAGTTGCAGGCCTGAGAGGTAAAAGCATCTCAGGGATCCCTGACCGCAGTCAAAGGAAATGGGAGGGAGCATGGCGGCCTACGGTGAGGGTGAGGCAATGGGCCCCGCTAAGCCGTTCTATCTATGGCTTGAACAAGCAAAAGTCTCCTCTTATACATTCTATGGGGTAGCCAAAAATAACAAAACCAAACAGTTCAAGGCACCTCAGTGGGAGAAAACAAAAGAGTGTTCCCTGCTATACACTATGATTCTGTTGCTCAGTTTTAAGCCTTGACATGTTGGGTATCTATTTGCTCAGTGGAATCTCATCTTTTACATTTTACCAGTGGTTAGCACTACTGCCAGGCAGCACAAGGGTCACCGGTTCAAATCTCAACCAAGGCACTACCTGCCTGGAGTTTGCATGTTCTCCCTGTGCCTGCGTGAGTTTTCCTCTGGGTACTCTGATTTCCTCCCACACTTCAAAGACATGCTGGTAGGTTATTTGGCTCCGGTCTAAATTGGCCTTAGTATGTGTATGTATGAATGTGAGTTAGGGACCTTAGATTGTAAGCTCCTTGAGGGCAGGGACTGATGTGAATATACAGCATATGTAAAGAGCTGCATAAATTGACAGCGCTATATAAGTACTTGTAATTAATAAATTAGGTAATATATTGCATTTTTGTGCCATAAAATTAACTTTAGTGCATTTTTTTATCAACATTTTGTGTTTCATAAATTGCCCTAATATTGTGTGACATAAAAAATTGGAACTGCCACTCTTTTATTCTCTAGAGCAGTGTTTCTCAACTCCAGCCCTCAGGGCGCCCCAACAGGTCATGTTTTCAGGATTTCCCTCATAAGAAACAGCTGTGGTAGATACTAAGGGTCGGTTCACACTAGGGGCGGCACGACTTGCAGGTCGCCTCACCGAGGCGACCTGCACACGACATCCACGGCGACTTGCAAAACGACTTCTGTATAGAAGTCTATGCAAGTCGTCTCAAGTCGCTCCAAAAGAAGTACAGGAACCTTTTTCTAAGTCGTAGCGACTTGCGTCGCTCCTATTAGAACGGTTCCATTGTACAGAACGGGAGGCGACTTGTCAGGCGACTAGGTCGCCTGACAAGTCGTCCCAGTGTGAACCGGCTCTAAGGCAGTGAAACTGATCAAATCACCTGTGCAAAATAATGAAAAGCCTGAAAACATGACCTGTTGAGGCGCCTTGAGGACTGGAAGTGAGAAACACTGCTCTAGGGTGTCAGCTTTCGGGAAATATGTAATGCTTGGAGTTTTAAATAACCTTTAAGCCTAATATGAGGTTTTAAACATATGTGCAAAAAAATAAATCGCTCTGGCAGTGAAAGGGGTAAGTATAGTCAAACTTGATGAAAGGGAGTGTGTTTGGACCCGAAACACATTGGATTTATTCTGCATTAATCACTTTTATTATTAAATTACCTAAATTAACCGGGTGGCCCCGCCCCCTCTGACGCCCCAGGAAAGCCATAGGGACGTCCCCGTGCGTCAGAGGGGGTGGAGTCACCCGGGAACGGCACCGTGTCGCCCCACCCTTAGTTATAAAAGAACTGTCATTGTTTTTTTTTTCTTTTTCAGTCTTTCGGCAGAGCGAGAGAAGACTTTGTGGAACATTTTTATTTTTTTTGTTTTTAATAAAGGACTTGTCCCAAGCCATGTCTTGTCATTTGTACCATTTTGACACTTTTTTGTGAAATGGTAGGTGTACATTTGTACACCGTTACCATTTCAAACAGGGGGGGGCTGGGATCTGGGGGTCCCCTTGTTAAAGGGGGCTTCCAGATTCTGATAAGCCCCCTGCCCGCAGACCCCCACAACCACCGGGCAAGGGTTGTGGGGATGAGGCCCTTGTTCCCATCAACATGGGGACAAGGTGCTTTGGGGGGCTACCCCAAAGCACCCTCCCCATGTTGAGGGCATGTGGCCTGGTACGGTTCAGCAGGGTGGTGCTCTCTTGTCCCCCCCTCTTTTCCTGCAGCCTGCCAGGTTGCGTGCTTGGATAAGGGTCTGGTGTGGATTTTTGGGGGGACCCCTACGCCATGTTTTTTTAAATTTTGGCGCAGGGTTCCCCTTAAAATCCATACCAGATCTAAAGGGCCTGGTATGGAATTTGGGGGAACCCACACGCAATTTTTTTTTTTTTTAATTTTGGTTCGGGGTTCCCCTTAATATTCATACCAGACCCAAAGGGCCTGGTAATGGACTGGGGGGATCCCATGCCGTTTCTTTCAATGACTTCTTTTATCTGTATTGCTGGGACCGACAATTCATTATAGCCACGAGTACTTTTAAATTACTTTTTTTCCTTTAGAAATGTCATTTTGTGCAGGGACTGTTCTAAACACGGAAAACACGCGCCACTTTACAGGCATGCTATAGACACCCCCCAGGTACGAAATTTAAAGGAATATTTCACTTTTATTGTTTCACTTTAAGCATTATTAAAATCACTGCTCCCGAAAAAACGGCAGTTTTTAAAACTTTATTTTGCATTGATACATGTCCCCTGGGGCAGGACCCAGGTCCCCAAATACTTTTTATGACAATACCAAGCATATAAGCCTTTAAAATTAGCACTTTTGATTTCTCCAATAGCCTTTTAAAGGGTGTTCCGCGGCTTTCGAACTTGCCGCGGGCACCCCAAATTGTTTGCTATTCGGCGAACAGGCGAACACCCGATGTTCGAGTCTAACTTACGTTCGACTCGAACATCGGGCTCATCCCTACTTGTCATATCACTAGAAAGTTTGGTGTTAATTGCCTCATTCATTCACTATTTAATTTTTTCTGTCACTTTGAACCTAGAACACCAAATTAGAGTCCGGACTATCCATTCCAGTCCATCAACTGATTCGGGTTTTTATTTATTTATACATTTTTTTTCTTAGTCCAGCTGGATAATGAAGAAGATCCAAATTTAGAATTCGTTGGGTCGCAGTTTTGAGACCTGGTAAGGCAAAGTGACGGGGACACTTATGACAATCTTCCGTGACAGAAAGCATCAAAAACTTTTACAACATGGAACAGCTTGTCACAAATATGAATTTATTTTATTATTTAATGGCATATTTTAGGATCCTGGAAAAAAAAAAAACGTATGAACCAAATATGTCAAGAAGACTAAATCAGTGATGCGTGTTTTAATTTGAAAATGTAAGAAATGTAACAAATTTCTATCTTTTACTTCCAAGTTGTTATAAGACTAGATTTGTGCTTAAATATGTAACAGAATATTACTGAACGATAAAACTTTAAATACTTCAGCTTTGTTAACATTGCATATGGTGGTTTTCCAAATATGTGTCCTATAAATGTAAGTTTTATTAAATTGGTATTAACCACTTAAGGACCGGAAGGATTTTCCTGCTTAATGACCAGGCTATTTTTTGCGATACGGCACTGCATCGCTTTAACTGACAATTGCGCGGTCGTCCGACGCAGTACTCAAACAAAATTGACATCCTTTTTTTCCCCCACAAATAGAGCTTTCTTTTGGTGGTATTTGATCACCTCTGCAATTTTTATTTTTTTCGCTATAAACAAAAAATGTCACAATTTTGAAAAAAAAAAACTTTTTTTTTATACTTTCTGCTATAATACATATCCAAAAAAAAAAATTCTTCATCAGTTTAGGCTAATATGTTTTCTTCTACATATTTTTGGCAAAAAAAATAAATCACAAAATCATTTGGTTTGCGCAAAAGTTATCGCGTCTACAAACTATGGGATAGATTTTGGGACTTTTTATTTTTTTCATTGTTTTTACTGGTAAAGGTGACGATCTGCAATTTTTAGTGGGACTGCGACATTGCGGCAGACAAATCTGACCCCAAATGACACGTTTTGGGGACCAGTGGAATTATTACATTGATCAGTGCTATAAAAATGCACTGATTATTGTACAGTATAAATGACTCTGGCAGGGAAAGGGTTAACACTAGGGGGCGATCAAGGGGTTAAGTGTGTTCCCTCAGCGTGTTCTAACTGTAGGGGGGATGGGCTGCCAGGAACATGACAGAGATCACTGATCCCGATCACTGGGAACAGAAGATCTCTGACATGTCATCTGGCAGAACGGGGAATCGCCTTGTTTAAAAGTGAGATCCCTGTTCTGCCTCTGTGTACAGCGATCATGGACGGTCAGAGGACATTGAGCCTGCCGAACCCATGGGCAATCTCACATGCACGGACTGATGTACAGGTACAGGCTGGTCGGCATGTGGTTAAAGGCAATTTTTTTTTTTTTAAAACCAAACATGTTATACTTACCTGCTCTGTGTAACAGTTTTGCACAGAGCAGCCCCCATTCCTCCCCTTCTCAAGCCCCTCGCTGGCGCTCCTGGCCCCTCCCTCCTGCCGAGTGCCCCCACAGCGAGCAGCTTGCTGTGGGGGCACCTGAGGCTGAGCCGCTGCTCTATGTGTCCATTTACACACATAAAACAAGTAGGTATAACCTTGTGAGCTGCCACACTACTAACTTCAATGAAAACCTAAAAATAAATAGAGACTAAATAAATAAAAATAAAAATAAAAAACAAATATAGACAGCTGCCAACACTACCCACACTTCCCAAATGTGACAATACAAACTGATATACCAAATGTGCGGTGCTAAACATAAATTAAATACATTTAAAAAATGAATATAAAACTAAACAGGTTTATTACACTTAAAATCCCACATAGATGTACACTCACATTTAGTACAATAAAAACAAGCCTTGATATATTTATGGACAGCAAAAGGGGGGTGATAATGTCATCTGGAGACCAAATCTGCAGCTTCGGTTCCCAGCGTCCTCCCCATCCTTCCTCGTCAGCCGATCAAGCTCCTCCTACTGGTTTCGTCACAATCTCGTGACTTCCTCTGGGAATGGAGCAAATTGGCTTGTGATCAGGAGGAAGCAGTGATTAGTGATTCTATTCTGCATGCTTAGCTCAAATCCTCTCATTACGCATATGCTCCCAGCACAATTCCCCCCCAGAAAAAATTCCCCCCTCCTAGTACAAATCCTCTACCCCTCAAATCTCTCCTCCGAGCACAAGTCCCCCCCACACGAAATCCCCCCTCCCAGCACAAATTGCCCTCCCCAATCCCCCATCCTAGCACAAATCCCTCTCCCCATCAAATGTCCCCTACTAGCACAAATCCCTCCCCCCCCTTCACCATATAACCTTTACAGTAAAACCTTGGTTTGAGAGTAACTTGGTTTGAGAGCGTTTTGCAAGACAAGCTACATTTTTAAATAAAATTTGACTTGATATACAAGCGATGTCTTGATATACAAGTAGCGTCATGTCACAACTGAGTATAAAAGAGAAGAGAGGCGTCTCTAAGTGTAGCAATATGGTTACATTTAATGAAGGTACAACATTTAGAAACTCACATGGTTGATGATTAAAACAGGCACATCTAAATATGCAGGCATCCGGGGTAAAGCTGTCCACATAGACCATCCCCCGCACCACCATTGATGTCGTCCCTTCCACGCTGCGCTCCACAAGCGCTTCAAGCCTCGTTTTCAGATCGCTCTACTGCAAGGTGATCTTCCCGGGCACAATTGCAGACTGACATTGGTGAGAGTCGTTGGTGCGGAGGATGGTCAATGTGGACAGCTTTACCCCGGATGCCGCATACTTAAATGTGTCTCTTTTAATGATCAACCATGTGTGTGCATAACTCTTTATTGAGTATGAAGGAATGTACAATAAGACATGCACATAAGACATAGTAATGAGATATTGTATACATCTAGGTCAATTGTAAAAAAGCATGCAGAGGATGGGTTAGTCCTAGAACTAAGAAGTATATAGAAGAAGGTACACCAGTTACAACAGACATGTAGGTAAATACTGCGAAAAGAACTTTCCAAATAGGCAAATCGCCTAAGCGTGATACAACATAAGATAAAAAAGAAGAATTCTCACTAAGTTCTCGAAATTATATTTTCTGACCAAATTGCCCAATTGTGCTCAAAGGCCACCTTGGTAAGCGAGTTGATAGCTAGTAGGTGTTTAAAGGTATAGTTTTGTTGGGCCGCAACCAAGACTTCTGAAATATGAAGGGAGTCCCGTGACTTTCATTTTCTGAGAATGAGTGTAGGGGCTGCTAAAAGAATGTGTGTGACTACTTGTTCAAAGGAGCGGGTGTATGATTTCCATACCAATGTGGAGTATAGCTAGGCCTGGGTTGGGTGACAGGATGATTCCTTTAAGGGAGGAAATGACTTGGAATATCTAAAGGAAGTCATGTGACCAGTGGCGCAATGCGTTGGGCGGAGCCTTGTGACTTCACTTCCGGTGTCCACAGAGTACGGAAGTGTGGTGAGGAGGTGAGTTTTCTTTTTTTCTTTTCTTTTTTTCTTCTTTTTTTCTTCTTTTTATATCTTTGACTGTTGGGATGCCCCTATCCTTGAGGGAAGCAAGGCCTGTGACATTATATAGTCTGTCTGGTAATCCACTTGTGTGCAGGGGCATTTCTTCTCTGGAGGCGAATTTGTTCCTGCTCCTATCTTTCTTCTCTCTGAGTGACGTTTGTTTAAGAGACACTATATTGGAGGATTTTTACACAGATGTATTGGTGCCTATGCAGCGGGGATCTGAGCAGCTATCCACTGAGATATAAAGCTTTGTCTGACCTTACGGTCATATTGGATGTGAGCGGCCAATTTACTTATTGGTGGCGGTGATTGCTGTTTAATTCCTTTATTGGATATACTATTTTTCTCTCTACAAATCAAGATATGGACTGAGCAGTCATTCCTATATGCTTTTTTATATCTGGACTTCTCGTATTCACCTATATATTCATTGTTTTTCATTTGGATTTTTTCAATGATTTTTTGATTTATTGCTTTTTATGCATTTGGTTATTAATTGAATAAGCACAGCATTCTATACTTATTACTTGGAATATCTGGTTCCAAAAACTTGTCAAGCAAGGGCATTCCCATAATGCGTGAAGTGGATGTCCCACCAGATTGCATGTTTGTGGTTCCCAGAGGTTCACGCAAGGGGGGCCAGAGCTTTGAGCGGAGTAATTACTTTTTGGAATGTGAACGTGATCTCCCTCTCACATACAGATAGGGGGTTGGCCCTTTCGGAGGAAATAACGGCGCGCTTAACAAGAAGGGTCTCAACCTCCTGGGCAGCCGCCTGTAGCGACTCAATGAAGTCAATACGCAAGGCAGCAATGTGGTCATCCGTACAGGCCTTTATTTCTCATTATCGTCTAGATCTGTCATTATTGACAACTGTTAATTTTGGCAAAGCGGTTATCTCGTTAGCCGGAGGCCATAATTAAGCCTATTTTGTTTGTGCATTATCTCACCCTGGTTAGTTCCCAGTGGTAGGCTGACATGGAGCTGTTAGGAAAACGGAAAATTGAGTATCAAATACTTACCGGAATTTTCCTTTCTTGACGAGCTCCATGTCAGCACAGACTGCCGCCCAGGTGCCGAAAACGAGTTATGGAATGCCGGCCTGAGGGAGGCCTGAGGGAGGCCTGAGGGAGGCAGTCAAATTTATGAGTTAGGTCCTGCAGGTGGGGGTATGGGCAGAGCATACCCAGTGGAAGGCCGACATGAAGCTCGTCGGGAAAGGAAAATTGCGGTAAGTATTTGATATTCAATTTTCCGGTATTTTGACGTCAGAAAAAAGAAGTTAGGCCAACACAATCTTTACTTTAAGACAATGAGCATAAAACTTTTTTATTGTTATCTAAATTATGGTTTACAATACACCAGGTGGGTTTAAGAAAAAAGCTTTTTTTTTAGATATACTAGGAAACGGATACATATAAACCCTACAAAATTAGATTTGCATCAGAAACTAGTCCCTTGAATGTTTGAATAATAGAAGTCATTAATTTCAGGAAATTAAAATTCCAGTGCAAAAAAAGAAAGAAAAAAAAAACACACAAAGGGACTCATTAACGTTTAATTGCTTATTTTGCTTGAAACGGGAAAGTCATTTACAGACTGTATATAGGCAGAGGATGGGGAGAGATTGCTTTGTTTCACGATCAAACAAGCCACGGAACTTTTAAACAATCTGAGATCTTAGAAATAAATAAAAGGATGCGAGGATGATGCAACGAGAGAGTAGGGGGGATAATTAATGATAATTTATCAAACAGCACTGTTGCAGATCTTGTGGTCTTATTGCCCAATCCAAAGCCAGCACAGGACATAAGCATGTTTTATAAATCACCCACACATTACTATATTAGTCATAAAACCAATATTGATTTTGCTGAGCCTGAAACTTCTACTTCTTCAAGCAGTAATATATGTGCTCTTGGGAAATATAAATTAATTTTTCTAAAAAAATAAAATAATTTTAATTAAAAAAAAAAAACATTATGGATAGGGATATCATGGGCTGTGTGGAAAACAAGATAAATGCAAGAAAAGGAGAATAAACATCTGCTGCAGGCATAAAGTACCCTTTAATCAATTAACTTTTTGTTGTCCAGGAAATAATAATTATTATAAGGAAATAATAAATAATTAATTTCCCTTTGGGATTAATAAAGTAATCTGAATCTGAATTATATAGTAAAATAAACAATACAATAGTATTAAAAATAAAATAATACAATAAAATATGATCTATAATAACATATATTATAATTAATATATATAAAATAAAAAATATAATAATAACATAATAAACAAAGTAATGCTGATCTGTATTCATTAATACATTATTACATTCATTCATACAGCTTGTTTTAACCACTTCAATTCAGGATGTTTTTTTGGTTTTTTTTTGTTAATAACCCAGGATGCTTTGATTAACCCAAGATAAAGGCCCTATTATTATAAAATAAAGACCAATATATACCCAAATAAATGAAATCCTGAAACTACCACTCCCTGAAACAAAACCCATATTTTTAGGGGAACAAAAAATTTTGCTATGAGTGGAACAGCACCTAAGAATAAGTAAAAATAATTAAAGAAAAAAACAAAAAAACAAAAAAACAAAATCGACAATAATAATAATAATAAGAAGAAGAACAAAAAAAGGCAGTATATTGGTTGCCCAAAGATAGGTAGCCAGGGGGGCTGGCTTAACCAAAGGCCTGCTTATTGGCTCTTCTAAATGTAGCATCCTCCTAGTGTAGAGTAGTCTGCTAGGTAAATTTAGTTAGCTCCACAGGAGCTTCAGAGGAGCACAGGGTTGAATAATTAGGACTACTCAGTGTCTCACAGGCTGCTGCTCTGTTGCTTCTCCCTGTCTTCTAGAGGATTCTAGAACCATAGTGGGAGGCAGAACAGAGGAAGCAGCCTGAATATTTGTGAGACTCCAGCCAATACCTGGGGAGGCGTGCCCAGTAGGTGGTGAAGGAGCACATAAATAGTCTAAGGCCTGATGCAGAGGAGTAGTGTTCCTGGGTCCAGTCCTGCAGGAGGAGACCCCTGTAATGGTAATTGGTGCAGGTTCTTAGAGGAAACTGTGAGGAAGACACCAGGGTCCCACCTAGGCTTAGCTGTGAGGCCTATTTGCAGATCTGTGTCCAGGGATCAAATTGGGTCTGGAGAAGCTCACTAGAGAGAGCCAGGAGGAAGTTGGTGGTTGAGTCCAGCTGTCCAATGGTAGTGTGAGTCTACATCTCTAGGAAAAGCATGCTGAATATTGGCAGGAGGCAACTGATTATCCTGTTGCTATGTGAGTAGATGACCCCAGCACTGAAAAGTAGTGACTGTGTATAGCTTTTAACTCTGGAAGGAGTACAGGTCACCATCAGCATAGCGATCTTGTGGGACATTCCTTGTTTTGTACAGTGCAGCCAGAAGTGAGGAGTCCTCAAGTTGTTCAGTTCTACACTTTACTGGGGTATCCCAGGCTCTCTATCTCTATCCAAGTTCATTGCTTCCAATAAAAACCCAAAAAGAAACCTCTATACCACATATGTCAAACACAAGGCCCACAGGCAGAATCTGGCCTGCCAGGCTTTGTCATGGGGCCCTCCCACCCAGTTTTGCAGCTGGATCATGGCGGAACTCCATTCCGCCACCTCCGGCTCTCACCCTCTGCTCCCGCTGTTACTTGTAAATGCAGAAGCCTTCTGGGAACACTCTCCCTGAAAGGCAGTGCCACCTACACAGGAAGATATAACAGAGCCAAGTACCACAGGAAGTAGAGAGAGCCACTTACACAGGGCGGTACTGGAGCCCCCTACATAGGGAGAGGTAGGAGAGAGTAGATGCCAGAGAATGCCTATCAGATGTTTGGCTCGCAGAAATGCGCACACCCGCAGAATTATTAGCAGAATAGTAACCAGGTGCACGCATGCATACAGTGCATGTTGGCGCCAGACGGGCTATTTAGGGATGCTTTTGCTCTTGCTTAAGTGTTGACTGGTCTTTCAGCTGTTCCCTGCATTCTGCATTTTTCCTCTGTGTTTCCCTTGTTGCTGACCCTGCTTGCCCCTGACCTGATCTTGGATCCTGCTTCTGATTTGTCACTTTATTTCTGACCCCGGCTCTGTTCCTGATATTGGCTCTGCTTATGCTCAGTACCTTACTGCCCACCTGTTTATGACCCTGGCTATTCCTGTGACCATGCTTCTACCTCCGATCCTGCTCAAGTGCTTACCTGGCTGTCCACTGCACTTGCTCTGCACTTCACTGAGATTTCTGACAAGCCATGCAACCTACAGCACATGTGGAGTGCCCCTTTAATGTCAGCTGGTTTCCTGAGTTCAGCTACTGTTCCTGTCCTGATGGTCCACCTGCTTCCCAGGATCTCCTATTCCAGCTGCAAGTTCTTCTATCAACACCTACTCCTGTTCCTCCTGTCCCTCGGTACCCTCTGTTCCACTCTCTGTGGGGCCTGGGCTGAAAATATAAGAGATGCAAACCTTGTCATATCAGTCTCCTATCAGGTACATGACAGTAAATATGCTTGCAAGATTTGGGTGTTGGTATTGCTCACTGTGCATAGTGCATCCCTAAACCCTGCACACTGTACACAGTGCACCCCTGAACTCTGCACTCTGTACACAGCGCACCCCTAAACCCTGTTCTCTGTAGATAACGCACTCCTAAACTCTGCACTCTGTATGTAGTGCACCCCTAAACTCTGCACATAGCACACGCCTGAACCCTGCACTCTGTACACAGTGCACCCCTGAACCCTGCACTCTATACACAGTGCACCCCAAAACCCTGCACTCTGTACACAGTACACCGCTGAATAGGGTTGCCACCTGTCCAGGATTCACCTGGGCAGTTCGGGTTTGGAATCATGTGTCCGGGTTTCAAACTGCCTGAAACCAGGACACATTATTCAGACTGGACTATGGCTTCCCAGCAGGGTTGCTGACTGCAGAGTGTCTGTCACACTCTCTTTCACACTGCCCAAAGCCAGCACTAACAATCCCCCTCCCCTTGCCACACACACAGACAGGAGAGGAGAAAGGGCTTGATCTGCTCCTCTTCCTTCTGCCCCCACCCCTTTGTGTCTGCCCACCCACGCTTCAATCCCTGACGCTGTGCCTCAGAAAAGGAAAGGGGGGCCGAAAATTTGAAGTCCAGCAGCCTCAGATACATCTGGATGAGAGGTGCCAAGGGGTGGGTGAGCTCACCATCCATCCCTGTCTGTGACTGAAGTCTTCCCCCCCCTCCCCCTTTCTCTCTCCTGCCTCTGAGTGAGTACACTAATGCCCCGTACACACGGTCGGACTTTGTTCGGACATTCTGACAACAAAATCCTAGGATTTTTTCCGACGGATGTTGGCTCAAACTTGTCTTGCATACACACGGTCACACAAAGTTGTCGGAAAATCAGATCGTTCTGAACGCGGTGACGTAAAACACGTACGTCGGGACTATAAATGGGGCAGTGGCCAATAGCTTTCATCTCTTTATTTATTCTGAGCATGCGTGGCACTTTGTCCGTCGGATTTGTGTACACACAATCGGAATTTCCGACAACGGATTTTGTTGTCGGAAAATTTTATATCCTGCTCTCAAACTTTGTGTGTCGGAAAATCCGATGGAAAATGTCCGATGGAGCCCACAAACGGTCGGAATTTCCGACAACACGCTCCTATCAGACATTTTCCATCGGAAAATCCGACTGTGTGTACGGGGCATTAGGGAAATCAGGGTTCTCAGAGCACCCCTTACATCAGAGTTCCCCTTTACACCAGAAGCCACAATGTTCCCCTTACATCAGTGTCCTCTCCGTGAAGTCTGCGGGTTCAGACATAAAAGGGGAACTCTGCGGGTTCAGACATAAAAGGGGAACTCTTTTATGATTAACTTCATATGATTAGAAATGTTATTTAATTGCAAAATATACAGTTGTATAGTTTATACTATAAAAAAAAAAAAAAATTCTGTGCGCCACTGAAGTGTTCGGGTTTGACTTGAAGAAAACGTGGCAACCCTACCCCTAAACCCTGCACCCTGCACATAATGCACGCCTGAACCCTGCACTCTGTACATAATGCATGCCTGAACCCTACACTCTGTACACAGTGCACCCCTAAACTCTGCATTCTGTACATAGCACACCCCTAAACCCTGCACTCCTGAATAATAATAAAGTAGATGCATATTCTAATGCCGTGTACACACGAGCGGAATTTCCGACAGAAAGAGTCCGATGGGAGCTTTTCATCGTATATTCCGACCGTGTGTATGCCCCATCGGACTTTTTCCGTCGAAAATTCAGACGGACTTAGATGGAGAACATGTTCTATATTTTTCCGACGGAACAAATTCCTATCGGGAAAATCGCTCGTCTGTATGCTGTTCCGACGCAACAAAAATGACACATGCTCTGAAGCAAGTACGAGACGGAAGCTATTGGCTACTGGCTATTGAACTTCCGTCTTCTAGTCCCGTCGTACGTGTTGTACGTCACCGCGTTCTGGACGGTCGGAATTTGCTGTGACCGTGTGTATGCAAGACCGCTTGAGCGGAATTCCCTCGGAACTCCGTCGGAAAAACCTTCAGAGTTTATTCCGACGGCAAAACCGGTCGTGTGTACAGGGCTTAAGATACAAATGGCCCTTTGAGGGCAACCATACTGCTGCTGAGGCCCGTGATTAAACTGACTTTGACACCCATTGCACTAGACCGTTCTATGAAGTCAGAAGTACAGGAAATGCTGTGTGCTTGGTTGCGTGTGCTCTGAGGGGGGGGGGGATAGGACCAAAATTCACCAGCGGCTCTTTAGGGGGTGCGCAACATAAGGCCATGAAGTTTGCAATGGTGTTAAAATCTGGGCAAATCTGCCCAAAAATTTACAGGGACAACAGATCTCTAACTTGCAAGATCCGCCTCAAATCCACAATTCAAGTGGTGAACCCAAGCTGCATCCCTATATAAAAAGACTCAGTTTCCTTTAGAGTAGGATAATGTGGATATGGCTCTTTTCAAAGTGAACGGTCCACTATTATACCTGTAATATTTTTAATGCTGAACCTCAGAAGTTTTAACTGCTATCGATAGGAGAAACATTTTGGTTTCCTTCGCTGTTCAGCAAATTGCTACCTACTTTATTATCGCACAGCGGAGACATGATCTGAATGAGATTCTTTATAACATGATTTCTAATGTAAGCCGGGCAGATCAGTATAACGTATATCAGAGTTTGTATCGGTGAAGGTTACATTCCTGCATGTGTCAAGGCTTTCCTTTTATTGCTGAAAATTCTTTTTACATTTAACTGAGCTATCAATCCGAACCATTTAAATGGCTTCTGCTCCTGTAAATAGGCTAAATGCTGAGCTGGAAACTGAGACCCTGAACTAGAAGATTTGCATGTTTCAGTGATGCCCTAAGACCAGCTAGAGAAGGAATAGGCTGCATTCTCACTGATGTCCCTGAACACTAATGAAAGGATACGCTGTAATTGAGTGTCACCCAGTCACTAGTAGCGAATGGATATAAGGGCGCATCTAAGCGCAGTAAACAAGATCAATTTATTAGTAAAATGCGAATTAACGACTCATATGTAGTAGAATAAAAAGCGCGTGTTAACCGCTTCAGCCCCAGAAGATTTTACCTCCTTCCTGACCAGAGCACTTTTTGCGATTCGGCACTGCGTCGCTTTAATTGACAAGTGCACGGTCGTGCGACGTTGCACCCAAACAAAATTGATGTCCTTTTTTTCCCCACAAATAGTTCTTTCTTTTGGTGGTATTTGATCGCCTCTGCGTTTTTTATTTTTTGCTCTATGGACCAAAAAAGAGCGACAATTTTGAAAGAAATATTTTTTACTTTTTGCTGTAATATCCCCAAAAAATATAAAAAAAAATTTTTTTTTCCTCAGTTTAGGCCGATATGTATTCTTCTACATATTTTTCGTAAAAAAAATTGCAATAAGCGTATATTGATTGGTTTGCGCAAAAGTTATAGCGTCTACAAAATAGGGGATAGATTTATGGCATTTTTATTATTATTATTATTTTTTTTTACTAATAATGGCGACAATCTACTATTTTTATCGGGACTGCAACGTTATGGCAGACACATCAGACAATTTTGACACATTTTTGGGACCATTGGCATTTATACAGCGATCAGTGCTATAAAAATGCACTGATTACTGTAAAAATGTCACTGGCAGGGAAGGGGTTAACACTAGGGGGCAATCAAGGGGTTAATTGTGTTCCCTAGTGTGTGTTCTAACTGAAGGGGGGAGGGGAACTGTGCAGGGGAGATGACAGATCGCTGTTCATACTCTGTATGAACCGACGATCTGTCACTTCTCCCCTCATAAAACCGGAAACTGTGTGTTTACACCCACAGATCCCGGTCTGCGTGTCAGCGGCGATCGCGGGAGCCCGGCAGTGATCGTGACCGCTGGGCACACGCATCGGCTCGGGGGGGGGGGGCGAGCAGCGGGTGTGCACCTCCGGCTGCGCGCGCGTGCCCCTAGTGGCCACAGGGCAAAGCGACGTTGTTTCGCCCAGCCGTGCCATTCTGCTGCAGTACAACTGCGACGGCTGGTCGGCAAGTGGTTAAATGCTCTGCAGCCACCATCCAGCAGACCCAGGCAGTGCAATGATGATCAGGAGCAGAACCGCTGGCAGCTGAGAATACACCAGCTTCGGAGACGATCTGACAGCCTGGGTACTTGGCTTACGATGCCACATGGCTACGCGTTTCTAGGTAGTAACACCACTTTCTCAAGCTTGCCTACCTACAATATACTGTTCCGTTTCTGCACACTCATGGTGGTACCCAGCACCCCCCCCGTTCGGTCGGTCACCAGCCCTGCACTTACCCCATATCTAGGTCATGGGCAGCACTTCCTCCGGGTGGCGGGGGCGGCGGCTTTCCCTGCATTTCCTCCTCCTCGGCATCATGTGCGTCTCCTCCCTCCTCCTCCTAGGCGGCCAATAGACTCGCTTCTCCTCTTGGCCAAACTGACAGTTTCATGTTTGAGCAGACTACTGGGGTTCGAAGCTACCCGGAAGAGGTTTTTTGCTACTTGTGAGTACCCTGATGTTCTTTTTTAATTAAACTTACAAACAAATGATAATACACTATCCAGCCTCTTTCTTACTTTAACATTGAGGATATCCTCTGTGGATGGAACCATGGGATCCTGCTGAAAACTTCTTAACTCAGAGCCCAGGAGTGGTTCAACAGCATATGTGGAGCACACGGCTCGAGGTGAGCGCAGTCACATGGGGGGGGGGGGGGGGGCGGGAGCACGTGTTCAAAGTCACATTCTTATTGAACAAGATTTTTCTTCACAAGAATCACTTTATGGAGTATTATTGCATGTATGCACTTTAATAACTGAGGATTTGAAGATTACTGAGGGCATTGTTTTTTTGGACACATTTTTATTCAATGGAAGGATTTTTTTTTCACTGTGAACTTGCTTGATTTTCACTGTGAACTTGATTAACTAATTTTCATAGCACCGTATTTTATTTTCATGTCTCTTTTTGTATACTAAGTATTGATGGTATTGCAAGGATGGAAGGATTTTTTTTTCACTGTGAACTTGCTTGATTTACTAATTTTCGTTGGGATGGGTTTATGGTAACTCCTTAGATAACCATTGGGACTTCCGCTGCAGGTGTTGGGATCCTTTCTTCCCCTCCCGTCGTTGGCTGCATTTAGAGTGGCTTCTTGTTAGTCACATGTGAGTGGTCCTCCCTCCTTGGAGTGTATCACACAAATGCACGAGATTAATGTTTGATTTTTAAAGGAACCCCTCTTCGTAGATCCTTTATTGGTAAATATGGCGTTCAACTTTTCCCTTGTGCATACGAGGGACTTTGTTGTTATGGAAATTCATACTGTTGATATATATATAAAGATATATATATATAGATATATATATAGATATAGATATAGATATAGATATAGATATAGATATAGATATATATATATATATAGATAGATAGATAGATAGATAGATAGATAGATAGATAGATAGATAGATA
This sequence comes from Lithobates septentrionalis, assembly GCA_037952835.1. NCBI lineage: Eukaryota > Metazoa > Chordata > Amphibia > Anura > Ranidae > Lithobates > Lithobates septentrionalis. The sequence continues at coordinate 65,072 of JBBDGP010002151.1, forward strand.
GATAGATAGATAGATAGATATATGTAGATATATATATATCTATATATAGATATATATATATCTATATATATATATAGATATATACATAAATAACAGCAAATTAATCCTTTGAGGAAGATTTTGACCACGCAAGTCGAAACGCGTCGGGTATTTGCATTTTAAATAATAACATATAATGTTGTATGGTTACAATATTGTAAAATTGAATGTTTACATTTATCTTTGACCGGAGCTCATATGTTAAATATGTATGTGTGTTTATGTCTTGTTGATAAAATTTCAATAAAATCTTTTAAAATAAATTTAATGACTACAATTTTATATTCAATTCTCTTTTTGTATACTTATTATTGATGTTATTTTAACAATACTTTTTTATTTTTAAGGCTATTTTTGCACAGCGCTGCATTCTCTTTGCTATTTTTTATACAGGTTTTTTCACACATTATGGGATTGTGATTGATGCGTAGCAGCTGTCTATAGGCACATGATTCACCTTCACCCAGATTGTTTTAATCACACCTGAAGCTAATTGTAGCTTAGGGCTTGTTTAGGGTAGCTCGCAGGATTTTTTATTATTTATAGCGAAAGGTTTCAGGTTGTTGAACATTCCAGCTGTCTGCTCGTCTATGCCGACCAGTATGCACAGGCAGCGCTGATAATGTTAATAGTAAGCAGAGAAGGGCAATAATAGTTTAGCAGCTAAAACAGTGGAAAACATCACCTCAACTAAGCACATGTGCATACCTCCGAACTTTTGAGTGCATACCTCCCAACATTTTGAGATGGGAATGAGGGACACCTATCAGCAAAAGTATGCAGGCATAGGGCACACCCCTTGCCACGCCCCCTTAAAGAAGAATTGTACAAAAAAAACAAGATTGGTTAAACCCACAAGTGCTTTTTTACCACTAATATTCCTTTATATTGGCTTTTGGAATTTACAAATGTAACAATTTACAAATCAGATGAAAGGTTTAGCGCTGGAAAACACTTTTAGATGGATACAAAGTGCATTTTATATACAACTATATGGATCAGACCAAAATGAGGGACAGATGAGGAGGAATGAGGGACAGAGGGACATTGCTCCTAACCTTGAAATCAGGGACAGTTGGGAGCTATGCATGTGTGCCTAATTCAGAGTCAGAACTCTCCCCGTGATGTCATCAATCTCTAGTAGATTAATAGGCTTCATTCTGGGTGATGTCACCGGTCTCTAGTCAATGGATAGGCTGCATTCTGGGTGATGTCACCGGTCTCTGTGACAAAATAAACCTTCTTCTTTTATGATGAGGTTTTCTCTTGTGGTGTCTTGAAAGTCCATGACTTGGGATTGGGTTATTGAAGTTCAGGCTCACTTTACAGGGATTAAACCTAAACCTATCATTTATATATGCACCGTGAGATTGGGGTGATTAAACTCAAGCAGCAGGTGCATTTAGAATGAGTTGCACCAGTCCACGTTGTAATTTGAGGGCGTGGCAGCCCACTTTTATTTAATAAAGGAAAAGTTTACTTATACATCAGTTGCCCATGCAGGGGTTTCTTCCACATAACATGGAATAATGAAAATACCAAGCCACCTGGCTTACATCTTGGCAGCACTGCTGCTCCTCTTACCAGTTCTTTAACTGTGTCATTCAGCTCTCTCAGAACACTTGGCTCTCTAGCCTTTAATAGCAGCGCCCTGCTGCATGGCCCACCTCTTGCCTAAGGGTAGAGGTTCTCCTGACACCCCTGATAGGAGCTGACTTAACTCCTGGAACCGAGACCTGCTGTCTCCTGGCTTGTGGCTGGGTCCTCTGACTCCTCCATGAGACTTCTGGCTGGTCCCTTTGACCCCTCGATGAGACCTCTGTCTCGTGGCTTCTGGCTGGGGCCCCCTGACCCCGGGTGAGACCTTCTGTCTCCCACAATGAGAGCGGTCTCCAAACTGGAAGCTGTCTCCAAAACGGGAGCCCTGAGCCATCTTAATGAGAGGGCACACCTGGGAACTGCCCAGGGGCTCCAGCTGCATGGGAGGCCCCTGCACTTTCTCCAAAGAAGCTGCTCCTTGAGCCCACTCTGCCTGGAAGTTGGGGGCCCGTGATGGCACTGAGAGTGATGGATACACAGGGAGGCAGGCTGACAGTGGTCCGCCATGCTGTGCAGAACCATACCTATTTCACAGCTATCAGGGAGGGGCGGGACCAGAGCGCCAGTGATGCTCTGACCCCACCCCATGCAGCTTGAATGCTCGGGACTCAGGGGCCGCGGGGTAGGAGCTGGAGTGGGAGCAGCTGAGTCGGCAGCACTGAGAGCCCGCCTGTGGAAGTGGCATTGTGGATGGTGTCATGGTGAGCCCAGCTGTCCAGCACTGTTTGCACCTGAGTGCTTGGAATTCCCGGAGGGATGCTCCCTCCTCCGCCCCTCCTTCTGCCTGCATGACTTGATTGGTATAGGTGAGTCCTTGTCACAGTGCTGGAGGTAGGCACAAAAGTTCACATGTACTGTATCTTCACTGGAAAAGGGGGTACTACATAGATGGAATAACGGTGCTGGGGGATATCAAGGGTGTATTGGGGAAAACAATGCTGAGGGGGGATCTGGGGTGTATAGGGGGTAGCAATGCTTGGGGTATCTTGGGTGGCTATAGTGCTAGAGGTATCAGCGATGTAGAGAGGCCACAGTGTAGGGGGTATCAGGGATGTAGTGGGGTCACAATACAAGGGGTATCTTATGGCTTATGGTAACAGTGGTGGGGGAATACCTAGGGTGCAGAGGGGTCAGAGTGCTGGGGGATATTTGGGGTGTAGAGAGGGATCAGAGTGCTGGGGGATATCTGGGGTGTAGAGGGATCAGAGTGCTGGGGGGATATCTGGGGCGTAGAGAGGGATCAGAGTGCTGGAGGGATATCTGGGGCGTAGAGAGGGATCAGAGTGCTGGGGGGATATCTGGGGCATAGAGAGGGATCAGAGTGCTGGGGGGATATCTGGGGTGTAGAGAGGGATCAGAGTGCTGGGGGGATATCTGGGGTGTAGAGGGGTCAGAGTGCTGGGGGGATATCTGGGGCATAGAGAGGGATCAGAGTGCTGGGGGGATATCTGGGGTGTAGAGGGGTCAGAGTGCTGGGGGGATATCTGGGGTGTAGAGGGATCAGAGAGCTGGGGGGATATGTGGGGTTTAGAGGGGTCACAGTGCTGGGGGGATAACAATTTTAGGAGGAAACCTGGTGTGTGTGTGTGGAGGGGGGGGGGGTGCTTGGGTGGAGTTAGGAGTGCTGGATGTATATAAGATGTAGAGGGGGTTACAATGTTGGGAGTATCTGAGGCCCTGTCAGGCTGGATGGTGCTTCATGATTTTTATTGGCGGCCGTGTCTATACTTTTTACAACTGTCCTGAGCATCATTCTAGCAGATATATTATATGCACAGGACAGCTTTGTTACTTATGTATGTAATATTTCCCCACTGTTTCTTTGCTGTACAGAATGATTGTTCATGTAATTAATGTGGAGCTCCACCCAAAAGGGGATGCTCCGCTTGTCTGCCTCCTACCTACCTGATGTCTGTTTACCTGCGCTGTCTCCATTGTAGGAGCCCCAGAGCATTACTTTGCCCAGGGGCCCATGATGCTATTAACACGGCTCTGCCCTGCACACCTGTGTAGTGAGCGCAGGCTGCAGGCATCTAGAAAAACCTGGACCCAGGATCGAACGTTCCGATTCAGAACCACAGAATCAGAGAAGCCCAGAGTAAAATAAATAAAATGACATAAAACGAAGGGCGGGCATGACAGGGTTAAGCAGGGCACATTATGAAGAGAGCTGTTTACTAGAGATGAGTAGATTGGGTGTTAGGCAGTGGGGGAGGAGCTAGCTGCATGAAGCAGCGTGTGTGTCCCTCCCCAGCTCAGTGGTAGCTGGAGGAGCGAGCTTGCAGGAGCAGATCCACATCATGGCTTAGGTAGAGGCCCTGATAGAATGGCTGCGGGCCGAAGCAGAGACTAGGGGGGAAGGATGGCTCCAGGAGAAGCTGACGGCAGCGTTAGGAGAGGGATCCCTGAGGATCGGCACAGCAGGGAGGGAGTCCGCGCGAGCTCGGCGATCACGGCCGCCGGAGCGCTTCTCCCCGGACTCCCCCCTCCCCCAAGAGCTCAGCGGCAACTAGGGAGTCCCCTGAGGGCCTCTTCAGGGCCCCCTGCGAAGCGCTCCGCGGTGTGCGCAGCGGGAGGTCCTGGGAGGAATCCCCATCATGGCCAGAGCTCGGCTAGTGGGGCCTCTGGCAGTCTGGGAGCCCCCACTAGGCCAGACACGTGGAGGGAGCCTGGAAGATGCGGGCCCCACCCCTGGCGTCCATGCAGCGGGGGCAGGGCTTCGGCGGGGGACGCAAACTGCTGCGGCCGCCAGGCTTCTTCAATCAGCAGCTGGCGGCTCCCATAAAGGGGATGTGCAGAGGAAGAAGCCAGAGGAGAGCCAGGACCCTGGCCGACAGAGCAGTGGAGGCAGCAGAGGCTCAGGAAAAGCGGCCAAGAAGTCGAGGGGCGGATCCGGCGCACAGAGGCGGGCAGAGAACAACATGGATCCTCGGCATCCGGAGACGAATCCCCTGGAGGGCTGTCAGCGGGAGCCGAAGACATGGTGGTCGATCAATCCGAGGGAGAGCTGTTGCTGACGGATGAGGAGGTGCCACGAGGTCATCCAGCGGCGATGGAGACGGCACTGTCGGCTGGTGGGAATCTTCCTAGGCAGCCTGGTAAGTCAGTTTTTTCTTCATTGTACATTGGGGGGTAGACGGGTTAGGGGCAGGTAGTGGCAATAGCTCTGGTAGTCAGATTACCCAGCAGCAGGCAGTTCCGCCCGTTCCCCCCCTTCTGGCCGCGTCAGTCCGCGACCACGCCACGGCGGACCTGGGTTTGCAGGGGTTTCTGGCGGGTTTAAAGGAGTTGGTAAAAAGGTTTGAGCTGGGGCCAAGTGGGGTCGCATCGCCAGCAGTGGCATGGGTGGCTCCCGGGGGTGGGGGGGATTCGGGACCGGGAAATCCCATGACAGGGGTTGCGCCCACGCCTCCCACAGCAGCGGCAGAGCCCGCTGCGGGTGTAATGGCGGTGGTAGGTCAAGAGGAGGCTCTCAAGGGCAGGGACACAGCAGGGGAGGCAGCTAAAAAATAGGATCTGGTCAGACTGGCAGACGCCTCTAAGTCTGAGGTTTATGTGTGTTTTGAGGGGCCTCTGGGGGCGCACCTAAAACCGGAGGTGTGGGAGAAGATCTGGAAAGGTGAGTACGTTGAGATATTCGCACTACTGCCGCTTGAGGAATTCAATTTAGACAGGGTGAAGCCGGAGAATCATAAGGGGAAGAGTTTAGGATTCCGTCTACCTTGGTCGAGGCACCTCCTGTGGCTCGCAAATTGCGCTCAGCCTTGCAACATGCAGATTTGGTTTCAGAGAAACTGCGGAAGGAGGTGGCACTGGGTTGCATGGGTAGCCCATTCACTAGTTTGCCCGATTTTGTGGTCTCACCGCTGGGGGTAGTGCCAAAAAAGGAGCGGAATAAATTTAGGCTGATCCACCATCTTTCCTTCCCAAAGAGGGGATCTGTTAACGATTGACCCGGAAATGTGTGCTGTATCGTACACGTCTTTTGGGTTTGTAAGTATGGACAGGGGGCCTGCATGGGCAAAGCCGACATAGAATCGGCTTTTAGACGGCTTCCTGTGTACCCGGATAGTTTTCGGTTGCTAGGTTGACATTAGAAAGAGGAGTTCTATGTAGACCGCTGCTTGCCCATGGGTTGCTCTATTTCTTGTGCAACTTTGGACTCTGCAGTCACTGTTGGGTAAGTTGAACTTTGCGCGTCGCATTCTCCCAATGGGGAGAGTGTTTTGCAGACGGATGTCGGCAAGTACGGCAGGCATTATGGCCCCCACTCATTATGTGCGATTGAGACGGGAGCATAGGGAAGATTTGAGGATTTGGCACATCTTCCTGGATGATTTCAGTGGACGGCACTATGGATGTCAGGGCCGGTTAGCAATTTTGATCTGGAACTGTACACAGATGCGGCTGGATCGGCGGGTTTTGGGGCCTTCGTTCAAGGTAAGTGGAGTGCGGGGCCCTGGCCAGATTCGTGGAAAGAGGCAGGTTTGCTGAAGAACATGTTGTTACTGGAGCTGTTTCCAGTAGTATTGGCGATTGAGTTATGGGGGAGGCATTCAGGAACTTGAAAGTCCGTTTTCACGGGGATAACTTGGGGGCGGTGCAGGTCATCAACAAAGTATAGGCTGCATCCCCACCGGTGATCCGGCTACTCAGACACCTAGTGTTGCATTGTCTACAGCTGAATGTTTTTATTTATGCTGTCCACCTCCCAGGAGTGGAAAACGTCATTGCTGACGCTTTGTCTTGTTTTCGGTGAGACAAGTTCCGGGAGTTGGCACCGGAGGCGGAGCAACGCGGGGTTCCTTGTCCCGAATGGCTGTAGAAAGTTGCCTTGGAAAAGTATCTGGATGGATAAGACAGTCGGTGAGCTTGGCGACTTGGTCGGCTTATACTAGGGTATAGCGTGAATGGTTGTCACTGTTGCAGCAAGTCACGAGTGTTCGGGAAGGACAGGACTTGAGATTGATGGTATTGTATTTTGCTTCGCGTAAATTGGAAGTGGGTGTGAAGGTATTGGGGTTGGACAAGAAGTTGGCGGGGCTGGCTTTTTTGGTTTAAATTTCAAGGTTGCCCAAACTTTACGAAAGATTTTTGGGTAAGGCAGGCAATGAAGAGATATCGGCGATCCATGTCAGACAGAGATGCTCGGCGCCCCGTTTCTTTTGAGCTATTGGGTAGGTTATTAAGGCAGTTGGTCCACACGTGTTCTTCCCCATACGAAGTGGTGTTGTTCAAAGTGGCGTTCTCCATGGCATTTTTTGGGGCTTTCCGGATCAGTGAGCTGTCAGCCCTTCCAAGAAGTTGAAGGGGGGTTTAGGGGCGACCAAGGTCATATGTGGTGATGATCGGTTGTCCATATTGGTGTGCAGATCAAAAAAAGATCAGCGGGGCAAGGGCAAAACAGTGCAGGCGTTTGCAATACTGGGTTTGCCCTTGTACCCAATGGGGTTGGTTAAGGGATTCCTCTGGGTATGGCGGGCTCCTTCTTGGTACACAGGGGTGGCAACTCATTATCAAGATTTCAGTTCATTGCAGTTTTAAAAAAATGTTTGGTGGCCCTGGGGTTGGGGGATCAGAAATTTTCATCCCATTCGTTCTGGATTGGAGCTGCTACGGAGGCGGTTAGATGGGAGTTGGACGAGGCAGCGGTAAAACACATTGGGAGATGGGAGTCACTGCGTTTCAAGTCATATGTTAGACCCCACCTGTTGACAGTTTAGCAGGGGAGTGGGGTCATAGGATGTGTTGTCTTTGATATACATGCTAAGGTGAGCAATGATTGTTATGTGGGTTGTTTTTCTTTTCTTTCAGGAGGAACCCAAGGACTGGTCTGGATACTGGGCCATTCATTTGTCTTTTGGGGGGCAAGGAGGGCAGATGTGTGGCCCGAAGGTAGACAATTGGGCATTTCAAGGAGTGAGGCTTGTATTAGGTGGCTGGGGGTACCCGGGATGCTATGGAACAGGACCATTCCAGAAGTGCACAGATTTGCGTGCCTGGATAGGCCCCCTGACATTTTAGTATTACATGTGGGTGGTAATGACTTGGGGCTCAGGTCTATGTTGGACTTTGTGCGAGCAGTCAAGTTTGACTTCTTGCAGCTTCGTATGGCCTTTCCGGAGATGATCATAGTGTGGTCCAACATTGTGGCACAGACCACTTGGCGCTTAGCTAGGTCAATGGAACGGATCAGTAAGGCTAAGAAGAAGGTGAACAGGGATGTCAGTAGATTTGTTGTCCGGAATGGGGGGCTGGCGATCATACACTTGGAGCTGGAAGTTGATACCTGGCGTTACCTTCGGGGTGACGGTGTACACCTCAATGCTGTGGGGATTGATATGTGGGCTCTAGGTTTGCAGGATGGGATCCAGAGAGCAAGGGTAAGGTTTTCCCCTGGTGTGCTGTGGCGGGTTGTTGGTCTTTGCAGGTGAAGGAAGAAACCTCGGATACGGAAGAGTTCGGGACCCATCGGTGGTATGGGTCCCGTTGGTGATATTCCAGCTAACGGGTGCACTGTGGTCAGTGTTTGGTTGTCTCTGAGCTAGCATGTCAGCTGGAGGCCTATTTTAAGTTAAAGGTACCGCAGTGCCGATTTGGATCATGTGGCAAGCTTGGGGTTTTTCCTGCAAAGACCAACGCAAATATGTGACTGATGGGTGGTGGTTTTAACAGATGTGTTTTATAAAGTTATGTAAATTTACTTGAGTTGTTAATAAAAATGGCTGCATCGGCCAGTATTTATCAGCTTGGTGTAGTCTCCATTCATGGGTAAGGGTAAGGTAAAAGTAGAGCTGGGTATGGATCTGGCAGAGGATGGTAATTATGTAGCATCTTTTATACAATGCCATGTAGAAATGTTAGTTCTGAACCTCGCATTAAACCCCAATGAGACTCCTCCTGGGTCACCTTTTCCTAAATACTTACAGTGACAGAGCATATACCAAATATACTATTCTTAAAAAAATCGTCTGGAGACATTAGAGAAGAATTAGCCCACCCACTTGCTCCTGGTAAATGCACCATAAGACTCTTAAATATCCCCATTAAAATTTGCACATCTGGCAGCACTTTTATTTGCTACCATCAGCAAGAACAATATCTGGAGCTCATATTAAAAGAAAACCATTGCATGCAGAATATCAAATGTTAATGATCTGTTTTTTTTTGTTTTTTTTTTTTGCTGATAGCTGTTAATGTATGTGGTCAGGCAAAAAAAAAAAAAAATTAAATGAAAAATTCCATACACTTCACAGCTCATTAAATTCTGCCATAGCTGAATTCCTCAGGGAATTTTGGTTAAGCGTCTTTGATTTCACAGACAATGTACCGCTGCACAAGGTTAATTTGTAACAATTAGCGGTGATGGTCCAAGATTGTTTTTACTGCACACAACTTCCTAATGGTGGCCACAGTTTGCAGGTGGTGGACACGTGGTGGTAATGCTTTGGAATTGATGGATAAGTGCCTGTAAATACAGACTAAATTGGCATTTTGTGTTAAAGTGTATGTCCAGGCATTACCTAAATTTACCTCCAAAACTCCTTCTTCCCATTATGCCTAAGCATTACATATACAGTATATAGAGTATACAGTATATTACTGTTTTAGGCAGGTGTCAAGAAATGCTGCAAATGAAGAACGCTTTCAGAAATAGAAGTGGTAATAGTTTATTTTTTTATCAATTAACAAAATAGAAAGTAAATGAAGACAAGAGAAATCCAAATCCAATCAATATTTGGGGTGATTCCCCTTTGCCTTCTTCTAGGTAGACTTACACACAGTTTTTGAAGGAACTCGGCAGGTAGGTTGTCCCAAACATCTTGGAGAACTAAGCACAGATCTTCTGTGGATGTCGCCTGCCTCAAATCCTTCTGTCTCTTCATGTCATCCCAGACAGACTCCATGATGGTGAGATCAGGTCTCTGTGGGGGGCCAAACCATCACTTCCAGGTGTCATTGTTCTTCTTTACACTGACGATAGTTCTTAGTGACATTGGCTGTATGTTTGGGGTGGTTGTCCTGCTGCAGAATATATTTGGGGCCAAGCACAGGCCTCCCTGATGGTATGGCATGATGGAGAAGTATCTGCCTGTATTTCTCAGCATTGAGGACACCATTGATCCTGACCAAATCTCCAACTCCATTTGCGGAAATGCAGGCCCCAGACTTGCAGACACACATTATTCTACTGTTCTCCAGCCCTTCGCCAGCAAACTGCCTCCTGTTGCAGCCAAATATTTCACATTTTGACTCATCAGTCCAGAGCACTGGCTGCCATTCTTCTTCACCCCAGTGTCCTATGTTTTCCTGCAAAGTTGAATTTTATGCCGCATACACACGGTCGGACTTTTCGTCTACAAAAGTCCGATGGACGCCGACGGACTAAAGCCGGCTGACAATCCGATCGTGTGTGGGCTTCCCCGGACTTTCAGCGGACATTTCCAGCCGCAACTCTGACGGACTTTAGATTTGAAACATGCTTCAAATCTTTACGTCGTAACTACGCCGGACCCAGAAATCCGCTCGTCTGTATGCTAGTCCGACGGACAAAAACCCACGCTAGGGCAGCTATTGACTACTGGCTATCAACTTCCTTATTTTAGTCCGGTGTACGTCATCACGTACGAATCTGTCGGACTTTTGTGTGATCGTATGTAGGCAAGTCCGTTCGTTAGAAAGTCTGCCGCAAGTCCGCCAAAAGTCCGCCAAAAGTCCGCCAAAAGTCCGCCAAAAGTCCGTCGAAAGTCTGTCGGACGGGCTGTCGGACTTTTGTAGCCGAAAAGTCCGACCGTGTGTACGCGGCATTAGCCTTGTTTTCATGTTGGAATTTTGGCTTTTTGGCTGCAATTTTTCATTGAAGACCACTTCTGGCCAGACGTCTCTGGACAGTAGATGGGTGTACCTGGGTCCCACTGGTTTCTATCAGTTCTGTGCTGCTGATGGCACTGCTGGACATCTTCCAATGGGGAAGGGAAGTGAACATGATGCATGCATTGTTTCCTTGGCCAACCACTGCGTCTATGGTCCTCAACGTTGCCCATTAATGTGTGCTTCTTCAAAAGAGCTTCAAAACAGCAAATCCTGAAATCCCAGTCTGCTTTGAAATCTTTGCCTGGGAGAGACTTTGCTGATGCAGTATAACTTCCTTGTGTCTTGTTGCTGTGCTCAGTCTTGCCGTGGTGTATGACCTGTGACATGAAAGTGGCTTCTCCAACCTCACCTTAGGCAGGCCACACATGGGTCGAATTTCGAAAGAATTTTCTTTCAAAAATCTTATCTAAGAATTTTCGTTCGTATTTCACACCATTAGTGGGCTGCAGCAACAGCTGATTTTCGTGCGGCAGTCAAATTTGATTTAAAGAGTATAATAAATAGTGCTGCGCTAATCCAAAGTGTCCCTATTAAGGGACTATAAAGTGATGGTGAAATAACCAAAAGTGGTAAAATTGGCATGGAAGTGTTAATAGTTCTCTACAGAATAGCACACTCCTCAAGGTATTTTGAGAATTCTAAAACACGTGGGTACAAATCTCTGTGTGAAAAGTCAATCACCATACATATAACATAGAGTAAATAGTCTATTCATAACTAAAATCAGGTGCAAACATCAATAGTGTCGTCTCCCAAGCAAAACTCAGTGACTCAAATGTAGTAAAACAAAATTAGCACATAAAGTGACAGGTGCAATGTGAACAAAACACAAACCAAAATAAAGTAAATTTGTAATATAGACTAATACAATGTTCGCAAGTGGTTATACTATTGGAGCAGGCATTGGTGCTAAAAGATTGTGACTTGAAGGTTTGGCATAAGCCAGAAGTAACAGTGAACACAGTCCTTATTTGCTTAGTATAACAGTGATAGCGTCTTAGCATGCAACGGTCTCTCTGTGGTGACTTGCTTAAATAACCCGGTGCTCAGCTTCGTGCACACACACTCCTGTGAAAGGTGGCCCCTTACCTTAAGGCAATAGGGCAAGCACATATAGCCAGGGGTCTTTCCATAAGGTTCTCCTTGGAACAGTGGAGCAGGCGTGTATGACCAAGAATCTTTATGGAGGGGGGTCCTCCTAGGGTGTAGAGCCCTATCCTCACAGTCCCAATTCCAGGGGGTGGTTCCCTCGGTAAATAGGGGGGATAAAACACACGGGGAGCCCCAATAGTGTAATATTGCTAAAACAGATCGCTTTATTGAGATAAAACAAGGTACTCACATAAACAACAGCAAAGGTAATTATATCTCCGACGAGCGGCGAGCTCGTATTCCTAACACAGCGTGTAGAGCCTGTCCCGTCCTTACGCGTGACGTCACACCGCACGTGACTTCATCAGAGGATAAGTACAGGCTAAAATTATGTCTTTAAATAGTATTATAATGGGCGCTAATGGGCGGCCATTTTCCCGGAGTCCTATAATTCGTATTACGGCGGCCATTTTCCTGAAGATCATACGGCGCGGCCATGTTTGGGTGTGTTTTGTATATTAGACGCCCGCCCATCCTCATACACCGGCTGGTCTGCACGGCCAATCGGATGGAGCCTGCCTCCCTGTATCTCCCGCACTGTCAGCAAGGGAGGACAGGGCGAAAAAAAGCCAATCTGTCAGAGATAATGTCAAATGACCGGTGTATGGAAAACGGGGATAACGGGCTGCCGGAGTACGGGCATAATGTGCCAGAAAATAAATAAGGGACTGTTACAGCTAGTAGTTAAAAACTGGCAATGTCTGCCATTCACTAATAAAAATGGCAGACATTGCCAGTTTTTAACTACTAGCTGTAACAGTCCCTTATTTATTTTCTGGCACATTATGCCCGTACTCCGGCAGCCCGTTATCCCCGTTTTCCATACACCGGTCATTTGACATTATCTCTGACAGATTGGCTTTTTTTCGCCCTGTCCTCCCTTGCTGACAGTGCGGGAGATACAGGGAGGCAGGCTCCATCCGATTGGCCGTGCAGACCAGCCGGTGTATGAGGATGGGCGGGCGTCTAATATACAAAACACACCCAAACATGGCCGCGCCGTATGATCTTCAGGAAAATGGCCGCCGTAATACGAATTATAGGACTCCGGGAAAATGGCCGCCCATTAGCGCCCATTATAATACTATTTAAAGACATAATTTTAGCCTGTACTTATCCTCTGATGAAGTCACGTGCGGTGTGACGTCACGCGTAAGGACGGGACAGGCTCTACACGCTGTGTTAGGAATACGAGCTCGCCGCTCGTCGGAGATATAATTACCTTTGCTGTTGTTTATGTGAGTACCTTGTTTTATCTCAATAAAGCGATCTGTTTTAGCAATATTACACTATTGGGGCTCCCCGTGTGTTTTATCCCCCCTATTTACCGAGGGAACCACCCCCTGGAATTGGGACTGTGAGGATAGGGCTCTACACCCTAGGAGGACCCCCCTCCATAAAGATTCTTGGTCATACACGCCTGCTCCACTGTTCCAAGGAGAACCTTATGGAAAGACCCCTGGCTATATGTGCTTGCCCTATTGCCTTAAGGTAAGGGGCCACCTTTCACAGGAGTGTGTGTGCACGAAGCTGAGCACCGGGTTATTTAAGCAAGTCACCACAGAGAGACCGTTGCATGCTAAGACGCTATCACTGTTATACTAAGCAAATAAGGACTGTGTTCACTGTTACTTCTGGCTTATGCCAAACCTTCAAGTCACAATCTTTTAGCACCAATGCCTGCTCCAATAGTATAACCACTTGCGAACATTGTATTAGTCTATATTACAAATTTACTTTATTTTGGTTTGTGTTTTGTTCACATTGCACCTGTCACTTTATGTGCTAATTTTGTTTTACTACATTTGAGTCACTGAGTTTTGCTTGGGAGACGACACTATTGATGTTTGCACCTGATTTTAGTTATGAATAGACTATTTACTCTATGTTATATGTATGGTGATTGACTTTTCACACAGAGATTTGTACCCACGTGTTTTAGAATTCTCAAAATACCTTGAGGAGTGTGCTATTCTGTAGAGAACTATTAACACTTCCATGCCAATTTTACCACTTTTGGTTATTTCACCATCACTTTATAGTCCCTTAATAGGGACACTTTGGATTAGCGCAGCACTATTTATTATACTCTTTATGTCCTTTTAAGGTTTGGTTTGTACCTTTTTCAGTGCATGCAGCTTATCCCTTAGCACTCATCTAGACTCTGGCCCTGTTAGCGCGGGAATAATTCACTTATTTTGATAGTCAAATTTGATTAATCGGACATGTTGGAAATTTAAAAAAAAAACAAACGATTTTCTAATCAATGATGGGAGAATCGTGTGAGAAATGTAATCGAAAAAGAAATGCGCATGTGCAAGAAAAGAATATTCCCGGAACGGAAAGATTCCCAGCCACCAAAATTCTTTTCTGTAGCAACATGAGGTGAAATTGAAGGCTTGGTGGCCGAATTTCAAAATCAATGGTGGCATCATCGGATCACAAAACGCACAATTTTTCTGATTTTCCAAAAGCAATTATTTCGAAATTCGACCATGTATGGCCAGCCTAAGTAGCAGAGTTTGGCTGTTCCTCACCCAGTTTTAAGCCTCCTACACAACTGTTTCTGTTTCCGTTAATGATTGTTTCATCCTACATATGAAATGAATGATCATTAGCCCCTGTTTGGTATAATTGGTTCATCATACACCTGACACTAATCCTACAAAATCCCTGACTTTGTGCAAGTGTAAGAATTGATGCTGGTTTGAAGTCAAAGGGTAGTCACCCCAAATATTGATTTGATTTAGATATTTCTCAATGGCACCCCAAAATCGGTGTGATTTTGCCACAATTGTCGCATGACAAAACGTCCGAAAATCTGGGAAATCCGCCAAATGTGCCTAACACTGTGCCAAGATTTGATACATGAGCATCTCTGGAGGGTTTTTGGAGCAGAGGGGGGTCCATTCAAAATGAATGATGCCACTCCAAAAACGCACAAAAAAAAACAAAACATGAAAAATGTAACCCGGTGGCTTTGCTCAGTTAGGAACAGGACCTAATTTGTCAGCACTATATACTGTAGGTACCTGTAATAAATAAAAAATAAATATTCCCTCACCCCTCCCCCTCAAAACAGTGAAACCTGTGCTTATTTATGCCTAAGTGACTGAGGCAGGCCAAAGAAAACTATTTGCACAATTCCCCCATCAACGCAGATAGTGCTGACAGGTGAATCCCTCCTGCCGAGACATTGTATTCTCCCAGCGGGTAGGCGGGCGAAGCCATCCCAACCGGGAGAAGACAGTGATTATTGCTAGCGCCTAAAGCAGCTGCTAGCGATAATCACAAGTAAATCTGGCAGGCTGGTTGTACCCAAGTTGACGGGTTGTTCAACTTGGTACGCTCAGCCTTCCCCATACACGGTTTGAATCTCGGCCGATTCCTCCTGAGTTAACCAAAATAAGAACTGTCTATTGCTGGCCTTAGTGAACTCACAATACCAGGTTCACCCCCTTTAACCACTTCAGCCCTGGAAGATTTGGCTGCTGAATGCCCAGGCCATTCGGCACTGCGTCACTTTAATTGACAATTGCGCGGTCGTGCGACTCTGCACCCAAACAAAATTGACGCTTTTTTCCCACTAATAGAGCTTTCTTTTGGTGGTATTGATCACCTCTGTGGCGGTTTTTATTTTTTTGCCCTAAAAACAAAAAAAAAAGAGTGACAATTTTGAAAAAAAAAGCTATATTTTTTACTTTTTGCTATAATAAATATCCCCAAAAAAATATATAAAAAAATATATTTCTTCCAAAGTTTAGGCCAATATGTATTCTTCTACATATTTTTGGTAAAAAGAATCGCAATAAGTGTATATTGATTGGTTTGCACAAAAGTTATAGCGTCTACAAAATAGGAGATATATTTATGGCATTTTTATTATTATTATTAATTGTTTACTAGTAATGGCGGCGATCTGCGATTTTTATCAAGACTTCGACATTGCGGTGGACAGATCGGACACTTTTGACACTATTTTGGGACCATCGTCATTTATACAGCGATCAGTGCTACAAATAGCCATTGATTACTGTATAAATGACACTGGCAGGGAAGGGGTTAAACACTAGGGGGTGATAAAGGGGTTAAGTGTGTCCTAGGGAGTGATTCTAAGAGCCCTTGCACACTGGGGCGGTTTGCAGGCGCTATTGCGCTAATAATAGCGCCTGCAAGCCGCCCCGAAAGTGCCGCTACTGTCATTCCAGTGTGAAAGCCCCGAGGGCTTGCACACTGGAGCGATGCGCTGGCAGGACGGTAAAAAAAGTCCTGCCAGCAGCATCTTCGGAGCGGTGAAGGAGCGGTGTGTATACCGCTCCTTCACCGCTCCTGCCCATTGAAATCTATGGGACGGCGCGGCTATACCGCCGGCAATGCGCCTCTGCAGAGGCGCTTTGCGGTGGTATTTAACCCCTTCTCGGCCGCTAGCGGGGGGTAAAACCGCCACGCTAGCGGCCGGTAAAACCGCCCCGCTAGCGGCCGCATACCGGCGGTAAAACGCCGCTAATAATAGCGGCGTTTTACCGCCGACGCCGCCCCCCGCCCCAGTGTGCAAGGGCTCTAACTGTGGGGGGTGGGCGTTCCACTCACATGACAGCGATCACTGCTCCCGATGATAGGGAGCAGTAGATCCCTGTCATGTTGCTAGGCAGAACCGGGAAATGCCTTGTTTACATAGTCATCTCCCCGTTCTGGCTCTCCTCAGCACAATCGCGGGCCGCCGGCGAACATCAAAGTTCACGGGACCCGTGGGCACACTCCCGCGGGGCACGCTCCATGCGGCGGTCGGCAAGTGGTTAATCAAAATTATCATTCATTAATTAGTGCCTTTCATAAGGAGGACAATTAAAGTAAGACAATAATCACTTATGTCACACTAAGTAGAGGAGTTGGGGGGTGGGGGATGGTCTTCCCTCCATCAAAGACCCAGCAAACCCTATACCAATCAATGGGGCTTCTACCCCGTCTCTTCTTCCCCTACCTAGAGCTTCTATCATCCTGGTTTTAACTAGCAGTGATTGATTCACCTGCAGTGTGGGATTGGTGAATGTCACATTCACTGCTTTATACAGTCAGGTCCATAAATATTGGGACATCGACACAATTCTAATCTTTTTGGCTCTATACACCACCACAATGAATTTGAAATGAAATGAACAAGATGTTCTTTAACTGCAGACTTTCAGCTTTAATTTGAGGGTTTTTACATCCAAATCAGGTGAACGGTGTAGGAATTATAGCAGTTTGTATATGTGCCTCCCACTTTTTAAGGGACCAAAAGTAATGGGACAATCGGCTGCTCAGCTATTCCATGGCCAGGTGTGTGTTATTCAAACCCATCAGAGAGATAGCAAAAACATTAGGTGTGGCCAAATCAACTGTTTGGAACATCCATAAAAAGAAAGAACGCACCGGTGAGCTCAGCAACACCAAAAGATCCGGAAGACCACGGAAAACAACTGTGGTGGATGGCCGAAGAATTCTTTCCCTGGTGAAGAAAACACCCTTCACAACAGTTGGCCAGATCAAGAACACTCTCCAGGAGGTAGGTGTATGTGTGTCAAAGTCAACAATCAAGAGAAGACTTCACCAGAGTGAATACAGAGGGTTCACCACAAGATGTAAACCATTGGTGAGCCTCAAACAGGAAGGCCAGATTAGAGTTTGCCAAACAACATCTAAAAAAGCCTTCACAGTTCTGGAACAACATCCTATGGACAGATGAGATCAAGATCACCTTGTACCAGAGTGATGGGAAGAGAAGAGTATGGAGAAGGAAAGGAACTGCTCATGATCCAAAGCATACCACCTCATCAGTGAAGCATGGTGGTGGTAGTGTCATGGCGTGGGCATGTATGGCTGCCAATGGAACTGGTTCTCTTGTATTTATTGATGATGTGACTGCTGACAAAAGCAGCAGGATGAATTCTGAAGTGTTTCGGACAATATTATCTGCTCATATTCAGCAAAATGCTTCAGAACTCATTGGACGGCGCTTCACAGTGCAGATGGACAATGACCCGAAGCATACTGCGAAAGCAACCAAAGAGTTTTTTAAGGGAAAGAAGTGGAATGTTATGCAATGGCCAAGTCAATCACCTGACCTGAATCCGATTGAGCATGCATTTCACTTGCTGAAGACAAAACTGAAGGGAAAATGCCCCAAGAACAAGCAGGAACTGAAGACAGTTACAGTAGAGGCCTGGCAGAGCATCACCAGGGATGAAACCCAGCGTCTGGTGATGTCTATGCGTTCCAGACTTCAGGCTGTAATTGACTGCAAAAGATTTGCAACCAAGTATTAAAAAGTGAACGTTTGATGGATGATTGTTAATCTGTCCCATTACTTTTGGTCCCTTAAAAAGTGGGAGGCACATATACAAACTGTTATAATTCCTGCACCGTTCACCTGATTTGGATGTAAATACCCTCAAATGAAAGCTGAAAGTCTGCAGTTAAAGCACATCTTGTTCATTTCATTTCAAATCCATTGTGGTGGTGTATAGAGCCAAAAAGATTAGAATTGTGTCGATGTCCCAATATTTATGGACCTCACTGTAATTAGGCACTTTAGTTTATGGGTTGGATCTTGGGGGGGGGGGGGGGGGGGGTCAAGGCATCGGCATGGCTTTGCTGGGAAATTAAAGTGCACATCAATCCAAAAAATGTTGGTATCTAGTTTTGGTGTAGGTCCATCATAGAGGTGAATGAGGACCGCAGACAGCTGCTGATGGACGTCAATGCCGACAGTGGAGGATCATATATATGCCGCACTTTCCCCCTCTCCGGAGTCTAGATGCGGCTGTATATTGTACAGCATTTCATTAGCCTCTAGTTTCGATGAAAACGATAATGATAACCTCTGGTGTTGGTAATGTCAGCCCATGCTGTGAGCCTTCTATTCCTGGAAAATGTAGCGCCGGCGGTCTAGAAAGAGATGACGCAGACCCCCGATGCTTTGATTGCGTGCCTGGGGTCATTATATACTTCCAATCTGGAATGTAAATAAAGATGTAATGCCGCCCCCCCACCCCACCCCCCCCCAAGCTCACATCACACCAGTGACCCCTTAACCACTTTACATCTGAAAGATTTACCCCCCTTCATGACCAGGACATTTTTTGCCACACTGCGTTTTTTACCTGACAATTGCACGGTCGTGCGACGCTGTATACAAATAGAATGTACGTCCCTTTTTTTTCCCCCTCACAAATCTTTCTTTTGGTGGTATTTGGTCACCTCTGCCGTTTTTATTTCTTGTGCTATAAACAAAAAAGGAGTGACAATTTTGAAAAAAAACAATATTTTCTACTTTCTGCTATAAAAAATATCCAAAAAAAAAAAAAATGTAAAAAATCGAATTTCTTCATCAATTTAGGCCAATATGTATTCTGCTACATATTTTTGGAGAAAAACAAATCCCAATAAGCGTATATTGATTGGTTTGCGCCAAAGTTATAGCTACAAACTATGGGATATATTAAAGGAATTTTTATTTATTTATTTTTACTAGTAATGGCGGAGATTAGCGACTTATAGCGGGACTGTGACATTGCGGCGGACAGATCGGACACTAAGTGACAATTTTTTGGGGACCAGTGACACTAATGCAGTGATCAGTGTTAGAAAATATGCACTGTCACTGTACTAATGACACTGGTTGGGAAGGAGTTAATATCATGGGGCGATCAAAGGGTTAACTGTGTGCCTAGCCTGTGTTTGTGCACTGTGCGGGAGGTGCTTTTACTAGGGGTAGGCATGGGTCGGTGCCCTTGGTTCGCAGGAACACAAGATCTATGCCTTCCTTACTGACAGAACAGCGATCTGCCTTGTTTACATAGGCAGACTGCCGTTCTGCCTGTGTACCGAATGATCGGCGGGTGCCGGCGGACATTGAGTCCACGTTACCCGCAGATCATCTTCCATTGGGCATAGATCCGGCACAGAAGTGCCACCTTGCCACCATATATATGTAAGTTATATATGCTTATAATTTTCTATTCTATTTGAATTCAAATTTATTCTATTTGAAACTTGAACTTCAGAAGATGGTTATTTTCTATTTCATTCTATTCTATTCTATATTTTTTTCTATTCTATTCTGTTCCTTTATTTTATATTATATCTTATTCTGTTCTTTTATGTTCTATTCTATTTTGTTCTGTTTTACTCTATTCTTTTATTTTCTATTCTTTTATTTGATTTTGTGTTCTGTTTTCTGTTTTGTTTTACTCTATTATGTTCTATTCTTTTATTTTCTATTCTTTTCTAATCTATTCCTTTATTTTCTATTCTATTCTTTTATTTTCTATTCTATTCTTTTCTATTCCTTTATTTTCTATTTTATTTTATTCTCTTCGGAAATTAGAGTTTTATAACTATTGAAATTTGATTCGAAAACAATACAAATTAGATTACAAAACAATTCAAATTTGATTCAAATTCGATTTGAAAATTATTCAAATTTGATTCGAAAATTATTCAAATTGCGATTCGAAAACGATTTGAATTTGTTATTTTGAATTTGTTTAATCATCATCAGCCCCAGAAGATTTGGCTGCTGAATGACCAGGCCATTTTTTGAGATTCGGCAATGTGTCGCTTTACCGGACAATTGCGCGGTCGTGTGGCGCTGCACCCAAAGAAAATTGACGTCCTTTTTTTCCCACAAATAGAGCTTTCTTTTGGTGGTATTTGATCACCTCTGCGGTTTTTATTTTTTGAGCTATCAACAAAAAAAGAGCGACAATTTTGAAAAAAACACAATATTTTGTACTTTTTGCTATAATAAATATCCCCATTTTTTTTTTAAAAAAAGAAAATTTTTTCCTTAGTTTAGGCCGATATGTATTCTTCTACATATTTTTGGTAAAAAAAATTGCAATAAGCGTAAATTGATTGGTTTGCGCAAAAGTTATAGCGTCTACAATATAGGGGATAGATTTATGGCATTTTTATTATTAATATTTTTTTTACTAGTAATGGCGGTGATCTGCGATTTTTATCAGGACTGCGACATTATGGCGGACACATCGGACACTTTTGACAAATTTTTGGGACCATTGTCATTTATACAGCGTTCAGTGCTATAAAAATGCACTGATTACTGTAAAAATGTCACTGGCAGGGAAGGGGTTAACAGTAGGGGGGAATTAAGGGGTTAACTATGTTCCCTCAGTGTGTGTTCTAACTGTGGGGGAGAGGACTGACTAGAGGAGATGACGGATCGTGGTTCCTAGCTATTAGGAACTCACGATCTGTCTCCGTGTTTTTACGCACATACGTCCCTGTTCTGCCTCTCGTGCCCACGATCACTCGTGGACGGAGGTCATCACGACCGTCTGTCACGAGCTTCGGCACCCCCGCAGTGCGCTGCTATCCCTCTTAAAGGAGCCGACGTTCAGCTACAACGGCTCGCGGCATCGTGCCGACCTGCCGCCGTATAATGACGCCGGCTGATCGGCAAGCGGTTAAATGAATTTCTATTAAAATATTGTAAAATCGTCTAAATTTCAATTCAGAATGAAACGAACTGCACGTGTCTAACCTGCAATACCTCCAAAACAAAGCGAAGCCGGAGGAAAAAAAAAGTCCTAAAAGCTGCAGGTGCTGCTAGTGAGCATCGTCATAGACTTCTATGGAGGCTTCGAAGCACCGCTAAAGCGACATGGGGTATAATTTTTTGAAGCGAAGCAAAGCAAATGCCACGTGTGATCAGGACTGTAAGGTGGCCATTTTATTTAGTGACAGGAGCTTTGATTGGCTTTGATCAGAGTGCTTAAAAAAGCGCCAAATGCAACATTTTGCAGCAAGTGTAAAGGAGCAGAGTTGTCTTAATGCACGGGTTCCCTTGGGCACTGCCCAGGGGTCTCGGGTGCATGGGGGGCCCCATGAAAATCTTGCATTACATCATACTTGCCAACTGTCCCGGATCTGTTGGGATAGTCACGCTTTTTACTACGCTTTCCTATAATGGTCAGTGTCCCGAAACCTGTTGTTTGCCCTCCTGATCCCAGTATCTTGCCACCCTCTTGATCCCCCCTCCCCCTCCGTACTTTGCCCTTCTGCCTCCCCCCTGTACTGTGCTCTTTGTGTTAATTTAGTTTTCGATTTATGACATGTTTTCTTACTGTTTAAAATCGATTTTATTGAAACTATTGACAAATACCGTATATGTTTAATTCTATCAACTATTTATACTTTAATTCTTCAGAGAAGGTGCATCAATTTGGGGCAGCCTGGTAGGGGCAGGGTCATCTTTAATATTGATTGGACCCTGGGCAAACTTTTTCTTGCCCCCCTCCCCCTTACAATGTCGCTCTCCACCTGCTCTGAGACATACAATAAATAGCAGCTAGACTTAAAATCAGTTTACTGTATCAGATCAGGCAGCGATTGGTTGCCAGAGGTTACAGTATATCATTACCGCTTATTGACTGGTTGCTAGAGGTTACAGCACACATTACGGCTCACTGATTAGCTGCTAGAGGTTACAGCACATGATTTCTGCTTGTTGATTGGTTGCTAGAGATTACTGTACAGTAATACTGCTCACTGATTGGTTGCTAGAGGTTACAGCACATCATCTCCTCACTGCAGGGGGGCATGATATACATATGAATACCGCCTTTATTTACATATTTATGCCGCCGGATGAAGTTATTTACATATGAATGCTGCTGCTATTTACATATGAATGCCGGTTATTTACATGTAAACACAGGGTCTGCAGGTGAGTCATCTGTACACGACAATAGGGCAGAGCTGGGCAGCATTAGTAGCAGCACTTCACACTGAGATATCGGGACACAGCACGGGACTAAAACTTCAAAGGAGAAGGGAATTTAAACTGGGATAGTTGGCAAGTATGAGGCAGCTGCTTTGGGCCCCACAACAATGACAGGGCCCAGGGCAGCTGCCCCTTTTGCCCTGCCTTAAAGACGGCGCTGGGTAGGGGCCCAAGTGCATTTACTTTGTCCAGGGGCCCATGATGCTATTAAGACAGCCCCGTAAAGGAGCCCCAAGTATGAAACGTAATCATCCGCTGTCAATTCCCCGACCTGGGCGCTGTGACCCCTGCTGATTGCACACAGCGAATATTACAGAAATAAATACATTAATAAGTACAGTAAACTGTTTACAGTGTCTAGCCGTAGAAGCGGATGGGAGAGTGTTTTTTAAAAGTATCTCGGTGGCTCTCTTCAATAATTCACGAATCAATTAAAATGTCATTATCGTTGTCCTTTTATCACTTAGCCCGTCTGATATTTAAAGGTCATTTGGCAACTATTTCAAAGGCGAGTTCTCATAGACAGACGGAAGGAGCGCATTTATCCTCCGCTGTTACATGGTGTCAGTGCAATTTATATCCCGGCTCTCTTCTACTCATCAATAACAACACTTTGGTGATAGATTTTTAATGGTTCCGCGTCTGTTTTAATGTAGCAAATGAAGGCTTTGATGATCCTCTGCGTGAAATTTCCATTGGCCAGACGGCATACGTATGGATGGAGGTTATGACCTTATCATTAAAGGGTAACTCCACTTTCGTGGGTGGGAAAAAAAAAGCAAATAAAGAAAAAATAATACAGCACATATAATTGCGACACTAATCATATTGTAATTGAATGTTATTAAAAATGATCTTTCCTTTTCAATCTGCAGCCGCTGTAATTTTCTGAGAATGCATTGCAATGTGGCTACCTGGATGTCATGAATCAGGTGTGACCAGAACTGCGTGGACAACAACAGAGGAAACCAAACGCATGTAAAGTGAAAATAGAGTCATTTATTTATAAAGTAAGTGAAATATAAATACAAACACCTCCAATACAAACACAGTGCACAACAATCCAACTACCAGACAGAGACCCACAAATACAACAGTAGACAAATATATACAATAAATGGGAGATACCAAAATCTTAAACGGAGCCAGGCCAGGGTCATCAACGGGGGATCAGCAGATGGGGCAAGGAGCAAACAGGACAGGGAGTAGGTGGATGGGATCAGGCTGCAGGGCAAGGGTACAAGGTAACAGGAACACAGGAGGGACAGGTTCAGGTTCCAGGTTCCAGGTTCAGAGTCAGGGTCAGGGATCACAGGTTCAGGTCAGGGCACAAGGAAGATACCAAGGCAAGTGCTTGCCGGATATTAATACACATCTCCTGCAATTGGTCTCAGGTGACGCCTGATCGCAGGAGATAATGTCGGCTCCACACTGCCGGGAAACACCCGCTGGTGGACACCAGTACTGCGGCCCACAGATCAGATAGCGACACCAGCAGGTGAAACCTTTCCTGACAGTTCCAGACTGCCAGGAGACACCCACTGGTCGACACCATTACTGCAAGCCAAAAGTCTGACAGCGCCACCAGCAGGTGAAACCTTTCCTGGCAGTTGCAGACTGGGATCGTGCCGACCTGCCACAGTATAATGAAGGCGGCTGGTCGGCAAGTGGTTAATGTAAGACGGATTCAATCTCCCCTTCAGTCTTGCCCAGTTGTACCGGCTCCTCTCCAGGACTGAAATGGCTTCCTCTGATTTCACTGCACACTGTGAGCTTCTCACAAAGTCAGATAACAGAGAGGCAGAGACCACCTCATTTCATGGCTGGAGGATGTTCAGCATCATCCCTAGTCATTTACTCCCTCAGCTGAGCGTGTCTGGACAAGATCATCCAGAACCCAGGGTGAACAGTTGAGGAAATGATAGTGGTGCAAGCAGAAGTGCATTAAATTGATGCAGGGTCAAACATAAAGTCTTATCAGGTGTCAGTCTCTTAGTATGTTGTGGAGAGGTATACAGTCAGTATGCTCAGGGCCAGCCTTAGGGGGAGTAGAAGTGATCTCCAAACATACGAAAAAGAAGAAAATACAGGCACCTCTGAGTGTAGACTGTAACACATTTATAATTAGAACAAAGGAATAAAACTCCATGGAGGATATGAGTGTAAGGCACATGTGGTAATCCGGTGGTGATCCGATGGAGGGGAGCTGTGTCTTGCCAGTCGTGGAGCTGGTCCTGGCTGGCAGGATGCTGGGAAGATGGCGGGTCGTGGAGAACGAAAGCTGGGGCGCAAGCTGCAACTCATGTTTGAAAAATTCTCAATTTTTTTTTTTTTTTACATTATGTCACTAGTGCAGTACAGCGTCAGCATATAACTGGTGTGTCGGTGATCAGGGACACTGACTGATGACAGTAAAAAAAAAAAAAAAAAATGTTATAAGTTTTTTTTTTTTTATTTAAATTTTCTTTTTTTTTCATTTATTTATTTATTTTTTTTCATGATTGTGACCAGACCAATATAATGTTACCATAGCACTACTCTAGGGAAGTGATCAGAATTTTTATTTTTTTTACACATTATGTTTGCTTATAGCAGTAGATTACATTGCTATAAGACTGCATTTTACTGAATGAAACTGAATCATCCAGTTTGTTTGTTTTTTGTTGTGATTAGCTGTGATTGGTCAAAACTAATCACATGGTACAGATAGGCTGTGATTGGTCTTGTCTGTGCCATGTGATTAAACTGACCTATCACAGCTAGCAACACAATTGTACACAATGGATGGCATGAAAGGAAGCCATCCATTGTGTACAAATGTCATGTGATCTGCTGTGATTGGTTACGGTGGTCACATGCTACCAGCAGCGAGCCGGTACTCTGATCAGTCATCGGCTGTCCCAGTGGACAGATCGCGCTGGTGACAGATCGCGCAATCAGCGCTTCCTGACAGGACGTGATATGATGTCCAGTCAGGATGGGAAAGCCGCCACCCAGCCATCATTCGACTATAGGCTAATGGATCACTTTTTTGAGGCTGGTAGGGCAGCAGCTTCCAGGTATTCTAGAGGCAGTACTGCCATTTTATGTTCGTGATTGGCAAGCCAGCCGGGGGGAACCTAGCCTAATGCCGCGTACACACGATCGGAAATGCCACCAGCAAAACTCCGATGAGAGTTTTTGTCGGAAAATGCGACTGTGTATGCTCCATCGGTCTTTTGCTGGTGGAATTCCAGCCAGCAAAAAACAGAGAGCATTTTCTCTATTTTTCGGTCGGGAAAAGTTCCCATCCGAAAATGTGTTCATCTGTATGCAATCCGGACACGCAAAAAATCACGCATGCTCAGAAACAATTTGATGCATGCTCAGAAGCATTAATCTTCATTTTCTCGGCTCGTCGTAGTGTTGTACGTCACCGCGTTCTTGGCGGTCGAAAGTTCAGAGAACTTTTGTGTGACCGTGTGTATGCAAGCCAAGCGTGAGCAGAATTCTGACCGTAAAATAGAGAAAATGCTCTCCGTTTTTTGCTGGCTGGAATTCCACCAGCAAAAGACCGATGGAGCATACACAGTCGCATTTTCCGACAAAAAGCTCTCATCGGAGTTTTGCTGGTGGCATTTCCGATCGTGTGTACGCGGCATTAGGCTAGGTTCCCCCTGGCTGGCTCGCCAATTATGGAAAAAAAATGTCAGTACTGCCTCTAGAATACCTGGAAGATGCTGCCCTACCACCCTCTGAAAAGTGAGCCATCAGCTTATATTTAAATGATGGCTGGGCGATGGCTTTCCCATCTTGATTGGACGTCATAGAGATTTTTCCGACGGAAATTCCGTTTGTGTGTACGGGGCATTCGTGAGAGAAAACCTCTCTATGACGTCCAATTGGGATGTGAAAGCCACCGCCCAGCCATCATTTGACTATAGGCTGATGGATCACTTTTCAGAGGGTGGTAAGGGCAGCAGCTTCCAGGTATTCTAGAGGCAGTGCTGCCATTTTTTTTTTTGTGATTGGCGAGCCAGCCTGGGGGGAAGCTAGCCTAAGTGAGGGGAAATCTCTCTAACGAAGACCCAATAAATAGCAGTAATAGCCTGACAAGGGTTCTAACTCTCCCCAACTCTATGCTAAACAAAGAAAAAAAGTAGCTGGACATACTCTGCAATTTATATCGCTTTTGTAATTTTTTTGTTAATCGGCTGTAACATTCAAAAGGAATTAAAATGTAATTGCTCTGTCATGTTCAATTCATATACAAGTACGGTTTGAATTTATGACTTGCCACCGACTCACGCTCAGTTAACTTCTGCCTAGATTTCTGATTTAATTAAACTGAATATTGTGTGGCCTACTTTAAATTTCCCTTTAGACGTTATTAACGCCCCAAGAAAATCATAGTAATAATATCAATGATAATGACTTAAAATCACATTAAATACCAATAGCTCTAGTACGGTCACTGTACATTCTTTCTTGTAGCAAGTTTGCTGACAATTAACTCCCTCATGTAATAAAATCACGTATTCTGCTGGGTAGGCAATTTAAAATAGTTAAAACAAATTTAGTATAAAGGAAAAAAAAAAATCCATGGTGTCTATTTCAATTTTGTATTAAATGGCCGACTATTTCAAGCGTCAGCATTCGCCGGCTCCCAAATGTAATATCTGAATTCTAAGAGGTTAGAGAAAATTGCAGATTTGTAGAGTCAAAATGACATGAAACTAGTAATTAAAAATAATTGAAACTAACTTTGTAAACAAAGAATATTTTTACTAAAGAGAGAAAAAATTATATAGGATTCACAATATCACTTTATCAGCCAAGTGAAAAAAAAAATAAAAATTGGTGTTGAATTTGATTTATTGAATTTTCAAAGTTAAAGTAATACTAAAGCTTAATGTTTTTTCTAAAATAACAAACAAGTAATACTTACATGCTCAGTCAGTACAATGATTTTGCACAGAGCAGCTCCGATCCTCTTGTTTTCCGGTTCCCCACCGGCGCTCCTGGCAGAGAAAAAGCTGCTTGCCATGGGGGGTACGGCTGCATGCTCGTTCCCTAGCCGCTGCTCTAAGCGTCCATAAGACACATAGAGACACGACTCTGCCCTGCCCCCCTCTCTCTCCTCATTGGTTCACTGGCTGTGATTGACAGCAATGGGTTCCCGCTGCTGTCTCAGCCAATGAGAAGGGAGAGTTGCCATTCAGCCAAGACTATTGTTAACATCGCTGGATCGAAGAAACGCCTACCTTTACACACATACAGTATGAACTTTTAATGGCATCCCAGTCTTAGCCTGTAGGGTTCAAATATTGAGTTGGCCCACCCTTTGCAGCTATAACAGCTTCAACTCTTCTGGGAAGGCCGTCCACAAGGTTTAGGAGTGTGTCTGTGGGAATGTTTGTCCATTCTTCCAGAATCGCCTTTGTGAGGTCAGGCACTGATGTTGGACTAGAAGGCCTAGCTCGCAGTCTCCACTCCAATTCATCCCAAAGGTGTTCTATCAGGTTGAGGTCAGGACTCTGTGTAGGTCAGTCAAGTTCCTCCACCCTAAACTCGCTCATCCATGTCTTTATGGACCTTGCTCTGTGCACTGGTGGGCAGTCATGTTGGAACAGGAAGGGGCCATCCCCAAACTGTTCCCACAAAGTTGGGAGCATGAAATTGTCCAAAATATCTTGGTATGCTGACGCCTTAAGAGTTCCCTTCACTGGAACTAAGAGGCCCAACCCCTGAAAAACTACCCCCCACCATAATCCCCCCTCCCCCAAATGATTTGTCCAAATCTATAACTACTTGTGCTCTATACACACCTGCATGGTCTTCAGCTGTGCACCCATACACTGTCCAAGTTTTTAAAGTTGCTGCCTACCTCTGCATGGTCTTCAAAAGTGCATCTTTAGACTGTACTAGTTAATTTGTCCATTTACTACTACCGCTGACAGAGAAGTGTCCTCTTCAAGCTGTGTTAAGCCTTTTGGAGTATCTCACACCCCTTTACCCTCCCCTGTTATTCTTCAGCAATATTTTACAAAAAGACATACCCCTAGATTGATTATTGAGCCAGAATGAGTGAACTGTTGCTGTGTGCCTGGCTGCCTCTGCACTAACCTTGGGAAATACCCAGCTAGTTTACGTCGGCTCCTGCAGGGGTAACGTTAAATATATATGGATAGATAAACAAAAAGCAGTAGAGGCACTCATGGGTTTTCAGCAGGAGCATGTGTCCAAGCAAGAGGAGATTATTCTGTGCAACATTTCAGTGGATCTCTGTCTGTCTATGTCATTAGAAAAAGGACTCCCGGAGTCAAAAGGAAAAAAGCCTAGACAGAGGGCCAACATTTCTGAGTTAGAAGGGTTTTGAGCATAGGAGGAGAATGGTGGAGGGATGGGAGCAGGAGGGGCTTCAAGAGTTGGTACGTCGGAAGGGTTTGGAAAGAGTTTAGTCGGAAGAGAGCGTGAACTTCCCACCCTCCCTCCCTAACATTTTTTTGGGTTGTTGAGGTTGTTTTGGTCTGTTCTGTTTTTTCTTGCAGGTCACGGAGCTGGGGCATTTCTGTCAAAGCGGCTGGCAGGGCACAAGGTCCTTGGATGTGTTAGAATTAGGAGCATAAAGGTACATTCGTAGGGACCCCTTCTGAGGTACGACTCCCATTATTATGGCTGGTGGTACCTGCTATGTTGGTTTGTCTCTGAGGCGGTGCTTTCTGTGGCTGGAGGCCCAAAAACGGTGGTTTCGCAGGTACTTGAAGTGCATGCCCACATGGACCTTGGGGCCCCTGGAATACTGTAATGTGCAATTCGTTTCGCTCCTAATTCGTTTTTTAACGAATTTCAACAAATTTGTTAATTCGGAAATATCAGAATGAACTAAAACCCGTTTAACTAATTTTTCATCAAAATCGTAAATTTGTACATTCGTTAATTTCTTACATTCGCACATTGGTAAATTCTTACATTCGTAAATTCGTACATTCGTAAATTCGTAAACTTGTAAATTCATAAACTATGAATACGGAAATCTGGAATAATAATTAATAACTTAACTATTACTAACTATTAAATTATAGGTATTGGAATTTCCTTTCAAATTTGGCTGTTAGTGAACGTAAAAAATACAAAATTATCAGAAATAACGAATGCCACATCTAAACAAATGGAAAGTAATGAATTAATAATAATAAATAACAATAATAATAATAATAAAAATATTTTATTATTATTATTTATTATTAATTTGTTCCGTTCCATTTGTTTAGATGAGGCATTCTTTATTCTGGATAATTCGTAACTTCACAGAAATTCGTATTCATTACATTCACTAACAGCCAAATTTTAAAGGAAATTCCAATACCTATAATTTAATAGTTAGTTATTATTTCAGATTTTCGAATTTTCAGGTTTTCGGATTTTCGAATTTCAAACTTCCAAATTTCCGAATTTTCTAATGTACGACTGTACGAATTTACGAATGTACGAATTTATGAATGTATGAATTTAATAATGTACGAATGTACGAATTCACAAATTGCGATCATAACGAATGACCCAAAAAAAAACAACGAATAAAACGAAAACAAACGCATTTTTTTCCCAGTGCACATGTCTAGAATACTGTCTGATATTCATATGTCAATATGTTTAATATGTTAGTTATAGATTTGGTTAAAAATAGGCTGCTATGGCCATTAAACTCTAGTCTGTGTCATGTCTGGTCAATTTTAATATAAGTGGTCGGTGGAGTGGTGGTCTGGCACCTTGGGTCAAGGCCTCTTTGGTACCATAGTCATGTTGGACAGAATAAGCTCCTGTTGTTTGGACACATGTTCCTCCTGAAGACCTGTGAGTGCCTCCACTACTTTTCTATTTATCTACTGATGTTCCTTAGATTTAAATTTTTTTTCTGAGGTCATAAAAATGGAAGTGATTGAAGAACACCTCTTGTTAAAGTGCCGTCTGTGTGCGTAGTTCCTGATTTTGACTCGTTCTGTGTCACCTGAAAACACGTTATGGCACTTAGCCCAGATCACCATCTACATGGAATGTCAGTGGGGTAAGAGAGCCAAATCGTGTCTGAGGAGAAATACACAGATTGTTACTTATGTAAAGAGCTGTACAGACCTCGTGTCATCCGTGGTGACATACTGAGCTACATTGTACTACTACGGGAAGATCACTAGAAGAAGTAAGGAAGAGCAAGATTTAAAAGGATCGTGCAAAACATTGCATATCGATGTTATAATTTTATCTCCTAAAATTCTCAAATCAATACACATCACCATGTAAAGTATAACACGGATAAAGACTAAATCATTTTATTGTCTGGAAAACAGTTTTACTGAGAAGCTTTGTAATTATATTTTGTTTTACTTGCAGCAGACATAAAGGCATAAAACACAATACAAAATGCTCTCATCTCCCTCAGGATCAATAGTTAATAAATGCTAACAATGTTAAATGTTGACTCATACTCCAGAGCTGTAGATCATTTTTTTTCCTGGGGGCGTTCAGCCTTGGGGACCCACAGGAGGAAAAAAAAATAATTAGGTGTCACGCACAACATGCCACGGTGAATTGTGCATGGGGAAAAATGTTGCTAACTGAGGGAGTAGGAACAGCCTCCCACTCTCTGAATACCACTCACAGCCGATGCCCACAGCTAAGATGTCGGCGTCAGGGGGGCCAAAAAAACAGCTTTAGTGAGCACAGCCCTGGGTACTGAAACAGGGAAGTGCAGTGGCGGCTGGTGCTCAATATTTTGGGGGAGGCGTCAAACAAACCTGCCCCCCCCCCCTCACTCGCACAACTGCCACCACTCAAAACCCCCATGGGAGATGGATGGGAAGGTGGCGATTGGACAGTGCACCGTGATCAGAGGTTGTGCGGGCTCCTGGAAGCTGCCCCTGGCCCCCTCACTTGCACTATCACAACTCCCCCGCCCAGACGGGTCAGACAGGAAGGCAGCCATCCATGTTCTTACCTTAGGAGGTGGTGCTGGATCCAAGGTAGGGTTCCTGGAAGCTGTCCCTCCGCCCCTCCACCTGCTGCAGCTTGCAGAGGGAAGAGTCGGGCCATTGCTTCTCCTCTCCAGCCAAACAGGAAACTGTCCTAAGACCCGATTGGCCGGGAGTCTTTACACTTCAGTAGAAGCCTATTACAGGCAGGAACTCGCAGTCCCTTTAACAGTAGCACACGTGGAGTGAAACAGCAATTAACTTTCACTTCTACTTCCTTTGTGGTCACTGACCCCAGCACCATGTCTTCAGGCCCTGCCAGCTCAACTGGCTACAGCTGCCTCTTCCATCAGCCCTCCTGGCTGCTTCTCTATTCCAGTCCACCCGGCTGACTCTCAGGGGATCTCTCAGGGAATGGTTGAAGACTTAAGCACACCGCTGTCTTCAAGGGAAACTGGCTACATGTGGCAGTCTCCCCCCTTTGTTAGACCCCAACAGTGTTGATATACCCACTCTGTCCTCCTTTGCTCCTGTGCCTCCAGGAAGACCTCCTCCCATGTGTTGTAGCAGGATTCTTCCAGCACCTGGCCCATGTCTATTTATGAGGTATTCTCTGCCTCCTGCCAGCCCACTACCGGGGATCAGCTGAGGCCTCATAAGTATGCATGGCATCTCCTTCTAACCTCCGTCCTCTAATTCTAGAAGGTTCTCCAGCCTCCCAGACCAGGGGGAAGCACCAGAGAGCTGCCAGGATGAGTCATCCAGCCCTGAACTCCCATTAACCATGACCCAATTAAGACTCACAGACTAACTGCCGGTTCACATAGGGGCGACTTGTCAGGCGACCTAGCCGCCTGACAAGTCGCCTCCTGTTCTGTACAATGGAACCATTCTAATAGGAGCGACGCAAGTCGCTCCGACTTAGAAAAAGGTTCCTGTAGTATTTTTGGGGCGACTTCAGGCGACTTGCATTGACTTCTATACAGAAGTCATTTTGCAAGTCGCCGCCGAAGTCGTGTGCAGGTTGCCTCGGTGAGGCGACCTGCAAGTCGTGCCGCTCCTGTGTAAACCAGCACTGACAGTGTGAGCAGTGGTGGCCCATCCATTATGGGTGCAGGCGCACCACCCCAATCCATGCACCCAGCCCCTAATCTCCATGCAGGGTGCCAGACGCATGGATTTGAATGTGGGTTTTTTATAAGCACGTGATTAAAGCCGGAGGCCCTGTGCCCTGAGCCCACCCACTTGTGTGACATTAGCAAATTAATATTCGCTAATGTCTTCCTGCTTTTTCTCCCAGCCAATCGGGAAGCTGGTCCTGAGACCCGATTGGCCAGGAGTCTTAGGACAGGTCTTAGGACCCGCCTCCTGTTCAGCCCGGAGAAGAATTAAGGGCCCTGGCAGCAGCAGTATTTCCTAGGAACCCCGGATTCAGGAGCATTGCCACCTCGTCCTCCTCCCTGCTCCTCTTCCGCAATAAGGTAAGGCCATGGATCACACGGTGGAAGGGGGGGTGTAGTGCAAGTGGATCGATTGAGACCCGGGGGAGGGAGGGGGGCTAGTGTAAGTGAGGGGGCCAGGTCTGCTTGCCGCTCCCCAAAAAAAAAAAATTTGACCATCAGCCACCACTTAGTGTGAGTGAGAGTACGGTTTGCCTGCACTAACTCTAGCACACATACTAGATGTGTATTTAGCTGTTTGCCTGCAGTTCAGCTTTGCATTTTTATTTTGTATTTGTTATATTACACTATTCAAAAAAAAAAAAAAAAAATGATTGATTGATTGATTTACTAAGATAAGTGTGGGATCACTCTGGTCCCACAGTGTAAAAACTCCCTATTTTTTCATATTATCTGTAATACTAAATTACAGGCGCATTTTATTTTTGTTCCAATAAATATCATTTTTTTCTTGTAATTATAAACTTGCACAAACCTACACACTAGATTAAAAACAGTTATGAAAATAAATATTATCTTTCCTTAGTAACATCATATTTCTTCAATTCACCTTTGCTAGAAATTCTGTTAATTTGATACATTAGAGGATGAAAATGATCCGTTTACTCGGTTGCCACAGCAATTATTCACTAACTATATTTATTTATAGTAATCATTTATCCTCGTTGATACTGTAAAGTGCATTTACCTCTTCTGTGCACATCTAAACAATCCTCATTAACTATGAATGTCAATCAGTTATTACAAACCACATTCAATTTTCCAATCTCACGTGGAAGCATTTATTACGCATAAATAATACATTTGTCCCCAATCAAAAAATTTGCATTTTGCAATAATCCTCAGAACAAAAACAGTTGCAACTTTTTTGCTAATTATAATTTTTATATACAAAGTGACAATCCTACATTCCTGGGGGCAATGTGCTGACTTCATTAAATTCTAATGATTTTTTTTTTTTTTTTTTAAAGGGTTGCAAATTGAAAATTAAAAAAAAAAATCTAGCTGTTAAAAATAAAGGCTAAATAAATAAAAACAATAATACATTAAATGTATTAAAAAAAATAAAGCTACATAATTACACTGATTTTTTTTTTCATAAAGAAAAAAAAATATCCTAAAAAGATATTTTGCTATATGGCAAACAACCACTACACAAAAAAAAAATACCATTATTGCTGTTAATATTATTATTACTCTACAAATATTTTCATATTAATATTATCTGTACAACATGATTATTATGATATAAAATGTTGTTGTTGGTAAAGAGACGTTTGGGTTTTTTATTAGCTGATCGACTCCAGAGAAAAGTAATTATGGCAAAATAATAAAAAATATCTTTATAATTATATAGGAACAGTCAGTAATAAATACTATTCACACATTAATCAGAGGAGAGGATATATATATATATATATATATATATATATATATATATATATATATATATATACCATATGTACTTGAAATAAATAAAATAAAAAATAAAATATCATTAATATTTACAAGCTTGCTTGGGGCCTTGGATGACCTGATCTATTGCCCGGTTGTCATTTAAAAAAAATAATAATAATAATAATAATTATTATTCAAAGATGTTCCTAATAATATTATTTATACAATACTATTAAATTAATATTTTGTACGGCATTATTATAATAATATCATTTTGTTGTTGTTAAAGAGGCTTGTAGGTTTTTAGTTAGCTTTACCAACCAGGAGAAAAGTAATTTTAGCAATCCAATAAAAGGTTTTTATATTTCCATAGGAACAGTAAGTAACACATAGTACTCACACATTTATCAGAGGGGAGATTGCATATTATTGCCCAGTTGTCGTCATACCACCACCCCCACACACACACATTTTGTCTCTACAGGCACAGGATCCGAGTGTAAATCTCCCCAGTAAGATTCCAAGCGGCACCATCATTTATTGCTAATTACAGCAATTTACGTGATAATGTGGTGACACTGTTATCACAACTTACCATTAAAGTGTTACTTTGTATTAGTTCTCGTGTTACATGTCTTGGCAGCAATATTATTAGACTTTGTCTAAGCATGGTGTGATGTGATTGAAGATTACAGTAATAAAAACCAAACAGAGATCCAAAAACTTAAAAGAGATTATTCGTGGAGCAGTATTAGAGGGCACCTTTATCTTTTGGCACAAACAACATATCCCTTTACCCAACCTTCCTCAATAAAATGATTGTAGTAGTATGAAACTCAGAAGTGGATCCCCTGATCTTCTATGGCCTCCTTTTCTATGGCCTGCTCTACTATGGCTTGCTCTTCTGTGGCCTGCCCTTCTATGGCCTGCTCTGCTTTTTCATGGCCTGCTGTTCTATTGACTGCTTTTCTATGGCCTGTTCTTAAATGGCCTTCTTTTCTATACCTGCTCTTCTATGGCCTACTCTACTATTACCTAGTCTTCTATGGCCTGCTCTGCTATGGTCTACTCTTCTATGACCTGCCATTCTAAAGGTTGATCTACCATGGTCTACTCTTCCATGGCCTGCTCTTCTGCAGCCTGCTTTTCTATGGCCTGTTCTTCTACAGCCTGCTTTTCTATGGCCTGTTCTTCTATGGCCTGCTTTTCTATGGCCTGCTCTTCTACAGCCTGCTTTTCTATGGCCTGCTCTTCTACAGCCTGCTTGTCTTTGGCCTGCTCTTCTACAGCCTGCTTTTCTATGGCCTGTTCTTCTATGGCCTGCTTTTCTATGGCCTGCTCTTCTATAACCTGCTATTCTATGGGCTGCTCTACTATGACCTGCTCTTCCATTGCCTGCTCTGCTATGGTCTACTCTTCTATGGCCTGCTCTTCTATGGTCTGCATTTCTATGGCCTGCTCTTCTACAGCCTGCTTTTCTATGGCCTCTTCTTCTATGGCCTGCTCTTCTACAGCCTCCTTTTCTATGGCATGTTCTTCTAAACCTGCTTTTCTATGGGCTGCTCTACTATGACCTGCTCTTCTAATGCTTGCTCTGCTATGGTCTACTCTTCAATGGCTTGCTCTTATATGGCCTGCTTTTTTATGCCTGCTTTACTACGGCCTGCTCTTCTATGCCAGCTCTACTATGGCCTGCTCTACTATGGCCTGCTTTTCTAAGTACCAGGCTAGACATTTAAGAGACCTAACAGAATTCCCTAGTTATGTTAAAAGATGTATTTATTGCCTGGCCCATACCAGGCCAGAGTGGTGGGAAGATCGAAGTTCCTGAAGTCAATACCCTCAAAAACATTCAAATCAAGAGGGTGAGAAGGTGGGTGAGGGTGGGATGTGGGTGTCACTTGCTTTCTAATGCCTTTGGTGCAATTGCAGGTTTACTGTAAAAAGAAGCAATATCCCTCCATTTCAGACGTGTGAAGTTTGTCGAACACTTTCAACCTGGCTCGTTTCTGTGATGTTAAACAGGATGTGTGGTAGAAATATGTTTTTGTTTTTTTTGTGTTGTCGTTGAAGGTAACAGAATTTGCCGTCGGCTAGGATTAAAGCAGATACTTCCTACCTTTGTGGATACAAAACGAGTGAAATTTCTGTTCAGATATTCTGTATGTGTCTGTAATGTCCGCAGCTGTGATGTTTTCAAGCCTGTAAATAGTTGGGCTTCAGGCATAAATTCTCATAGATGGTTTGCTTCTACCGAACGTGTCTGTAGATTGTTTTTGTGTATTTCGGGTTCTGGCTACAGTTTAACTCTTTGAGTTGAATCTCTGCATAGTTTTCAGTTGTGTCTGTCACACAGTCTAATGTTAGTTGAAGGTCTCAGATAAGAGTTGAACGTTCAGGCACAATCCAACTATCAGAATTCTTTATGATTGGATGCTGGTTGGACTATGAACAATTAGGTTGCCCAAGCATTCATTTTTATGTCAAGAGGGAGGTGGAGGAAGAGGAAGAGAATGATTAGATGACCTTTTTGTGCCACAGACATGAAACTTTTGCCCGCTCTTGGAAAAATGGCCCAATTGAGCGTTGTGTTTTCTCCAGTATGTGTGTGTAGAATGGGTGAGCCCATCTAACATGTATATCTTAGCTATCATTGGAGCCTGGACAATCTCCTGGCTTCCTATACTGTTTATCCGGGATACTCTAACTGTGAGATCCCCATGTCATAGTACCTGACATAGTACCTGTTCCTACACCTTCCTCACACCTACAGTTTATCAATGAACAAATTGAAAGTAAATGAACAGAAGAGAAATCCAAATCGAATCAATATTTGGGGTGACCCCCCCCCCCCCCACACACACACACACACCTTTGCCTTCCTCTAGGTACACTTGCACACAGTTTTTGAAGGACCGCGGCAGGTAGGTTGTTCCAAACATCTTGGAGAACTAAGCACAGATCTTTTATGGATGTCGGCTGCCTCCAATCCTTCTGTCTCTTCATGTCATCCCAGACAGACTCCATGATGGTGAGATCAGGGCTCTGTGGGGGCCAAACCATCACTTCCAGGACTCCTTGTGCTTCTTAACCTCCTCATTGGTTTACCTCTAAATAGGCTATCCCCACTTCAGTCCGTCATGAACGCTGCTGCCAGGCTCATCCACCACACAAACCGCTCAGCGTCTGCTACACCCCTCTGCCAATCCCTCCATTGGCTGCCACTCAGTCACCGAATTAAATTCAAGATACTAACTATAACTTACAAAGCCATCCACAACCTGGCCCCCAGCTACATCTCTAACCTAGTCACAAAATACCAACCTAATCGTTCTCTTCGCTCCTCCCAAGACCTCCTGCTCTCAAACTCCCTTGTCACCTCATCCCATGCTCGCCTTCAGGACTTCTCCAGAGCTTCCCCCATCCTCTGGAATGCTCTACCCCAATCCGTCCGTTTTTTCTCCTACTTTATCCACTTTCAGACGATCCCTGAAAACTCATCTCTTCAGAGAAGCCTATCTGGCCCCCACCTAACAACTGTACATTTATCTTCTCAATCAGTACATCACCCACAGTTATTACCTCTTGTATCTTTTGACCTTACCTCTTAGATTGTAAGCTCTAAGGAGCAGGGCCCTCTAATTCCTACTGTATCAAAGTGTATTGTATTTGTTCTGTCTACCCTCAAGTTGTAAAGCGCTACGTAAACTGTTGGCGCTATATAAATCCTGTATACTAATAATAATAATAATAATAAAGATAGTTAATGAAATTGGCTGTATGTTTGGGGTGGTTGTCCTGCTGCAGAATAAATTTGGGGCCAAGCACACTCCTCCTTGATGGTATGGCATGATGTAGAACAGGGATATGCAATTAGCGGACCTCCAGCTGTTGCAGAACTACAATTCCCATGAGGCATAGCAAGACTCTGACAGCCACAAGCATGACACCCAGAGGCAGAGGCATGATGGGACTTGTTTTGTAACAGCTGGAGGTCTGATGTAGAAGTATCTGCCTGTATTTCTCAGTTTGGAAGACACCATTGATCCTGACCAAATCTCCAAGGCCATTTGCAGAAATGCAGCCCCAAACCTGCAAGGCACCTCCATCATGCTTCAAAGTTGGCTGCGGACACACATTATTGTACCGATCTCCAGCCGTTCCCCTTACAAATTGCCTCCAGCTACAGCCAAATATTTTACATTTTAACTCATCAGTCCAGAGCACCTACTGCCATTTTTCTCTACCCCAGTTCCTATATTTTCATGCATAGGATGTGGAAACAAGGCTAAGTGACTCAACTATACATGAAAGCAAAGAAACATAGAAATGTGACAGCAGAAAAAAGACTGAGTAGTTCATGCAAAGCAGGATTTTCCCGCCGCCAGGGGGGGGGGGGGGGCGCAGCGCGCCGATCGGAGAAGGCGAGTGTCCCACGGACACAGCGCATCTCCGATCAGAGTAAACAGCCAATGAAATGGCTGTTTACCCATGTGATCGGCTGTGTCCAATCACAGCCGGTCACAAGTATAAACACTGTGGCGGTTTCCAGGGATCTCTCCTTCTCTCTCCTCACACACCGATCGTGTGAGGAGAGAGAAGGAGAGATCTGATCAGTGAGTAAAACATCTATTTTTACTGTCTACTGTCTGCACAACACGAACCCCCCCCCCCATCAATAAAGAGAACCTGTCACAGCCCATCAGGATCTGTCACAGACCATCAGGATCTGTCACAGACCATCAGGATCTGTCACAGCCCGTCATCGGTACCGCCATCAGCACCGGTACCGCCATCAGCACAGCCACCGCCATCAGCACCGCCACCGCCACCACCATCAGCACCGCCACCGCTATCAGCACCGCCACCGCCATCAGCACCGCCACCGCCATCAGCACCGCCACCACCATTAGCACCGCTACCGCCATCAGCACCGCCATTGGCACCGCCATTGGCACCATCTGGATCTGACAGCCCATCTGTCACACAGGCCGCCATCAGTACCATTAACGGTACCGCTATTAGTACCGCCATCGGTAACATCTGAATCTGACAGCCCATCTGTCATAGTCCATCTGTCACACAGGCCCGCCATCACTACCGTCGCACAATCCCGCCATAAGTACCGCCAAAAGTACCACCATCATGTCCCAAAGAGTTTATACACCTGAGGAGGCATATAACATCCTTACCATGTCGGATGATGAGAGCAGCAGGGAGCTCTCATTATCCGATTCTGGTTCGGAATACGAGCCAGTGGAGGGTAGCGGATCGGAGTCCGAGTCAGCGGAGGAAACCGCCCCTCCTAAAAGAGTAAGGAGATCAGGACCGAGATCAGAAAACCTGCCTATCAACAGCAGCGCCAGACCCCAGGAAGAGGAGCCCAGTACAAGTACTGGAATTGCACATCCAGCCCAAAGAATCCGGGCCCAGTCCTACCTTCCCGATGCCCTGGCAAACCCCTTATGGTTGCCTGCCAACTCAGGATCCGCTACAATTCCCCCTTTCACTGCACAGCCAGGTGTGCAGAGGAACACTTCGAATTGTTCATATTTGGACTATTTCCATTTGTTTTACCCAGAAGATTTGTTGCAGTACATGGTGGACCACACAAATCTCTATGCAGAGCAATTTATTGCTGCCAACCCCAGTTCGTCCTACGCCCGTATGTTCCATTGGCGACGTCTCACACTAGACAAATTCAAATTGTTCTTGGGCCTTACTTTTAATATGGGGCTTGCAAAAAAAAACGAACTGCATGCCTACTGCTCCACCCACCCCATCCACAACATGCCCCTATATTCTTCTGTTATGTCCAGGACACGGTACAATATGATAATGCGTTTCCTACATTTCAACGACAATTCGCAGTGCCCTCCCCAAGATCATCCCAACCACGACAAATTATATAAGCTTCGCCCCCTAATAAATTCTTTTACCAAACGATTTTCTGAAGTCTTTATCCCTGACCAAAATATTTGTGTAGACGAATCCCTTATCCACGTTACTGGCCGGCTGAATATCAAACAGTATATCCCAAGTAAGAGAGCCAGGTACGGAGTGAAATTGAACAAATTATGTGACCGAGCCACTGGTTACATGTACTCATTTCGCATTTATGAGGGAAAAGACTCCCAGCTCCAGCCCCGTGAGTGCCCCACATACATAGGAACCAGTGGTAAAATTGTGTGGGACCTTGCATACCCCCTGTTCAAAATAGGTTACCACTTATATGTAGATAATTACTACAGCAGCTTGCCCCTTTTCCGTCACCTGTATTGTGAAAAAACCCTGGCCTGCGGTACCTTCCGAAAAAATAGGAAGGGCTTCCCACAGAATTTACTAGCAAAACGGCTACAAAAGGGGGAAGCCGCATTCATGAGGAATGAGGAGGTGTTGGCCATGAAGTGGCGGGACAAGAAGGATGTTCACATGATGACCACCATTCACAATGACACCTTGGTGGAGGTTCAGAGAAGACGTGGCCCCGTAGTAAAGCCTGAATGTGTCCATGACTACAATCTGTATATGGGGGGGGGGGTGGATTTAAATGATCAGATGCTGCAACCATATTTGTCAACCCGCAAGTCCAAATATTGGTATAAAAAAGTTGCATTTCATCTGTTTCATATGGCCATGTTCAATTCATTTATCTGCTATCAAAAATCACCCGAAAACCAACCCATCACCTACCTCAAATACTTTGAAAACATTGTCACTGCCCTTATTTACCAGCAAGGACATGCCCCAGGAAGCATTCGCTCTGAGAGTGTAAGTCGACTTCATGTGCAACATTTTCCCTATAACATTCCCCCCGCAGAATCCGGAAGAAGACGGCAAAAGAGATGTCGTGTATGCTCAAGTGGAGGAGCTAGAAGAGATACAAGTTTTTATTGTCCCCAATGTCCCTCCCAAACTGGCCTGTGTATCAGTGATTGCTTCAAAAATTATCACACATCCATCAGATATTAGTTCCCCTTATTAGTAACAGACTGCCATTTCCCCATTTCAAATACCTGTGTGCATCATTTGCCTGCCACCATGTTTCTACCTTCCATGTTAACTGACCCTGGCCTGTTTACCGACAATGTCTTTGCCTGCCGTTTTAAACACGTTTCTGACTTCCATGTGCACCGACCTCAGCCTGTTTACCGACGATGCCTTTGCTTGCCGTTTTAACCACGTTTCTGACTTCCACGTGCACCGACCTGTTAAATCGACCATGTTTTTACCTGCCACTTGGACTGATCTTTTGCCCTTCTACTTCAGTACACAGGGGTCTCACATATGTGAGGGGCTTCAGAATAGCGTTCTGAGTAGAGAAAATCAGTTTTTGGTTTTCTGTGTTCCCAGAACAGGGTCTGGTTGCCCGGAGGCTTCAAAGAGATTTGGGTGGGAGAAGCCTCTACTCCTGTCCCCCTGGCTCTAAGCTTGATGGTCCTTCCTGCTGCCTGGACCAATACTTTGGCTGTGCTGACCATATCGCTGCCTGTAATGACCCAGGACTTTATGGACAGTTTATTTCTGCTGCCTGGACCAATACTTTGGCTGTGTTGACCATATCTCGGCCTGCTGCCTCTACGTTTTCATTTTTTTCCCACGTTTTCTGAAAACTTCTGTAAAAAAATGAACCGTTCAAAAGACTCATTATGCTTCATAGATTATACGTTGGGGTGTTTGCTTTCCAAAATGGGGTCATTTTGTGGGCGTTTCCATTGTCCTGGTGCTCCAGGGCCTTCAAAAGGGAGATAGGTCGTCATGAAATTATATGTGTAATTTTGCTCCTAGAATGCCTAGAGGTGCTACTTGGATGTTAGGCCTCTGTATGTGGCCAGGCTGTGTAAAAGTCTCACACATGTGGTATCGCCATACTCAGGAGGACTAGCAGAATGTATTTTTGGGTGTAGTTGCAAGTATATGCATGCTGTGTTCAAGAAATAACCTGTCAATACAAAAAGTTTGTGTAAAAAAAAAAAAAAAAAGTCTTCATTTTCCCAAGAATTGTGGGAAAAAATTACAACTTCAAAAAACTCACCATGCCTCTTACTAAATACCTTGGAATGTCTACTTTCCAAAAAGGGGTCATTTGGGGGGTATTTGTACTTTCCTTGATTGTTAGTGTCTCAAGAAGTGAGATAGGCCTTTAGTACATCAGGTGTGATCAGATGTGATCTTTTTTCAGTGATTTGCACCCTAACTTGTAGACTCTATAACTTTCACACAGACTAAATAATATCCACTAATTTGGGTTATTTTTACCAAAGATATGTAGCCGTATAAATTTTGGCCCCAATTTATGAAGAAAAATGACTTATTTGCAAAATTTTACAATAGAAGCTAAAAAAAAAGTGTTTTTTTTTTCAAAATGTTTGCTCTTTTTTCGCTTATATCGCGAAAAAGAAAAAACCCAGCGGTGATTAACTACCACCAAAAGAAAGCTCTAATTGTGAGAAAAAAATGATAAAAATTTGGTTTGGATACAGTGTAGCATGACAGAGTAATTGTCATTCAAAGTGTGAGAGTACTGAAAGCTGAAAATTGGTCTGGGCGGGAAGGTGTTTAAAGTGTAAGTAAACCCTGCTATTGTTTTCAGTTTAATCTACAACTGCCATGATGCTGCACATGTGATCAGTTATGACACCAGCCATTGGATGTTTGAAAGTTTGATTGAGAGCACAACCAATGGGAGTGTTACATTTATGGCACGTGCCGGAAATGAAGCGGTTTTATGAATGGGTTTACTTCCGCTTTAAGTGCCCTGTATTGAAGTGGTTAAACTTGCCTGCTGTGTCATTTATCAAGCAGTTTACTTCTGGAGCCATTTTGTCATTCTTCTCCCACTTCTACGGTGAAAAATAAGGCCAGGTTATGCAAGCAACATCCCCCATATGTGCACAAGCTATCTGTTTTATGCCACCGTCTGGTAGTCTATTAAATATAGATTACAGAGCGTTGCATAAATGAATATCAAGTAAGCCGTCCCATCATCATACGAGTATAAATGCAAATAATGACTTCCAGCACAAGAAAAAAAGATCAGGTTCGAGTTGTAATTACATTTTTGTCTTGTTTTTTACGCCTCTCAAACTCAGCAACATAGATCAGCGCTTCTGAGAACGCACTTTGTACTTTCAGAGCCGGCGATAAACCTTTTCGATAAAATAGGCAGGCGTTGTGTTTCTCGGAGAACAGTGTGAGGTTTTCGTGTGATAAGAATTTCCACGCCATTTAAACTGCAAGAGGAGCTGAATCCCCCCCCCCCCCGAGGGAAAAATGGGAAATGGGAAACTTCTTTTGTTTTTATTGCTATTTGTTTTTAGCAGAACAAAACACTAGAGCAATTTCCAGTTTAAAAAATAAATAAATATGTTTAACCAATTGAGCTCTGGAAGATTTTACCCCCCTTCGTGACCAAGGACATATTTTGCTATTCAGCACTGCGCGACTTTAACTGGTAAGTGCGCGGTCGTGCAACACTGTAACCAAATGAAATTTATATAATTTTATTCACACAAATAGAGCTTTCTTTTGGTGGTCATTTTTATTTTATTTCTTTTTTTTGCGATGTAAATGAAAAATGATTTAAAAAATTTTAAAAAACAAAACAATATTTGT
The DNA here is from genome assembly GCA_037952835.1 of Lithobates septentrionalis. Lineage (NCBI taxonomy): Eukaryota > Metazoa > Chordata > Amphibia > Anura > Ranidae > Lithobates > Lithobates septentrionalis. The sequence continues at coordinate 108,946 of JBBDGP010002151.1, forward strand.
TACTTTCTGCTATAAAACATATCAAATAAAATAAAAAATATAAAATCGAATTTCTTCATACATTTTGGCCAAAATGTATTCTGCTACATGTATTTGGTAAAAAAAAAATCCCAGTAAGTGTATATTAGTTATGGGGTTGATTTACTAAAGGCAAACACACTGTGTACCAGTGGCGGCCCGTCCATAAGGGCCTCAGGGGCACCACCCCCTAATCCATGCGCCTGAACCCTAATCTACATACAGGACGCCAGATCCCAATGTTTTTGTTTTTTTTTGAAGCATGTGATTAGAGCCTTGGGCTCTTATTGGCTTCAAAAAAGGATGGGCTCAGGGCGCAGAACACTGCGCCCCGGGCCCACCCAGTTGTGTGACAATAGCGAATGAATATCACTTCCTGATTCTCCTCCCGGCCAATCAGGAAGCAGTTCCTGTTCGCCCGGGAGGAGAATCAACAGCCACAGTCCTTACTTCCCCCGACTCCAAAGGTAATGCCCTGATCCCAGCGGTCCGGAAGCAGTTAATGTATTATAAAATCACTATTTACTTAGATACAAAGTTACAAAGTTAGTCTGGTCAAAAAAAAACACAAGTCCATCTTGTTCAACCAACAAAAATACAATACACACACAAATAGAAAACCTCCAAATACAATATACTCACAGTTGTTCCAGAGGAAGGCAAAAACCGATAAGGATCCAACTTGCTCCAGAACGTTTCCTTCCTGATTCCCCAGGAGGCAATCGGATATTCCCTGGATCAAATACCCCTGGTGCTAATACCTGTAAATATATGTATCCAGATTTTTTTTATGCATTTTGGAAAGAATCCAGGCCTTTTTTTAAACAATCTACTGAACTGGCCAGAACCAGCTCTTGAGGGAGTCAATTATTATTTTCACAGCTCTTACTATGAAGAAGCCCTTCAAATACCTGTGTCTTAGCAACAGAATATGCTGTGCGTCTTCCATGAAGAAGGCTCCTGCATTCTATCAAAGGTAGGATGCTTGGCAGAAGAAGCCACCTGTGTCCTAGCCACAGAGGATGCTAAGCAGTTTCCTTGAGTGGCCACCCGCGTCCTAGCAACAAAGGATGCTAGGCATCAATTGCCGCTTGAGAAGCTGCCTGTGTCCTAGCAACAGTGGATGCTAGGTGGCCTCCTTGTGAAGCTGCCTGTGTCCTAGCAACAGTGAATGCTAGGTGTCCTCCTTGTGAAGCTGCCTGTGTCCTAGCAACAGTGAATGCTAGGTGGCCTCCTTGTGAAGCTGCCTGTGTCCTAGCAACAGTGAATGCTAGGTGGCCTCCTTGTGAATCTGTCTGTGTCCTAGCAACAGTGGATGCTAGATGGCCTCCTTGTGAAGCTGCTTGTGTCCTAGCAACAGTGAATTCTAGGTGGCCTCCTTGTGAAGATGCCTGTGTCCTAGCAACAGTGGATGCTAGGTGGCCTCCTTGTGAAGCTGCTTGTGTCCTAGCAACAGTGAATGCTAGGTGGCCTCCTTGTGAAGCTGCCTGTGTCCTAGCAACAGTAGATGCTAGGTGGCCTCCTTGTGAAGCTGCCTGTGTCCTAGCAACAGTGAATGCTAGGTGTCCTCCTTGTGAAGCTGCCTGTGTCCTAGCAACAGTGGATGCTAGGTGACCTCCTTGTGAAGCTGCCTGTGTCCTAGCAACAGTGAATGCTAGGTGGCCTCCTTGTGAAGCTGTCTGTGTCCTAGCAACAGTGGATGCTAGATGGCCTCCTTGTGAAGCTGCTTGTGTCCTAGCAACAGTGAATGCTAGGTGGCCTCCTTGTGAAGATGCCTGTGTCCTAGCAACAGTGGATGCTAGGTGGCCTCCTTGTGAAGCTGCCTGTGTCCTAGCAACAGTGAGTGCTAGGTGGCCTCCTTGTAAAGCTGCCTGTGTCCTAGCAACAGTGGATGCTAGGTGGCCTCCTTGTGAAGCTGCCTGTGTCCTAGCAATGGAGGATGTTGGGTGGCTCTGAACATGCTTATAAGTGTGCTAAGATTCATATGTGGACAACAGAAATGTACAACAGCTGTCAGAATCCTAGCAACAAAGGATGCAATTGGCTTCTTTGGGAAACTGCCTGCTTCCTAGCAAAAGAATAATGCTACATACAGTATCTTCCTTTAGAAGCAAAGGCAGGATGCTAGGCGGCAGAAGCCACCTGTGCCTTAGCAACAAAGGACACTTCCTTGAGAAGCCACCAGTATCCTAGCAATGGTAGGAAACTAGGAGGAAGATGTCACCGGTGTCCTGGTAACAAAGGATGCTAGGCATCTTCCCTGCAAAGCTGCCTGCATATTAGCAACGGAGGACAGGTGGCAGCAATAGCTGCTTAAGAAGCCACTTGCGTCCTAGCAACCGAGGATTATAAGTGGCTCCCTGTGAAGATGATCGTGTCCTTGCAGCCAAGGGCTACAAGCATTAAGTGTACAGACAAGGTTTGACATTAGAGACCTGAAAATGTGTTTAGTTTCAAATTTGTTTGTTCAGTTATTCATTTTGTTTTGTCATATTCATTATGTTAAAATGATTTGTTTTCAGATATATTTTTGTATATTCTGATTAGTTTCCTATATTCAATATTTTCAAATTGATTCAAAATTCAAACATGTATTCCTTATGTTCCAATTTATTCCAATTTCGGAAGATGGCTATATTCATTTGATTCTATTCTATTTTGTTCTATTCTATCTGTATCTATTCTATTTGATTCTATTCTATTATTTTTCTATTGTTTTATTTTCTATTCTAATCTATTGTTTTATTTTCTATTCTAATCTATTATTTTATTTTATTTTAAATTTTTTAACTTTTTTAAATTTTACTGACATATAATCACACACATAGGTTGGACTTGTGTCTTTTTTCGACCTCACCTACTATGTAACGATATGTAACTATGTCCTATTCTTTTTTATTCTATTCTTCTTTTCTACAGCTTACGTAAGAATCATCATCTTGTTTCACTTTTATACCTTATTGTATTTATTGCAATATGTTTCCATTTCAAATTGAAATCATTTTCAAATTCAAATTCGTTTTCAAATTTGAAAAAAAATTGTTTAGTTATAATTTAGTTAGAATTTGTTGAAATTCATTGCTATTGTGGTTCGGAAATTTGGATACATCTGAATCTCCGAATAGCAAAAATTTTGTCCGAGATTTATGGCATTTTTATTTTTTTACTTGTAATGGCGGCGATTATTGATTTTTAGCGGGACTGCGACATTACGGCGGACAGATCGGACACCTAGCTGACATTTTTACACTTTTTTGGGAACCAGTGATATAATTACAGTGATCGGTGCTAAAAATATGCACTTACATTGTACTAATGACACTGGCAGGGAAGGTGTTAACATCGGGGGGCGATCAAGGGGTTAAATGTGTTCCCTCGGTGTGTTTCTAACTGCGTGGGGGGATGAGCTGCTTGGGAAAACAAGCAGGTCCGTCTTTCTGCATAGCAGAAAGACAAGATCTGTGTGCGATCCCCTGTCAGAACTGAGATCTGCCTTGTTTACTATGGCAGATCCCTGTTATGGCACTGCGGAGGGAAAGTTCGCGGGCGGCCGGCGGACGTTAAGTGCGCCGGACCCGCTGATTGGCTTCTCGCTGGCCAATGGGCGCGCATGCGCACCTCTGGCAGCGCACGCATGCCCACAGATCGCTGTGTACGAGCCCAACGTACACCTACAGCGATTTGCACAGCCGAGCCAACCTGCTGCAGTATAACTGCGGCGGCTGGTCGGCAAGCGGTTAAAGTGTATTTCGTTCTAAAAGAATTGCAAAGGCAGGCTGCGCAAATACTGCCTGACATAAAGTATTGCAACAATCACCATTTTATTCTATAGGGTCTTTGCTAAAAAAAAAAAACTTTTAGGCTGGATTCACACTGTGTGCGGAGCAGCTTGCAGCAGGGGGACCGGTGCGTCCCCGTTCAACGTTTCATGTCCAAATTAGGTTCTGAATTTTTGGCTGAATTCGGACCTGAAATAGAGCCAAAGACGCACAGGACTTGGAGGGGATGATAAGGGACTATATACAAGATTTTAGTAATGGGAACGGTATCATTAGCAGTAATCAGCATGGATTCATGAAGAATCGTTCTTGCCAAATCTACTAACCTTCTATGAGGAGGTGAGTTGCCATCTAGATAAAGGAAGGCCCGTAGACATGGTGTATCTGGATTTTGCAAAAGCATTTGACACAGTTCCCCATAAACGTTTACTGTACAAAATAAGGTCCGTTGGCATGGACCATAGGGTGAGTACCTGGATTGAAAACTGGCTACAAGGGCGTGTTCAGAGGGTGGTGATAAATGGGGAGTACTTGGAATGGTCAGGGGTGGGTAGTGGGGTCCCCCAGGGTTCTGTGCTGGGACCAATCCTATTTAATTTGTTCATAAACGATCTGGAGGATGGGATAAACAGTTCAATCTCTGTATTTGCAGACGATACTAAGCTAAGCAGGGCAATAACTTCTCCGCAAGATATGGAAACCTTTCAAAAAGATCTGAACAAATTAATGGGGTGGGCGACTACATGGCAAATGAGGTTCAATGTAGAAAAATTTAAAATAATGCATTTGGGTGGCAAAAATATGAATGCAATCTATAGACTGGGGGGAGAACCTCTGGGGGGATCTAGGATGGAAAAGGACCTGGGGGTCCTAGTAGATGATAGGCTCAGCAATGACATGCAATGCCAAGCTGCTGCTAACAAAGCAAACAGAATATTGGCATTAAAAAGGGGATCAACTCCAGAGATAAAACGATAATTCTCCCGCTCTACAAGACTCTGGTCCGGCCGCACCTGGAGTATGCTGTCCAGTTCTGGGCACTAGTCCTCAGGAAGAATGTACTGGAAATGGAGCAAGTACAAAGAAGGGCAACAAAGCTAATAAAGGGTCTGGAGGATATTAGTTATGAGGAAAGGTTGTGAGCTCTGAACTTATTCTCTCTGGAGAAGAGACGCTTGAGAGGGGATAGGATTTTAATTTACAAATACCGTACTGGAGACCCCACAATAGGGATAAAACTTTTCCATGGAAGGAAGTTTAATAAGACTCGTGGTCACTCATTAAGATTAGAGGTTTAACCTTAAACTACGTAGAGGGTTCTTTACTGTAAGAGCGGCAAGGATGTGGAATTCCCTTCCACAGGCGGTGGTCTCAGCGGGGGACATCGATAGTTTCAAAAAACTATTAGATAAGCACCTGAACGACCGCAACATACAGGGATATACAATGTAATACTGACACATAATCACACACATAGGTTGGACTTGATGGACTTGTGTCTTTTTTCAACCTCACCTACTATGTAACTATGTAACTATGTAAGGACTTTTCTGCAGTGCGCTCCGCGGTCTCCCAGGAGATGTGTGAACGGACTCCATAGAGAGCCGGTCACACTCTCCTGTCATGCGAATTGGATGCAAGGAAACCCTCATGCAATTTGCAATAGTGTGAACCCAGCCTGAAACAAAAAGTTCCAGAAAAGGCCTGGTCTTCAAGTGGTTAATTTTGTACAGCCTTTCCCCGATGATATCCCATGTTTCTGTTCTTTCAAGGAAAAATCTTTTTCCATTGCAGAATTAAGCAGCCCCGTGCTTGCACTCTTTAGATGCATCGGCTCCATTTTTCAAAGCCATGTCTTGTAATTCCTCCATCTAGTCCAGGCCGATGTGATGGAATCCGTCCCGCTCCCAATCATCTTTCATGTGACATGACCTGAGATGGGCAGGACACGTTGACAGCCCCAATTTAAATCACGAGAGGTATATTTTGCTTTCATCTTGCCGCGAGCGGATTGATTGGTCATAGACTCGCAGCTTAGCCTGGCAGAGCTGTTAATCTCTCCGGATGTCATTGTGGAAGGGAGTGAAATGTACGGCGGCGAGGGCTCTGGGAAACGGTGACTTTTCGCACAGAAATAGGTTGTCTAAGGCCACTTGCCGGTCTTCAGAGATTTGCTGTTTGTTTGCTGATGTATACAGTGTTATTACAAGCTGTAGTGTGTGGGTGAAACAATATGCAATCGATCGTGTGGACTAAGCTGTACGTTTTATGGTAATATACATTTTAAAGGATTTAAGAAAAAATGCACAGTATCTCACACAAGTGAGTACACCCCTCACATTTTTGTAAATCTTTTCTTCTATCTTTTCATGTGACAACACTGAAGAAATGACACTTTGCTACAATGTAAAGTAGTGAGTGTACAGCTTGTATAACAGTGTAAATTTGCTGTCCCCTCAAAATAACTCAACACACAGCCATTAATGTCTAAACCGCTGGCAACAAAAGTGAGTACACCCCTAAGTGAAAATGTCCAAGTTGGGCCCAATTAGCCATTTTCTCTCCCCTGTTTCATGTGACTCGTTAGTGTTACAAGGTGTCAGGTGTGAATGGGGAGCAGGTGTGTTAAATTCGGTGTCATCGCTCTCGCTGTGTCATACTGGTCACTGGAAATTCAACTTGGCACCTCATGGCAAAGAACTCTCTGAGGATATGAAAAAAATAAATGTTGCTCTACATAAAGATGGCCTAGGCTATAAGAAGATTGCCAAGACCCTGAAACTGAGCTGCAGCACGGTGGCCAAGACCATATAGCGGTATAACAGGACAGGTTCCACTCAGAACAGGCCTCGCCATGGTCCACCAAAGAAGTTGAGGTCACGTGCTCAGCGTCATATCCAGAGGTTGTCTTTGGGAAATAGACGTATGAGTGCTGCCAGCATTGCTGCAGAGTTTGAAGGGGTGGGGGGTCAGCCTGTCAGTGCTCAGACCATACGCCGCACACTGCATTAAAATGGTCTGCATGGCTGTCGTCCCAGAAGGAAGCCTCTTCTAAAGATGATGCACAAGAAAGCCCGCAAATAGTTTGCTAAAGACAAGCAGACTAAGGACATGGATTACTGGAACCATGTCCTGTGGTCTGACGAGACCAAGATAAACTTATTTGGTCCAGATGGTGACAAGCGTGTGTGGGGGCAACCAGGTGAGGAGGACAAAGACAAGTGTGTCTTGTCTACAGTCAAGCATGGTGGTGGGAGTGTCATGGTCTCGGGCTGCATGAGTGCTGCCGGCACTGGGGAGCTACAGATCATTGAGGGAACCATGAATGCCAACATGTACTGTGACATACTGAAACAGAGCATGATCCCCTTCCTTCAGAGACTGGGCCGCAGGGCAGTATTCCAACATGATAACCACCCCAAACACACCTCCAAGACCACCACTGCCTTGCTAAAGAAGCTGAGGGTAAAGGTGATGGACTGGCCAAGCATGTCTCCAGACCTAAACCCTATTGATCATCTGTGGGACATCCTCAAACGGAAGGTGGAGGAGCGCAAGGTCTCTAACATCCACCAGCTCTGTGATGTCGTCATGGAGGAGTAGAAGAGGACTCCAGTGACAACTTGTGAAACTCTGGTGAACTTCATGCCCAAGAGGGTTAAGGCAATGCTGGAAAATAATGGTGGCCACACAAAATATTGACACTTTGGGCCCAATTTGGACATTTTCACTTAGAGGTGTACTCACTTTTGTTGCCAGCGGTTTAGACATTAATGGCTGTGTGTTGAGTTATTTTGAGGGGACAGCAAATTTACACTGTTATACAAGCTGTACACTCACTACTTTACATTGTAACAAAGTGTCATTTCTTCAGTGTTGTCACATGAAAAGATAGAATAAATCTTTTACAAAAATGTGAGGGGTGTACTCACTTTTGTGAGATACTGTATGTAATTTAAATCTTAGAAAAAAGATACTTGTTATACTCACTTGTATATTTGTATGTATTGCTTATTTATTACAGATATATATCTTAAAGTGAACCTGGGGAAAGAAACAAGTTCCCCCCATGTCAGATCCCTTAACACCTGATATTTTTCTTTTCTTTGCTCCCTTGCTAAGCTGTTGCCCTCGGGTGTGAAGAGGCTATTTCGATACTTCTCCTTTTTAGCAAGAATGCGGGGGTAAACACATTTCCAGCATCCTCCCAACACTCTATGTATCTAATGGAAAGGGGTGCTGGGGTATCACGTACCTGGTGAAGACTGGAACGTTGTGGAGGCTTCTCTTGTTACTTTCACCCAACACTCCCAAAGGTTGAGAGAGAGCATGTGAGGGCAAGGAGTGGCACAAGTGCCATAGAGCTGGCTGGTGATGTCAGCTCTGTAAGTGGGTAGAGCTGGCTGGTAATCACAGTCCTCGGAACAGGAAGCAGGAGCAGCTTGGCACCAGAGCAGGAGATGGAAGCAGGACCAGGAGACAAGTAGCAGTCAGCAATAGCTGGGCAACGGAGAACCAAATCAGTGGGCAAAGTAAGTCCAGAAGGCAGGCCATGGTCAGCAACAGCTCAGCAAAGCAGTACAGAGTCAGCAGGCAGGACAAGTCCAGTAAACAGGCCGAGGTCGAAGTAGTTAGGTAACTAAGTTACAGCAAGGGCAGGAGCGAATTCCAAAGGCAAGCCAGGTCATACACGGGTAAACCGGTACAGCGGATCAAGTCTCGGGAACACAGGAACAAGCTGAAGACAATTCAGCAACTGCTCATAGTGATAGACCAGTTTAAATAGGCCACTTGGCGGCAAGTGCTTATTAGTATGCGCACGCATGAATATTTGTGCAATGAACTGGAACTACGGTATATCAAACATTCCTCCCTTCGCTCAGAAAAATGAGCATGTGTTCAATGTACATGAGCATGAGCACAAGCACAAATCCGCACTGGCTTTCTGATGCTAGAAATCCAGTTTACCTTACATGGGATGCACTGGAGGGTCTAATAATGCTGGCTGCTAGGCAATCTATTTTCCCTGGGGGTGATCTATTGTTACTGGTGGGCAATTATTATCCCTGGGACAGTCTTATGTTGCTGAAGGTTCAATTGTTGCTAGGAGGGATCTACTGGTGAGGGAGGGGTCTATTGTTGCTGGCTGCTGGAGAGTCCATTGATGAAGCCTGCTGGGAGATCTATTGTTGCTGGTGAGGGTCTGTTGTTGCTGGGGTGGATCTATTGTTGCAAGGGGGTATTTTGTTGCAAGCAATCTATTGCTGTGGGAGGGTCTATTGTTGATCTTCCATACAAATTACTTAGCACCACAAAATGATACTTAGTTCTGTATTCTCTAAAAGGAGGGGTACTGCGATTAATTTGCTCTCATTCTCAATTCGTATACAGTTCTTACAGGTGTGTGATCTCCAGTTGCACAGCAAAATCCAGTGGGGATCCTGTTTTAGGGTACTAGGGCCAGTTTGGGAGGGAAGTAGCCCAAGGGCTGAACAAAGGTCAGCAAAGGGCCGAATGAGCCGCAGTTTGGGGTCCGCTGCCCTATCTGCCCTATAGGGTTGATTTACTAAAGGCAAATGGATTATTCACTTTGTAAGGGAAATTTTCCAGAGCTTAGTGTATGAGGTGAAGGCCTACTGATTTCCATAATCGAATCATGTGTAGCGCACCCCCCTAGGAGCCACTGGCGAATACAGTCCAATTTCCCCACTTAGAGCGCACACAGACAGGCACACAACATTTTCTTTATTCTTCCACTGGCTCAGAAAACAGTCTAGGTGTTCTTTTTAGGGGTTTTTTTTAGAATGATGAACTGGGATAGGGAGAGGGGCATGGGATACCCTAAAACTGTACAACTGGACTTCTTGAGGACTCCTCAACTTCTGGCTGCATTGCACAACTGCTGAATGTCCCACGGGATCACTATGCTATTGGTAACCTGTACTCCTACCAGAGTTAAAAGCTACACACCATCACTTACCTCAGCACTGGAGTCATCTACTCACAAAGGCAAAGGATCATTGGTTGCCTCCTGCCGACATCCACCAGGGAGATGTCCCAGTGAGGGAGATATCGATTCACACCACCACAGGACAGCTGGACTCTTTCCCAAAAACTTCCTCCTGACTCTCCCTAGTGAGCTTCTCCAGGCCCAGCTTGGTCCCTGGGCATAAATCTGCTAAGCTAAGCCTTACTGGGACCTCGGTGTCTTCCTCACAGTTTCCTTTAGGATCCTGCACCAAGGGACAGAGCCCCCGTCACACGGGTCTTCTTCTGCAGGACTGGACCCAGGAACACTGTTCCTTGATGGTCAGGTCTCTGACAATTTATGGGCACCCTTACCACCTTCTGGGCAGACCTCCTTAGGAATTGGCTGGAGTTCCATAAATATTCAGGCTGCTTGTTCTGTCCTTCCTCCCACTATACTTCTAGAAGACAGGGGGAAGCAACAGAACAACAGCCTGTGAAACACTGAGAAGCCCTGAGCAATCAACCCCTGCTCCACCGATTACAGGGAAGCCAAACTAAAATAACCTAGCAGCCTACTCTACACTAGGAGGTTGATACACATGTGCAAGTAAAAATGCTTTTTCCCCCTGCATGTTCGGTATTCTTTGCATAATTAATTTTTACCACATTCACTCAGCTAGGAGAAAATTTGCTTTAACCGCTTCCCGACCAACCGTCACAGTTACAGTATACTAAGGCAGGTTGGCTCCCCTGCGCGAGCCGTCGTAGCTATACGTCGGCTCGTGGGGTCGGGATAGCAGGCGCACGCTGCACAGCGGAGATGCCAGTGCTCGTGGTCGATGGTCGCGATGACCGCTGGCCACGAGCGATCGTGAGCAGGAGACACAGAACAGGGACGAGTGTGTGTAAACACACACTTCCCTGTTCTGTTCTGACAGGTGTGACAGATCGTGTGTTCCTATTAGCTAGGAACCATGATCCGTCACTTCCTCCAGTCAGTCCCCTCCCCCTACAGTTAGAATCCCCCCCCAGGGAACACAGTTAATCCCTTGATCGCCCCCTAGTGTTAACCCCTTCACTGCCATTGTTACAGTAATCAATGCAATTTTATAGCACTGATCGCTGTATTAATGCCAACGGTCCCAAAAATGTGTCAAAATTGTCCGATGTGTCCGCCATAATGTCGCAGTCACGATAAAAATCGCAGATCACCACCATTACTAGTAAAAAAAAAAAGAAGAAGAAGAAAAATCCTATAAATCTATCTCCTATTTTGTAGACTCTATAACTTTTGTGCAAACCAATCAATATACGCTTATGGCGATTTTTTTTTTTTTACCAAAAATATGTAGAAGAATACATATCGGCCAAAATTGAGGAAGAAAATAGTTTTTTTATATATTTTGGGGGGATATTTATTATAGCAAAAAGTAAAAAATAATGCTTTTTTTTTTCAAAACTGTCGCTTTTTTTTGTTTATAGCGCAAAAAATAAAAAAGGCAGAGATGATCAAATACCACCAAAAGAAAGCTCTATTTGTGGGGGAAAAAAAGGACATCAATTTTGTTTGGGTGCAACGTGGCACGACCATGCAATTGCCAGTTAAAGGGATGCAGTGCCGAATCTCAAAAAGTGCTCTGGTCAGGAAGAGCGGGTAAATTCTTCCGGGGGGTGAAGTGGTTAAAAAGTGAACATCCTATTCACCTTTAGTAAATCGACACTTATGACTTTTCACTTAGTTTAATTTAATTTCGGAATGATGATTATTCAGAGTGAACAGTAAGATTTAGTGCCCTGCCACCATCCAGCTCCCATTATCTCTCTATCTCAGCTGATGGATTCAGCGGAGAATATGGAATGCCATAAACAGTTTGGCCCCGCACCATGTGGCAGCAACACTATTGTGTTAAAGTGACAGACTGATGAGTGTAAACCAAAGAACATAGAATTAAGTCGGAGCGGACCTACTGTACCTCCCAATCAATACACCCCCCCCCCCCCCCCGGTATCTGAATCATTCATAATTACACAGCTGTCAGCCACCAACCACCATGATGCTGAAAAGTCAACTCTTTTGTATAATAAATTATTATCTAAGTCGGATGTGAGTGTTTTTTTGTTTTTTTTAACTGCTCTATTATAATATTTCACTTATAATAGGTTTTATTGACTTCCACATGAGGATAATCACAGTCATTCTGAAATGCATTGCGTTACATTTTGTCCTTTAAATATCTGTAATTTGTCTTATTTCCTCGCTCAACATATGGTTAAGGGGTTTGGAGTTTGGCCAGATTTTGCTTCATTTTTTTTTTCTTTTTCCCCGCTCTCCGATAGATGATGTCTTGCAAGAGAGATGAGACAGAGGGGAGACAGCCTCTGCTCAACGGAATCAGAACCAAAACATGTCCTCGTGTGCTGCGTACTCCGTATCTAGATCACTCCTCAAAGGCAGAGATTGTTACCTCCTCTGCTATTACAGAGGAAACCAGGGCCAGATCTAGCCCATCGGATCTGGGGGGGCAGGAAAAAGTCAGGGGGCATAAGGTCATACCTCCCAACTTTCTGAAATGGGAATGAGGGACATCTATTAAATGTATGTAGGCATAGGATACACTCCCTGCCATGCCCCCCTTAAAGGAGAATTGTACAAAAAAAAAAAACCAATTGGTTAAACTTTTTTTTTTTTTTACCACTACTATTTCTTTTTATTGGCTTTTGGAATTTACAAATGCAGCAATTTAGATATTTGATGAAAGGTTTAGCGCTGGGAAACAGTTTTTGATAGATAAGTAGTGCATTATATAAGCAACTATATGGATCAGACCAAAATGAGGGACAGATGAGGGGGAAAAAGGGACAGAGGGACATTGTTCCGAATGAGGAACAGTCCCTCAAAATCAGGGAAGGTTGGGAGGTATGCATAAGGTCAACACTGTGTCACACAGTGTAATAGAGAACCCATATTCCCTGTTCACCTGGGGCAATTCTGTACCATGAGTGACCACCTAGAAGTAATGTCTGAAAAAATGAAAAAATTCCACGTACATAACTATTTACAGCCTTTGCTCAATACTTTGGTGAAGCACCTTTGGCACCAATTACAGCCTCAAGTCTTTTTGAGTATGATGCTACAAGCTTGGCACACCTATTTTTGGGCAGTTTCTCCCTTTCTTCTTTGCAGGACCTCTCAAGCTCCATCAGGTTGGGGAGCGTCGGTGCACAGCCATTTTCAGATCTCCCCAGAGATGTTCAATCATGTTCAAGTCTGGGCTCTATCTGGCCACTCAAGTTGTCCCGTAGTCACTCCTTTGTTATCTTGGCTGTGTGCTTAGGATCGTTGTCCTGTTGGAAGATGAACCTTCCCCAGTCTGAGGTCCAGAGCGCTCTGGAGAAGGTTTTCATCAAGGATGTCCCTGTACATTGCTGCATTCATCTTTCCCTCGATCATACTTATATATGCCTCTTTTAATCATCAACCATGTGAGTTGCTAAATGTTGTACCTTCATTAAATGTAACCATATTGCTACACTTAGAGGCTCCTCTCTTCTCTTTTATACTCTGTAGCTCCTGATGGATTTTGCTTCTAATCCCCTTGTGGAGGCTTCCATTTGTAGATGGACATTTTATGGTTACACCACCTAACACACTGCTATAATCTTTTTATATGGACTATAAAGTGAAGGACTTATGAATAAATGGTTGTGGAACTAATCATTTGAGTTTCCATGTATTCTTATGGGGAAATTTGCTTCGATATACAAGTGCTTTGGATTACAGGCATGCTTCCGGAACGAATTATGCTCGCAATTAGGGATGAGCCGAAACCTCCCCTGTTCAGTTCGCAGCAGAACATGCGAACAGGCAAAAAATTCGGAAGAACACACGAACACCGTTAAAGTCTATGGGACACGAACATGAAAAATCAAAAGTGCAAATTTTAAAGGCTTATATGCAAGTTATTGTCATAAAAAGTGTTTGGGGACCCGGGTCCTGCCCCAGGGGACATGTATCAATGCAATTTTTTTTTTTAAACGGCCGTTTTTTCGGGAGCAGTGATTTTTTTTAATGCTTAAAGTGAAACAATAAAAATGAAATATTCCTTTAAATATCTTGCCTGAGGCGTGTCTATAGTATGCCTGTAAAGTGGCACATTTTTCCTGTGTTTCGAACAGTACTACAGAAAAATTATATTTTTAAAGGAAAAATTGTCATTTAAAACTGATTGCGGCTGTAATGAATTGCCGGGTCTTGGCAATATAGATACAGATAATTGAAAAAAAGAGCATGGGTTCCCCCCCCAGTCCATTACCAGGCCCTTTGGGTCTGGTATGAATATTAAGGGAAACCCTGAATCAAAATTTAAAAAAAAAATTGCGTGGGGAACCCTGCGCCCAATTTAAAAAAAAAATGGTGTAAGGGTTCCCCCAAAATATCCATACCGGACCCTTGTCCAAGCACGCAATCTGGCAGGCCACAGGAAAAGAGGGGGGGACGAGAGAGCGCCCTCCCCTCCTGAACCGTAAAAGGCCACATGCCCTCAACATGGGGAGGGTGCTTTGGGGTAGCCCCCCAAAACACCTTGTCCCCATGTTGATGGGGACAAGGGCCTCAGCCCCAAAACCCTTGCCCAGTGGTTGTGAGGGTCTGCGGGCGGGAAGCTTATCGGAATCTGGAAGCCCCCTTTAACAATGGGACCCCCAGATCCCCCTGCCTCCCGCCTGTGTGAATTGGTAACAGGGTACAAATGTACCCCTACCATTTCACAAAAAAAGTGTCAAAATGGTACAAAAGACAAGACACAGCTTGGGACAAGTCCTTTATTAAAAAATAAAAAAATAAAATGTCCCACAAAGTAAGTTCACGACGCGACCGACCCGCCTCCATGGGAGACTCCCACCAACTGATGCGTCTTCGCTGAGACAGCTCTTATATAAGTGAGGGCGGGGCCACCCGGTGACGTAACCGGGTGACCCCACCCCCCTCTGATGCCATGGAGACTTCCCCATGGCTTCCCCGTGGCGTCAGAGGGGGGTGGGGCCACCCGGTGATGTAAATGGGTGACACCGCCCCCCCCCCTTTTTTTTTCATTTAAATAACACCAAAGTACTGTACATTTTTAAACGTCTTGATGTTCAAGAGACTTTAAGGTAAAAATTTTCAATTTTGCAGGCTTCTGAATGTGCGCCCCCCCAATAGACACCTGATGTCTCCATAAAGAGGACCTGTCTATGCTATCACATAGGGGGCTTGTATTCAGTGCTGGGACAAGGTCATCCAGAGTCCAGTGGGAACATGCCAAATTGATCCCCCCACCACAAGATGTATGAGCATTATGTATCAGCAAAATCTCCCCCCCCCAAAAAAAAAATTGCATGCTTACCCTCTAAGCAGAAATCCCCCCTCCTACCAGTACAAATCCGTCCCCTGCTAAAATTCCCACTTCCAGCACAAATCTTTGCCCCCCATCCCCCCTCACCTCACACCCTCTCTCTCCCAGTATGCTCCCAGCACAAATACCCCCCCTCCCTCCAAAACAGTCCCCCTCAGCACAAATCCTCTACCCCTCAAATTTTCCCTTCAAGCACAAATCCTCTCCCCAAAATCCAGATTCCCCCCTCCCTGGACAAATTCCACTTCCCCATTGTCATGTACCTGGTTCGTGAGCCTGACGAGTAGAGGAGGGCCTCTTGTACCATCCTGGCTTGTGGGTTACTGAAGGTGAGACAGCAGCAACAGAAACACGGTGGCATAGGAGTGCCTGAGATCAGTCCTGTAGTCTGTATGGCTGGTTGTCCGTGGATGGATGTGCAGCAGGCAGGTGGTGGTTAGGCAGACCAGGGCCGTGGCAGGCTGGGATTGCAGCTAGAGCAGGATCCAGGTATGGATTGCAGAGCAGAGCCATGACAGGCTGGATGAGCAGGTGCAGGGTCAGGCAAGCCGGGTCGGTAATGTTCAGGCAGATAGACAGAGCAGCAGGCAGAAGAGGAGTCCAAAAACAAGACAGGGTCGGGCTATCAAGCAGACAGCATTATTGAGAACAAGCCGGATCAAGATCAGAGTTCAGCACAGGTAACAGGTCAGAACACACAGAAGCTGCAGACCAAATAGCAACGAGTCTATGCAGGAGCTCAGTTTGAATAGCCCGCCTGGCGTACGCGCGTATGCCTATGCGCGGGTGCGCATGTGCATACGCCGATGTGCCAATGCGCTAGTGCACATGCGCATACACCAAGAACCTCTAAGTGTACTGTGGACCTGTCTTTCCTGACATCCATCCTAGCACAAACCCCCCCAAACCCCCCCCCCCCCCTCCTAGCACAAATCCTCTTCCCCCATCCCTCTTCCCAACACCAATCCCCCTAAATCACCACTCCTAGCACTTCTCTCCAAATCTCCCCTCCTAGAACAATTCTTACCCACTGCTGCCCCCCCAAATGACACCTCCCAACATAAATCCCCTCCCTATAATCTCCTTGTGTTGCCCCCCCACCCCACATGATACCACATTGCCCAGGGCAGCCGCCCCTCCTGCCCACCCTTTGTCCCAGCCCTGCTTGTATTAAAAACACCACCATTACTCCCATAACCACCCAAAGAAAAAGAACAGCAACTTCATATTTTATATTTTATCAACAAATTGGATATAATATTTAGTGCACAAACAAAGAGCTACGTGTTTTTCATGTTGTATTCTTCTGCCTTCAGTCGTCTCCCCCCCATCCAAATTGTACCCTTAAAGTCATAAATGTGACTTTCCAAAAGCCTTCTTTATCAGTAGACCAGGGACTCGGGAAATGGGTTAGACCTAATGTGAAAATATCTCAGAACAAATGTTAAAATGTAACATTAAATTGGACCCTTTCAACTCGGCTGAGTGTTGGAACAAGAAATGGGAATCCATTGATGCCGGTCTGTAAACTTTTAGGAGAAGAAGAGAGACTCAAAAAATTATTTCGGCACAGAAAGAACCAATTCTTCAAGTGAAAATCCACTTTCAAGGATGGAATGCAATTCTTATCTGTGAAAGGTTTATTATTTTATATATAGCTTACCTGTATTAGCAATATTATTCTCTGCTAAGATTCGGCTTTTGATTTTTTTTTTCTGTTCTCCTTTCTTATGTCACATATGCTGAAGTGCTCTGAGCAAAGGCTGGAGTGCAGATGCTGCAGAAATTGACTTTTGTGGTTCAACTTTTGACAAAGTGACAATAAAATTGTTTCATTTTATATCTTTGTTATTGTTTAGAGGATGCTCTGTATTGATTTGAGAATTGCAAGGCATAAAATTGATGTTATATTAAAGTGTAGGCACAAAATTAACTTTGGGTCCCCGGTGCATCGTTTTTTTTTTTTCTTTTTCCACACCTGACCCCAGGCATAAAGCTTAATTATTTAAAAAGGTCAGGAACCTTTTTAATTTATTTTTTTACTTATTTATTTATTTGTACACTACTGTGCAAAAGTTTTAGTCAGGTGTGAAATAGAAGTGAATAGAAATAGAAGTGGTAATAGTTTACTTTTATCGGTTAACAAAATGGAAAGTAAATGAAGAGAAGAGAAGGTGACTCTATCACCCCCTCATCTCTATAGCACTTTAAAAGGCATTTTTATTTATTTGAAATGTGAGTTGTATATGTGTGGAGTTTTATGTGCAATTAAAATTTTATTTAAACGGTATCACGCTATTGCATGCCTCTGTCATTTCCCACATGTGATGTATGAGGAGATTTTCTGAACATACCAGGAGAAAATAGAGACCTCTGAGCTGGGTTGTTATCGGAAGGAGCAGGTGTCCTGTGTTCCGTATTAGTGTTCCACAAACCTGCATAGGATAAAGGACGCAAAGGAGGATCTCTGCAGGCTACTGCTATTTATTACAGGCTTATTATTCAAGCCCCTAAGGTGAGGGAACACCTGGTGGGGGTTGTGTGTGCAGCACGCATGAAGACACCATTATCACATAATTGATGTTACTATGGACTTTTGCTGTTTGGTTTAAATACTTCATCAAGGATTTATTGATATTCACGGAGCACGAGCACTTTATTTTTTATATGGACTATTGTCGTTTAGTTTTATATTATCCTCATTGAGGACTTAGTGCAATATCACGGAGCACGAGCACTTTTGATTTATCTAATCCTTTTAATGCATGGTGCTATGTTATAGATATCTTTGCTATTTATAGTTTATTGGATTTATATTTACATTATTAGCGCTGCACAGTGTGTTTATATATATATATATATATATATATATATATATATAATGCTGCCCTCTGGCATATGAAGAAAAGTGTAATTTCTGATCATAGATCAGTCTGGATTTTATTACCCATCCTGCTGACTACATTTAGCCCAGGTTCACACTGATGCGGGTTACAAATCCTGTGAGTTCAGCTGAACTCACACAATTTCAAACTGGCAATGCATTTGGACTTCGAGGGGGGGGGGGGGGGCGATTTTACAGAAGTTTGTGCAGGAAAGATGTCTATACAAATCGCACCACAAAGTCACCAAAAGTAGTACAGGAACTTCTTTTGGGAATCGGTGTGGCGCCGCAAAGTTGGCGTCGCACCAATTCGGACGGTGCCATTGCCAGCAATAGCCGCCGATTTGGCATGGGATTTGACATGTCAAATCCCATGCCAAATTGGCCCAATGTGAATGGGTGCTTACAGAGGAACTACAGTCTGCTCACATAATTTGGTATGATTAGAATGCAATTAGAGACCCTTATTGGGCACTGGTGAGGATGCACTGATGGGCACTGGTGAAGCTACATTGATGAGCACTGATCAGGCTGCATTGATAGGCACTGATCAGGCTGCATTGATGGGCACTGATGAGGCTGTGCTGGTGGGCACTGGTGAGGCTGCATTGATGGGCACTGGTGATGCTGCATTTATAAGCACTGATGAGGCTGCTTTGATGGGCACTAGTGAGGCTGCATTGATGGGCACTGATGAGGCTGCATTGATGGGCACTGATGAGGCTGCATTGATGGGCACTAGTGAGGCTTCATTGATGGGCACTGGTGAGGCTGCGCTGATGGGCACTGATCAGGCTGCATTGATGGGCACTGATGAGGTTGCGCTGATGGGCACTGGTGAAGCTGCATTGATGGGCACTGATGAGGCTGTGCTGCTGGGCACTGGTGAGGCTGCATTGATGGGCACTGGTGACGCTGCATTTATAAACACTGATGAGGCTGCTTTGATGGGCACTGATGAGGCTGCATTGATTGGCACTAGTGAGGCTGCATTGATGGGCACTGTTGAGGCTGCATTGATGGGCACTGATCAGGCTGTATTGATGGGCACTGATGAGGCTGCACTGACAGGCACTGGTGATGCTGCATTGATGGGCACTCATGAGGCTGCCTTCGGTACCCACTTTTAATGTACAGAGAGGAAGAGCTGGGGCTCTAAGAGGAAAGGGTGGAGCCTAAAGAGGAAGGGGTGTGGTTTACTGGTGACAGTGTGGGTTTTAAACAGGAAGGGGCGTGGCAGTGACAAGAAGGGGTGGGTCATATTTAAATTAGGGGGTGCACAAATTTAGTCAGGCCTAGGGCAGCACAAAACCTAAATACACCACTGGGTCACACCAAATACTGATTTGATTTACATTGTTCTTCTGTTCACTCACTTTGCATTTTGTAAATTGATAAAAATAAACATTTGAAACATATATTTTTGAAATCAGTCTTATGCCGCGTACACACGGTCGGAATTTTCTACAACAAATGTTCGATGTGAGCTCGTTGTTGGAAATTCCGACCGTTTGTAGGCTCCATTGGACGTTTTCTGTCGGAATTTCAGACAACAAAAATTTGAGAGCTGGATCTCAAATTTTCCGACAACAAAAACCTGTTGTCGTAAATTACGATCGTGTGTAGACAGTTCCGACGCACAAAATTCCACGCATGCTCGGAATCAAGCAGAAGAGCCGCGCTGGCTATTGAACTTCATTTTTCTCGGCTCGTTGTACGTGTTGTACGTCACCGCGTTCTTGACGTTCGGAATTTCCGACAACTTTGTGTGACCGTGTGTATGCAAGACAAGTTTGAGCCAACATCCGTCCGAAAAAAATCCAGGATTTTGATGTCGGAATGTCCGATCGTGTGTACGCGGCTTTACTCTACAGTATTCCTTCACACCTGCCTAAAACATTCGCACAGTACTGTATGTAGTGTAAAACAAAATGTATTAAAAGTTTTTCGGGGAAAGTGAAGTCAGCCAGCTGATTCCTAAATGTGAGTTCTGCCTTAAAGATGCCACTTTTTATCGGATCTCTGAGTATAAATGTCTGGAGATGTGTGGTATAGAAGGGAGAAATGGAAACACCATGTCATCTATCGTCTATGACAGGGGTCTCCAAACTGTTCAGTATTAGGGCCATTTCATACATTTTACAAATATTTATGGGTCAAATTTTTTTTTAAGTTTTCTAAATGTTAAAATCAAATTTTACTTGTAATTATTGTTATCAGCATGGTATGATTTAGAGCAAAAGAGAAAGAAAACTTCATAAAAAATTAAACATGAGCCCAGGTTCCCGCCCTACATCTGAGTCCCCATCAATGTCTCCCTTTACATCAGGGTCCCCATCAGAGTTCCCACCTACATCAGGGCCCCCTTTAGAGCCCCCTCTTACATTAAAGTCCCCAATCAGAGCCCTCTTACATCAGAGTCCAATGAGAGCCCCCTTACATCACAGTCTCCATCGGAGCCCCCTTACATCACAGTCCCCATCAGAGCCCCTCTTACATAACAGTCTCCATCAGAGCCCCCCTTACATCACAGTCCCCATCAGAGCCACCCTTACATCACAGTCCCCATCAGAGCCCCCTTACATCACAGTCCCCATCAGAGCCCCCTTACATCAATGTCCCCTCTTACATCAGGGTCCAATCAGAGTCCCCTCTTACATAAGTGTTCCAATCAGAGCCCCCTTACATCAGAGTCCCCATCAGAGCCACCCTTACATCACAGTCCCCATCAGAGCCCCCTTACATCACAGTCCCCATCAGAGCCCCCTTACATCAATGTCCCCTCTTACATCAGGGTCCAATCAGAGTCCCCTCTTACATAAGTGTTCCAATCAGAGCCCCCTTACATCAGAGTCCCCATCAAAGCCCGCTTACATCACAGTCCCCATTGCAGCCCCCTTAACATCAGAGTTCCCATCAGAACCCCCCCTTACATCACAGTCCCCATCAGAACCCCCTTTACATCACAGTCCCCATCAGAGCCCACTTACATCACAGTCCCCATCAGAACCCCCCTTACATCACAGTCCCCAATAGAGCCCCCCTTACATCGCAGTCCCCATTAGAGCCCCCCTTACATCGCAGTCCCCATCAGAGCCCCCTTTACATCGCAGTCCCCATCAGAGCCCCCCTTACATCACAGTCCCCATCAGAGCCCCCTTACATCACAGTCCCCATCAGAGCCCCCTTACATCACAGTCCCCATCAGAGCACCCTTACATCACAGTCTCCATCGGAGTCCCCTTACATCACAGTCTCCATCGGAGTCCCCTTACATCACAGTCCCCATCAGAGCCCCCTTACATCACAGTCCCCATCAGAGCCCCCTTACATCACAGTCCCCATCAGAGCCCCCTTACATCACAGTCCCCATCAGAGCCCCCCTTACATCACAGTCTCTATCAGAGCCCCCCTTACATCACAGTCCCCATCAGAGCCCCCCTTACATCACAGTCCCCTTTGCAGCCGCCTTTACATCAGAGTTCCCATCAGAGCCCCCTTTACATTGCAGTCCCCATCAGAGCCCCCTTTACATCGCAGTCCCCATCAGAGCACCCTTACATCAGGGTCCTTTCTTACATCAGGGTCCAATCAGAGCCCCTCTTATATCAGAGTTTCCATCAGAGCTCCCTTACATCAGGGTCCAATCAGGGCCCCCCTTATCAGTGTCCCCTCTTTCATCAGGGTCCAATCAGTGTCCCCTCTTACATCAGGGTCCAATCAGAGCCCCCTCCTACATTAGTGTCCCCATTGGTGCCCCCCTTACAGTACATCACAGTCTCTTATCAGAGCGCCCCTTACATCAGTGTCCCCTCTTACATCAGGGTCCAATCAGAGCCCCCTCCTACATTAGTGTCCCCATCGGTGCTACCCTTATATCACAGTCCCCATCAGAGCCCCCCTTACATCAGAGCCCCCCTTACATCAGAGCCCCCCTTACATCAGAGCCCCCTTTTTTCTCCCACAGGCCGTAGTTGGAAGACCTCTGCTCTCTAGACTCTGACACCGGCAGCATCCGATCACTTGAATCACTTTGTCAGGAATGATCATAGATGCAACATGAGTGCCGCTCAATCTCTCATTTGTTTCTGCAGCCTTTGTATTCTTGCTTTGTGAATTTCACAGAATGATGACTCCTGGCTTCAGAATTGCAGAAATTGGATTGGATCCCCGGGTGTGAGCGTCCGTCATCAGACGGGTGACATGAAGACTCAGTGTTCTGATTAACAAGAGATCGGCTCCCTGGACTGACCCACAGGCCTGCAGCTTGATACACAACAGTTTGTTTTTCCTTATTACTTGCAGTAAACTAGACAAGCGGAATGAAACATTTCGGCAATGGTAGGATGTCCTGTGCTCTCAGCATTCAATATACTTTATGACAGTTCTATGTCAGCCAGGGAGACATAAAACTCATACTGTAGCAACATATTGCTGCGGACTCAGCCTCCTTCTTCTAACTGGGGCAATGCTTTTGAATGCTGCATTTATCCAGGTTCATAAATTCATTGAATGACCACTGGATTTGATATTCTATTGAATTGTGTGTATATATATATATATATATATATATATATATATATGTGTTAAGGCTAGCCAGAGGCTAGCCTGTATTTGTGGGAGGAGTCTGAGAGGGCTATTTAAGCCTCCTCCTCTCACAGGCCAGGGCTCGTCGGCATTTCTGGGTTGGTTGCACGTCACTTCCGGCCTCCTTACAGAGCGGCAGTCGGCCGCAGCCATGATGTCTCTGCCTCTCTTACAACACCGCCAGGGGACCGCCCGCCCGTCCCCCTGCCTTCCCTGGGTTCCACCAGCATCAGGGGGGCCACCCCGCCTGTCCTCTCCTTCAGCCCATGTTCCACTCAGCATCAGAGGGGGGCCGCCCGCTTCTCCCGGCGCTCATTTTGGGGGAGAGACCGTCCCCCTTCCTTCCTCCACCCACTTTCTCCACCGCTCCATCTGGCCAGGCTCCACGGCTTCTCCCGGTGCTCATGGGGGGCGGGAGGAGCATCCATCCATCCCTTCAGCTGAGATCATCCTGCCGCCTGCTTCTCTCCCTTATCACTGTGTTCCTGCCAGT
Organism: Lithobates septentrionalis; assembly: GCA_037952835.1. Classification (NCBI taxonomy): domain Eukaryota; kingdom Metazoa; phylum Chordata; class Amphibia; order Anura; family Ranidae; genus Lithobates; species Lithobates septentrionalis. The sequence goes on from JBBDGP010002151.1 coordinate 132,070, forward strand.
GCCGTGGGAGCCGCCCGCCCGCTTCTCCCGGCGTTCGTGCCGGGGGTTGGGGAGCGGGGGGAGTGGGGGGGGGGGCGTTTGTCCATCCCTCCTCCAGCCACCCACCCACGGCTCCATCTGTCCAGGATGCGCCCCGCCCGCTTCTCCTGGCGTTCATGCGGCGGGGGGGGGCTGTCCGTCCGTCCTTCTATCCTTCCATCACCTCAGCCTGGCTCAATGGTGGGGGTGGGGGTGGGGCCGCCCGCTTCTCCCTTTCATCAGCGTTTCCTGCCAGCATCGTGGGAGCCGACTGCATGCTTCTCCCGGCGCTCTTTGAGGGGGGGGGGATAATGTCCATTCATCCGTCACTTGCCACTCACCCGCCACTTCACCTCCCTGGAACTATGCCAAGCATGAACGGGACGCCCGCACGCCTCACAGCTCTCATGGGGGAGGGGGTGCTCACCTGCCTGCTCATCTCCCGATACTCATGGGGGGGGGGGATCCCCGCACGCCTCCCGGGCATCCACTACTTCAGTCACATGTTCATATCATGCGTTTCTGCCCCAGGAGTTCTGTCCTTGCATTTTTCTGCCCCAGCGTTTCTGTCCTAGCGTTTTCTGCCCCGGTATTTCTGTCATAGCGTTTTCTGCCCCAGTGTTTTTTGTCATAGCATTTTCTGCCCCAGGATTTCTGTCATAGCGGTTTCTGCCATAGCGTTCTGCCCCGGCATTTCTGTCATAGCATTTTCTGCCTCAGCATTTCTGTCATAGCGGTTTCTGCCATAGCGTACTGCCCCGGCATTTCTGTCATAGCATTTTCTGCCCCAGGATTTCTGTCATAGCGGTTTCTGCCATAGCGTTCTGCCCCGGCATTTCTGTCATAGCATTTTCTGCCTCAGCATTTCTGTCATAGCGGTTCTGCCCCAAGTTCTGTCATAGCATTTCTGCCCCAAGGTGTTCTGTCATGGCAGTTTTTCTGACCCAGCTTTCTGTCTCAGCATTTATGTCTACTGCGTTCAGTCTCTGCATTGATGTTCACTGCGTTCAGCCCCGGCATTTATTATCAGTGCGTTTCTGCCCCAGCTTTTTTGTCATAGCGTTCTGCCCCAGGATTCCTGTCATAGCATTTTCTGCCCCAGGGTTTCTGTCAGTTTTTTCTGCCCCAGCATTTCTGTCTCAGCGGTTCTGCCCCAGGGTTTCTGTCATAACGTTTCTGCCCCAGTTCTGTCATAGCGTTTTTCTGCCCCAGGGTTTCTGTTGTAGCGCTCAGCCCCTGCATTTCCATCGTAGCGTTCGGCGCCAGCTTTCCATCATAGCTTTCTGTCACAGCGTACTGCCCCAGCATTTCTGTCTCTGCATTTTTGTCATAGCGTTTCTGCCCCAGGGTTTTTCACAGCATTTCTGTCATAGTGTTTCTGTCCCAGGAATTCTGTCATGGCGTTTTTCTGTCATGGTCTTCTGCCCCAGTATTTCCGTCTCGGCGTTCAGTCTCAGCATTTCTTTCATGGCACTTCTGCTCCAGGAGTTCTGTTATTGCATTTCTGTCAAAGCAATCTGTCGTTGCGTTTCTGCCCCAGGATTTCTGTAATGGCTTTCTGCCTCATCGTTTAAGTCTCAGCGTTTCTGTCATAACGTTTCTGCCCCAAGGATTTCTGTCATTTCGTTTCTGCCTCAGTGTTCAGTTTCAGCATTTTCTGTCTTAGCGTTGCTGTCCTTGCGTTTCTGCACCAGGATTTCTGTCTTAGCTTTGCTGTCCTTGCTTTTCTGCACTAGCATTTCTGTCATGGCATTTCTGTCTCAGCGTTTCTGCACCAGGATTTCCGTCTTAGCGTTGCTGTCCTTGCGTTTCTGCACCAGGATTTCTATCATGGCATTTCTGCCTCAGCTTTCTGCCCCGGATTTCTGTCATGGCATTTCTGCTTCAGCGTTTCTGCACCAGGATTTCTGTCTTACCGTTGCTGTCCTTGTGTTTCTGCACCAGGATTTTAGTCATGGCATTTCTGCCTCAGCGTTTCTGCACCAGGATTTCTGTCTTGGGGTTGCTGTCCTTGCATTTCTGCACCAGGATTTCTGTCATGGCATTTCTGCCTCAGCGTTTCTGCCCCGGATTTCTGTCATGGCATTTCTGCCTCAGCGTTTCTGCACCAGGATTTCTGTCTTACCATTGCTGTCCTTGCGTTTCTGCACCAGGATTTCAGTCATGGCATTTCTGCCTCAGCGTTTCTGCCCCGGATTTCTGTCATGGCATGTCGGCTTCAGCGTTTAAGTCTCAGCATTTTTGTCCTTGCGTTTCTGCCCCAGGATTTCTGTCATTGCATTTCTGCCTCAGCGTTCTGTCATTGCGTTTCTGCCCCAGGAATTTTGTAATGGCTTTCTGGCTTAGCGTTTAAGTCTCAGCGTTTCCGTTATAGCGTTTCTGCCCCAGGATTTCTCTCATTTCAAATTCTGCCTCAGCGTCAGTTTCAGCATTGCTGTCATAGCATTGCTGTCCGGGCGTTTTCTGCCCCAGGTTTTCTGTCAGAGTTTCTGCTTCAGCGTTCAGTCTCAGCATTTCTGTCCGTAAGCGTTTTCTGTCATACCGTCACTGTCCTTGCGTTTCTGCCACAGGATTTCTGTCATAACGTTTCTGCCGCAGCGTCCAGTCTCAGCATTTCTGTCATAGCGTTTCAGGCTCGGGGTTTCAGTCATCATCGTTTCAGGCTCGGGGTTTCAGCCATCATCGTTTCTCAGAGGGGCGTTGTTGTTCAGTTACGTCATACTCCAGTAGCTGTTCTCATCTTCGTCGTTTGTCATGTCTCATCGTATCTTTGTTCATGTTTGTACCTCGGTCAGTTAGCTAGGGCTCACATGTCAGGATCTGTCACGTCTACAGATCCATACGGGCTGAGGTTTCGTTTGTTAATGATTGTTGACCACAATCTTCTCGCCCGTATACCATACGTCATACGATGCACGTTCATTCACCACACCTGTACAATCACCCACCACGGTCTGTGGGTACACCAGCCCTGAGTTTTCAGTTTAATTACCTGTCTCTGCGCTGCAGGTTACACAGGCTCACTTACCACTTACACGAGGGGGGGATCCGTCAGCAGGTTCATTCACGCGCAGTGGTCTTGACATTTTTGTTCCTGTTCTCATACTTAGGTAGGCACAGAGGGGCGTTGTTGTTCTCATGTCTTGTCTGTCATTTCTCTTGTTCGTGTTCTCAGGTTGGGCTGCGTTGGCATCCATCATCCCCTTGTTGGTCCTTAAGTGGTAGGTTGGGCAACGTCGTCCTGATTCTGGATTCCATTCTCTGCTTTGATCTCTGGGCTAGGATGTGGCCTGGAAGACTGCAGGGGCGGTCAGTCCAGTCATTTTTTCCGGTCTCCAGCCAGTTCCAGGTAGGGGGGTTTCAGTAACTTTGGGTATGACTGTTTCATGCCATGGGACTCATTTCCCCGGGGTGGAGTCTGGCCCTTCTTCCTCGGTTCAGGATTCAGACTCTGTTGCCAGGTCAAAGGCTGAAGCACGACCGGATCAAATCCGGTGGGACCAGTATTCTGTGTCTGGCTTGGTTTCGCCATGTTGACAATGCTCATTGCCATAGTGCATGGGCCTCATCCAACTACTCCATCACATCCTTCAGGTATTTAGCATTTTGAACTCCTGCCAGTTGTCTTTTGGCACTCACCCTTGCACTTTCCCATACCAGTATGGGTAGGTCAGGGCTTGGGGGGGGGGGGGGGGAGGGGTTCACTGAGCACTTCTCTGGTGTCCGGTCGAAGTTTCGATCTTCTCGGCTATCATTTTGCAGGGGCTCCTCAGGACAGCCATTGCTCCCCTTCTTCCACGTATCCTCTCATTCACAAGCAGTTCATTCTCAAGTCTGGGTCGTCTCAGGCTTGATCCAATCGTTCACGGGACGTTTAGTTGGGTTCTGGGCAGCTTCACACGTTCTATAGGGGGTTCGGTCTCATAACCAAGTCAGGAGTCGGGAAGTTTCTCCTGTCATAGTGGATACTTATCGGATATATACTGTTGCCATCCGGGCGCGCGCTTCTCCACTTGATGGATTCCCACCTTCCCTTATTCACCTAAATTTGTGTCTTTTTGCCCTCTTTTCAGGCATACTGACCAATCAGGCCAAGGCACACCTCAGGCCTTGGTGCTTAGGAGTATCACTTTCTCACTCGAAGACTCTGACTACAAGTGTTAAGGCTAGCCAGAGGCTAGCCTGTATTTGTGGGAGGAGTCTGAGAGGGCTATTTAAGCCTCCTCCTCTCACAGGCCAGGGCTCGTCGGCGTTTCTGGGTTCCCACCCACCCGTTTCCCCCAAATTTTCATGCATGCTCATAATACTTTTCTTACATTCAGGGTATGCCCTCTTTTCAGGCATACTGACCAATCAGGCCAAGGCACACCTCAGGCCTTGGTGCTTAGGAGTATCACTTTCTCACTCGAAGACTCTGACTACAAATATATATATATATATACTGTGCACGCTATATTGTCAAATGTATTGGGACCAGTGGCTTGGCATTGTCACCCACTGCCTGACCCACAGCTCACCGCTGTCACCCGCTTCCTCTCACCCGCTGCCTGACCCACAGCTCACCGCTGTCACCCACTTCCTATCACCCGCTTCCTGATCCACAGCTCGCCACTGTTACCCACTTCCTGACCCATAGCTTGTCATTGTCACCTCATTTCCTGACCCACAGCTCACCGCTGTCACCCACTTCCTGACCCACAGCTCGCCTCTGTCACCTGCTGCCTGACCCAACAGCTCGCCACCTATCACCCGCTGCCTGACTCACAGATTGGCACTGTCACCCACTGCCTGACCCACAGCTTGGCACTGTCACCCGCTGCCTGACCCACAGCTCGCCGGTGTCACCCGCTGCCTGACCCACAGCTCACCACTGTGACCCGCTTCCTCTTACCCGCTGCCTGACCCACAGCTCACCGCTGTCACCCGCTTCCTGTCACCCACTTCCTGGTCCACAGCTCGCCACTGTCACTCACTTCCTGACCCACAGCTTGGCACTGTCACCCTTTTCCTGACCCAAGGCTTGCCGCTGTCACCCATTTCCTGACCCACAGCTCAACGCTGTCACCCACTTCCTGTCACCCGCTTCCTGATCCACAGCTCGCCACTGTCACCCACTTCCTGACCCACAGCTTGCCACTGTCACCCGTTTCCTGACCCACAGCTCGCCGATGTCACGCACTTCCTGACCCACAGCTCGCCTCTGTCACCCGCTGCCTGACCTACAGCTCGCCACTGTTACCCACTGCCCACCCATTCCATCCCGCCCAGCACTGCCACCGATCTCATCCCCCCACCAGCACTGCCACTCGTTCCATTTATCCCAGTACTTGCACTGATCCCATTAGACCCTCCCCCCACCCCACCACTGCCACTGATCTCACCCTGCCAGCCACCAATGGGTGAGGGGTAGTGTGCAGTAACCTCTATCAACCAGTCAGTGAGCGGTAATAATGTGCAGCAAACTCTAGCAATCAGTAAGCAGTGTCTGCAATCAGTGACTGAAGCAATAACTAAAAGACATTAAGAAACCAGTAGCAGTCTTTATATGTAATTTGGTTTTTAAAAAAAATAAGGCTGCTCAGTCTAAAATGCCCAGGCCTATTTTTTGTCCACTTCCGGGCCTGTTGTGATATGTCATGCAGTCCTGTAATGCTGCAAGAAGGTACAATTAAAAATTTTGCTAACTTCACTGGCAATGAGAGAGCTTCAAGGTCCAACATGGAGCCGCTGACTCCGTACCTACAAGTATCCCTGCCAGTCCTTCACTTGGCTAGGCTTTTCAGCTTCCCTGAAGAAGAGGTTAATAAAGCCAGTCTGCCACAATTGTCACCCCGCTCTGTAATTTACCGAACATCTACTCGATTTCATGGCAGCCCAGTATATCAGCAAATATTGTCACACAAAACCGGCAGATTTGAAGTGACAAGTGCACCGCTTTCTTAAAAGGTCATGACCAAGTAATCTAATATTGATCCGACATGAGCAAAAAAATAAATAAAATAAGAAAGAAAAATTATATCCTGAGCCAGGGAGAGGAAGAGTTTTTTCCCGAGGGTTTTGTAATTATACACTCTACTCAAAAAAGTCAAATTTTCCTTAATTTTACCATTATTTCTATTACTAGAAGTGCCAAAAGAATCTCCTAGATATTCAGCATGGTGGGAAATTATTATTATTTTTTTTTTTTATTATTATTTTTAAAGGCAGAATGCAGCTAACAACAGGGACTTGCAGAACATTTAGCCAAAAGGTTAAGGCAGTGATAGTCATCCAATGACTGGTGATCCAAGATTAATCATTGTGTATTAGGTGGGGACAGTTGGTTTTACACTTTGGGGCTGGTTTATAAAACATTTGTGCAAGTGTAACAAATAATTATCTTAATGTGCACCCCCTTCCCACCTGAGCCATACCAGGCCAAATGCCCTCAGCATGGGGGGGGGGGACCTTCCCAGGGGATTTCCTTGGCAAAGCACCATGTCCCCATGTCGATGAAGGCTAGGGCCTCTTCCCCACAACCCTGGCCCAATGGTGCTTTGCTATGGCTATTTTAGTGACTTTTATAGCATAAATAAGGAATAGTATTTTAAGATATGTACTGTTTTTAGAAGCTGAGATTCCCCTATTCATAAGCTAACAAACCTTTTGGACTGGTTCATGAACCCAGAACAGGAAGTGATGCTACAGAAAGAGGACCTAAACAAGCTGTCATGAGGGCCACGTACCTGATGTGAGACTGAAGTAGTGGGGAGGCCTCCCTTGTGCCTCGGGTCCTTAAAGCCTCTGGAGATGGAGACAGAGACTTGGTGGGGACACCGAGTGGCATGGGTGCCAAGGGTGCAAGCCTTAGTCCGGGACCAGAGCCGAGGTCAAGTCCAGTTGGGCAACGAAGCATAAAAGGGTTAATCAGAAGAAAAATGGTTGAGATCCAAAGCCGGAGTCGGTTCCAATCTGGCAGCTGAGTACAAAAGGAGCAAAGAAGTAGAATGGTTAAGGTAAAAATCTGAGGTCAAAGGCAAGCAGCAATCAAGAGTAATCAAACAGGTTTCCAGGTCACAACAGGTTCAGACAGATCACACACTAGCACAGGAACAAGGGGGAACTGAAGATAATCCAGCAATTTGGCAGTGTCTGGGCTGGGCTTATATAGGGAAGTTTGAGGTCACTTCCTGTGTGCCTCCTGGGCATTTTCCCGCCTTTTTCCTTCAGGTTGATGTCACTTCCTGTGCGCCTCCTGGGCATTTTCCCGCCTTTTTCCATCAAGTTGAGGTCACTTCCTGTGCACGTCCTGGGCATTTTCCTGCCCTTTTCCATCAAGTCTTCTGCGCAGGTGTGGGTTGGCGCCCTGAGGCATCTTTGGTGCATGCTCAGTTGGCACGGATTTCCTCTTGCAGCAACGTGCAAGAGGAACATGCGTAGTAAGCCCTGTACACTTACACAAGCCATGTGCTGAGGAACAAAGGAACTGGTAAAAGCTTTACTGGACCTGAGAAGCAAGAGGCAGCCTGGAGGTTCCAGGAAGAAGACACCATCACCAAGAAGAACAAAGTTAACCACTTAAGGACCAGAAGGATTTGCCACCTTAATGACCAGGCCATTTTTTGCGATGCGGCACTGTGTCGGTTTAACAGACAAGTGCGCGGTCGTGCGACGCTGTACACATACAAAATTTATGTCCTTTTTTTTACAAATAGAGCTTTCTTTTGGTGGTAATTGATCACCTCTACGTTGTTTTCTTTTCTTTCTTTTTTTTGTGCTATAAACAAAAAAGACCAACACTTTTGAAAAAAAACAATATTTTTTACTTTTTGCTATAATAAATATCCAAAAAAAAAACGAATTTCTTCATCAGTTTGGCCGATATGTATTCTTCTTCATATTTTTGGTAAAAAAAAATCGTAATAAGCATATATTGATTGGTTTGCGCAAAAGTTATAGCGTCTACAAAATAGGGGATGTATTTATGGAATTTTTATTATTTTCTTCTTTTTTTTTTACTGGTAATGGCGGTGATCAGCGAATTTTAGCATGACTGCGACATTGCAGCGGACAGATCGGAAACTTTTGACACTGATTACTGTATAAATGTCACTGGCAGGGAAGGGGTTAACACTAGGGGGCGATCAAGGGGTTGTGTTCCCTATGGAGGTGTTTCTAACCGAGGGGGCAGTGTAGAGACTAGGGGAGGAGACAGATCGCTGTTCCTAATCACTAGGAACAGACAATCTGTCTATCCTCCCCTGACAGAACGGGGATCTGTCTGTTTACATTGACAGTTCCTCGTTCTGTCTCTCTCAGGAGCGATTGCCGGTGGCCGGCGGAAATCGCGTTCGCTGGCCATGTGCATCGGCACCGGCATCGTGGGCACCCCCTAGTTGTCTTAAAGCACCCGATGTACCATGTCGGCAATTCGCCCAGGAGAGCCAACCTGCCGCAGTATAACTGCAGTGGCTGGTCTTTAAGTGGTTAAGTAACTGTTTAGTGTATTCCTATCACATACATTGTGCATGCTTATTTGGTAGGACGAATATATAGCCTGTGGATGTTGTAGTCATATTTTGTAATACTCTGTGTGTTGTGAAATGTTTTTCTAAAATTATAAGTAGTTTGAATGTATAGAATTTTGTTTAGTAAAGCATTAATACACTGCAGAGGTTTTTATGCTTCTTTGGTTTACCACTAAGAAACTTAAAAAGACGCAAGGCAAAACTGGTGGTTGTGGGGGGTCTATGGATGGAATTATTTTTAGAATCAGGAAAGCCCCCTTTAAAATCAAGGGGGCCGTCAGATAGCAAACCTGTGAATAAGTAAAGGATACATAGTACCCGTACTCATTCCCCAAAAAAGAGAACATACCCTAGAAATAAACACACCCAACAGATTGGAAAGTCCTTTATTAAAAAAGAAAAAAGTCTCACAATGTACATCCATCGTCAATCACATCATCCAGCGATACAGGTCTACGGCAATCATGATGAATGGCCGCTGCCAACCCACCGAAAGAAAGAAACAGATGCAGCCTAGACAGCCCAATCCTGTTGCATTGAATGACATCACTGGGTCACCGCTGCTAAATTAAACAGAGAGGCGGAGGTAATCTAGTGATGTCATTGACCAAATGTGGACACATAGCAACGACCTGTGGTCTGAAGCTGCTCTCCATTCTCCTCACTGGACCAAGCAATCTGTCTTGTGTCTGCCCTTTGTGAAACCTCACTGTTGATGGGTCCTTTGATCTCAGGAACACCTCTTCCAGTAGCGGCTACTTGGTGATCTGTAGCTGCTCTCCATTCTCTTCACCAGACCAGGCAATCAGTCTTATGCCTGCCCTTCATGTGAAATCACTGCTGAAGGACCCTGCATCCCAAAAATCACCAAGAATCAACATAGACATCTCAAACATTACCCCCCCCCCCCCCCCATCCCTATACACCTAGTTAATGGTTTTGTTTAACCCTCGAAAACCCCTAAACACCTGAATCATGTCATGTGGTCTCTGAGGCACCTCTTCCAGTGGTGGCAGGTTGTGGTCTGTAGCTGATTTACATTCTCTTCACCGAACCAGGTATTCAGTCTTGCTTTTTTGTGACATCAACGTGGAAGGACTCTTTGGCCTCTTTCGATAGCCACTTGACATTGCCAGCGTCATCAAGAAGCAACAGAAACATTTCAGACTTGACCCTTCCCACACATCTAGCTAATATGTTTATGTAATCCCTTAAAACCCCCTAAAACCTGAATCACTGCTGTCAGGTGATCTCTGGGGCACCTCTTCCAGTAGTGGGAACCTGTGGTCTGTAGATGCTCTCCATTCTCTTCACCAGACCAAGCAATAAGACTTGTGTCTGCCCTACATGTGACATCACTGCCGAAGGACTCTGTGATGGACCCTTCCAATAGCCAATGAGCATTAACAATGTAAAGCTACTCATAAATAGGGATGAGCCGAACACCCCTCGGTTCGGTTCGCACCAGAACCTGCGAACGGACCGAAAGTTCGCACGAACGTTAGAACCCCATTGACGTCTATGGGACTCGAACGTTTGAAATCAAAAGTGCTCATTTTAAAGGCTAATTTGCATGGTATTGTCCTAAAAGGGGTTTGGGGACCCGGGTCCTACCCCAGGGGACATGTATCAATGCAAAAAAAACTTTTAAAAACGGCCGTTTTTGCGGGAGCAGTGATTTTAATGATGCTTAAAGTAAAAAAAAAAAAGTGAAATATTCCTTTAAATATCGTACCTGGGGGATGTCTATAGTATGCCTGTAAAGTGGCGCGTGTTTCCCGTGTTTAGAACAGTCTCTGCACCAAATGTCATTTTTAAAGGAAAAAATCTCATTTAAAACTGCTTGCATGTCGGGTCCTGGCAATATGGATGAAAATCAGTGAGACAAACGGCATGGGTACCCCCCAGTCCATTACCAGGCCCTTTGGGTCTTGTATGGATATTAAGGGGAACCCCGCACCCAAATTAAAATAAGGAAAGGTCTGAAGGTCTTCCTCTTCAGAAGATTTCACCTCACTTTTTGTCCCAATGACAAATGTTTTTTGAAAATTTGGGGTTTTTTGTGGAACAAGGATTGGAAAGCATCAGTGGAAAGTAGAAATGTTTTTCCCATATTAACTCTTACAGGAGAGAATTTCCCTTCCTAGGGGTAGATTTCATCTCACTTCCTGTTGTCTCCTTCCGTTTGCAAGTAGGAGTCGTTTGTAAGTTAGATGTTTGAAAGTAGGGTCCTGCCCTATATACTCAGCAGAAATTTGGCCCTTAGGTGTTGTTGTGGCCACAACACTGTAAGCCCTCACAGGGCCCTGCTGTGAAATATTAGATCAAGAATTGTAATTACATTCCCCTGTTGAACAGGGGCAGAAAAACTGGGCCTTTGGTGGTGGTGGTGCTGGTGCCACAACACTGTAAAGTCCTCACTCGCTGTTGGTGGGTGCAGAAATGGGCCCTGCTGTGAAATATTAGATCAAGAATTGTAATTACATGCCCCTGTTGAACAGGAGCTGAAAAATTAGGCCTTAGGCACTGGTGCTGGTGCCACAACACTGCAACCCCTCACAGACACTCTAGTTGGAACGCAGGAACGAGCCCTGCTGCAAAGTATTGCATCAAAAATTGTAATTACACGCCCCTGTTAAAACGGGGGCAGAAAAATTGGGCCTTAGGCACTGGTGCTGGTGCCACAACACTGCAACCCCTCACAGACACTCTAGTTGGAACACAGGAACGAGCCCTGCTGCAAAGTATTGCATCAAAAATTGTAATTACACGCCCCTGTTAAACAGGGGCTGAAAAATTGTGCCTTAGGCACTGGTGGTGGCGCCCAGAACCAAAAATGTTCTTACAAGCTATCAGCGTGATCATTGAGGAGGAAGAAGATAATTACTCAGGGATAGTCACTCAGCATCAGCATAGGCAGTCTTTGAAGGGATCTGAGATTTCAAAAAAAATTATTCGGTTACATCAGCATCGGGTGCTTGGTAGCTGGTGGTGATCCAAGACTGATTCATTTTTATGAAGGTCAGTCGATCGACCGAGTCGGTGGACAGACGCACCCTGTGATCGGTTACCACGCCTCCAGCAGCACTGAATGTGCGTTCCGAAAGAACGCTGGATGCAGGACAGGCCAGTAGCTCAATTGCATACTGTGCAAGCTCTGGCCAGTGATCCATCCTCAAGACCCAGTAACCCAGAGGATTTTCGGTGGGAAAGGTGTCCAAATCTGATCTTGCCCCTAGGTATTCCTGCACCATGTAAAACAGACGCTGGCGATGGTTGCTGGAACCGATCATACCTTGGGGCTGCGGACCAAAAAATTGTCTGAACGCATCGGTCAGACGGCCACCTTCTCCACCGCTCCTTCTTTGACTGACCGAAGCCTCAGCAACACGTTGTCCAGAAACAGGAGTTTGTAACCTCCCAGTCTCTGGGAACGCGTTGCACAGACCTTTCTGCAAAGCCTCCCGAAGATGTTTCATCCTCTGCTCCCTCTGCAATGGCAAGATAAGGTCCACAACCTTACCCTTGTAACGTGGATCAAGGAGGGTTGCCAGCCAGTATTGGTCCTTCTCCTTGATACCACGAATACGAGGATCCTTACGCAGGCTTTGCAGGATCAGGGAGGCCATGCAGCGTAGGTTTGCTGAGGCATTCGGTCCGGAGTCCTCTGGGTCACTAAGGACGACATGGTCCGCAGCCACCTCCTCCCAGCCACGTACAAGTCCATGTGTTTCTTGGGACTGATCCCTTAAAGACTGCTGCTGATGCTGAGTGCCAGGCTCCACCTCCATACTGACACAATCTTCCTCCTCCTCCTCCTCCTCCTCCTCCTCGTCCTCTTCCTGTGTGATCGGCGGGCACGCAGGAACACTGTCTGGATAAAGGGGGCCTTGAGAGCTAAGGAAGTCCTCCTCTTCCTGCCTCTGTTCTGCCTCAAGTGCCCTGTCCATTATTCCACACAGCGTGTGCTCTAACAGGTGGACAAGGGGGACAGTGTCACTGATGCATGCACTGTCACTGCTCACCATCCTCGTGGCCTCCTCAAATGGTGACAGGACAGTGCATGCATCCCTGATCATGGCCCACTGGCGTGGGGAAAAAAAAACAAGCTCTCCTGACCCTGTCCTGGTGCCATAGTCGCACAGGTACTCATTGATGGCCCTCTGCTGCGTGTGCAGCCGCTGCAGCATGGCCAACGTTGAGTTCCACCTGGTGGGCATGTCACAGATTAGGCGGTTCTTGGGCAGGTTAAACTCCTTTTGGAGGTCCGTCAGCCGAGCACTGGCATTATATGACTGGCGGAAATGCACACAGACTTTCCTGGCCTGCCTCAGGACATCCTGTAAGCCCGGGTACCTGCCCAAGAACCGCTGCACCACAAAGTTAAGGATGTGAGCCAAACAGGGCACATTGGTCATTTGTCCCTGTCGGAGGGCAGAGAGGAGGTTGGTGCCATTGTCGCAAACCACCATTCCTGCCTTAAGTTGGCGTGGCGTCAACCACCTCTGAACCTGCCCCTGCAGAGCTGACAGAACCTCTGCCCCAGTGTGGCTCCTGTCCCCCAAGCACACCAGCTCAAGCACCGCATGGCATCTTTTGGCCTGCGTACTTGCGTAGCCCCTTGAATGACTACGGAGCACCGCTGGTTCTGAGGACAAAGCACAGGAAGAGGCCATGGAGGAAGAAGAAGAGGAGGGGGTGGAGGAGAGAGGTGTGTCACAATCATTAGTATTTTGGAGGCGTGGTGGCGGAACAACCTCCAACACTACTGCACCTTGTCCTGCATCCTTCCCAGCTGCCAGCAGAGTCACCCAATGCGCCGTGAAACTTAGGTAACGTCCCTGTCCATGCCTGCTGGACCATGAGTCAGCGGTAATATGCACCTTACCACTGACCGCCCTGTCCAGCGAGGCATGGACATTGCCTTCCACATGCCGGTAGAGAGCTGGAATCGCCTTCCGTGAGAAAAAGTGGCATTTGGGTACCTGCCACTGAGGAACCGCACATTCCACAAACTCACGGAAGGGGGCAGAGTCTACCAACTGAAAAGGCAGCAGTTGAAGTGCTAGCAATTTTGCCAAGCTAGCATTCAACCGCTGGGCATGTGGATGGCTGGGAGCAAACTTCTTTCGGCGGTGCAGCAGCTGGGGCAGGGAAATTTGCCTGGTACAATCTGACGTCGGTGTACCAAAAGCAGATTGCCCACAAGTACTTGGCTGTGACACACCTAATTCTACACCTTCCTCTCAGTGCAGGTCTCAGAGAGGACTGAAGGTCTAGTGGGGTTGGAAATCTCAGCTGATGAGGAGCAAGGAGAGGTCCTCTTTGTTCTTTTGTGTGGGTCTTTTAGATACGCTTGCCAACGAACTGCATGGCAGGTCAACATATGTCTGGTCAAGCATGTGGTACCCAAGCAGGAGATGTTTTGGCCACGCGAGATACGCTTGAGACATATGTTTCAAATAGCAGCGGTGCGATCTGATGCACTCGTCTCAAAAAAGGCCCACACCAAAGAACTTTTTGAATAATGCGCAGAGACTGCAGCGCCCTGCACATGTGGAGCTTTGGGGTGTGATGCAGTCAATGTGCTGCCCTTAGGCTGGCCCCTGGAGGGCATCCTGCCTTGTTGGTGATGTGCCGCCTCCTCCTCCTCCTCCTCCTCTCTCCTATCAGGCACCCACATTGAGTCAGTGACCTCATCATCCCCTCCCTCCTCATCACTGGAGCAAACCTGGCAGTATGCTGCAGCAGGGGGAGCATGACTGCCAGATTGCTGTCCTTTTTGGGCACCCCCTCTGTCCGTGCTCATGTTACTGCCTTCATTGAGCTCAGTATCATCATCAGAGCCTTCCAAACGCTGGGCATCCTCCTGGAGCATGTACCCAACACTGTGGTCAAACAGTTCGAGGGACTCCTCAGGAGGATATGGTGGGGCTAGGGAAGGAGTCACTGATGACATTGAGCCGAGGGAATAGGCCGCTGCTTTGCCAGACAACGTACCCTGGGCATGGGTGAGAGAGGATGAGGAGGATGAGGACAGCTTGGTCATCCACTCCACCAAGTCTTCCGCATGTTGCGGCTCAACACGGCCAGCTGCCGAAAAAAAGGCCAAGCGTGTCCCACGGCCACGTGCTGATGAGGATGCACCGTCTCCACGACCAGCACTAGACACAGAGCCTGCTTGCCCTCTCTTATTGGCTTGTGACTGTCTGCCTCTCCTTCTTGGCCTTCCAGACATACTAATGGCCTGTAGCTGCACTAAGCTGGGATATATATATATATATATATATATATATATATATATATATATATATATATATATATATATATATATACAGTGCCTTGCGAAAGTATTCGGCCCCCTTGAACTTTTCAACCTTTTGCCACATTTCAGGCTTCAAACATAAAGATATAAAATTTTTATTTTTTGTGAAGAATCACCAACAAGTGGGACACAATTGTGAAGTGGAACGAAATCTATTGGATTGTTGAAACTTTTTTAACTAATAAAAAAATGAAAAGTGGGGCGTGCAAAATTATTCGGCCCCCTTGCGTTAATACTTTGTAGAGCCACCTTTTGCTGCGATTACAGCTGCAAGTCGCTTTGGGTATGTCTCTATCAGTTTTGCACATCGAGAGACTGAAATTCTTGCCCATTCTTCCTTGCAAAACAGCTCGAGCTCAGTGAGGTTGGATGGAGAGCGTTTGTGAACAGCAGTTTTCAGCTCTTTCCACAGATTCTCGATTGGATTCAGGTCTGGACTTTGACTTGGCCATTCTAACACCTGGATACGTTTATTTGTGAACCATTCCTTTGTAGATTTTGCTGTATGTTTGGGATCATTGTCTTGTTGGAAGATAAATCTCCGTCCCAGTTTCAGGTCTTTTGCAGACTCCAACAGGTTTTCATCCAGAATGGTCCTGTATTTGGCTGCATCCATCTTCCCCTCAATTTTAACCATCTTCCCTGTCCCTGCTGAAGAAAAGCAGGCCCAAACCATGATGCTGCCACCACCATGTTTCACGGTGGGGATGGTGTGTTGAGTGTGATGAGCTGTGTTGCTTTTACGCCAAACATATCGTTTTGCATTGTGGCCAAAAAGTTCGATTTTGGTTTCATTGGACCAGAGCACCTTCTTCCACATGTTTGGTGTGTCTCCCAGGTGGCTTGTGGCAAACTTTAGACGAGACTTTTTATGGATATCTTTGAGAAATGGCTTTCTTCTTGCCACTCTTCCATAAAGGCCAGATTTGTGCAGTGTACGACTGATTGTTGTCCTATGGACAGACTCTTCCACCTCAGCTGTAGTTCTCTGCAGTTCATCCAGAGTGATCATGGGCCTCTTGGCTGCATCTCTGATCAGTCTTCTCCTTGTCTGAGCTGAAAGTTTAGAGGGACAGCCAGGTCTTGGTAGATTTGCAGTGGTCTGATACTCCTTCCATTTCAAAATGATCGCTTGCACAGTGCTCCTTGGGATGTTTAAAGCTTGGGAAATCTTTTTGTATCCAAATCCAGTTTTAAACTTCTCCACAACAGTATTACGGACCTGCCTGGTGTGTTCCTTGGTCTTCATGATGCTCTCTGCGCTTTCAACAGAACCCTGAGACTATCACAGAGCAGGTGCATTTATACAGAGACTTGATTACACACAGGTGGATTCTATTTATCACCATCAGTCATTTAGGACAACATTGGATCTTTCAGAGATCCTTGCTGAACTTCTGGAGTGAGTTTTCTGCACTGAAAGTAAAGGGGCCGAATACTTTTGCACGCACCACTTTTCAGTTTTTTATTTGCTAAAAAAGTTTAAAATATCCAATAGATTTCGTTCCACTTCACAATTGTGTCCCACTTGTTGGTGATTCTTCACAAAAAATTAAAATTTTATATCTTTATGTTTGAAGCCTGAAATGTGGCAAAAGGTTGAAAAGTTCAAGGGGGCCGAATACTTTTGCAAGGCACTGTATATATGTACTGATACTGCAGCTAGCAAAATCAACTGCCTGCCTGTAGTATGAGAACACCACCAACCTTCTACAGGTAGCTTTAGCTGAACACTGTGAGGACGCACCCCACTAACTTGTAGGTTTAGCAGAACACTGTGAGCAGGACGCACTGCACTAACTGTAAATAGTCTAGCTGCCTGACTGTGGTACTAAAAGGATCAAAAGAACACCAGTAATTTTCTTCAGGTAGCTGTATATACTGTAACAAGACAAGCCTGCCTGTCAGTAAGAAGATAACAGGAACGGATCTAGCTGAACACTGTGAGCAGGACGCACTGCACTAACTTTAAATAGTCTAGCTGCCTGACTGTGGTACTAATAGGATCAAAAGAACACCAGCAATTTTCTTCAGGTAGCTGTATATACTGTAACAAGACAAGCCTGCCTGTCAGTAAGAAGATAACAGGAACGGATATAGCTGAACACTGTGAGCAGGACGCACTGCACTAACTTTAAATAGTCTAGCTGCCTGACTGTGGTACTAATAGGATCAAAAGAACACCAGTAATTTTCTTCAGGTAGCTGTAAATACTGTTACAAGACAAGCCTGCCTGTCAGTAGGAAGATAACAGGAACAGATCTAGCTAAACTGAATACAGTGTATATATATATATATGCAACACCTGGGATGCATATATATACACAATACACTGTAAGTGCAACTAACTGACTGACTGTTCTGCCTAATCTATCTAACTCAAATCAAATGTCACTGTCTGTCTCTCTCTCTCTCTCTCTCTCTCTCTCTCTCTCAATGAACGCCGGAACACACACTACACAGGGCCGCCGTGCAGGCGGCCTTATATAGTGTGGGGCGTGTACTAAATCCCCTGAGCCTTAATTGGCCAAAGCCTCCTTGGCTTTGGCCAATTACGGCTCTCTGTTCAGGCGGCGCTGTGATTGGCCAAGCATGCGGGTCATAGTGCATGCTTGGCCAATCATCAGCCAGCAATGCACTGCGATGCCGCAGTGAATTATGGGCCGTGACGCGCCACACGAATTTGGCGCGAACGGCCCATATCGTTCGCAATTCGGCGAAAGGGGCGAACAGACGATGTTCGAGTCGAACATGGGTTTGACTCGAACACGAAGCTCATCCCTACTCATGAAGGAGCTGCTGTAATTTGTCCAGTTCTTTCCCAAGATTAGTGCAGAGACAGCCAGGCACACAACAACAATCCACTTATTGTAGCTCAGTAATCAGTCTTGGGGATATTTTTTTAGGATTTTTATTGCTGAAGAACTTGGATGGGGTCAAGGATGATATGGAATACTCCAGATTTACTGAATATTTGCAGGAGAACAATTCACTTTTCTAAGCCTCCCTGAACAGTCTCTAAGCAGGAACAACTACAGCTGGCAGAACTGAGTTCTTGTTTCAAAAGCTATACCAGTCAGGGCTACTCCTGGCTCCTCCACCCAAGGAAAACATTACACAGTCACTGGGACTCTAAGCTTAGGTCAGTTTTCACAATGTCACAGGATCACCAGACATCTGCTTCCAGTATCCAGTAGACACTCTTCAGCAAAAGGGAGAGGTTAATGCTCACAATGCCACAGGACAGGCAGACCCTTTCCAACTTCCACTAGGCTTAATGAGCTCTCCAGACCAGGTCCTTGGGTGAGTGTTCCCCTGATCGACTTTGGAAAAAGGATCTTTAGAAGTAGGCCCCCCAGCTATGCCACAGCTCACCTCAATGAACATGCACCGAACTCCAGCAGTCTGCCCAGAAAAAAAAGGATCTTTAGAAGTAGGCCCCCCAGCTATGCCACAGCTCACCTCAATGAACATGCATCAAACTCCAGCAGTCTGCCCAGAGGAAAAAGGATCTTTAGAAGTAGGCCACCCAGCTATGCCACAGCTGGGAACTCGATGAACATGCATCAAACTTCAGCAGTCGGCCCAGAGGGGCAGAGCCCCTCAGGCTGGGAACTCCTCCAGTAGGACAAGAACTCCGATAACCCAAACCCTAGACTATTTATGTTCTCTCCAGCCGTCTACTGTGCACACCTCCCCAGGAAATTACCTGAAGGACAATAAATATTCAGGCTGCCTATTTGCCTTGCCCAACCTCCTATGTTCCAGAAGCCTTTAGAAAGCAGGGGAGAGCAATCAAACCTGCAGCCCGTGAGACTAAGAACATCCAAAAACAATCAAAAACTACTCCACTACTTACAGATTAACAGAAAAATACGAAATTTGCCTAACTTCTATGCTAGAGAACAAAAGAAAGATGATCTGGAACCCAATGTGTCTTGTGCTCAGAGTTTTAGATAAGGATTTTTGGCTTTTAGATTTTTTGAATAAAAACTATAAATGATGTACAAGTGGTGCAGTGCAAAGGTTTTATTTTAATCTATCTTTAAATGCACAACCACACCTGAGATTTTGACAGAAATAAATCACAGGTGTCAAAATCTCAGGTGTGGTTGTGCATTTAAAGCTAAAGGAAAATAAAACCTTTACACTGCACTACTTGCACATAATGTTTCGTTTTTAGTCAAAAAATCGAAAAAATCGAAAAGCCAAAAATCTTTATCTAAAACTCTGAAGCACAAAGCACATTGTGTTCCAGGTCATCTTTCTTCTGTTCTCTAGCATATAAGGGTCCAGGCTGAGATGTCTATGTTGCTTCTTGATGATGTTGATGTAGCACCCGCCTAATTAGACTGCTGAAAGTTAGGCAAATTTCATTTTTTCTGTTCCTCTGTAATCAGTGGTGTAGTTGTTGATTGTTTTTGGCTGTTCTAAGTCTCACGGGCTGCAGGTTTGATTGCTCTCCCCTGCTTTCTAGCAGCTTCAGAAACATAGGCGATTGGGCAAGGCAGATAGGCTAAATATTTATTGGGCTTCAGTCAATCCCTGGGGAGGTGTGCACAGTTGGTGGTTGAAGTGGACATAAATGGTCTAGGGCTTGGAGCATCGGGGTTATTGTCCTATTGGAGAAGTTCCTAGCCTGAGGGGCTCTGCCCCTCTGGGCAGACTGCTGGAGTTTGATGCATGTTCATCGAGGTCCGAGCTGTGGCATAGCTGGGGGGCCTACTTGTAAAGATCCTTTTTAGAGCCGATCAGGGAAACACTCACAAAAAGGACTTGGTCTGGAGAGCTCATTAAAGAGTGCCTGGTGGAAGTTGGAAAGGGACCGTCTGTCTTGTGGCATTGTGAGCATTAAACTCTCTTTGCTGAAGAATGTCCACTGGATACTGGAAGCAGACGCCTGGTGAACCTATGACATTGTGAGTACTCACCTGAGCTCAGGGTCCCAGTGACTGTGTGATGTTTACTTTGGGTGGAGGAGCCAGGAGTAGTCCTGACTGGTATAGCTTCTGAAACAGGGACTCAATTCTGCCATCTCTACTTGTTCCTGCCGAAGAATGAAACTTGTAAACGGGAATAGCTTGAATTGATGAGTCTTGCTTTAAAAAAAACATCGGCTTAATTAATTAGCAAAATGGTTATTATTGTGACTACCTTTAAACCTGCACAGCACCTTACGGATCCTGCGGCATTGTGCTCCTTTCTCTGGATTCGTTTGATCCGATTCACCGGTGTGAACGAGGAAGCCGAAGCCTTTGTTTGACATTAAAGGGCTGTTTTCACACCGTCAGTATCTGAGGATGACAGATTCCTGGCACTTTAGGGACAACGTGCCCTTTGTAAGGAGGAAAAAAAAAAAAAAAGGTAAAAACGTGTCTCTTTCTGCTTTCTTTCATTCCCACACAATGCAAATCCAATCTGCTTTTGTCAGAACAAAGAAATG
The DNA here is from genome assembly GCA_037952835.1 of Lithobates septentrionalis. NCBI lineage: Eukaryota > Metazoa > Chordata > Amphibia > Anura > Ranidae > Lithobates > Lithobates septentrionalis. Next base: position 152,363 of record JBBDGP010002151.1, read on the forward strand.
AAATGTTTGAATTATTTGCATTCCTCTGGAGTATGGGAACCGTCTCTGCCTGCTGTGTGGAAATAGGAATTGCAAAGGGTGAATATTAAATGGGCCCACTTAGGACACAATATACAATGAATTCCATTGGGATGCAAATGTATTGGTACCGGTATCCAGCCAGAACCAGTTCTGTAAGTAGGAGTTAAAATGATAGATTTGAAAAGTTAGAAGGAGAAAGCGTCTTCATCTTTTTTACTAGAGGAAGTATTTGAGGTAAAGAAGAAAAAGACAAATTGATGAGGCTGTTAGGTGCAAATGGGTGACTTTTATTATCAGTTGGAAGCCGATGCATTTCGGGGGGTAACAGAATCCTTCTACTTCATGGATTTAATGTGCAGAAGTATGACTTATGCCGCGTACACACGAGCTGACTTTTCGACGGACTGGACTCCGTCGGACAATTTGACCGTGTGTGGGGCTCCAGCGGACTATTTTTTCCCAAAAGTCCAACGGTCCTAGAAATAAAACATGTTTCAAATCTTTCCGACGGACTTGAGTCCGGTCAAAAAGTCCGCTCGTCTGTATGCTAGTCCGACAGACAAAAACCGACGCTAGGGCAGCTATTGGCTACCGGCTATGAACTTCCTTATTTTAGTCCGGTCGTACGTCATCACGTACGAATCCGTCGGACTTTGGTTGATCGTGTGTAGGCAAGTCCGTTCTCTCGAAAGTCCGTCGAAAAGTCAGTCGAAAAGTCAGTCGAAAAGTCCGCCCGTGTGTACGCGGCATTATGTTGATCTGACTTTCCGACGGGAAATGTTGGATGTGAGCTTGTTGGCGGTAAGTCCGACTGTGTGTACGCTCCATGGGACAATTGTTGTCGGACTTTCCACCAACAAATGTTGGCTAGCAGGTTCTCAAATTTCCCGCCAACAAATGTCTGTTGTCGGACTTTCCGAGCGTGTGTACACAAGTCCATCGGACAAAAGTCCAAAGTACAAACCCGTACAGTATGCTCGGAAGCAGAAGCGGTCGGTCTTGTAAACTAGCGTTTGTAATGGAGAATTAATATTCGTGACGCGGCAAATTATGAAAGCTCCAAATGCAGCGCACAATTCTCTTCTTCTTTAATGGAATAATAATGAAGCTGCTTTGCTGGTGATACTGATGGAGTTATTGCAAACTAATTTTCAAAGCCTTTTCTAGTGATATCAAGAATAATATTATTATGTTTTTTGTTTCTTTTATCTGGGCAAGTTACCACAACACCATTATCCCGTAGTTTTAGGATCAAAGATACAACTATGTTGGTGTCCCTTGTCAATTTTGCATTGTATTTTTTTATATGTAACTGCCGACTCCTAAACTGTCATTTGAAGTAAAACACACAGCCAAGTATTCTTCTACACAATTTTTTTTATTGTGCATTAAAAAAAGAAAACAAATAAAATTAGACATGCTATCTGCCAATAGAACTTAACCAAAAAGTGCATTCTATGCATCCAAAAATATAGAAAATATACCAAATCAAATCATTATTATTCAACCAAAAAAATAATGTCAAAGCAATAACTCCAAGGACAATAATAAATAACACGTTATCTCCTCCGATTCCACAACATGTCTGGTTGACGAACGGCCGTTCAGAAACTAACTGAAAAGCGCTAAATGAAAAACGCAAAAAGAAAAGCGCGAATCAACACTCACCAAACTTCTACTAACACGAAATTAGCAGAAGGAGCCCAAAGGGTGGCGCTAAAGTGCTGAAAAACCACGTAGTACGTCTAGTACGTCACTACGTTCGTAATTGTTGGCCAACATTTGTGTGACCGTGTGTATGCAGGACAAGTTTGAGCCGACACCCTTCGGACAAAATTTCACGGTTTCGTTGTCGGAAAGTCCGATCGTGTGTACGGGGCTTTACTCTTTAGTGGAAAATGCAGCCGAAATAGCAATCTCTTAGTGCATGTCTACGTTTCTTTGCTTATAGCTTGTCACCAGGACAAGCTTCCCCATCTGGTGATGCAGTGCCCTCCTACATAGGCTGGGAGATAAATATTAGACATGTGCACACTGAAATGTTTTGTTTCGGAATTTCGGTTTCTTCCGAAAAATACATTTGTTTAGTTACTCCCGAAATTCGTTTTTATTTATTTTTGGTTTCGTTAAAAAATGCATTCGTCCGAAAATCTGAATTAATTAAGGTCGAATCTGTCAATTGAAGGCTTATGGTGTCTGTCGGATGTTCTAAGAAGATTCAACGAAGCAGCTAAACTGTACGACGCCGCGATTGTACATTTCCAGTCGAATGCTCCGCCCACAAGCTACAGTAGAATTCTAATGTTGCATGACACAAGTAATAATTATATTTATTAATTATTATTACTAGTCAAACAACATTAGAATTCTTCTATAGCATAAGGGTGGAGCATTTGACGGTAAATGTGCGCTCGCGGCGATTGTATGTTTTTAGCTGCTTCGCCGAATCTTCGTGTCCCTATAATGTTGAATATTTTCTCTCTAAGTCGAATAATCTTGGACTAATAGAGCTAAGGTTAGACACATTCAACCGCAGGTTCGATAGACACAGATCGCTATTGTCATCGTCATATTGAATCTCCTATCTATAACGAACTGTTGTTGCAACGATACGAATACAAAGCATTTTTTTAATTTGGAGATTTCGGATTCTGCGCGTTCATTATCGTTTGTTAAAACGAACACGAAAATCCCCAAAATTCGGACAAAAATGCATTCGGACGAAAGTGAATGCACGTGTCTAATAAATATAGTACGGGCTTCTACTGTAGCCACAGGAGCCAGAATTGTTTCGTTTGGTCTGCTCGAAACTCCACAGGCTGGGAGTTTGATTACATCCCACTGACTCTAGTAGAAGCCTCTGGAGAGTAGGGCGGGAGAATTCAAATACCTGGCTTGAATATTTAGTAGGCCCTTTCCAATCCCCTGGGAGGTGTGCCCAGATGGCGGATGGGTTCCTGCTAAATATACTTGAGTCCAGAGGAGAGGATCTTTTTCTTTTTCCCTGTATGTGAATGGATCTGTGAGCTCCAGGGGCTGCTTGCCCTGGAGCACTCCTGGGATAGACGCTGGACTTCTCTGTTGGGGTTGTTTTCCCATAGAGCGCTGCCTGTGTTTTCGTATATTCTGTTGGGGTTGTGCCTATCGACTGTGTAAATTTTGGGCCAAAATCAGTAAAGCCTTCTGTCTTGAGCTGGAGTTTTCTTGGTTTTAGGCTGTGAAATGGGGACTACCTCAGTCTTCCACGACTTGTTCTGCATTTTGGTGCATGTTCCTCATATATGCCCCGTACACACGGTCGGATTTTCCGATGGAAAATGTCCGATCGGAGTGTGTTGTCGGAAATTCCGACCGTGTGTGGGCTCCATCGGACATTTTCCATCGGATTTTCCTACACACAAAGTTGGAGAGCAGGAGATAAAATTTTCCGACAACAAAATCCGTTGTCGGAAATTCCGATTGTGTGTACACAAATCCGACGGACAAAGTGCCACGCATGCTCAGAATAAATAAAGAGATGAAAGCTATTGGCCACTGCCCCGTTTATAGTCCCGACGTACGTGTTTTACGTCACCGCGTTTAGAACGATCGGATTTTCCGACAACTTTGTGCGACCTTGTGTAGACAAAACAAGTTTGAGCCAACATCCGTCGGAAAAAATCCTAGGATTTTGTTGTCGCAATGTCCGAACAAAGTCCGACCATGTGTACGCCCTAATAGACTGTCCTAGCTGATTATCATTCCCCTGGGAATTACTAGTGCTAAAATCAAGATAGAAGTGTCTTCCATTAGCAACCTGTTCTGCGTTGGGGTGTCTTGCATCAGTCCCGATCCCCTCCCAAGTTCCACCAGCAAGAAATTTACAAAAAGACACCCCTAGACTGTTAACTGAGGCAGAGCGGATGGATGTTAGCTGTGTGCCTGGCTGCCCTGCACTGATTAGAGCAAGAACCTTGGCACAGTAAAGTGGATGTAAACCTGAATTTTTTTTTTTGATATCATACTGATTTCCTATCATTTGAGCCCAATCTTGCCACAAAGAGTTAATATATCTCTGAGCAATCCTCTTTTATTGTTCAGTGAGAAAAATCTTGACAAACTGAGAAAAACTTTGTCAAATCCTCCCCCTTGCTGTGAGTGACAGGTGATTTACATATCTCTGCACTAGCCTAAGAGACAGGCATTATTTTTTCATTCCCACCCCCCACTCCTTTCTTTAGCAGCTCTGCAAGGATTGGCTGTTCCACACCTCAGCATGATTGGACATGCTGAAGTCATGTGGTTACTTTCTTGTCTTTTCACTGGATGTTAGCGATCATAGCAGAAGTTCAGTGTTAGAAATACACAGGAGAAAATGCATATTGACTAGGGGAGTGTAGAGGTGGGCGGGGAGTCTACTGACATCACGACTCCACCCACCGAGCTCCAGAAAACAGACCCGCCCACAGAATCTGCAGTTTTTCGGGTCTCATAACAGACAGAGGGGAGACATTTGACAGGTAAAGATATATGCAGGAGGCGTGTATATCCTTATAGATAACCCCTATGGCAGTAGTTTAGAAAGGATGACATTGGGTTTACATCCACTTTAACAGCGGTTCCTGGAATGGTGCATCAGGACAAAACTTTGTGTGCAGGTGGAGGCAAAAGTGCGCATACATGTGTGCATATGCATGCACGAGAACATGCACGTGCACCTGTCACTAATGCTGGCGCCAAGTGGGCTATTTAAATTGAGATGCTGCACATAACCAGTTCTTCCTTGTCTACAGCATTCTGTGTAACCTTCTCTTTGCTATTCTACTTGACTACCCGATATCGACGTAGCCTGGCTTGACTACTCCTTCTATTCCTAATTTGCTCTTCCATTATTGACTCTAGCCTGAATTCCAACCACGCCTCTGCCTACGTAATTGTTCTCGATCTATTCATCAGTTACCAACCTGGCTGGCCTGACTCTACTGATTATCTGCCTGCAGTTCAGCCAGTTCCTGTTGATCACCCGCCTACTGCCCAGCCAGTCTCTGCCAATTTCGAAAACACAAACAAAAGAGAGCGTACTAGCCTCGTGCATTATCCCATGCACCATTTATTAATAATCTACAAATAGATATGCTCACAAACCATATGGTAAAAACAGCACATCATGGTTGCTCATCCCACTCAGCGTACTCCAGGCCTCGGGAGAACACCACCAAGATCCTAGTTGGCTTACGTGTTTCTAGGGCTATACCTTCTTTCTCAGAGCAAAATACACCGAGTTAGCTATGCCAACTAGGAGCCTGGTAGTGTTTTCCCGAGGCCCAGAGTACACTGAGTGGGATTGAGCAACCTTGACATTGATGCCTATTTTGATGGGCTGTTTTTACTATATGGTTTGTGAGTATATTTCTTTGTGGATTAATAATAAATGGTGCAGGGGATAATGCACTAGGCTGGTATACCCTGTTTTGTTTGTGTTTTGGTTGTGGGGTTTCAGGGCTCCCCCAGACCTGAGAGGGCAGCAAGGCTTGCAATGTCCCTATCCCTTAAGAAGCAGCTGTGCACAAAGAACTGTTACTAGACTATCACACTCATTCACAAGAGGTGTTTTTTTTCTGGTTAGTCTCTGCCGATTGTCGACCTGCCGCTCGACCTGACTCTGCTGATGTTCGGACTATCTACCTGCTGCTGGTGAGAAGTACAAGACATTTGTGCAACCTCTACAACACCTGTTTACTTTGTCTGTGTTGCATGTACCTCAAGTGCATGGTGAGATTTACAGCGTCATAGCCTAGTTAAGAATACAAGGCCTGGTGAAGGAGAAACTCTCAACCAATGGTGGGGCTACGTAGGACCGCATTGGTGGGAGTTACAGTGCCCAGAGGGTGCCCCTTGGATAGCCCTGTACCTCTGTGGGCTCCATAGCTGTGTACCAACTAAGTGGGGCAGCTAGAGGGGGATTACATGTCAGGAGGCCTACATGATCCACAAATCATTTGTCCTTCACATTGCTCAGCAGCGGCCTCATCCTCCTATAGCATCTCACCAGGAGCACCGGGTTTGGCCATGAAAAAAAAAGGGAAAAGCTGGTAGACCAGCCTGGAAGCCTAGCCATATTATATACTATAAATGAAACCAAAATACAATTGTCAAAGAAAGAATTGATGTAAGGTGTTAGTTGGCTATCCTATTGGGAAAATGCTTTATTTTGTAGCCCCAACAGGACCATTGAACGGTGTCCTACTTTGATATTTATCCACGTAGAACTAAATGTCAAACATAAATGTCTGAAATGGACAGTTATGCTGTTTCTGAAAAGTACATTTTTACACATCTTGCCTGAAATTAAACTAGCGTACTGTAAAATTTGCATAGCACTAGTACCGCCATAGAATTACTTAAGTATATTTCCCTGGAGACTTAATTTGGCTGGCTCCAAGCCTCAAATAACAATTTATTAATGTTAAGCCTTCAGAAAACGCTCTTCTCCTTTGCGATTAGCTCTCCTAATAATATGCTGTTGGACGTGTATCTGGAGGGGAGCAGCATCTCGCTGACAGTGACTAAATACATATTCCAGCACAACTTTGATTTTAAATCTCGGGGGAGTATTCTCTTAAATAACACAGTAGACTCTGCCTCAATACATTTTAATGCACTGCTAAAGATAAAATTTTAGGAAGATGTTATACTGGATAACTTTACTACAAAATCCTTCCTCCCAAAAAGCAGGGTTAAAAGGGGACTATCAACGTTCCACAAAGAGAGAATACAGTGATATATTAATAAAAACTCCAACATCTTTATTACATCAATAAAAACATCATAAAAAATACAGATCATGGTTGCCATATGTTGGTGTATTTATTTGGTGCGTGTATATAGCTTCAGATTGGCGTAATGGATTGAGGCTTTTCAAAGCAATCTTGCTTCTTTAGGATCCACCCCTTTATATGTGCAACCAAAGTTCATCTCTAGGAATTCCGTGGGCTTCATCTGCACACTTGGTAGATAAAGTAGTGTCACCCTCAAAAATCTAAAGTAGTGAGATCCAATCCAAAGAGTATCAAATTGGGGGCCTCCCCGCTGTCCACCAATGATTCTTTAGGATCTATGCCTTTATATGTGCAACCAAAGGTCATCTATAGGAATTTTGAGGGCTCAATCTAAGCAGTTGGGAGATAAAGTGATATCATCCTCAAAAATCTAAGGTAGTGAGATCCAATCCAAAGAGTATTAAGTAGGGGGCCTCCCCATTGTCCACCAATGCTTCTTCAGGATCACTTGGGAGATAAAGTGGTGTCCCCCCTAAAAAGCTAAAGTAGTGAGATCAAATCCGAGAAGTATCAAGTCGGGGCCATCTTTGCTGTCCATCAACGCTCCTTCAGGATCTATGCCTTTATATGTGCAACCAAAGTTATTCTATAGTAATTCTGAGGGTTTAATCCAAGCACTTGGGAGATAAAGTGGTGTCACCCTAAAAAATATGAGGTAGGGAGGCCGAATACAAGGAGTATCAAGTGGGGGGTATCCCACTGTCCACCAATGCTTCTTCAGGACCCACGCTTTCATATGTGCAACCATTATTTATAGGATTTCTGGGGGCTCAATCTGCACACTTAGGAGATAAAGTAGTGTCACCCTCAAAAATCTAAGGCAGTGACATCCAATCTGAGGAATATCAAGTTGAGGGCTTCCCTGCTATCCACCAATGCTTCTTCAGGATCTATGTCTTTATATGTGCAACCAAAGTTCATCTGTAAGCAAAAAGGAGGCTTCCATCATGACAAGTGTAGAGTATGGTGGTCCCATCCCTTACGTGTTAGACCATAGAAGAGAGGATCCCCCTTAGATTGGGACTTTGACAGACCACCAACTCTTAAGGTCAAAGATATGTATGGTTCATCTGTAGGAATTTCGAGGGCTCAACCCAAGCACTTGGGAGATAAAGGGGTGTCATCCTCAAAAATCTGAGGTAGTAAGATAAAATATGAGGAGTATCAAGTTTGGGGCATTCCCACTGTCCACCAATGCTTCTTCAGGATATATGCCTTTATATGTGCAACAAAAGTTCATCTATAGGCATTCCGTGAACTCAATCTGTGCACTTGAGAGATAAAGTTGTCTCACCCTCAAAAATCTAAGGTAGTGTTCAAAGTTCATCTATAGGAATTCCGACGGCTCAATCCAAGCACTTAGGAGATAAAGTGGTATCACCCTCAAAAATATGAGGTAGTGAGATCCAATCTAAGGAGCATTAAGTTGGAGCATCCCCACTGGCCACCAATTCTTCTTTAGGATCTATGCCTTTATATGTGCAATTAAAGTTCATCTATAGGAATTCCAGGGGCTCAATCCATGCACTTGGGAGAAAAAGTAGTGTCACCCTCAAAAAATCGAAGGTATTGAGATCCAATCCAAGGAGTATCAAGTCAGGGACATCCCTGCTGTCCACCAATGCTTCCTCAGGATATATGCTTTATATGTGCCAGAAAGTTCACTTATAGGTATTCTAAGGGGGCTCAATCCAAGCACTTGGGAGAAAAAGTGGTGTCACCCTCAAAATCTAAGGTAGTGAGATTAAATTTGAGGAGTATCAAGTCGGAGGCTTCCCCGCTGTCCACCAATGCCCAACAAAATTTCTAAAAAGATAAGGGCCAGCAAATATATAGGGCATACAAAAGCAACATCCAGCTATCTGAAGTGTTTGGTAAGCCTCACTCAGTCTCAGCACTGAGTATCAGGTCCACAAGCAATTCCATGTGGCCTCTCAGAATGGTGTCCCAATGTATACTCTCTTTGTGGCACAATGAAAGTCCCCTTTTACCTCCTCCCCTTTTGGGAGGAAGGATAATGTAGTATTGGTAGTTAGGGGATGGTGTCCAAAAATCTATCACAGGAAGATTCCACCAACAGTATACTTGGGGTAATGGATAATTTTACTAAGTTAACACATCTAATTAGAATACATCTTAGAATACATATTTGCTGAGAAACAGCACACCATTTCCCATCAAAGTGTTTGTAAACCCTTAGGGCTCTTTTACACAAGAGTTGAAAATAGGTGATTGGGTTGCGTTTCTACTGCTTCCTGACCGCCTGTCAACACCACTCAAAATTGTTAAAATCGGGAGTAGATGGAGGTGGTTACACTGCAGCATTAGCATTGCCTCGCCTTGTGTTAAGGCAAAATGAACGTTGTCTGCAGAGTGTAGCAGACGTTGATGCTTTGCAACCGCCTCCATTCACTTCCAGTCAGGAAAATACTGTGTTAAGGCCACTAGATGGGGCTGATGATTATAGGAAATAAATACTAATTTACGTCATCTAGTGGCCCTATTGCGGTATTTTCCTCCACTCTATTCTTTTCTTTTCTATATTCATCCTGGAGAGAAAATAGCGTGATAACATTTGACTTTGCCCACATTCACACAAAACAAATATACATTTTTTGCAGGATTAATAGCTGTGTATATATTTAAAGTGGTTCTAAAGCCTAAAGGTTTTTTACCTTTTTTTACCTTAATGCGTTTGTTCTGCACTCCTGAGACCTGTTTTCAGCAGAAGCCTGCTGTCGGCTGACATCACAGAGCCAGTCCAGGCTTGGGCAAGATCGCGACAATGATGTTGGGATATGCCCACGTGCCTGGACCGGCACCCAGCTCAGTTTCTCAGTGAGCCACTGAGAGGCTGAGACATCTGCTCTCGCCCAGCACTCCAGTAAGCAAGGGGGTGTGGTGTGGGGGGGGGGGCAGAGCAGACAACGGTGACTAACTGTCACCAGCTCTATGCTCATGGAGCTTTGAGAACTGAAACTGAGCTGTTTGATCGCTGGGTTCTCAGTCTTAGAGCCGGATGGAGACAGATGCAGCATCTTTTAAGGTAAATAACCTCCTGTGTAACAGGATTCCCCCCTTATACTTACCTGAGCCCATTCATGATCCAGTGCTGTGCATGAGAGCCGAGGCTCTCACAGCTCTGTCCCCCTCTCTCTGGGCAAAATGATAACAGCAGGAGCCACTCAGAAAGCACAGCGCGCTTTGCACATGCGCAGTAGGTGTCAGAGACCATGAAATCAGGACGAGACAGAAGTACAGTTAAATCACACTTGTTAAATAACAAAAGTAAAAAGAACAAACGTAGTCAAAAAATAGCCAAAGTTCAGTAACCAGAACGGATAGTCAGCCAAGCCAGAAGTCGGGGATCAATGTAGTGGAACAGCAAGCAGGACCTGGAGCCAGTCTTGAACAGGATCGCAGGAGAGCGTCTCAGTTACTGTGATGTTGACCAAGGCGAAGGCAGAGCTCCTCTGGACCGGACGGCTTAAGTAGGCAGGACTGACGAGCAGGATATCATCAACAGCTGAGTAACTGTGGAGAGATAGGAGCTGGCAATTAGCCGACAGCTGAGCGGCCAGCTCAGAGAAGGAAGGGCTGAGCCCAGCCCTGACAGTAGGAAACCAGGAGTGAAGCCAAATGTCTTCACTGCCTGATTCCCTTACCAGGAATGGCGGGAGTCGATCCTGAAGATCGGCCGGGGTGCCAACATTGCGGGCTCCCTGGACAGGTAAATGCTCCAATATTAAAAGTAAGTATTAACCTTTAATTTTTTTTTTTTAACCCAGCTAGACCTCCTCTTTAAGATGAAATGTCCCTGTTAGTTTGTTTGCGCTCTTTTCTTCTCTGTGAACTGTTTGTTGATTGGCAGTTATATAGGCTAAACGCATTTGCGAAAAGTTTAAATTAAGAAAATTATTCTTTTTGAAAAAACACAGAAATAAAATGACTGCGCTGAACATTATGGGCATCGTAATCCGGAAAGCGTTGTACAACGGTCGTCACTCGTTTACAGTGGCGCTGCAATTAAGATAATGCATTTGGAGTCACACAATAGTACAATTACTCTGCGAGCGATGAGGTTTGTGCTGACGGCCCTCAGATGGATGCGGCTGTAAAGTTTTAGCTGCTCAGTAACACGGAAATGGAAGTCAGCTAATTTTCAGAGTGTATTTGTGTTATTAAATCTCCGGTAATGTTGTGCTGCAAAAAACTATGCAAGCAATGGATGGCAAATATACAATTACTTCTCTGTGTATCCTTGTCTTCCAATACTCATGCTTTATATTTAACATTCCTTCTGTTCAGTGGCGGCTGGTGGTATATTTTTTTTTTGGGGGGGGCGGCAAACAAGAAACAATGCACCCACAGCCCCACACTTAGCCCTTCTAGAGCTTTCTCCAGATGGCGGGCGGCGGCTTCCCCTGTGACTCCTCCCTCCTTCTAGGCTGCCCATAGGCTTCTTCTCTTCACCAATTCGGTGACGGGTCCTGCTTCTTGATTGGCCCGGTAGGAGAATCACAATAGACAATAGCGAATATTAATTCGCTATTTTCACACAACTGGGTGGACCCAGGACACAGTGCTCTTCCCACCCTTTTTTGAAGCCTATTAGAGCCTCAGACTTTAATCAAGCTCCATTATTGCTCCAAGCAAATTAAAATCCACATATAAAAAGCCTACATCATCCCCGGCCTCAATCATTGATCATCAATTAACGGTAGGTACCAATGCAAAAAGTCACAATGCCTAACTTGAAAAATTGGTAACCCACCGCCAAAAATCATTTACTACCAAAGGGAAAATCTATCTCCTAAAGGAAATTTTACAATTGCTCTTCTGATTTTGTCATATATGGTATCTCCCGTCCCTGCGGCCTACTCTACATTGGTCGCACCATCCGGACTTTGCGGCAAAGGTTCAGTGAACATCGTAGGTCAGTGGAAGAAGACAGCAACCTAACTATCCCCAGACATTTCAAAGAATTCCACCAGGGTTCCACTGACGGACACCGAGTCTGAGTAATCGAACAGATGCCCAGGACTCTCCCTCTTGCAGAGCGTTTCAAACATCTGACTGGCATCCCCTGTGTCCAATCAGCACGTGATTGTGCCTCCGGCGCACCGCCCCCTTCCCCCTCCCCCAGTGGCTATTGCACATAATGACGTAGAGGTACGTGATTTCATGCAACAGAGCTGACCTGCCACAGTTAATATGCGGTTGGCGGTCAGCAAGTGGTTAAAGGGGCTGATGTGCAATGAAGGTGCAGTGTGGATGGACCTTGTTTTGGGTTTGTTTTGGGTTTGGGCTGTTTCCTCTCTAATAACCTCAAAGAGAACACTTAGTAGATGACTGGTGTGAGTATTGAGGAGTTTCCAGTATAAAAATTCATGACACGCCATCCAGACTGGGTCTTCTCCAACAGGACCAGGACCCTGCTGTTCCAGACCCCCCACCTATTTATATACACCCCAGCCCCCTACTGGTCATTCTTCCTCCCAGTGATTGAATGAGGCTGTAAGAATATGGAAGTCCAGGGTCTTCCTCTTCTAATCTACTAAATTTTAGAGATCACAGAAACCATAATCGAGTAATCGAGCCTGTAACCAGCATTTGCTACAGAGGAGCCCCCCCCCCCCAAAAAAAAAAAATTTGCCTTAATCTGACTAGCAACCCAACCAGGAAGGTGCTACATATCCTATGCGTACCAGTTCTAGAAATGATCATTTAATGACCTTTACAGTCAGAAATTATACTAAAAGCTGCATTTTTTTTTTTTTTTGCAGCCACAAATAGAGGTTTGTTTTGATTTAACATGTTCCTTTTTTTCAGTTGCTAGAGCTAACTATGAATTTCCAAACCTATTGTTAAGAAAAGCTGAACCTATTTAAGAAAAAATATTGGCTTTTTATTTTCTGGAAAAATAAGTACCGTAGTTCTTTCACTCCAAGAACTTAGACTTTATTTTTCTGCTCATTGTGCTAAAAGCTTCATGCTTTTAAGAAAAATTTGCCCTTTTCTATTTTTTTTTTAAATATGCATAAATATTTTTACATTTTAGATTCAATAGTTTCTCTTTTTTTTTTTTTTAAACAGAAAAGAAAAGTTTCACAGGAAAAATCTCTTGTTTTTTATGTACAAAAGCTACAATCTAGTTATATAGTCACATGGATTATATTTATTGCTTAAAGGGTAACTCCACTGTGAAAAAAAAAATAGCAAAAAAAAAAAAATATATACATATATATGTATATGTATATATATATATATATATATATATATATATATATATATATATATATATATATATATATATATATATACATATATACATATATATACATATATATATATATACACAGTGGGGACAGAAAGTATTCAGACCCCCTTAAATTTTCCACTCTTTGTTATATTGCAGCCATTTGCTAAAATCATTTAAGTTCATTTTTTCCCCATTAATGTACACACAGCACCCCATATTGTACACACAGCACCCCATATTGACAGAAAAACACAGAATTGTTGACATTTTTGCAGATTTTTTTAAAAAGAAAAACTGAAATATCACATGGTCCTGTAATTTTCAGGAAAATGCAATATGGCGACCTGGGGACGTCCCCGACCCCCCCCCCCCCCCCCCGAGATGTAATTTCCTGCTTGTGTGATTGGCTCACTGATTTTGCCAGAAATCTACACTAAGATGCAAGTCCGTTTTTAGGAATCCTCTGTAACAGAAATGTCATTTTTGGTGAGATACTCCCTAAGGGTTAAAGTAGAAGTCCATTCAAAAGGTAATTAAGCTTAAACCTATTCCTAACCCCATTTTAAGCCTTGTGCTACCCTGTAAAGGAAAGAGATGTATACTTACCCAGTGCCGGGACAAGGTCCTCTAGAGCCCAGGGTGAACATGCCAAATTGCCCCCCAGATGTAAGAGCATTATGTGTCAGCAACCCCCCCCCACGCACTTTCTGCCCCTCAAATTTCCCCCCAAGCAAAAATCCTCTGCCCTCCACTCCAAACCCCCCCCCTCCCAGCACTAATTTCCCTCCCCCAATCCCCCATCCTAGCAAAATTCCCCCCTCCCCCCCAATTTCTCCATCTAGCACAAATGACCCCCAATCACCTCTACTAGCACAAATCCCCCTCCTAAAAAAATCCCCCTACTAGCACAAATCCCCTCCCCCCATATTACTTTTTATAGCACAAACTTCCCAAATCCCCCATCCTATCACAAATCCTCTTCCCCCATCTCCCCTCTCATCACAAATCCCCCTCCCCCCAAATCACCACTCCTAGCACACCCCCCAAATTCCACCTCCCAACACAAATCCCCTCCTCCCAATATCCTTGTGGTGCCCCCAAACCTCACATGATACCACAGTGCCCAGGGCAGCCACCCCTTATCCCAGCTCTGTACTTACCTAATCTAAGGGCATTCTGGTAGGGTCACATGATCAGGTTCCAGTGCTGACTTCACTGTAAAGGATGTCCCTACGGACTAAGACAGTGATGCCATTAAAAAATATATATGTAATGGCTGCGCTTAGGACAAAGGTTAAGGTGTGCAAACCCCCTGAAAGGAGCTTCCCTAAGGATCCTCCAAAAAGTATAAATAATCCACAATGGGGTAGGCGCTCCCTATAGGGTTATATGGGATGACCAACTACAGTGGGGGAGGGGGGGGGGGGGATTTCTCCTATTGTCCTAGACGTAGTATTCTAAACTAAAGTAAATGAGGTTTACAAACAACATGTAAGTCCTAATGGTGGTCCAAGGAGACCACAAATAAATTGTACCAAGATAGTAACACTCTTAAGTGTTAAGAAAATTCATAGTAAATGGTGAACACATAAAAATAAATATAATTATAAAAAATAAAGAGTGTGAACTAGACACCTAAATTTGGTAGTGATTCAATTTCAAAAGGAGGCCACCATATAGTATAGTGGTTAAGCATTAAACAGACACCTAAAATTGCACCTCTACCTACTAATTCAAGTATATGCAAATAACACCAAACAAATTATAAATAGTGATTGTAGTCCATAGGTTGATAGATGTCTGCAGTAAACGTGTATAAATTTTCTTCAAACCAAGCCGTGACTGAAGTGCTTTTAAATATTCTTAGTGACTTTTGTGCTCCCCCTCAAGGGTCCCCACTCACCGAATCCAACAACCCCAAAGTGGCCTACAGCATATGATTGTATCATCCACGATCTCCTCACCACCGCAATCATGTAGGGCACCCAGGGTAATCTCCGATCTCCGTATTGATGGTTAAATTATATTGATGGTAGCTCCTGAAGGCTCCATTTAAGTATCTTGTAGGAACATGCAGTCATTGCCTGACGTTTTCTGGGGCTCTCAGTTCACACCGTGTATGCTCCGCCCATTTCCTCCTCTCTCCACTAACATCACTTCCAACGGCCCTTAGTGGATGAATACTAGCCGCTACCAAGCTAGAAAAGTCATGATGTCCTAGCACACCCCCCCAAATTCCTCCACCCAACACAAATCCCCTCCTCCCAATATCCTTGTGGTGCCCCCAAACCTCACATGATACCACAGTGCCCAGGGCAGCCACCCCTTATCCCAGCTCTGTACTTACCTAATCTAAGGGCATTCTGGTAGGGTCACATGATCAGGTTCCAGTGCTGACTTCACTGTAAAGGATGTCCCTACGGACTAAGACGGGGATGCCATTAAAGTTCATGTGCATGTAAAGGCAGGTGTCCCAATACTTTTGGTAATATAGTGTATATGTGTAAATTGACAGCTCTATATAAGTACCTGAAATAAAAAAAAACGAAATGCCAATCCATTTTACATCTGCCTAAATAATCCCATCACAGCCGTCTATACAAGTTGCTGGGTCTTATGTTTCAGTGCAGCGAAGCGTTAATCCTTACATACACACAAAGAGAAATCAAAGGATTTCAGGCTGCTGGAGATGCTGTAAAATGCACGACACCAACAAAGCTATAAATCTGTGACAGCAGCAAGACGAGCATTAACTAGAAGAATTCTCACATTTGCTCTTTTCACCCTAGCATAGTGACATTATAACACACCGTAATTTTTATGTAAAGAGCACACCGGCGGTGAATGAGATCATTTATGGTCCCGTCAGAGACTAGGAGGCGGCCTTTGTGTTCTTCACATGAGAAAAATATCTCACAACATTAATAACATCCGTTCATCAGAACAGGCAACAGCAATTTCTTGAGAAAAAAAATGTAACATTATAGAAATGTTTCCAATGTGGCAAATGAGCCAAAAATTATATCTGCTGGCCAATCAAACTGCTCACCCTTAAGACCCTTTATAGGAGATCTAATATCGCTTGATGTATAAAGGGTTAACAACTTCCATAGCCAGGTTCATATGTAGTAACAAACATGGTATCTGGACAGGTCTCTCTTTGGGAGACTCCTTCACCAAGTACTTGGTGGACTGGTCTTGGATAGCTCCTAAGGAGCGAGGTCCAACTGGCTTTGGTCTAGGTAGACCATGGTCTACCTTGACTCTGTCAGGAGTCTTGTGCCAGTGAGGTTCAGGGTCAGAGGCCCTTTCTCTACAAAGGATTGGCCATACTGTAATCTCTGTGCACTTTTTTGTCCGTTGTGATTTCATGGTTCACTTTTTTTTCTTGTTCACAGGAGTTTCCACAAAGCACTACACCAAGTAGCTTAAAAAAAGTTAATAAAGGGTTAAAGCATGGGGGATCCTTAACTACTCAAAAGAAGGGTTAACAACTTCCATAGCCAGGTTCATATGTAGTCATAAACATGGTATCTGGACAGGTCTCTCTTTTTTTTTTTTCACAGGAGTTTGATAAAGCACAGCACCAAGGAGCTTAAAAATAACGTTAGTAAAGGGTTAAGGCATGGGGACCATTGACTACCCAAAAGAAGGGTTAACAACTTCCATAACCAGGTTCATAAGTAGTCATAAACATGGTATTTGGACAGGTCTCTCTTTGGGAGACTCCTCCACCAAGTATTTGATGGACTTGTCTTGGATAGCCCCTAAGGAGTGAGGTCCACCTGGCTTTGGTCTAGGCAGACCATGGTCTACCTTGACTCTGTCAGGAGCCTTGTGCCCGTGAGGTTCAGGGTTAGAGGCCCTTTCTCTACAAAGGATTGGCCATACTGTAATCTCTGTGCACTTTTTTGTCTGTTGTGATTTCATGGTTCACTTTTTTTTTGTTCACAGGAGTTTCCACAAAGCACTACACCAAGAAGCTTAAAAAAACGTTAGTAAAGGGTTAAAGCATGGGTGATCCTTGACTACTCAAAAGAAGGGTTAACAACTTCCGTAGCCAGGTTCATATGTAGTAACAAACATGGTATCTGGACAGGTCTCTGTTTGGGAGACTCCTCCACCAAGTACTTGGTGGACTGGTCTTGGATAGCCCCTAAGGAGTGAGGTCCACCTGGCTTTGGTCTAGGTAGACCATGGTCTACCTTGACTCTGTCAGGAGCCTTGTGCCCGTGAGGCTCAGGGTTAGAGGCCCTTTCTCTACAAAGGATTGGCCATACTGTAATCTCTGTGCACTTTTTTGTCTGTTGTGATTTCATGGTTCACTTATTTTTTTTGTTCACAGGAGTTTCGATAAAGCACAGCACCAAGGAGCTTAAAAAAAAACGTTAGTAAAGGGTTAATGCATGGGGACCATTGACTACCCAAAAGAAGGGGGGAGACAAGAGTAAATAATTGAGACTTTTGACTGTGCCACCGAGAAATCACACGTAAGGAATAAAATATGTATTTTTTTTTATCATTTCTATATTTCAAAAAAACATATAAAACCACATGAAAGAGAAGAATAATCTTCAGTAAGAGAATAGCTTGTGTGGTGTCCACTGTTTTGGATCAATGCGTTTGTGAAGGACTTTTTCAGGATCCACACCCAATTATTTGTACAATAGCTCAATAATTCTACAATAATAACATAATATGTAAAGACAAAATAACAAAGAAAAAAACTTCCAAACACAAAAATAAAAATCAGTTCAACATCAGATATACTGTATAATCCCCCAAAAATCTCAAAAGATTCCCAGCGGTAAATTTTGGCTTTCAAAGGGAATTTATGGGGTAAGTGTGAAGATTAGTGTTCAGTTTTTATTGGGGAGGGAGGGGTTTTATCTTTGCTGACACATAGTGCTCATACATTGGGGGGGGGGGGGGGGCGCCGTTTGGCATCCTTGCACTGTGCGCTAGATGCCCTTGTCCCTGCACTGCCCACTGATTATGTCATTGAGTCTAAAATTAGATATATATTGACAACAAAAATGTTTTATTTAAAAATTCCATTTGCCATTGTTGATGGGGAAGAGGGTAGGGAAGAACCATGAAGGTAAGATATAAGCCGATTAAACTTCCGCTTTAAAGCTCACCATGGCAGTGCCGCCTTAGACTTTGGGATTTATGCTAAACTTTGCCTTTCCTCCTGATCCTGGATGTTACATAACATGCACTTTAGTTGTATTTCATTAATCAACTTTCTAGCACATCGGAAAGGGAGCATCAAAATGCAATTTTAGTCCTCTGGAGTAAAGCGATCATGGACGGGGTAATAGCCGTGTTGGTAAAAAATGACGCGGTGAATAATTCATAAGGCGGCGTTCCCTGGCGGCACTCTTCTCGCGATGCATCTGTGCCTCCCCTGCTGTTGGGTAAACATTGATACACAAAATGCAGATCTAAAACCAATCATCGCTCTTCCCGCGGCATCTTTTACCTTCTCTCCCTGTGTAGAGTAAATTGCAGAATATAGTTATTGAAAGCATTTCAGATTTTGGAAAACTTCTTAAAAATGTATTTATTCCGTGAGTGGCTCCCCTCCTGCCTGTGCCTGAAATGTGAACCGAACGTCTGCCTGCAAACATAACGTGAAATATAACCATGGCAAGCCCAGAAGGAGAAGGGAGGTCAACATGATTACAAAACCAGCCTGTAAGCAGATTGCCTATTAATGCCACCTCTTGCCTCATGGACATCCTACTGGAACCTTGTGGAACACAAGGATTGGGGTTTGGCAACTCTCCTACCTTCAAGGAAGGCTCCACCATCTTGTTTTCACCCATGTACAACAAGCCCAAAGCCATGCAATGGGAAATTAGATCCTTCTCTCCAAAAAAGAATGTCCAGTCAGATCTTGCTTTTCCAGCAATTTACTAGAGTGTGAATGTCATCATACGTCTCAGACTCAGGGAACATTTGAATGAAAATGTTGAATGCTCATGGAACTGGCACATTGGGTCAGCATTTTCATGGTTAAAACAAGCAGTGAACAGGCATCCTAATGCCTCTTCACCATCTTCCAATCCTCTCTACTGCAAATCACTGTTCAGCAGGGCGATAAGGGCTGCCACACCCTCAGAATGAGCCCTAAAACCAGTGAGCCTGACAGAGGTCTACTAGTAATGCAAAAAAGACGATACTTCTCAGAAAAGTATGAACTTATAATGCATCTTTTGTCATTGGTATGTCATCTTACATTGCACCCTTTAGCCATGATGAAGGGTGACTGGAGGCGGGGTCCGGACCAAACCAATCAATAAAGTGGGCCTGAAGGGCAGTTTCTGAATATTACGAGGCTAGGTCTGGGTGGGAACAACCTGTAAAGTGGGCCTAATTTGGGTATGCCCACTAGAAAAATTTGGATCATGTGCAGGGTTGGCTGTATCCCAGGATCTGGCATAGTCATGTCAGTAAGTAAGGGGTTTTTTTTTAGAATAGGCAATGGATAACCCCCTTGTTAGTTTTTTTCTGTCTCCTTTTCCTGTATCCTATCAAAGAAAAAACCCTTCACTTTCTGTCCAGAGACACAGTGATAGGTAAAAGGAGAACCCTTCAAAGTGAGGAGATAAATGTCTCTTAGACAGTTGTTACCAAAACAGGTTTAGAAATTGGAAGATATACCATGTGTTTCTCTGACAACTGAAAAATCTTGGACTTCCCACCAACAGGATGAATAGTGAGGGGAAATCTCACCAGCATGTTCAATTAAGCCTCAGAACCTGCAATAAACTGTCCAGAAAGTTCCAGTACTAGGAAGGGTAGGAGACCCAAAACCCACATTTTACTGTTCACTCATCCACAGTACAATACTGCCAAATGTACACCTTCTATTAACCTTCTATCAAGAGGATTCTCTATTCCTGGATGTTCCAGGCACTGAACAATTGGCCAATGCTCCACCTAAGCCAACGGAATGTGAATCTTCCATGATGAGAACTTCTCACTGCTGGACAAGAGAAGAAGCCAAAAGAAGGCCTCACTTGTCATGTGACTGGCAAGACGATGTCAGAAATTTAGCTATGCATTCATAAATGTCCTAATCATTTCCTTTGGGTGCCTAAAGGGGGAGAAATCTGCCCAACTGTAAACAGGGCTTTAACTCTTTCTCATTGTATAACTTACCCCCGAAGGGGCCACTGAAAATCTGCCCCAGGTTTTCTCTTTTTTAGTAAAACAAGGACAGAGGGCGCACCAGCCTTGCGCATTACCTTTGCAACAAACAGTATTTTTATTGAATAAAATATTATACTCACAAACAAGTGATAAAATCAAGCAAGAAATTTACAGTCCATCAGTAACATCATCCAACATGGTCTGCTGGCTGGTAAACTTGAGTGGGATGAGAGTAATCCAAGGTTAGTTGATGCGTTTCGAGCTCTTTCTCAGAGCTCTCTCATTTTAGTACAGCAGCTGCCAGTCACACAAACACAGATCTATGCATGCCGTCATAAGTCTGTCTTATTAGTATGTGTTGGTAGGAAACTTTAACAAGAGAGGAGTTTAGGGTCACAGGGTACTTTAAAAGGACCAATAGCAATAATAGGAGGACACGATTCTAACTAGACATGTGCAATTCGTTTTGTCCCGAATTAGTTTTTTTAACGAATTTCCACAAATTTGTTAATTCGGAAATATCCGAATTAAGGAAAACACGTTTAACTAATTTTTTCGAATATACCTAAATTTGGATCTTCGAAAATTCATAAATTCGTAAATTCAAATATTAGAAAATAAGAACGAAAATCCAAAAATTCAAACTAACTAACTAACTAACAATAAATAACTATTAAATTATAGGTTTGGAATTTCCTTTCAAATTTGTCTGTTAGTGAACGTAACAAATACGAATTTATCCGAAGTTGCAAATCATCCGAAATAATGAATGCCGTCTCTAAACGAATGGAACATATCGAATTAATAATAATAAATAATAATAATAATAAAAACTTGTATTATTATTATTATTATTATTATTCATAATAATAATTTATTCCATTCCATTTGTTTAGATGTGGCATTCATTATTTCGGATAATTTGTAACTTCATATAAATTTGTATTCAATTTTGAAAGGAAATTCCAATACCTATAATTTAATAGTTAGTAGCTAGTTATTTAGTTGGTTAGTTAGTTAGTTAGTTAGTTAGTTAGTTAGTTAGTTAGTTAGTTAGTTAGTTAGTTAGTTAGTTAGTTAGTTAGTTAGTTAGTTAGTTAGAATTTTTGGATTTTCGTTCTTTTGAATTTCCTTTATTTTCGGATTTTCGAATTTCCGAATTTCCAAAATGTAGGATTTTCGAACTTTGAATTTCTGAATTTTCTAATATTCAAATTTAAGAATTTATGAATTTTCGAATATTCAAATTTACAAATATTATGAAAAATTTGTTACAACGGGTTTTCGTTAACTTTTATTAGTTAGTTAGTTATTGTTTGGAATTTTCGGATTTTTGTTCTTTAGAATTTTCGGATTTTCTTTCTTATTTTCGGATTTTTGAATTTCAGAATTTACGAATTTTTGTATTTTCGAATTTACTAATTTACTAATTTTCGAATTCATGAATTTTCAAATTACGAACTTATGAATTTTCAAATTTTCGGATTTTCGCATTCACAAATTTACAAATTTACAAATATATGATTTTTCGATTTTATGAATTTACAAAGCTTTGTATTTTCAAATTTACGAATTTTAAAATTGACAAATTACCCAAAAAACTAAAAAATAAATAATGAAACTAAAACAAACAAATTTTTCAGCAATGCACACGTCTAATTTTCAAGAATTTTCTAACAGCGGCCTTTCCTGAAGGTAACAGGGAGTGGTCACTAAATCTAAGACTCTATTAGCCCCAGTCCATAATGTAGCCTCTAGCATTTACTGTAAATCCCTTCTCCAGACACCAGGACTTCAGAATAGTGCCCTCCAGCAAATATTCCTTTAGCAGTCTTACCACGACCCTCAGCCTAGCTCCTACTGAGACCCAGACTGAAATCTCCTGTCTCAGAACCTCTCCTCTAGAGGCAGTAGCCCCCCAGGAGACTGGAAACTCTCCCTGAAGAGGAAATGCACTTACCCAGAGTTTCCCAAACATGTATCACCTACCCAGACACTTTCTGGAGGCCTGCTTTCAGGAATTGCCTGGAGCATGACAAATATTCATACTGGTCATCTGCCCGTGGGGAGGTGCAACATTTTGCGGTGGCAGTAAACACTTAAGAGTCCAGTTGTAGAGAACAAAACTTGTATTAATGTTAAAGTGCGGCAATACACAACAAGCCTTGTGGAAAAGCACCCGACCAGGAACACTCACAGAATGTAACAGCGATGTGTAGCGGTCTAGCGGAGCAGGTCTAAGATGTGCCGACAACGTCTGTCTTGAGGGGAAGAATTTGGCAAGCCCAGTCTGTACCCAAATGGGGAGGTCTCCAGGAAGCATGGCAGCTCCCTATCCTTTTCCCTACTTGTCTGGAACCTCTTCTTACCACTCATGGCCAGTGCTAGACTATTTTGTGCCCTAGGCAAGACCAGCTCCTCCCTCCCAAAAAAAAAAAAAAGATGGTCTCCTCCCTTAGCTCCCTTGTGAACCCAGTATAGAAAGACAGGGAAGCTAAATTCAGCAATGGGCAAACAGTTTATTAAAAGAATGTTCTAACAACTCACATGTTAAATTGTACATATCTAGCATGTCAAATCCAAACGGTCATAGTGTCCCCGTCCATCGGGACCCACCGATGATGGAAAACCACGGCTGCTTGCGGTGCTCACAGGGCTGGAGGAGCTGTATAGGCATGTATAGGCAGCCCGCCTCCCAAGCTGACATCTCTTTCGCCCTATTCCTACGGGTGCGCTCCAAGCCGGTTTACAGGAGCCCTGTAACTTCCTACATTTCCTCCAGCCTTGTGAGTAGGGATGAGCCGAACACCCCCCGGTTCGGTTCGCACCAGAACCCGCGAACGGACCGAAAGTTCGCACGAACGTTAGAACCCCATTGACGTCTATGGGACTCGAACGTTCGAAATCAAAAGTGCTCATTTTAAAGGCTAATTTGCATGGTATTGTCCTAAAAAGGGTTTGGGGACCCGGGTCCTACCCCAGGGGACATGTATCAATGCAAAAAAAACTTTTAAAAACGGCCGTTTTTTCGGGAGCAGTGATTTTAATGATGCTTAAAGTAAAAAAAAAAAGTGAAATATTCCTTTAAATATCGTACCTGGGGGGTGTCTATAGTATGCCTGTAAAGTGACGCGTGTTTCCCATGTTTAGAACAGTCCCTGCACCAAATGTCATTTTTAAAGGAAAAAATCTCATTTAACCACTTGCTTACTGGGCACTTAAACCCCCCTCCTGCCCAGACCAATTTTGAGCTTCCAGCGCTGTCGCACTTTGAATGACAATTGCGCGGTCATACAACACGGTACCCAAATGAAATTTTTATCATTTTTTTCCCACAAATAGAGCTTTCTTTTGGTGGTATTTAATCACAGCTGGGGTTTTTATTTTTTGCTAAACAAACAAAAAAAGATGGAAAATTTTGAAAAAAAAAAAATCATGTTTAATAGTTTGTTATAAAATTTTGCAAACAGGTCATTTTTCTCCTTCATTGATATGCGCTGATGAGGCGGCACTGGTGGGCACTGATAGGCTGCACTGATGGGCACAGATAGGCACAGATAAGGCGGCACAGATAGGCACAGATAAGGCGGCACTGATAGGCACAGTTAAGGCGGCACTGATAGGCACAGTTAAGGCGGCACTGATGGGGACAGATAAGGCGGTACTGATGGGCACAGATAAGGCGGCACTGATGGGCGGCACGGATAGGTGGCCCGGATAGGTGGCACAGATAGGTGGCACAGATAGGTGGCACAGATAGGTGGCACTGATGGGGGGGCACTGATGGGGGGCACTGATGGGGGGCACTGATGGGTGGCACTGATGGGCAGTGATGGGCGGCACTGATGGGCAGTGATGGGCGGCACTGATGGGCATTTATGGGCACTGGTAGGTGACACTGATGGGCACTGATAGGTTGCACTGATGTGGGTGCTGATGGGTGGCACTGATGTGGGTGCTGATGGGTGGCACTGATGGGTGGCACTGTGGGCACTGATGGATGGCACTGTGGGCACTGATGGGTGGCACTGTGGGCACTGATGGGTGGCGCTGATTGATGGCACTGTGGGCACTGATGGGTTAATCTGGTGGGCTCTGGTAGGCAGCACTGCTGCCTATTGCTGTGTGACAGATGGTTGCCGTGATCGGGACTGATGTCCCGATCACGGCCGCCGGTGATCGGGTTTTTTTTTCCTCCTCACGCTGTCAGCGCGAGGAGGAAAAATAGCCGATTACCGGCTCTGTTTACATCACATGATCAGCTGTCATTGGCTGACAGCTGATCATGTGGTAAGGGGTTGGGACCAACCCCTTACTCTGATCTGTGATCAGGCGAGTCTCATAGACTCGCTGATCACCGAGCGCGCCGCGCGCGCCCTGCAGGGGGCGCGCAGGCCGCTCGTGCACGGGACGACGTCAATGGACGTAGTCCCGGCAATTTAGATCCGCGCTGTTGCCGTCATTTGGCAATGGCCCGGATCTGAAGCAGTTAAAACTGCTTGCGGGTTTAATGTCATGTCGGGTCATGGCAATATGGATGAAAATCAGTGAGACAAACGGCATGGGTACCCCCCCAGTCCATTACCAGGCCCTTTGGGTCCTGTATGGATATTAAGGGGAACCCCGCACCCAAATTAAAATAAGGAAAGGCCCTATATACTCTGAACAGCAGTATACAGGCGGTGCAAACAAGACAGGGACTGTAGGTTTGTTGTTAAGTAGAATCTCTTTGTAATTTTGAACGGGTACATTTTTAACGTGTTTAGCTCCAGCCAAAAAATCTTTTTTAAGCTTTTTGGAAAACATAGGGAAGGGTTATCACCCCTGTGACATTTGTTTTGCTGTCTTTCCTCCTCTTCAGAAGATTTCACCTCACTTTTTTGTCCCAATGAAAAATGTTTTTTGAAAATTTGGGTTTTTTTGTGGAACAAGGATTGGAAAGCATCAGTGGAAAGGAGAAATTGTTTTCCCATATTAACTCTTACAGGAGAGAATTTCCCTTCCTAGGGGTAGATTTCATCTCACTTCCTGTTGTCTCCTTCCGTTTGCAAGTAGGAGTCGTTTGTAAGTTAGATGTTTGAAAGTAGGGTCCTGCCCTATATACTCAGCAGAAATTTGGGCCTTAGGTGTTGCTGTGGCCACAACACTGTAAGCCCTCACAGGGCCCTGCTGTGAAATATTAGATCAAGAATTATAATTACATGCCCCTGTTGAACAGGAGCTGAAAAATTAGGCCTTAGGCACTGGTGCTGGTGCCACAACACTGCAACCCCTCACAGACACTCTAGTTGGAACGCAGGAACGAGCCCTGCTGCAAAGTATTGCTTCAAAAATTGTAATTACACGCCCCTGTTAGACAGGGGCAGAAAAATTGGGCCTTAGGCACTGGTGCTGGTGCCACAACACTGCAACCCCTCACAGACACTCTAGTTGGAACGCAGGAACGAGCCCTGCTGCAAAGTATTGCTTCAAAAATTGTAATTACACGCCCCTGTTAGACAGGGGCAGAAAAATTGGGCCTTAGGCACTGGTGCTGGTGCCACAACACTGCAACCCCTCACAGACACTCTAGTTGGAACGCAGGAACGAGCCGTGCTGCAACGTATTGCATCAAAAATTGTAATTACACGCCCCTGTTAGACAGGGGCAGAAAAATTGGGCCTTAGGCACTGGTGCTGGTGCCACAACACTGCAACCCCTCACAGACACTCTAGTTGGAATGCAGGAACGAGCCCTGCTGCAAAGTATTACATCAAAAATTGTAATTACACACCCCTGTTAAAGAGGGGCTGAAAAATTGTGCCTTAGGCACTGGTGGTGGCGCCCAGAACCAAAAATGTTCTTACAAGCTATCAGCGTGATGATTGAGGAGGAAGAGGATAATTACTCAGGGATAGTCACTCAGCATCAGCATAGGCAGTCTTTGAAGGGATCTGAGATTTCAAAAAAAAATTATTCGGTTACATCAGCATCAGGTGCTTGGTAGCTGGTGGTGATCCAAGACTGATTCATTTTTATGAAGGTCAGCCGATCGACCGAGTCGGTGGACAGACGCACCCTGTGATCGGTTACCACGCCTCCAGCAGCACTGAATGTGCGTTCCGAAAGAACGCTGGATGCAGGACAGGCCAGTAGCTCAATTGCATACTGTGCAAGCTCTGGCCAGTGATCCATCCTCAAGACCCAGTAACCCAGAGGATTTTCGGTGGGAAAGGTGTCCAAGTCTGATCTTGCCCCTAGGTATTCCTGCACCATGTAAAACAGACGCTGGCAATGGTTGCTGGAACCGATCATACCTTGGGGCTGCGGGCCAAAAAATTGTCTGAACGCATCGGTCAGACGGCCACCTTCTCCACCGCTCCTTCTTTGACTGACCGAAGCCTCAGCAACACGTTGTCCAGAAACAGGAGTTTGTAACCTCCCAGTCTCTGGGAACGCGTTGCACAGACCTTTCTGCAAGGCCTCCCGAAGATGTTTCATCCTCTGCTCCCTCTGCGATGGCAAGATAAGGTCCGCAACCTTACCCTTGTAACGTGGATTAAGGAGGGTTGCCAGCCAGTATTGGTCCTTCTCCTTGATACCACGAATACGAGGATCCTTACGCAGGCTTTGCAGGATCAGGGAGGCCATGCAGCGTAGGTTTGCTGAGGCATTCGGTCCGGAGTCTTCTGGGTCACTAAGGACAACAACGTCCGCAGCCACCTCCTCCCAGCCACGTACAAGTCCATGTGTTCCTTGGGACTGATCCCTTAAAGACTGCTGCTGATGCTGAGTGCCAGGCTCCACCTCCATACTGACACAATCTTCCTCCTCCTCCTCCTCCTCCTCGTTCTCTTCCTGTGTGATCGGCGGGCACGCAGGAACACTGTCTGGATAAAGGGGGCCTTGAGAGCTAAGGAAGTCCTCCTCTTCCTGCCTCTGTTCTGCCTCAAGTGCCCTGTCCATTATTCCACGCAGCGTGTGCTCCAACAGGTGGACAAGGGGGACAGTGTCACTGATGCATGCACTGTCAGTGCTCACCATCCTCGTGGCCTCCTCGAATGGTGACAGGACAGTGCATGCATCCCTGATCATGGCCCACTGGCGTGGGGAAAAAAAAACAAGCTCCCCTGACCCTGTCCTGGTGCCATAGTCGCACAGGTACTCATTGATGGCCCTCTGCTGCGTGTGCAGCCGCTGCAGCATGGCCAACGTTGAGTTCCACCTGGTGGGCATGTCACAGATTAGGCGGTTCTTGGGCAGGTTAAACTCCTTTTGGAGGTCCGTCAGCCGAGCACTGGCATTATATGACCGGCGGAAATGCACACAGACTTTCCTGGCCTGCCTCAGGACATCCTGTAAGCCCGGGTACCTGCCCAAGAACCGCTGCACCACCAAGTTAAGGACGTGAGCCAAACAGGGCACATGGGTCAGTTGTCCCTGTCGGAGGGCAGAGAGGAGGTTGGTGCCATTGTCGCAAACCACCATTCCTGTCTTAAGTTGGCGTGGCGTCAACCACCTCTGAACCTGCCCCTGCAGAGCTGACAGAACCTCTGCCCCAGTGTGGCTCCTGTCCCCCAAGCACACCAGCTCAAGCACCGCATGGCATCTTTTGGCCTGCGTACTTGCGTAGCCCCTTGAACGCCTACGGAGCACCGCTGGTTCCGAGGAAGAGGCCATGGAGGAAGAAGAAGAGGAGGGGGTGGAGGAGAGAGGTGTGTCACAATCAGCATTTTGGAGGCGTGGTGGCGGAACAACCTCCAACACTACTGCACCTTGTCCTGCATCCTTCCCAGCTGCCAGCAGAGTCACCCAATGCGCCGTGAAACTTAGGTAACGTCCCTGTCCATGCCTGCTGGACCATGAGTCAGCGGTAATATGCACCTTACCGCTGACCGCCCTGTCCAGCGAGGCATGGACATTGCCTTCCACATGCCGGTAGAGAGCCGGAATCGCCTTCCGTGAGAAAAAGTGGCGTTTGGGTACCTGCCACTGAGGAACCGCACATTCCACAAACTCACGGAAGGGGGCAGAGTCTACCAACTGAAAAGGCAGCAGTTGAAGTGCTAGCATTTTTGCCAAGCTAGCATTCAACCGCTGGGCATGTGGATGGCTGGGAGCAAACTTCTTTCGGCGGTGCAGCAGCTGGGGCAGGGAAATTTGCCTGGTACAATCTGACGTCGGTGTACCAAAAGCAGATTGCCCACAAGTACTTGGCTGTGACACACCTAATTCTACACCTTCATTCCTCTCACTGCAGGTCTCAGAGAGGACTGAAGGTCTAGTGGGGTTGGATATCTCAGCTGATGAGGAGCAAGGAGAGATCCTCTTTGTTCTTTGGTGTGGGTCTTTTAGATACGCTTGCCAACGAACTGCATGGCAGGTCAACATATGTCTGGTCAAGCATGTGGTACCCAAGCGGGAGATGTTTTGGCCACGCGAGATACGCTTGAGACATATGTTGCAAATAGCAGCGGCGCGATCTGATGCACTCGTCTCAAAAAAGGCCCACACCAAAGAACTTTTTGAATAACGCGCAGAGACTGCAGCGCCCTGCACATGTGGAGCTTTGGGGTGTGATGCAGTCAATGTGCTGCCCTTAGGCTGGCCCCTGGAGGGCATCCTGCCTCGTTGGTGATGTGCCGCCTCCTCCTCCTCCTCCTCCTCCTCTCTCCTATCAGGCACCCACGTTGAGTCAGTGACCTCATCATCCCCTCCCTCCTCATCACTGGAGCAAACCTGGCAGTATGCTGCAGCAGGGGGAGCATGACTGCCAGATTGCTGTCCTTCTTGGGCACCCCCTCTGTCCGTGCTCATGTTACTGCCTTCATCGAGCTCAGTATCATCATCAGAGCCTTCCAAACGCTGGGCATCCTCCTGGAGCATGTACCCAACACTGTGGTCAAACAGTTCGAGGGAATCCTCAGGAGGACATGGTGGAGCTAGGGAAGGAGTCACTGATGACATTGAGCTGAGGGAAGAGGCCGCTGCTTTGCCAGACAAAGCACCCTGGGCATGGGTGAGAGAGGATGAGGAGGATGAGGACGGCTTGGTCATCCACTCGACCAAGTCTTCCGCATGTTGCGGCTCAACACGGCCAGCTGCTGAAAAAAAGGCCAAGCGTGTCCCATGGCCACGTGCTGATGAGGATGCACCGTCTCCACGACCAGCACTAGACACAGAGCCTGCTTGCCCTCTCTTATTGGCTTGTGACTGTCTGCCTCTCCTTCTTGGCCTTCCAGACATACTAATGGCCTGTAGCTGCACTAAGCTGGGATAGAACACCTGTAATTTTCTTCAGGTAGCTTTATATACTGTAACCAGACAAGCCTGCCTGTCAGTAGGAAGATAACAGGAACGGATCTAGCTGAACACTGTGAGCAGGACGCACTGCACTAAATGTAAATAGCAGGAACGGATCTAGCTGAACACTGTGAGCAGGACGCACTGACTGCACTAAATGTAAATAGCAGGAACAGATCTAGCTGAACACTGTGAGCAGGACGCACTGACTGCACTAAATGTAAATAGCAGGAACGGATCTAGCTGAACACTGTGAGCAGGACGCACTGCACTAAATGTAAATAGCAGGAACGGATCTAGCTGAACACTGTGAGCAGGACGCACTGCACTAAATGTAAATAGCAGGAACAGATCTAGCTGAACACTGTGAGCAGGACGCACTGCACTAAATGTAAATAGCAGGAACGGATCTAGCTTAACACTGTGAGCAGGACGCACTGCACTAAATGTAAATAGCAGGAACGGATCTAGCTGAACACTGTGAGCAGGACGCACTGCACTAAATGTAAATAGCAGGAACGGATCTAGCTGAACACTGTGAGCAGGACGCACTGCACTAAATGTAAATAGCAGGAACGGATCTAGCTGAACACTGTGAGCAGGACGCACTGACTGCACTAAATGTAAATAGCAGGAACAGATCTAGCTGAACACTGTGAGCAGGACGCACTGCACTAAATGTAAATAGCAGGAACGGATCTAGCTGAACACTGTGAGCAGGACGCACTGCACTAAATGTAAATAGCAGGAACAGATCTAGCTGAACACTGTGAGCAGGACGCACTGCACTAAATGTAAATAGCAGGAACGGATCTAGCTGAACACTGTGAGCAGGACGCACTGCACTAAATGTAAATAGCAGGAACGGATCTAGCTGAACACTGTGAGCAGGACGCACTGCACTAAATGTAAATAGCAGGAACGGATCTAGCTGAACACTGTGAGCAGGACGCACTGCACCAAATGTAAATAGTCTAGATAGAAGATAACAGGAATGGATCTAGCTAAACTGAATACAGTGTATATATATATATGCAACACCAGGGATGCATATATATACACAATACACTGTAAGTGCAGCTAACTGACTGACTGTTCTGCCTAATCTATCTAACTCAAATGAAATGACACTGTCTCTCTCTCTCTCTATGTCTCAGCACACCGGAACACACACTACACAGGGCCGCCGTGCAGGCGGCCTTATATAGTGTGGGGCGTGTACTAAATCCCCTGAGCCATAATTGGCCAAAGCCACCCTGGCTTTGGCCAATTACAGCTCTCTCTACTGACGGCGCTGTGATTGGCCAAGCATGCGGGTCATAGTGCATGCTTGGCCAATCATCAGCCAGCAATGCACTGCGATGCCGCAGTGAATTATGGGCCGTGACGCGCCACACGAATTTGGCGCGAACGGCCCATATCGTTCGCAATTCAACGGACGGTCGAACAGCCGATGTTCGAGTCGAACATGGGTTTGACTCGAACACGAAGCTCATCCCTACTTGTGAGCACCCCAAAGTGGCCTTTTGTTTTCTATCATCGGTGCGTCCCGTGAGTACTCGTGCAAACGTTTTGTTATCGGCACAGATACCGGTATCAGTGGAAGCCTAGTCTTAACATTTATAGAGTATGGAAAGATGGATGCCAGCGTCCAATGGGGTGGCAGAATCCAATCCAATCGGCACCATGTTCCTCTTGAGTTTACCTCTAACTGCAATGCAGCTACGGTCAAGCGCCATCTACAGTGAAGAGAAAAGACTGCGCATTCCTGCATGCGCCTCCCTGCCCTATATTCAGGAATCTTCTTCCAGAAACAGGTGGGAAGAAATCAAACACCCAATTTAGGAAACCCTGAACATCCAAAAGCAATCAATCACTGCTCCTCTCACTACAGTTTAGCTCTGGCAACCTAACTAGAAGGGCGCTACATCATTCTATCCAGAACTTTAAAAAAAATTGCTGAAGTTAGGTTTTAATAATAAATGAAGGAAGTATAAGACAAACTTTTGCACTGAAAAATAGAACAAAGATGTTGTAGCAGAAGGTAGAACCTTCCTCTATGATTCATGTTAACGTGTCTGAAGACTGCGGCGTGTCAAAGCGTAGAACCCGCAATGACTTATAGCTTACGCAACTTTCTTCCTCGAGCCGTCCTCGTTATTCTCTCGGCTCCACAAAGAAATTAAGCTTCATCGTTACATGCTTAGCTCTAAATTACACGCAGAGGCTTGATTTGTTTAAAGCGCATTCTGATTGCTATCGCATTTTTTTTTTTTTAATGGCGCTTAGCAAATCATTGTATTTGTTCCTAATCCAAAATTCACGGCCGGAGTAAGTAGTTTTAAATGAAGTAAAATATACTTGAGCAGAATGTCGTTTGGCAATGGAACAGAATTGGATTTTACCAGAATATCCTGTGAAATGCACGCTGCTTTGGAATTTAAGACAAAAATATAATAATAAGAGAAGCACCCAAAGGCTTGCCGGGAGCAAGGATCTCTCATGTTACAACAACAAGCTCCCGCGTGTGCAAGGAACTCTTCCAGTGACTTCCAGTGACTTCCTAGACAGGGGAGGGCTGAGAGCATTAGGTCTAAAGGGGCAAACATAACCAGATGGCACCTTCAGGGTAGAGACTAGGGATGAGCTCGATGTTCAAGTTGTTTGCCGAACAGCAAACATTATGGGGCGTTCGCGGGAAATTTGAGCGCTGTGGAACGCCCCATAATGCACTGCGAGATCTATATATACTCTGCATTCAGTAAAGCCTATATATACAGTGCATTTGGTGGTGTACAGTATATAATACACTTCAGGCAGTGTATCAATATACATATACAGTCTAGTATATATCTATATACTCTGCACTCAGTGTAACGTATATACAGTGCATTCTGTGGTGTACAGTATATAATACACTTCAGGCAGTGTATCAATATACATATATAGTCTAGTATTTATTTATATACTCTGCATTCAGTGTAGTGTATATATACAGTGCATACAGCGGTGTACAGAATAAAATACACTTCAGGCGGTGTATCAATATATATATACAGTCTAATATATATATATATATATATATATATATATATATATATATATATATATATATATATATATATATATATATATATACACTCTGCATTCAGTGTAGCCTATATATACAGTGCATTCGGTGGTGTATAGTTTCTAATACACTTCAGGTGGTGTACACAGTACATAATACAGGGTATACAGTTTCTAATACACTTCAGGTGGTGTACACAGTATATAATACAGTGCAGCCGTTGTACAGTTTCTAATATATATATACACAGTCTAGTATATATATATAGATATATATCTATATAGATATAGATATATATCTATATATATAGATATATATCTATATCTATATATATATAATCTGCATTCAGTGTAGCCTGTATATACAGTACATTTGGTGGTGTACTGTTTCTAATACACTTCAGGTGGTGTACACTGTAAATTAATACAGTGTAGTCCTTTTTTTTTTTTTTGCATTGAGCGGGAAGCCAGCTGACAGCTGATGACTCATCGGTTGTTAAGGACGCGGCGGCCCCCTCCTTAGCAACCAGCTATATACAGTGTAAAATTTTTTTTTTTAAAAACGCAAATCACGGCAAAATCAAGGTAAAATTGCGGTACTTGCGTTTTAAATAATACAAAAAGGGAGGGTTAAGTACAGTGCTGCGCTAGAAAGAATGAGCAAAAAAATAGCAGCTAACACACCTATAGACTAAAGGTAAGAGATAACAAATAAAATAAAAAGTGTAGCGCTATAAGCCCAAGAGTAAAATAATGAATGTGTCAAGACCTAATATATTATATAAACATATAAGTCAAACCATCAATCAATAAGTGCATATGAACAATATATAAAAAATATATCACCACCTTAAATAGCAATAAATATAAATTGCACCATAGAGTAACACTGTGTTGTGTATCAAAACAATACAAAGTGAAAAAAAAAAACTAATTGGAAAATCTTAATCATCAAATGTAAACATTAATAGAGTATAATTGGAAGACCGTGAGGGTCCACTCAATCTAACACCATGAAATATTGTGAATAAAAGTGATACAAGTAAAAAAGGCTTATTGACCAACCGGTCTGGACGATACGTCTCTTCAGATGTCGTCAGCATACAGTAGAAAAGGGGCGTGATAATACAACTTCCAAATCCATAGGCATTCCAATAACAGCCAAACGGGTATTCACGTACCATGCGAGAATTAAAAAAACTCACATAGCGTGATAACGTTTAAACAGTAGTTTATTAAAAAATATAAATTAGACTCACATGTTAGAAGATCAAAATCAGCTCAAATGTCAAATAGCGGTAATCGTGAGAGGTCCACCCGACATGTATCAGCTAAGGAGCCATCATCTGGCCCCAGCCAGCCGGTGAAGCAGGCAGTCGGCAGGAGCCTTCGATGAGGCCAGAAGTTGTTTTTTTTTTCTGCCGTCGTGATTCACGATGGATCTACTTCTGGGACATTCTTTATTTATTTTTTAATAAAGGAATTTTTAAAAACTTGTCTTTATTCACTTTTTACACTTTTTTGGTGAATGGGTAGTGGTACTATGTATGACATTCATTAAGGGGGGAGCGGGATCTGGGGGCCCCCTTGTTAAAGGTGTCTTCCAGATTCCAGTAAGCTCCCCACCCGCAGACCCCCACAACCACCAACCAGGGTTGGCAGGAAGAGGCCCTTGTCCCCATCAACATGGGGACAAGGTGCTTTAGGGTGGGGGAAGGCAGAACCTGGCCTGGACTGGGGGGGGGGGACCCCCGCAGTTTTTTTCTGAATGTTCTACTGCTGGAATTCTTTTTTTTTACATTCATTTGTCAGCGGGGAAGGCAGCTGACAGCTGATGAGTCATCTGTTGTGAGCGGCTTCCCGACGCGCTCCTTAACAACCAGCCATTCTTCACACAGAATTAGAATTGGACGATTATTTTTCGACTGATCGGAATCATTCCAAAAATTTGCAATTCGTCAGAAAATGAATCAATGAAACAAACTAAATAAAAAAACCAAACAAACAGAGAATGGACACAGGCAAGTAAACCCATTCCATGGCATGCATTAACAGTGGGGGAGGGGGCACAGTTCCACATCCTTGCCCTGGGCACTAGATAAGCCTGTCTCAGTACTGCCCACAGGCTGCACATATACGTCGCTGGGCAGCTGTTTCTGTGCTAAGAGGGCATTTACTGCGCACTCTCAGCATAGAGACTGGGCTGTCTTTGACAGCTCTCCATCCAGGATAACTATTTATAGCCTGCCGGACTGGCTCCCAATCATGTGACCACTGTGACAGCCAATCACAATAATCCCACCCCCTGGGCGTTCAGAACTTTTTTAAGGGACGCCAGGGTGGGCAGGAAGGGGTTAGGGGATGAATGCAAAGCAAGTACTTTTTTGAGTTGAATAATATGACTGCTGAATATCGACTAATGTAAAAGATTCTGCTAAGTCTGGAGTCTGCCGAAATAGTAGAATATACCGAAAAAAAAAAAAGAATAAACCTGACTACAGGCTAATACAATTTATTATAAAAAAATCTATGAATTATTTATTTAAAAAAAAGCTGCATTCATTACATTACTTTTAGAAATGTGTACTGCTGAAAAATGTGTTTGTTTTCGTTTCATTCGTTTTTTGGTTTTTTTTCGTGGTCATTCTTTATGATCGAAATTCGTAAATTCGCAAATTTGTAAATTCGAGAATTCATAAATTCGAAAAATTTGTAAATTCTACAATTCGTAAATTTTAAAATTCATAAATTCATACATTCGTAAATTCGTAAATATGAAATATCGTAGATGCGAAAATTCGTAAGTTTTCAAAAATTCATAAATCCGGAAATTCGTAAATTTGTCAATTTGAAAATTCATAAATTTGAAAATTCATAAATTCGTAAATTCGAAAATTCATAAATTTGAAAATTCATAAATTCGAAAAATCGTATATTCATAAATTTTCGAAAATTTGTAAATCCATAAGTTTGTAAATTCGAAAGTTTGTAAATTCTAAAATTTGAAAATCCGAAAATCTGAAAATTTAAAAATCCGAAAATAAGAAAGACATTTTGAAAATTCGAAATAATAACTAAATAATAATAACTATTAAATTATAGGTATTGGAATTTCCTTTCAAATTTGGCTGTTAGTCAACGTAACAAATATGAATTTATCCAAAGTTACGAATTATCCAGAATAACGAATGCCGTATCTAAACAAATGAAACTGAATGAATTAATAATAATAATAATAAGAATAATAGTATAGTTTTTATTATTATTGTTATTTATTATTATTAATTTGTTACGTTCCATTCATTTTGATACATAGTTACATAGTTACATAGTAGATGAGGTTGGAAAAAGACACATCAAGTCCAACCCATGTGATATGGCATTCGTTATTCTGGATAATTCGTTACTTCGGATAAATTTGTATTCGTTATGTTCTCTAACAGCCAAATTTGAAAGGAAATTCCAACACCTAAAATTTAATAGTTAGTTATTATTTCAGATTTTCAAACTTTCGGATTTTCAAATTTTTAATTTCCGAATTTCCGAATATTCAAATTTACGAAATCACGAATATTTGAATTTACGAATATTCAAAAAAATTACTTAAACAGGTTTTCGTTAATTCGGATAATTACAAATTTCCAAATTTGGAGAAATAAGTTAAAAAATGAATTTAGAACGAAACAAATTGCACATGTCTAATCACTTTTATATTGCCCATATGAAGCAACACAGTATAATGTATAATAATAATATATAATATAATGTATAATAATGTATAATAAAGTATAATGCCATGGTACACAAAATACAAGGACTTTGACAGGCCACATGATCGGGTTCTCCTCCCATTTTTGTTTCTTTCGAGGAACATCCATTCTTTTTTTATTGTGCTTTCAGAAGTCATCAGAGCACATTGATGCCCCATGACATCATCATGAATAATCATTCAGATTCCTTTAGTAAATGAACACTTGGGTGAT
Organism: Lithobates septentrionalis; assembly: GCA_037952835.1. Taxonomy (NCBI): domain Eukaryota; kingdom Metazoa; phylum Chordata; class Amphibia; order Anura; family Ranidae; genus Lithobates; species Lithobates septentrionalis. Next base: position 188,959 of record JBBDGP010002151.1, read on the forward strand.
TGGAGAGGAGCCCAAAAAAAAAGTCTCACTTGGTGATTTTTATAGTCTCTGCTCCATCTACGTCGGAAACCTTCCTGTTTGAGTCAGGTTAATATCCTATTTCAGCTAAACAAATGTATGAATACTGGTAAGTATTCCTTTACCCTCTGTAAAAAGGGGGGGGAAACAATGGGGTAAAGGATAAACCCAATAGTACTGGGTTTCAAAAAAGGGGTTACTTCATGCAACAAAATAGTCAATGATCATAAATCAAATAAAACCATTTATTTATTGGTATTGCCTTAAAACATTCACATTGGTTAGGAAATTGTGCAAATAAGCATTTCTTAAGGATTCGGTGCGGCCGCTCATAACAATACAAACAGGACAGACATGACAACAAGAAACATAAAAAGCTACCCGGTCAGGGCGTATTGCACTGTGCCTCGGAGACCTTGGTGGGCCATCAAATTAGCCAAATTATGGAGTTTATGACCCCATTGGTCTTACAATTTCGTATCCTTTATTTTGTGACATGCGGTCAAACGTGGCAGAGTGCAAGTGGGGGTGGAGGGTGCTGTAGAGGAAAGCCTATTAGAAACCTAAGTGGTATAAGTCATATTCACTTCCACTAGCTCAAAGTTCACACATAATAAATAAATGATTTGGAAGTCCTGTTCAAAAAAATGAAAAAATAGAACATCTTATGTGTGAAGAAATGGCTGAAATAGCGATTAGTGAGTCATTAGCCATCTTGGTTTAAATTAAGTTGGTTTCATGGTTTTAGCAGATTCCAAACGAGAGATTGGTTTCAATCACTACAAGACCAGATGTCGTTAAGGACTGTTACTCTAAGCAGTGTGATATTATAACCTGCAGATCATGTAGCCATGACAGTCAATCATATTATGGTGGTGGCGGTACGTTACCAATCCGTCATAACTCCATGACTCCTAGACAGTCCGATCGTCTTAGTTTGGACGTTAGCGTATAGGGATCCTCTGGACGGCTGCTGCGTGGGACCTTCAGTGTTATTATGATAATTCCCTGGGAGCTTTTACGGTGGTAGTAGTCCGTCTTCCACTTCGTATCCTCCACTCATAAAATACACTGCAGTCAACCAGTCCCTGCTGCGAGAGCAGCCGTGCACTCTCCACTCAGCCCGTAGCGCATCGACCGGGCGGCGTTGTGACGTCAACGCGTTTCGCCGTGGTTCACTGACGTAGCTTCATCTGGGACGCTCATTGGACGGTTACACACTCTCCCTTCTTATTGCATAATTTTGGGTGGTCACCGCCAATGAAAGTACTTGGAGAGCACTTGAAGGGCTATTGTCCAATCATAACTAATGGATTGTTACTTACGGCCTATCAGCTGATATTGACTTCGTTGTTGCCTTAATTCAGCAAGGAATGTCAAGTTGCTGCTCAAAAAAATGCTTGTCGGCGCTTGATAAACGCTGATCAAATGCTAGGTATCAAACACAAGGGAAGAAAGATGGCAGAAGTGAGTGAGGTGATGATAGGTAGAGGTAGAACAGATTTATATACCATTGGGTGACACCAGGTTCGAATCACTAAGTGAAGTGCTCTTTTACTGTGTTGCATGCAACGTGATGACATACACACATCATACAGTTCAACTAAATTTTGAAAAGGAATAGATAAGTATTTTAAGTTGTTATATCTACTTATAGGTTAGAAGAGGATGAGAAGGTGGTTATCTTAATGGGAACAATGTAACTAATTGTATTGTAACATGCCTATTAGTTTTTTTCCCCCATAGGCTTTCCCCCATTTCTTTAATTTAGATTTATCACCTCCCCTACCTTTTCCATACCCGGCATATATCACGTCTAACAGAAAACATATATGACACAGTTAGTGCCTATAAACGCTAATTAAGAAATCACAGATATTGTTCAAAATCCTTGATCTAAGGTTCCAGGAACACCAGTAGATTCATCTCAGTGTTTAGCCCCACCGGCACGAGGGATTTTAACTTGTATACCCACCACTTCTCCTTTTGGAGAAGTATGCGGTCAAAATCACCTCGTCTGGTGGGTAATTTCAGTGCATAAATCCCTTTAACTGTTAGTCCCTCTGAGGAACCTTGATGACATAGGGCAAAGTGTTTTGCGAGAGGTTTTTCTGGTATTTTTCCTTTAGTGTTAATTTCACGTAAATGTTCGCCAATACGTATTTTGAGCGGTCTTTTAGTTTTGCCTACGTATATTTTGGGGCAAGGGCACGTTATTAAGTAAATCACTCGTGACGTGGAGCAATTAATGAGGTCACGTATCTCATATGTCTTCTCATTCAATGCATCGGTAAAGGTGGAGGATCTATGGACAAAGGGGCACACATGACACTTATTGCAAGGATACATCCCCCTTGTGCGTGGGTATTGGGACAACCAAGTAGGATCAGGTTCTTTGACAAATTCAGACTGTATCAGCATGTCACCCAGGCTTGGGGCACGCCGAGCCACCATCTTTGGCGATGTGCTGACCAGTTTCGCCAGTTCTGGGGCATTAGTCAAGATCCCCCAATGTTTTTGTAGGGTAGAATATACTTTGTCCCACTGGGAACCAAAGGCTGTTATTACCCGTACAGGTTCATTTGTTTGGGCTGGCTGCACGTCGGTGATTTCAGCTCTACGTAGCAAACTTTCCCTACTTTTAAGGGCTGCCTTCTTTCTTGCTCTTCTGAGTTGCCTGTGGGAGTAGCCCCGTTCTCTGAATCTCATATATAGTTCACTACTCTCTCGTCTATAGTCTGCTGCATTGCTACAGTTTCTCTTAATTCGGAGGAACTGACCCACCGGTATCCCATTTTTGAGCCAAGGGGGATGATGGCTTGTTGCTTGCAATAGCGTATTTGCGGCTGTCTCTTTACGGAATGTACTGGTGCCAAGTTGGCCTTTCTCCACTGTGATCTGTAGATCAAGGAAGGACAGTCTCTCCAGATCATAGTTGTAAGTCAACCGTATGTTTCTATCATTGGTGTTTAGTTCATTCATGAACATATGTAGATCATCAAGACTGCCCCCCCAGATCATTAACACATCATCAATGTACCGGATGATCTACATATGTTCATGAATGAACTAAACACCAATGATAGAAACATACGGTTGACTTACAACTATGATCTGGAGAGACTGTCCTTCCTTGATCTACAGATCACAGTGGAGAAAGGCCAACTTGGCACCAGTACATTCCGTAAAGAGACAGCCGCAAATACGCTATTGCAAGCAACAAGCCATCATCCCCCTTGGCTCAAAAATGGGATACCGGTGGGTCAGTTCCTCCGAATTAAGAGAAACTGTAGCAATGCAGCAGACTATAGACGAGAGAGTAGTGAACTATATATGAGATTCAGAGAACGGGGCTACTCCCACAGGCAACTCAGAAGAGCAAGAAAGATGGCAGCCCTTAAAAGTAGGGAAAGTTTGCTACGTAGAGCTGAAATCACCGACGTGCAGCCAGCCCAAACAAATGAACCTGTACGGGTAATAACAGCCTTTGGTTCCCAGTGGGACAAAGTATATTCTACCCTACAAAAACATTGGGGGATCTTGACTAATGCCCCAGAACTGGCGAAACTGGTCAGCACATCGCCAAAGATGGTGGCTCGGCGTGCCCCAAGCCTGGGTGACATGCTGATACAGTCTGAATTTGTCAAAGAACCTGATCCTACTTGGTTGTCCCAATACCCACGCACAAGGGGGATGTATCCTTGCAATAAGTGTCATGTGTGCCCCTTTGTCCATAGATCCTCCACCTTTACCGATGCATTGAATGAGAAGACATATGAGATACGTGACCTCATTAATTGCTCCACGTCACGAGTGATTTACTTAATAACGTGCCCTTGCCCCAAAATATACGTAGGCAAAACTAAAAGACCGCTCAAAATACGTATTGGCGAACATTTACGTGAAATTAACACTAAAGGAAAAATACCAGAAAAACCTCTCGCAAAACACTTTGCCCTATGTCATCAAGGTTCCTCAGAGGGACTAACAGTTAAAGGGATTTATGCACTGAAATTACCCACCAGACGAGGTGATTTTGACCGCATACTTCTCCAAAAGGAGAAGTGGTGGGTATACAAGTTAAAATCCCTCGTGCCGGTGGGGCTAAACACTGAGATGAATCTACAGGTGTTCCTGGAACCTTAGATCAAGGATTTTGAACAATATCTGTGATTTCTTAATTAGCGTTTATAGGCACTAACTGTGTCATATATGTTTTCTGTTAGACGTGATATATGCCGGGTATGGAAAAGGTAGGGGAGGTGATAAATCTAAATTAAAGAAATGGGGGAAAGCCTATGAGGGAAAAAAACTAATAGGCATGTTACAATACAATTAGTTACATTGTTCCCATTAAGATAACCACCTTCTCATCCTCTTCTAACCTATAAGTAGATATAACAACTTAAAATACTTATCTATTCCTTTTCAAAATTTAGTTGAACTGTATGATGTGTGTATGTCATCACGTTGCATGCAACACAGTAAAAGAGCACTTCACTTAGTGATTCGAACCTGGTGTCACCCAATGGTATATAAATCTGTTCTACCTCTACCTATCATCACCTCACTCACTTCTGCCATCTTTCTTCCCTTGTGTTTGATACCTAGCATTTGATCAGCGTTTATCAAGCGCCGACAAGCATTTTTTTGAGCAGCAACTTGACATTCCTTGCTGAATTAAGGCAACAACGAAGCCAATATCAGCTGATAGGCCGTAAGTAACAATCCATTAGTTATGATTGGACAATAGCCCTTCAAGTGCTCTCCAAGTACTTTCATTGGCGGTGACCACCCAAAATTATGCAATAAGAAGGGAGAGTGTGTAACCGTCCAATGAGCGTCCCAGATGAAGCTACGTCAGTGAACCACGGCGAAACGCGTTGACGTCACAACGCCGCCCGGTCGATGCGCTACGGGCTGAGTGGAGAGTGCACGGCTGCTCTCGCAGCAGGGACTGGTTGACTGCAGTGTATTTTATGAGTGGAGGATACGAAGTGGAAGACGGACTACTACCACCGTAAAAGCTCCCAGGGAATTATCATAATAACACTGAAGGTCCCACGCAGCAGCCGTCCAGAGGATCCCTATACGCTAACGTCCAAACTAAGACGATCGGACTGTCTAGGAGTCATGGAGTTATGACGGATTGGTAACGTACCGCCACCACCATAATATGATTGACTGTCATGGCTACATGATCTGCAGGTTATAATATCACACTGCTTAGAGTAACAGTCCTTAACGACATCTGGTCTTGTAGTGATTGAAACCAATCTCTCGTTTGGAATCTGCTAAAACCATGAAACCAACTTAATTTAAACCAAGATGGCTAATGACTCACTAATCGCTATTTCAGCCATTTCTTCACACATAAGATGTTCTATTTTTTCATTTTTTTGAACAGGACTTCCAAATCATTTATTTATTATGTGTGAACTTTGAGCTAGTGGAAGTGAATATGACTTATACCACTTAGGTTTCTAATAGGCTTTCCTCTACAGCACCCTCCACCCCCACTTGCACTCTGCCACGTTTGACCGCATGTCACAAAATAAAGGATACGAAATTGTAAGACCAATGGGGTCATAAACTCCATAATTTGGCTAATTTGATGGCCCACCAAGGTCTCCGAGGCACAGTGCAATACGCCCTGACCGGGTAGCTTTTTATGTTTCTTGTTGTCATGTCTGTCCTGTTTGTATTGTTATGAGCGGCCGCACCGAATCCTTAAGAAATGCTTATTTGCACAATTTCCTAACCAATGTGAATGTTTTAAGGCAATACCAATAAATAAATGGTTTTATTTGATTTATGATCATTGACTATTTTGTTGCATGAAGTAACCCCTTTTTTGAAACCCAGTACTATTGGGTTTATCCTTTACCCCATTGTTTCCCCCCCCTTTTTACAGTTACAAGTACGGTTACTGCAACAATGCCCTAAAGGGTTACAGAGTGTACGGGTAATTAGATTTTCATTGCTCAGTACAGGTGACACTCACGCCTCCCAGTACTTCCCATTCCCCAAACCCCTTTCCCCTTCCCTAACGGTTTTCTGTTCCTTTACCCTCTACCTGGCTTTTTTTTTGGGGGGCAAGCTTCCACAGTCTAAAGCCTCGTACACACGTTCGGATTTTCCGTCGGGAAATGTTCGATGACAGGCTGTTGGCGGAGAATCTGACCATTTGTACGCTCCATCGGACAAATGTTGGATGGCAGGTTTTAAAATTTTCTGCGGACAAATGTCCGGATTTTCCGAGCGTGTGTACACAAGTCCATCGGACAAAAGTCCAAAGTACAAACACGCATGCTCGGAAGCAAGGACGAGTCAGAAGCGGTCGGTCTTGTAAACTAGCGTTCGTAATGGAGAATTAACATTCGTGAATTCGGCAAATTATGAAATCTGGAAATGCAGCGCACAATTTTCTTCTTTAATGGGATAATAATGAAGCTGCTTTGCTGGTGGTACTGATGGAGTTATGGCAAGCGTATGTTCAAAGGTTTTTTTTTCTAGTGATATCAAGAATAAAATTATTATGCTTTTCTTTTTTTTTTTTTGGTGCAAGTTACCACAGCACCATTATCCTGTAGTTTTTAAGATCAAAGATACAACTATGTTGGTGTCCCTTGTTAATTTTACATTGTATTTTTTTAAATGTAACTGCCGACTCCCAAACTGTCATTTGAAATAAAATACATAGCCAAGTATTATTCTCCACAATTTTTTTTTTTATTGTGCATTAAAAAAAGAAAACAAATAAAATTAGACATGCTATCTGCCAATAGAACTTAACCAAAAAGTGCATTCTATGCATCCAAAAATATAGAAAATATAACAAATCAAATCATTATTATTCAACCAAAAAATAAAATAAAAGCCTCATGCATGTGTCCTGCTTCTTAATATAGGGAGGTCAACAATGCCAATAGTTGGTGAAAGCGGGGGTCCGTCATCCGGAGATAATTCTGAAAATCATCCGGATTATTCTCCTGGAGCTCCCGCAGCAAAGGCATATGACATAATTGGTCATGATTATTAATAAAGCAACCAATTTTTGGTCCAAGAACTCCTCCTCCTCCTGTCCTTGGTCAAAGCAATAACTCCAAGGCCGATAATAAATAACACGTTATTTCCTCCGATTCTGCAACATGGCTGGTTGACGAACGGCCGTTCAGAAACGAACTGAAAAGCACGAAATGAAAAGCGTAAATCAACACTCACCAAACTTCTACTAACACAAAATTAGCAGAAGGAGCCCAAAGGGCGGTGCTAAAGAGATGAAAAACCGCGTAGCACGTCACTACGTTCGTGTTTGTTGGCTGACAAGTCCTTGCCGTTTGTATGCAAGTCAAAATCCAGACACACGCCTTCGGACAAAAGTCTGAGGTTTTGTCTGTGGAAAATCCGATCGTGTGTAGGAGGCTTTAGTAGTCCACTTTAAAATGGACCAATCTCATTCTGTGGCTCACAGGGTGACGTTGGAGAACCTTCTTGCTTGGTGATGGCACATGTTCACGTTGGCCTGCAGCACACATAACATTGACTACTAGTGTAGGCTTCAAGACATAGATGAAGCTTAGCCTGCCATCCAGTGTGAGGCCTTTTCGCTGTGAAATAAACACCCACACTTACCTTTACTGATCTGACATATGATTTGCTTCCCACGTCGAACTCAATGGCAGGTTTGAAGAAACAGTTTGACCTGAAGCCATCTGGATAAATAAATGCCACCATCTTATGACGAGTGATCGCAGTATGTGATGGTAAAAGCATTTCTTGTGAGAAGAGCGGTATTTACCCCATTAAATTCATGCATTAATGTCCAGCCACTTGGCGGGGAACATACAGTAATATGTTTTATTCCAGTACATTAGACAATGGTTTCACAAGTTTCATGAAAGTAACCTAGAAAATAGTCTCCGCACATTGTATTTTACCTTAAAGTGTTCGTAAACCCCAACAAAAAAAATATATTTTATTTGCTGTCCTGTTGTTTCTCCCCTCCCTTTCTTTCCCTTGTTCCTCCTTTCTCCCCCCCCCCCTTTTTTCTCCTTTTTTCTCCTTTTTTCACCCCTTTCCCTATGCACCCCCCCCCCCCATTTAAGTCATCTTATATATAGACACATTTATTTACATGTGCGGTTACATTTTGGTATATCATTTTTTTTTCTTCCACCTTTCATTCCAAAGTTGGTGTAGGTTGTACATATTAATCACTTAAGGACCGGAAGGATTTGCCCCCCTTAACCACTTCAATACAGGGCACTTACACCCCCCCTTCCTGCCCAGGCCAATTTTTAGCTTTCAGCACTGTCGCAGTTTGAATGACAATTGCGCGGTCATGCTACACTGTACCCAAACTAAATTTTTATCATTTTGTTCCCACAAAAAGAGCTTTCTTTTGGTGGTATTTGATCACTGCTGGGGTTTTTATTTTTTGCGCAACAAAAAAAAAGACCGAAAATTTAGAAAAAAAAAAATTTTCTTTGCTTCTGTTAGAAAATTTAGTAAATAAGTAAGTTTTTTCGTTAAATGAAGGGCACTGATGAGGCTGAACTGACGGGCAATGATAAGGCGGCACTGATGAGGTGGCACTGATGGGCACTGATAATGGGCACTAATAGGCGGCAATGATGGGCAATGATGGGTGGCACTGATGGGCACTGATAGCCTGCACTGATGGGTACTTATGGGTGGCACTGATAGGTGGCATGGATGGGCACTGATAGGTGGGCACTGATGGTCTTTTTGGGGATGTCTCTACCAGCTTTGCACATCTAGAGAGGGACATTTTAGCTCGTTTTTCTTTGCAAAATATGTCAAGCTCTGTCAGATTGGATAGAGAGCGTCTGTGAACAGCAATTTTCAAGTCTTGCCACAGATTTTCAATTGGATTTAGGTCTGGTCTGTGACTGGGCCATTCTATCACATGAATATGCTTTGATCTAAACCATTCCATTGTAGCTCTGGCTGTATGTTTAGGGTCATTGTCCTGCTGGAAGGTGAACCTCCTCCCCAGTCTAAAGTCTTTTGCAGACTCTAACAGGTTTTCTTCTAAGATTGTCCTGTATTTGTCTCCCTCCATCTTCCCATCAACTCTGACCAGCTTCCCTGTCCCTGCTGAAGAAAAGAATCCCCACAACATGATGCTGCCACCACCAAGTTTCACGGTGGGGATAGTGTGTTCAGGGTGATGTGCAGTGTTAGTTTTCCGCCACAAATAGGATTTTTCCTTAATGCCAAAAAGTTCAATTTTGGTCTCATCTGACCAGAGCACCTTCTTCCACATGTTTGCTGTGTCCCCCACATGGTTTCTTGCAAACTGCAAACAGGACTTCTTATGACTTTCTTTCACCAATGTCTTTCTTCTTGCCAGAGGGAAAAAAAATTGTAGAAGAGAAATAGGTGCTAATAGACTGCAGGAAACTAGCTAAAATAATAAATAAATAAACATAAGTTCGACTTGAACATCAGGTGTTCGCCTGTTCGCCGAACAGAGAACAATATGCGGTGTTCGGGGCAAATTCAAAAGCTGCCGGAACACCGTTAAAGTCCATGGGACACTAACATGAAAAATCAAAAGTGCTAATTTTAAAGGCTTATATGCAAGTTATTGTCATAAAAAGTGTTTGGGGACCCGGGTCTTGCCCCAGGGGACATGTATCAATGCAAATTTTTTTTTTAAAACGGACGTTTTTTGGGAGCAGTGATTTTTTTTAATGCTTAAAGTGAAACAATAAAAATGAAATATTCCTTTAAATATTGTGCCTGGGGGGTGTCTATATTATGCCTGTAAAGTGGTGCGTTTAGAACAGTACAGCAGCAAAATGACATTTCTAAAGGAAAAATTGTCATTTAAAACTGATCCCGGCTGTAATGAATTGTCGGGTCTCGGATAGATAAAACTCATTAAAAAAAAGAGCATAGGATCCCCCCCCAGTCCATTACCAGGCCCTTTGGGTCTGGTATGAATATTAAGGGGAACTCCAAACCAAAATTTAAAAAAAAATTGCTTGGGGGTCCCCCTAAAATCCATACCGGGCCCTTCGGGTCTGATATAGAAATTAAAGGGAACCCTGCGCCAATTTTTTTTTTTAAATGGCGTAGGGGTACCCCCCAAAATCCAGGGTCTGGTATGGATTTTAAGGGGAACCCTGCTCCAAAATTTAAAAAATAAATGGTGTAGGGGTCCCCCCAAAATCCATACCAGACCCTTATCCGAGCATGCAACCTGGCAGGCTTGCCCGGTGGTTGTGGGGGTCTGCGGGCGGGGGGCTTATCAGAATCTGGAAGCCCTCTTTAACAAGGGTACCCCCAGATCCCGGCCGCCCCCCCTGTGTGAAATGGTAACGTGGTACAAATGTACCCCTACCGTTTCACAAAAAAAGTGTTAAAAGGTTAAGAAAGACAAGACACAGCTTGGGACAAGTCCTTTATTAAAAAAAATGTCCCACGATGTCATTCATCTTCTTCTATCACGCCGCCCGTTGGACCGAAAAAGAAAAAAAAAGAAAAATCTGCGACCGATTCGCCTCCATGGAGGCTCCTGCCGTGTGACGCTTCTTCGCCTTTGACAGTTCTTATATAACTGAGGGCTGGGCCACCCGGTGACGTACCCGGGTGACCCCATCCCCTCTGACGCCACGGGGACTTCCCCATCCCCATTGCTTCCCCGTGGCATCAGAGGGGGCGGGGTCACCGTTTACATAACCAGGTGGCCCCGCCCTCAGTTATATAAGAACTGTCAAAGGCAAAGAAGCATCACATGGTGGGAGCCTCCCATGGAGGCGGATTGGTCGTGGATTTTTTTTTCTTTTTTGGTCCATCGGGCGGCGTGATAGAAGAAGATGAATGGACATCGTGGGACTTTTTTTTTTTAATGAAGGAATTGTCCCAAGCTGTGTCTTTTCTTTTTTTAACATTTTGACACTTTTTTTGTGAAATGGTAGGCCGTTACCATTTCACACGGGGGGGGGGCTGGGATCTGGGGTCCCCTTGTTAAAGGGGGCTTTCAGATTCTGATAAGCCCCCTGCCCGCAGATCCCCGCAACCACCAGGCAAGGGTTGTGGGGATGAGGCCTGGTACGATTCAGGAGAAGGGGCGCTCTCTTGTCCCCCCCTCTTTTCCTGCGGCCTGCCAGGTTGCGTGCTCGGATAAGGGTTTGGTATGGATTTTGGGGGGGACCCCTACGCCATTTTAAAAAAAAATTGGCGCAGGGTTCCCCTTAATTTCCATATCAGACCCGAAGGGCCTGGTATGGATTTTGGGGGGACCCCCACGTAATTTTTTTTTACATTTTGGTTCGGGGTTCCCCTTAATATTCATACCAGACCCAAAGGGCCTGGTAATTAACTGGGGGGGATCCTATGCTCTTTTTTTTTAATGGGATTTATCTATATTGCTGAGACCCAACAATTCATTACATGCCACTTTACTATAGACACCCCCCCAGGCGCAATATTTAAAGGAATATTTCATTTTTATTGTTTCACTTTAAGCATTAAAAAAATCACTGCTCCTGAAAAAATGGCAGTTTTTAAAAAAAAATGTTTGCATTGACACATGTCCCTTGGGTCAGGACCCGGGTCCCCAAACACTTTTTATGACAATAACTTGCATATAAGCCTTTAAAATGAGCACTTTTGATTATTCATGTTCGTGTCTCATAGACTTTAACGGTGTTTGCGTGTTCTGCCAAATTTTTTGCCTTTTTTGGTATGTTCTTGTGTGAACCGAACCAGGAGGGTGTGTCCGGTTCATCCCTAATGGTGACTAGTTCCAATACTGCGCTAACACTTCCACGAACCCTGTCTACCTCTTTGTCCCCTGCTCCATCTGTCGACCACTTGTCATATGAAGCTTCAATGAAAGGATTTTTGGAAGTGCAGCTGGGGGGGTGTTTGGCTCATCCCTAGTGGTGACTAGTTCCAATAGGTAATGATTATGCGCTAACATTTCCACGAAACCCGTCTACCTCTTTGTCCCCTGCTCCATCTGTTGACCACTTGTCATATGAAGCTTCAATGAAAGGATTTTTGGAAGTGCAGCCGGGGGGGTGTTTGGCTCATCCCTAGTGGTGACTAGTTCCAATAGGTAATGATTATGCGCTAACATTTCCGCGAAACCCGTCTACCTCTTTGTCCCCTGCTCTATCTGTTGACCACTTGTCATATGAAGCTTCAATGAAAGGATTTTTGGAAGTGCAGCCGGGGGGGTTTGGCTCATCCCTAGTGGTGACTAGTTCCAATAAGTAATGACTATGCGCTAACATTTCTGCGAAACCCGTCTACCTCTTTGTCCCCTGCTCCATCTGTCGACCACTTGTCATATGAAGTTTTAATGAAAGGATTTTTGGAAGTGCAGCCGGGGGGGTGTTTGGCTCATCCCTAGTGGTGACTAGTTCCAATAGGTAATGATTATGCGCTAACATTTCCGCGAAACCCGTCTACCTCTTTGTCCCCTGCTCCATCTGTTGACCACTTGTCATATGAAGCTTCAATGAAGGGATTTTTGGAAGTGCAGCCGGGGGGGTGTTTGGCTCATCCCTAGTGGTGACTAGTTCCAATAGGTAATGATTATGCGCTAACATTTCCGCGAAACCCGTCTACCTCTTTGTCCCCTGCTCTATCTGTTGACCACTTGTCATATGAAGCTTCAATGAAAGGATTTTTGGAAGTTCAGCCGGGGGTTTTTTGGCTCATCCCTAGTGGTGACTAGTTCCAATAGGTAAGGACTATGCGCTAACATTTCCGCGAAACCCGTCTACCTCTTTGTCCCCTGCTTCATCTGTCAACCACTTGTCATATGAAGCTTCAATAAAAGGATTTTTGGAAGTGCAGCCGTCCGAAATTATTTCTTCCTGTTACACAGCATGTGAGCGAGCTGGGCTAGCACCTGACTAGTGTGTGGGGGGATTAACCAGAGACTCACCTGGAGTGGTATTTCTTGTTTAAATTTCATAATTCTAGCACATATATATATATAATGTTTGGGAGTTCTAGGTAATTTTCTAGCAAAAAATACAGATTTTTACCTGTAAACAACAAATGTCAGAAAAAAGGCCTGGTCTTAGGGATAAAACACAGTGAAATGCGCATTCATTGAAGAAATGTTCTGCATTTTTTACAACTTTGGCCTGTCAAACACTGTAGTAATTGGACATTTTGCTAACTAGCCTTGTTCGCTGACAAATCTTTTGATAGCAAGAGTGAAATTATGAAATTAGATTTCAGGCTAGTTTGTTATTTATGGGTTACTATTCTCTGCCCATCATTCTTCGCCTTATTAAATAAGCTAAAATAGGGCACTCTAGGCCTCTGTTCTTATACAGTATTTACACTTAATCCTTCGCTCTGCCGTGCTGACAGACCACAGGGGCCAATAGTCATCAATTACTTTCTATCAGTTTCACAGATTGCTTCTACTCCGAACCACCTTTGTATTCCTCCCGCGTCTTTCGATCTGCTGCACTGTCAGAACGGCTCTCTACATGGCCATCAGACAAGCGCTGCCTCTAAAACCTTTTACCGCGTAGATTACAACCGGCGCCGTCTACCCAGTCTTCTGAAACACAACCATTTATTGCAGAGGAGACTTCACTCATTTGTACAGAGAACACAGTGATTCTGTATCTGCCTTTGTACAAATATTCTTTCTCTGTTGGATGAAAAAAATCTCTAGAATCTTTAGATGTGCAATTAGTTTGGTTCCGAATTCGTTTTTTAACCTCCCTGGCGGTATGATTATTTCGGATTTTAGGTGCTGAAAGCGGTACAATTATTTTGCATGGAAATTTGGCGTTTTATATTGTAGGTCTGTAATTATTAACAATAACACACTTAAATCTGTCCAAACAAGAGTCTAGTAGATATCCCGGGTATGATAAAGTTTGAAACACAAAAACATAAATTATAATATAATAAAAAAAAAATAATAATTAAAAAAAATAAAAATAAATAGTAATAAAATAAATTTCCACACGATTCACTATCGCTCAATTCTGCAAGTGTTCTAATTTACTATCGCTGTTTTCTAGCTGGTCTAAAGCCATTTTTGACGTAAAGGGACACTTTTTGGTTGCTATGGACAATCTCCAGTTTCCAGGCAGAAAGAACAGTATATGCAATATAAAACTGCATGCAGGGCATGGGCCAGAGCACTGGGGACAAATGGGATGTGAAATGATTTCATACAGTACTGTAATCTGTAAAATTACAGTACTGTATGTGTTATGCTTTTTACATTTTTTTGAATTTGCCACCAGGCTCCGCCCCCGTGCGTCGCGACGCTCGCGGGGAACGGAGCCTGGCACAGAGAGGCTTCGGAACAGGACACAGCCTGCAGACACTGCGGAGGGACATCGCAGGATCCCGGGGACAAGGTAAGTAAGGAGGCACCAGGATCCTGAGATGTAATCCCGAGTGTGGCTCGGGGTTACCGCTAATGGTGCTGAATTTTAACCCCGAGCCACACTCGGGAAAACCGCCAGGGAGGTTAATGAATTTTGACAAATTCGTTCATTCGGAAATATTCGAATTAACAAAACCCTGTTTAACAAATTTTTCCGAATATTTGTAAATTCAAAAATTTAAAAATTCATAAATTCGAAAATTTGTAAATTCTAAAAATTTGAAATGTGAAAATCTGAAATAATAACTAACTAATAATATCTAACTATTAAATTATAGGTATTGCAACTTTCGACAAATTTGTTCATTTGGAAATATCCGTATTAACAAAACCCCACTTAACTAATTTTCCCGAATATTCATAAATTCGAAAATTAAAAAATTCATAAATTTGAAAATTTGTAAATTCGAAAAATTTGAAAATCTGAAATAATTAACTAATAATAACTACCGTATTTATCGGCGTATAACACGCACCTTTTCCCCCTTAAAATCAGGGGAAAGTCGTGGGTGCGTGTTATACGCCGATCCCCGCTATCGCTATGTGAATGTCGGTGATCGCCGCCAACATTTACATAGCGAGTAGTTTTAAATATGGCGCCGCGGATTTCGGAGGGAAATCACAGAGCCGAAATACACATACCCGAGTGTATTCGGCTCTTTCCGGCGCCGCTCACAGTCATGCCCAGTCTGGGGCGGGACTGGGCGGGACTGTGAGTGGCGCCGGAAAGAGCCGAATACACTCGGGTATGTGTATCTCGGCGGCGTTCGTTCAGTTCCCCCGGCGCCGAGTCCCTCCGAACTCCATATTTAAAACTACTACCATGTGTATGGCGGCGGTGGCGGCAGGCGGTAGACATGGACACTGGGGACAAGGCTGCACTGGGGACAAGGCTGCGCTGACAAGGCTGCACTGGGGACAAGGCTGCACTGACAAGGCTGCACTGGGGACAAGGCTGCACTGACAAGGCTGCACTGACAAGGCTGCACTGGGGACAAGGCTGCACTGACAAGGCTGCACTGACAAGACTGCACTGGGGACAAGGCTGCACTGACAAGACTGCACTGGGGACAAGGCTGCACTGACAAGACTGCACTGACAAGGCTGCACTGGGGCAAAGGCTGCACTGGGGCAAAGGCTGCACTGACAAGGCTGCACTGACACTGAAAAGGCTGCAATGACACTAACAAGGCTGCAGATGAACACTGATGAGGCTGCATTGATGGGCATTTTAATGTAAGTTTCTTTTCCTTAAACTTCCCTCCTAAAAGTTTTTTTCCTTAAAATTCTCTCCTAAACTTGGGGTGAGTGTTATACGCCGGCACGTGTTATACGCCGATAAATACGGTAACTATTAAATTATAGGTATTGGAACTTTCGACAAATGTGTTTATTTGGAAATATCCGAATTAACAAAACCCTGTTTAACAAATTTTTCCGAATATTTGTAAATTCGAAAATTAAAAAATTAATAAATTCGAAAATTTGTAAATTCAAAAAATTCGAAAATCTGAAATAATAACTAACTAATAATAACTAACTATTAAATTATAGGTATTGAAACTTTCGACAAATCCATTCATTCGGAAAAATCCGAATTAACAAAACCCCGTTCAATGAATTTCTCAGAATATTTGTAAATTCGAAAATTAAAAAATTAATAAATTCGAAAATTTGTAAATTCAAAAAATTCGAAAATCTGAAATAATAACTAACTAATAATAACTAACTATTAAATTATAGGTATTGGAACTTCCTTTCAAATTTGGCTGTTAGTGAATGTAACGAATACGAATTTATCCAAAGTTACGAATTATCCAAAATAATGAATGCCGTGTCTAAACGAATGGAATGGAATGAATTAATAATAATAAATAACAATAATAATAAAAATGTTTTATTATTATTATTATTTATTATTAATTTAGTCCGTTCGCTTTGTTTAGATGTGGTATTCATTATTTCAGATAATCCATAACTTTGGACAAATTTGTATTCATTGCGTTCACTAACAGCCAAATTTGAAAGGAAATTCCAATATCTATAATTTAATAGTTAGTTATAATTAGCTGGCAGAAAAGTGAGAAATAATTCAACACTCAGTTGGTATCTCTCCCTCAGCGCTCATGGAAAGTATGTTACTTTAAAATAACAAGAGCAGCTACTATAATAATAAAACATTAAAGCAGAAATATGTCACAGCAACAAATACCATAACATTAGCAGCGCTGCTAATGTTATGGTATTTGTTGCTGTGACATATTTCTAGTTATAATTAGTTTGTTATTATTTTAGATTTTCAAATTATCGGGTTTTCGGATTTTCGAATTTAGAATTTTACGAATTTTCGAATTGACGAATTTTTGAGTTTATGAATTTACAAATTTACGAATTTTTGAATTGACGAATTTACAAATTTTCGAATATATTTTTTAAACGGGTTTTTGTTAATTCAGATTTTCTTTCTTATTTTTGGATTTTCAAATTTTCGAATGTTTGAATTGCGATCATTACAAATGACCTGAAAAATGAAAAAAATAACAAAAAATGAATTGAATGAAAACGAACACATTTTTTCAGCAGTGCACATGTCTAAAAATCTCCTTTGCATAAAGTATTTCCTCCTATATTTATTGACTTGCTGTATAGTGAAACCTCAAAATTGCTTTTTTTTTTTCGACTGACTTATATTGATTTGTAACGTTACCCTGGAAGGAGCAACTGTGTCAGAAACATCATGTCGGCCATCAGTAGACATGTGCAATTAATTTAGTTATGAATAGAAATTCAGATGAAATTTTAATTCACAGATTTGGATGTATCCGAATTTCCGAATAACAATAGTAGCGAATTTTAACTAATCTGAAATACTGGTAAATTGTACGAAATAACAAATTCGAAAAATGCAAAAATGAATTTGAATTTGACAAATTAATTTGAATTAATTTGAAAAATTTGAAAATTAATTTGAATTCAAATCAACTCTTTTCTACTCTTATCATCATCTTATTTCACGTTTATACCTTACTGAATTTATTGCAATATATTTAGAGGTATACTGCGCTAAAGTGTAAAAAAAGTGTGTATTAGCTGAGAACCAGCAGCGACAAACCATGTGTTATATACATAGTAAACAAAAATAAGAAACACAAATGTTGCGCTAACCAAAAAAAGGATTAAATATACAGTGAAAATACTAATCGAATAGTATATGCATAGTGAAAAATAAAAAATAATATATTAAGTAATAATATATAATATATATATATAATAGTATATAATATATTTTATATATATATATATATATATATATATATATATATATATATATATATATATATATATATATATAATTAATATATAATTAAATAATTATATTAATCATGCAAAAGTCAAGTGAAAAATGTATATGAAAAATTAATAAATGAGGATTCTGAAAAATAAGTGAATATTCCTGAGATAAATGAAAAAGGGATCTTAATGACGTCAGCGCGTAGCTCCGCCTGACATGTTTCGTCATGCGTAACGTCTTCCTGCGGCACAGGAAGACATCACGTAGGACAAAACATGTCGGGCGGGGATACGCCCTGACATCATTACGCCCCACGTGACCCGGGAAGTGCGGGTGCTTTTTGAAATTGTATTTGCTGGCAAACTTACTTGTACAATACTCTCTATTTTTTGTGTGTTGCGAGCATCTGTCCTGTTTTGTCTTTTATCAATAAAGCATTTTTTTTAAACTTTATTACGCTATTGGAGCCCCTTTTTTTATATACATGCCTTGCGGTTTCTGGTGGATTGAGATTCCCAGATGTGTGTTGGATATCCTGGATGAATTTTCCTGACCCTCAGCTGGTTTCAGAGACGTGGTGGATCACTTTACCCCACAGAGGGCTATTTCTGCATGTGTATGTGACCTCATTAGAGATAGGAGGTCCACACTATCCGGTAAGACAATTCACTTATAGAGTGATCATCGCAGGAGGATCTGTTTTTTCCTTGGTGGTGGAACTCCCTGAATCAAATCATCCCACTCTCATTTATTATTTTTCATATACATTTTTCACTTGACTTTTGCACGATTCTTAATATATATATATTTTTTTTCACTATGCATTAGATTTCATTTTTAATTTTAATTTTTAATATTTAATCCTTTATTTGGTTAGTGTGACATTTGTATTTATTGCAATATATTTCCATTTTGAATTCAAATTAATTTTTTAATTCAAATTAATTTTCAAATTCAAAAATGAATTTGAATTCGAAATGAACACATATTGCAATACAGTAAGGTATAAAAGTGAAATAAGATGAAGAAAAGAAGAGAAAAATATAGCCGTCTTCCGAAATTCAAATCAATTAGAAAATAACAAAAATGCTAACCAAATATAAATATACAAAACAAATTCAGATTAATAAAATTATTAACTTAAAGTGGATGAAAACCCCTACATATCCCCAGTGAAGTGAACAGCCTCAGATGATACACAGGAATGAAGCAAATCTCCCTACATAAGTTGTACATGTATATCTGCTGTCTTCAGCTTGCTTTATTCTTTAGAATTCTTACACCTTGTTAGAATTTTTACTTCCTCATTCAGCTGTAGGAGTGTAATCTTGGCTTACACTGTGTGTGAGAGCTGGTTGGAGGAAAGGGACACCCCCCCACTCCACATAGGCAGAAGAACAAAGATACTTTCAGAGCTGTGCTCTGACAAGACAAGCTCTCTGCTAACCTATTTATAGCACCCACCCAACACAAATCTCAGGCTGCTTTTATCTCCCGTCTCTGAGAACTTGTCAGAAGTTATCATGCTGATAACAGAGGAACGAAATAGCAGAAAAACCTACAGATATATGTGTCCAGGTCAAATTTCATGAATCGGGTTTACATCCACCTTAACAAACGAATCTGAAACAAAACAAAACACATTTTTCCATCGTGCATCTCTAGCCATCAGAGAGATTGTGCCAGCCATAAAGCTTGTGCTCCTGCATGCTCATAGACATGCACATGTTTTCAGGCATGAGAGCCTAACTAAGCATGCAAGAATGCTCATAGGAACGAGCATACAATGACATGAATCTGGGTGCATGGGCACATCCACCAAAGATACTGGCGCGTAGTGACCTATTTAAACCTAAGCCTGCATCGGATCATTGCTGGGGGGTCTTTCAGCTTGTATCCCTGTTCTCCTTGTTCCTGAATTTGCTTGACTCTTTTTCTGACCTGGCTTTCTTCTGACCTGCCTCTGGACCACCCCTTCCTGTTTATGTCTGCTACCTACTGTACCTGTGTTGCTGACCTTGGCCTAGGCTCTTGACCAAGATTTTGCCAGTCGATCCTGTACCAATTTCCTGCACGTTGACAACCTCTGACCATGATCCTGCTCGTAATTTGGTACCTTCCTGCTCAACTGTTACCAAACTTGTGACCCGTCTCTGCTCTCTACTGCTCTAGGTGAAGTTGGGTTGACCTCATCGCTGTGCTTCTTCTTACAAGACACCAGCACTCCCAAGTACAAGTCTGTGGTTCCAGCTTCCTGACCACTGCCCCTTCTATTGCCTTAGCAGTCCCTGTCTCAACCTTCAGGGGTGCTCAAACCAGAATAGACTGTGAGCATGATAGGTACATTTCGTTATTTTTGGCTCTTCTACAATCATTGGAGCAGTTATTGATTTCTTTGAGCTGTTTTGGATCTCCCTGGTTGCAGGTTTGACTATTTTCCCTTCCTTCTAGAGGCTTCTAGAACATAGGGGCTGGGAGAGTCAAATGACCAGCTTGAATATTCATTGTTCTTCAGCCAATCCTTGTTGCTCAGTAGGTGGCTGAAGAAAACATAAATAGTCTGAAGTATAGAGCAGCAGGGTCCTTGTCCTGCTGGAGAAGTTTCACAGCTTCAGGGGCTGCTGCCCCTCTGAGGCAGTTCCACTAGAGTTTTTTGGTGTTCATCCATGTCCCAGCTGTGGCAGAGCTTGGAACCTAATCCTAAGTATCTTTGGAGTGAGCTATGGGACTTCACCTAAGGATCTAGCCTTGCGGAGTTTACTGAAGAGTGCCTGGTGAAAGCTGGAAAGTGTATGGCTCTCCTGTGGCATTGTGAGCATTAACTCTTCCCTCACTGGTCAGGTGGAAGCTGGGAGTGAGTCGCTATCCTGCAGCCGATGAGAGCCTGGAGGCAGCTAGGAACTGTGCAGTTGTCCTATGACAGAAGTCCAGGGAAAACTGGGAAGTGTTCAGCTGTCCTGTGACATTGTAAGTGCTGACATGAGCTCTACTGATGACTATATGCACTCATTGGCAAAGAGCCAGTTAATACTAGCAGCTCTTACAGGGGTAATGCTACATATGCAAGAGACCACGCTCATCATCTTGAGTTTCTCATCCAGGTATGTGGCATGCCTGATTGTTTGAGTCCCTCTGCTGTCATGCACAGAGCGGGACCAGGGTGTCAAACTGACATTAGAACCCCCACAATTACAGCCACAATTCTTGCATAGCGCTAACCAGAGCACATATCCATGCATTACTTCTAAAAACAAACACAAGTTTTGGATTTTTGCATTGGGATAGGCCCAGTCAAAATGAATTGTAACAATATTGTAATGTATTTTTGAATGGAGC
The DNA here is from genome assembly GCA_037952835.1 of Lithobates septentrionalis. Classification (NCBI taxonomy): domain Eukaryota; kingdom Metazoa; phylum Chordata; class Amphibia; order Anura; family Ranidae; genus Lithobates; species Lithobates septentrionalis. The sequence goes on from JBBDGP010002151.1 coordinate 210,018, forward strand.
CCGAAAACACTGCTTATAGGCTTCGTGCGTAGTGGTGTTGCTGTCGGGAATCCATATTAGACATGTGCAGTTTGTTTCATTTCAAATTTGTTTTTCGATGAAATTCAACAAATTTGTTCATTCAGAAATATTCGAAAAAACGAAAACCCGTTTAACGCATTTTTTTACAAAATTCGAAAATCCGAAAAATTTGTAAAAATTCGGAAATTCGAAAATCTGAAAATAGAAAATTTGAAAATTCGGAAATTTGAAAATTCGAAAATCCGAAAATGAGAACTGAAAATCCAAAAATAAGAATGATAATCCGATAATTAGAAAACCTTAAAATTCAAAAGTCTTGAATAATAAATAAATAATAAATAATAATAACTATTACTAACTATTAAATTATAGGTATTGGAGTCTCCTTTCAAATTTGTCTGTTAGTGAACTTAATGAATACAATTTTTTTTTGACGTTACGAATTATACGAAATAACGAATGCCGCATCTAAACGAATAGAATGTAACAAATTAATAATAATAAATAATAATATAAATAATATGAATAATACTAATAAAAAACGTTTTATTATTATTAATAATTCATTATGTTCCATTCATTTAGATGCAGCATTTGTTATTTCGGATAATCCCCTCCCCCTTCAGTCTATTATGAATGTTGCTGCTAGACTCATACACCTTACTTACTGATCCGTGACTGCTGACCCTCTCTGCCAATCCCCTCACTGGCTTCCCCTACCATTATAACATTCAAAATACTAACCACAACATACAAGGCCATCCACAACATTGCCCCCAGCTACATCGCCAACCTTATCTGCAGATATCGCCCAAATCGTCCCCTCCGCTCCTCCCAGGACCTCCTGCTCCCAAGCTCCCTTGTTATCTTCTCCCATGCTCACCTTCAGGCCTTCTCCAGAGCCTCTCCCATCCTCTGGAACTCGCTGCCCCGTATGTACGATCAGCTTCTACCCTGTCCACCTTTAGGAAATCCCTGAAAACTAATTTATTCAGAAAAGCCGATCCCACCTACACCTACGAACTGTACCCGAGCCTCCCCCCATCAAATCATCCCCTGCAGCTATTACCTTTTGTACCACCTCCCCCTCCCTTTAGAATTTAAGCTCTACGAGCCGGGCCCTCCTGTCCCTTCTCTATTGAACTGTATAGTAATTGTAGAAAATTGAAGAAAACAGCTGAACGGCCGCACTCGGAAATAACACCTTTTATTTGTGGCAAAACAGTGTAGAAGATCCAAAATCTCTTACATCATGGTGATGAAAGGTACAGACAGGTTAACGCGTTTCACATCAATATAGATGCTTAATCATAGTAATTGTGCTGTCTCCCCTTTACATTGTAAAGCACTGCACAAACTCTTGGTGCTATATAAATTATGTATAATAATAATATTAATAATAATTCATAACTTCGGATAAATTCATATTCGTTACGTTCACTAACAGCCAAATTTGAAAGGAAATTCCAATACCTATAATTTAATAGTTAGTTATTATTAGTTTAATTAATTTTCAGATTATCGTTTCTTATTTTCAGATTTTGGTTCTTTCGAATTTTTGGATTTTCTTTCATATTTTCGAATGTTCAAATTTTTAAAACTTTTTAATTTTGAATTACAGTTACAACCCCTGTCAGATTTTTTAATTGCTATTTACAAGTGGGAGGGATTTCCTTCACTTCTTTTCCTGGCACAGGTAGTCAGAAAAAATCTTTTAATTGCTAATTTTCGGATTTTTTAATTTCAAAATTTTTGAATTTCCGAATTTTCAGATGTCAGAATTTTCTAATTTCCGAATTTCTAAGTTTTCGAATTTCTAAATTTTCGAATTTCTAAATTTTCTGATTTTTGAATTCTGAATTTTGAATTTTCTTCCGAATTTTTTGATTTCATAATTTCCAAATTTATTAGAAATAACAAATTTTGATCATAACGAATGACCTGAAAAACGAAAAAAACCCCCCCAAAAAAACGAATTAAACAAAAACACATTTTGTGGTAGTGCACATGTCTAATCCCGATACATAGAGTTGGGCCTGGATGTCAAACTGGCATTACAGCCCCCAAATTACAGCCCAATCCTTTGTTAATGCTAGCCATTGCACAAAAGATTTTCTCTGACTACCTGTACCAGGAAAAGAAGTGGAAATCCCTCCCATTTGGAAATAGCAATTAAAAAATCTGACAGGGGTTGTAACTGTAGTGCTAATCCCCAAAAGGCCACTGACTTGTCCAAGGTTCTTTTCCAACTAGTGTAGCAGCAACCAGCCATTCATTCTTCTGGCTCATTGAGGCCTGATTCATACCTATGCAGGTGCATTTTTGCGCTTTTCAATACACGCTTTTCATCCATTTTTTTTTTTGCTGCGTAACTTGGATGGGACTCGGGGGAAGCTGTGGGATACTCCAAAACACTCCCCAGACGACGCCATTTGTGGTGAAACGTACGTCGGGAGGTTGACGCTCTGACATCATCGCCATTTTCAGTGTGGACGGGTGCTCGCTATGCCGGCCGGCTGTTTGCTGTATTTTTATATACTCATGTGAGTTTTCTACTTTTATCTATTAAATCGTTTTTATCAGTATTACACTATGGCCAGTTCCTTTTTATTTACATGCCTGTGAGATGTCATTTTGGAGTCTCTGCTGTATCCCCCGGTTCCTGCCGCAAGCAATCCAGAACGCCAATGGATCTCTCATACTGCTATTGAACACAAGCTGTGGTTGGCTTGCCTTGCGGTAAGCGCATTATTTGCCTGGTGGTGGATCACGTAGTGGGGTGTGGTAAACTGATACTGAACACAAGCTGTTGTTGGCTTGCCTTGGGGTAAGCGCATTATTTGCACGGAGTGTGGGGTCTCATCTTCACTACGGAGTTTGCTAGTGTTCACTTTAAGTTCCTTTTTCTTTCTGCTGTATCTTTATGCACTAGTGTAAGTTTTCTACCTTTTCTAAACTTAAATTAGTTTGGCAGTATTACACTATGGCCAGTTTCTTTTCATTTACATGTCTATGAGATGGAAGTTTGGTGTCCTCATTACATCCTTTCAGCTATGATGTATACAGTCTAAGAGCACCATCTGGATTCTCCACACCAAGACGTGATACAGGCTGGTGTTCGCTTGCCTTGCGGTAAGCGCAATTATTGGGTATTTGCGGATAATGTATGGGTTGTCACTCATATTTTTTACACCATTGACTCTGGTTGGATTCACCCAAGGGGTCTTTTTTGGACTGATTTCAGATCATTACTTCACATTTTTATTTTTTGTTACTATATATGGACACTTATTTTTATTCGCAAATATTATATATGGACACTCATGTTTGATTCATGCATACATGTGTTGACCCATGCACTTTTCAAAATTTAATTTTTAATATTTTTCAACATTTTTGCATTTATATATGTACTTCCTCACGGAAGTTTTTGAGATTGTTTCATGTGTTTCACTTATATTTAGCGCGGTTATTTCTTTTTATTAGTTATTTTAGTGTACAACCCACTGTTTAACTGCTGCTTTTCGGGGGGTTAGTTTCTATAGGTAGCGCAGTATTTTTTAATTTTTTTTTACATTTTGTGGTAGTGCACATGTCTAATCCCGATACATAGAGTTGAGCCTGGATGTCAAACTGGCATTACAGCCCCCAAATTGCAGCCCAATCCTTTGTTAATGCTAGCCATTGCACAAAAGATTTTCTCTGACTACCTGTACCAGGAAAAGAAGTGGAAATCCCTCCCATTTGGAAATAGCAATTAAAAAATCTGACAGGGGTTGTAACTGTAGTGCTATTCCCCAAAAGGCCACTGACTTGTCCAAGGTTCTTTTCCAACTAGTGTAGCAGCAACCAGCCATTCATTCTTCTGGCTCATTGAGGCCTGATTCACACCTATGCAGGTGCATTTTTGCGCTTTTCAATAAACGCTTTTCATCCATTTTTTTTTTGCTGAGTAACTTGGATGGGACTCGGAGGAAGCTGTGGGATACTCCAAAACACTGAACAGTAATGAGAGCACACTCTTCTCTTTGCAGATACTTCCTAGAACAGTCCCTTCAGCAATAGGACAGGGAGCGAACAGCACTGGGACACCGTAAGTAATGTTCCAGGCTGGGCAAGCCTTAGTATTAGTGCACCGGGGCTCAACTCAGCAGCAGCCACAATCACTAGGAACCTTCACTAAGGTCTGTACTCACAGTGTTCCCAAGTACCTGGATGCCTCCCTCCAGACTGAGGCAGACAATTCCCTTGGTGAATCTTCAAGACTGGATCCCCAGTTAGACCCCCCCTCTTAGCTTCAGTGAATTGTAGCAGACTAGCCCCAGCTCTGCCACAGCTGGGACCTTGATGAACACAAGCAGCTGGGCTGAGAACCTCTCCTCCTGGACAAGAAGCCCTCTGCTCCAGGCCTCCATCTATTTATGATCTATCCGATCCACCCACTGGGCACCCTTCCCTGGGGAATGGCTGGGGCCAGTGACGGCTGGTGCTCAAAATTTTTGGGCGGGCGCAAACAAACTGAAAAATACTGAACCCCCCCAATCAATTGAAGCCTCACTGTGCCATTCAAACACAGCCACGTGTGCCCATCATATGCAGCCACTGTGCCCATCAAACTCAGCCACTTGTGCCCATCAAATGCACCCATTGTGTCCATCAAACGCAGACACTTGTGCCCATCAAATGCAGCCACTTGTGCCCATCATATGCAGCCACCTGTGCCCATCATGTGCAGCCACTTGTGCCCATCATATGCAGCCATCTGTGCCCATCATGTGCAGCCACTTGTGCCCATCAAATGCAGCCACTTGTGCCCATCATATGCAGCCACTTGCCCATCAAATGCAGTCACTTGTGCCCATCAAATGCAGTCACTTGTGCCCATCATATGCAGCCACCTGTGCCCATCAAACGCAGCCACTTGTGCCCATCAGATGCAGCCATTATGCTCATCAAAAGCAGCCACTTGTGCCCATCAAACGCAGCCATTGTGCCCATCAAATGCAGCCACCTGTGCCCATCATATGCAGCCACCTGTGCCCATCATACGCAGCCACTTTTGCCCATCATATGCAGCCACCTGTGCCCATCATACGCAGCCACTTTTGCCCATCATATGCAGCCACTTGTGCCCATCAAATGCAGCCATTGTGCCCATCGTATGCAGCCACTTGCCCTTCGAATGCAGCCACTTGCCCATCAAATCCAGCCACCGACCCCCCCCCCTGCATGCGCATATCGCGGATCGTGGCTCCAGCATCCCCCCCGCCGGTGGATCTTGGCTCCGGTACCCCTCCCGCCCACGGATCACGGGTCTGGGACCCCCCCCGTGGCTCTGACAGAGCCGAGGGAACTTACCACAGCACTGTCCTCTCAGAGTGGCGGCTCCAGCTTGTGTCTCCTCGCTCCTCTTCCGAAGCGTCAGGCATCCAATAGGGTGGCCTGGCATTTTGGCCAATCAGGAAACAGGTCTGACGTCCTGCCTCTTGATTGGCAGGAAGGAAGGTTAGTGTGAAAATAGCGAAAATTAATTTGTTATGGTCACACAATTGGGTGGGATCAGGGCGCACTCTCTGCGCCCCGAGCCCACCCTATTTTGAAGCCTACTAGAGCCTCTGGATCTAATCAGGTGCTTCAAAATGTACCACCCCCTCCCACCCCCACCATAGGAATCCATGCATCCGGTGTCCTGAAAAGGGGAAGGGCACATGGATAGGGGGGCGGCGCCTGTGCGCCCACAGTGCAGGGACCGCCACTGGCTGGGGCCAAATAAATAGTCAGACTGTAGATTTGACTCCCAAAGCCCACTACTTTCCACAACCAATCAGAAGGTGGGGGAAGCAATCAAACCCACAGCCTGTAAAACTCAGAGCAGACCAGAGCAATCACAAGCAGCTCCGTTGATTACAGCGGAACTGAAGAACTACATTTATCTAACCTAGCTAGCACCTATTTAGGAGGGTGATACATAACGATTCCCTACTCTATCCAATAATAAAAACAAGTTTGTCTTGAGATACTCTCTGAAGATAATTCCTTGTGAAAGATAAACTTTTCACAGTCATATGTGCCATAAACTTGAGGCACTTATAATTGAGCGCACTTTCTGTGACTCCCCAGAGGTATTCATCCCCGTAGTTTTGTATCATTTGCCATCTAAACGTGAAGGAAATTGGAGCCACAAAACAAAAACAGAATGTTCTGCGTACTTACTTTGCTTTATCGGCTGCTATTATTTTGGTAAACAACGTTAAGTCGATCTGCTCCAGACAAAACACATGAACAAATATGAATATAAAAAGCTGGAAATAGCCTGAACGTTCTTGGTTCCCGAAAAGCTGCAATAATTTCCAGCCGGCAAGCGTGTGGGGGGAGAATGCGACTCGGGTATGAAAAGTGCCTTAGCCTGCAAATGTTCTGAATAAATAGGTTTCAGTCTGATAACATTCAGTTGATCTTAAAAAGTAATATTTTGTTCTTGTGTTTTATTGGACACTTTTAAATGCTCATTATTGTCAGTGTGCTTGCTTTACATTCCCAGAAAAACATAATGAAATTCAAAGCACGGTCTGAACCATCACATCTCTCATGATGGACAGCTCTGTGATGGACCGCTTACAGTTCTGCATTTGCCTCCAGTATAATACATTGTGGACAATTTACTAAATAAAATAAACAAGGACAGTGTAACGTGGATGTAACACCCTGATAGTAGGCAGGGTTGCTAACAAATTTAACTTGCTAGGTGGTAACTGGCCTGGCTGATTGATGGGGGATTCACTGGCCTTTTCCCCAACTCTGGATTCGATGCACCTCTCTCTTCTGTCACTAGGTGGCATTGTTTCCTGTGGCAGTAGAATGATAAGGGCATAAGGAATCCAGACTAGGAGTGGATAGGTTGACTCAGCCAATTTGCAGGGGTTTCTTTGGTTCCTTGGCCTGCTGGGAGCGCCTATTTATTCGGGAGGAGTCAGGTGATCAGGGTTCAGTGCCACCTGGACGGCTGTCTGGGTGGACGTGTGTTACAAGGCTCCGGGTTTCTAGGCCAGAAGCCTGAGGCCTATCCCGGGAGCACCTGGCTGCTAGGCTGTCTGAGGCCTATCCATGTTTGAGAGAGGGGTTTGGGGCTTTAGGCTGGAAGGCCAACCAAGAGGTTCCACCAGACTGGGGAACTGGATCATTGCCGACGGTGCAGGAGAAGCAGTTGCCATAAGGGACGACCACTCCTGTCGCCAGGGGCAAGTGATGATCAAGGCCAGAGGTAAAGGGAGGAATAGTCACCAGCAAGGTATACAACCATTCCTGTTATCAGAGGCCAGTGTATGGAAGTCTGAAGAAGTACCAGAGCAGCCTTTTCACCACCTGGGGACGGTGAAGAAGTGGGAAAGCTTCAGAAGAGTGCCAAGCCAGGGATCCAGTGGGTTAGCGTGGGTGAAGCTTGAGGAGTATACAGCGGGTTAGCTATGGAAGAGCTCTGGGTTCTTCTGAAGTCTAAATAGAGACCGGGAGCTCAGTGAGTGAAGATCTACAGTAGTATACTGTGAGATGTGAGAGAAGATCTATAACGGGTTACTGTGAGTTACGTGTATGGATCTCTATTGACTGTTCAAAGTTCAGTTGCCATAGGAGACAGCAGTTCTACAAATACAGTTGCTGCATCCAGCTTAAAGGCCCTCTACCTGTATAGTTGTCTGCCTATTATTTTGTCTCGGAGTCTTCCAATTACTATTTGATCTTCCTAAGAGTGTCCTGGCCCTAACCCTCTCTCCCCCAGTTCTGTTTAAGAGACAATAAATCTCTTTTCTTGCATTCCAAAAAGTGACTGGCGCCCATGTTTCCTACTTGCAATACACCCACCATGCCTAATAACCCGCACTACAAGGAAGGATGTCAGCTCTACCTGACTCTGGAGGTCACCATTAGGCTTTGGGAGGTCGGGGATGCTGCTACATGGAGAACTAAGATCAGCAACCAGCCGCAGGTAAAAGTAACAGACTTTATTGGACCATCAAAAACAAACAAAAACAGCTTTCTTCAGCAAAGATAAAACAAACAGTCCATAATCCTGTTATAAATCACAACTACATGTAGCACCCTATAGTGTGCTACTATTGTCAGAGTAGGTAAAAGCATATTCTGACCCCTGTTTAAACCCTGTGAGTCTGTAACTGGGTCACGGTTACTAGAGTTCAGGGCAGCATGACTCATGACAGGAATCTCTCTGGTGCTCCTCCGTGGTTCTGGAATGTTAGAGAATGTTCTGGAAACTAGAGGGCGGAGACTAGGAGGGTTATCCTGCATATTTAGAGTCCTTTAGCCAATGCCCAGGAAGTGGGCCTGGTAAGGGACTAAGTGAGCCCTTAAATATACATGAGTCATGCTGGGCAAAGAGTCGGGTGGAAGATGGAGATGCAGTGCTGAGGGAGACTGACGGTGGCCCTCGAGGGACCCCTGCTGGGAAAGGCTTTTACCTCAGGCCGGGGCTCAGATGGCTGGCCTGGAAGGATCCTGCCAGAGGAGGAGTTGGAGGAGGCTTTCCTGAGAATCAGTGGGAGCAAGGAGGACAGTGTGAGTACTACCGCATGGGTCAGGGACTGACAAGGGGAGAAACTGTCACATGTAGCAGGTCTCTCTTGAAGATAGTGGTGTGCTTAAGTCTTCTAGCCTTGCCCTGGGAGATCTCCAGAGTGTCAGTCGGGTAGACTGGTGAAGAGAAGCAGCCAGGTGGGTTGGTAAAGAGGCAGCCAGGTGGGCTAGCATTTCCTGCAGGGGTAAAGCTGGGACCAGTGTCTACAGGGAAATGGAGGTGCTCCAGGATGCAGATAACATCACATTGTGCTACTTCAATAAGGGACTGAGAGTTCCTAGCCTGTAATGTGCTGTTGCTGAACTAACAGAGAGTGTTAGATACCACAGAAGAATACCACTTTCAAGTTGGGCATCCCATAATCTCCATCCCCAAGTTATTAGCCCCCCCCCCAATAAAACTTAAAAACAAGCTCAAGGACTGTTCCACTGTGTCTGGATGAAAGCAGAAGTTGTTGTGTGCCTGGCTGTGCAGTCGTGGGGAACCCTGTTACCTGCAGCCCCTACGGGGGTAGTGCTTCATATATAATGGCTCACCGCCAATATACCAGTCCCACGCTCAGGTTTAGGGCTCCCATCTGCTTCAGGGTACAGGAAAAGCTGCAGGAGCTCAGCAGAACAGAGTTTATGTCTCCTGACTACCTCACCTGACTCCTTTCTGATGATTTTCAAGCCTTCCTGGTGGGTTAAACCTTTTATGACCAGAGTCCCTGTAATCAGGATTTGGAGGCTCTTTTCAACCCAGAGTCTGAGGGTGGGTGCAGCAGGAATAACACACACTCAGTCAAGATGCAAATAAAGGAACTTGTATTTGAAATCAAGGAGAAACAATTCACAACTAACCCGGAGCAAGGAAGCCCAACTCACGGATGACAACAGTGTGTAGCGGAGCAGGTCTCAGCTACGTCTGAAGGGGCAAAATGCAGTCTGACAGGTCCGAGTCCAAGTGGGAGGTTTCCAGGAGCAGAAGCGGGTGCCTACACTTTCCCTGCTCATCTGGAACCTTTCCCTACTGCTAATACCTTCCCTACTCTGGGTTGACCTTTCCCTACTCTGTCCACACACTAAAATCGTGCCAAACCCTGGAGCCAGGTTCTTAAAAAGACTCTACCTGACACAATATGGCCGCCAGAGTCACATGGTCTGCCAAGCATCCAACCAGATCATCAACCCAATGACCCAGGAAACCATAGAGGAACCAAGTTCCTCTTGATTCCCTGTCCCTCCGCACTGCCACTGCATAGAGCGTCACCTGCGGTGGAAGAAGCCACAAGTCCCTCAGAGTCTCTGAAATTCTAGGTCTCAAATCAGGACTTGCAGATCCAGAGAGTGCTGAAACCAGTCCTCCCCTCTCTGACTGGACTACCCCAGCAGCCCTCACCCTGCAATAGGTGAGAACCCCTGACTAAAAATTAATCTTGAAGGGGCCACAACCCAATAGCGGAGAATTAGATTTCTCATCCAGGGCCCCTCCATTGTGTCAGAGTAGAGCACATACTTGTAATTATCATCAGAATCTGTATTCCAAGCACCAGTGTATGGCATGCAGAATTCTAAATAGCGCTCGAACTTGTCACTATGTGTACAAAAATTGGCACATGCACGGTACGACCCCCCCCCCCCCCCTCCCTATATTGTTTACTGTGGCTTTTTACTAATTACGATTTTTTACAGTCCTTTTTAACGATAGCTGTTTTATTTCCACATAGGGCTTGCATCTAAAATATGAAATACTGCATATAAATATTTCATGTTATCACTTGCAGGCAGACGGTGGTGGGCTCTAGGCAAGAGTTCCACATTCCTCGAGCTTCTTAACTGTTATCGTGCTGCAACAGACTTGAATGGTAGAAAAGGGAAGATTAGACAGATCGCTTAAAGGTGACCCGGGAGCAGATATGTCTTCATGTAGGTGCAGCATGCTAAGGAGTGTGTCAGGGCAACACTTCCAGTGATTTAAAGAGATTTTAAAGACTTTTTTTTTTTTTAGCTAAAATAAAAAAAGATGTAATACTTACCTGCTCTGTGCAATGGTGCTGCACAGAGCCACCCCGATCCTCCTCTTCTGGAGTCCCCTGCTGTCCGCTCCTCCTCTCCTACCCTGTTTCCCCTAAAATAAGACCTAGCGTGATTGTCGGCGATGGCTTCAATATAAGCCCTACCCCCCAAATAAGCCCTAGTTAAAGTCCTTGTAGGTCTTATTTTCAGGGTAGGGCTTATTTTCGGGGAAACAGGGTAGGGCTTATTTGGAGGGTAGGGCTTATATTGCAGCCATCACCGACAATCACGCTAGGTCTTATTTTAGGGGAAACAGGGTAGGTGTGCCCCAATACTCCATAGACACACACAGCACGGCTTGACCCTGCCCCCACCACTCCCTCCTCACCGACTGACAGCCAATGGCTACCGCTGCTGCCTGAGACTCCAAAGAGGTGAGAGGAGAGCTGCAGCCGTGCACAGTGCTTGATAGAGGGGTATGTGCTGAGGAGGGGGGGGCACAACAAATGTTTTTTTACCTTAACCGTTTAGCGACCTCCCCCACATATTTTTACTGCGGCATGGCGGCCACGCAGAATCAGGTACCCAGAGCTTTTTTTCAGTGGGGGGAAAGCAGTTCCGGCACCTCCAGCACTGACTGTATCTAATGGCAGGGGGTGCTGGGGTGTGCTGGAGGGTCTACTGATGCTGGCTGCTGGAAGATCTATTGTTGCTGGAGGGGATCTGTTTTTGTGTGGTGGCCTATTGTTGCTGAGGAGGTCTATTGTTGCTGGTGGGGGATCTATTGTTGCTGGGTGAGGTTATATTGCTGGGGGGGGTCAACTGCTGCTGGAGGGGATCTACTGTTAAAGGAGGGGTCTATAGTTTCTGGCTGCTGGAGAGTCTATTGATGCTGGCCACTGGGAGATCTGGTCTTGCTGCCGGGGGTCTATTGTTGCTGGGATGATATTTTGTTGCAGGGGTCATATGTTGCTGGTGGGGTCTATTGTTGTCAGGGGGTATATTGATGCTGGCTGCAGGGGATCTATTGTACTGCTTTTCTTGTTATCATTACCAATGTCCATACAAATTACTTTAGCATAGCATGACATCAATCATACTTTGCTCTGTATTCTCTGAATGAGACGGTGCTAGGAGGTGGGTAAGGGGTGGAACCAAGAGATGTTGCTCGGGGGTGGGTAGGGGGCAGAGACAAGAAGTGACTCACTAGGTGGGAGTTCCAGCACCTATTCTCTGAGAAAAAAAGCCCTGCACGTACCTGTACGTCTTTCTGCACTGCCGGTTCTGGGGCGCGCACGTCCACATTGTCAAGCACACAGTTAAAGGGGTTTGTAAACCCTCGAGGTTTTTCACTTTAACCTCTTCAGCCCCAGAAGATTTAACCCCCTTCTTGACCAGAGCACTTTTTTGCGATTTGGCACTGCGTCTCTTTAACTGACAATTGCGCGGACGTGCGACGTTACACCAAAACAAAATTCACGTCCTTTTTTCCCCACAAATAGAGCTTTCTTTTGGTGGTATTTGATCACCTCTGCGGTTTTTATTTTTTGCGCTATAAACAAAAAAAGAACGACAATTTTGAAAAAAACAGCAATATTTTTTAACTTTTTGCTATAATAAATATCCCCAAAAAATATATATAAAAAAAATGTTTTCCTCAGTTTAGGCCGATATGTATTCTTCTAGATATTTTTGGTAAAAAAAAAAAAAAAAATCGAAAGAAGGGTATATTGATTGGTTTGTGCAAAAGTTATAGCGTCTACAAAATAGGGGAAAGATTTATAGCATTTTTATTATTATTTTTTTTTATTAGTAATGGCGGCGATCTGCGATTTTTATCATGACTGCAACATTTTGGTGGACACATCGGGCACTTTTGACACTATTTTGGGACCATTGGCATTAATACAGCGATCAGTGCTATAAAAATGCACTGATTACTGTATAAATGTCACTGGCAGGGAAGGGATTAAACACTAGGGGGCGATCAAGGGGTTAAGTGTGTCCTAGGGAGTGATTCTAACTGTGAGGGGGGATGGGCTACCACTTACATGACAATGATCACTGCTCCCGATGACAGGGGGCAGTGATCTCTGTCATGTCTCTAGGCAGAACAGGGAAATGGGCATCTCCCCATTCTGCCGCTCCGTGACACGATCGCGGGACACCAGTAGACATCAAGTCCGTGGAACCCACGGGCACGGTCACATTGTATGCGCCCACTAGCCCTGCAAATTAAAATTAGGGGGTCGTACAGGTACACCCATTTGCCCACTGCTGCTATTGTGCCGATGTATATCGGCGTGCGGCGGTCGGCAAGTGGTTAATGCATGCTATGCATTAAGGTAAGAAACCTCCTTTAGTGCAGCAGCCCCCCCCCCCAGTGCCCCCTGTTTTACTTACCTGAACCCTGTCTTTCCCACGCTGGGAACGAGCACACCAGCTCCAGCCGCTGCTGTCAATCAAATCCAATGGCGTGGGAGCCGGGGGGGGGGTGCTTTGTGTCAATAGACGCAACAGCAGGACACGGGATCGCACCCGCATGGGTGCCCCGAGGGAGAGCGCTTTTCTGACAGGGCACTCGAGAGGAGGAGTCAGGAGCGCTGCTGAGGGACCCCAGAGGAGGAGGGTCGGGGCCAACTGCACAGAGGAGGTTAGTATGATGTGTTTGCTTTTTTTTTTTTTAATTTGCCTTTAGATATCATTTAACTCTTGATTGCTCCTAAATGTTAAACCCTTCCCAGTCAGTGTCATTAGTACAGTGACAGTGCATATTTTTAGCACTGATCACTGTATTAGTGTCACTAGTGATGCCAGTGGCAGTTAGTCAGTTCTCTCCCCAGCGTCAGTTAGTGGTAGTTTAACCACTTGCCGACCGCTGCACGCCTATATACGTCGGCACAATGGTAGCGGTGAGCAATTGGGCATACCTGTATGTCCCCTTTAAGAGGCGGGGATAGCAGGCACGCGCGTACAGCGTGACTGTGCCCGCAGGAGCGGCGGACTCAATGTTCGCCGGTCTCTCGGCGATCGTGTCACGGAGCCTCAGAACGGGGTAGTGCCTATGTAAAGAAGGCATTTCCCCGTTCTGGCTTGTGTCATGACAGAGATCACCGCTCCCTGTCATTGAGAGCGGTGATCGCTGTCATGTGACTAGTAGCCCCTCCTCCCCCACAGTTAGAATCACTCCCTAGGTCACACTTAACCCCTTCATCACCCACCAGTGGTTAATCCCTTCCCTGCCAGTGTCATTTACACAGTAATCAGTGCATTTTTATAGCACTGATCGCTGTATAAATGACAATGCTCCCAAAATAGTGTCAAAAGTGTCCCATGTGTCTGCCGCAATGTCGCAGTCCTGATAAAAATCGCAGATCACCACCATTACTAATAAAAAAAAATGAATAATAAAAATGCCATAAAACTATCCCCTATTTTGTAGATGCTATAACTTTTGCGCAAACCAATCAATATACGCTTATTGCAATTTTTTTAACCACAAATATGTAGAAGAATACATATTGGCCTAAACTGAGGAAATTGTTTTTTTTACATATTTTTGGGGATATTTATTATAGCAAAAAGTAAAAAAAATTGCGTTTTTTTCAAAATTGTCGCTCTTTTTTTGTTTAAAGCGCAAAAAATAAAAACCGCAGAGGTGATCAAATACCACTAAAAGAAAGCTCTATTTGTGGGGAAAAAAAGATCTCAATTTTGTTTGGGTGCAACGTCGCACGACCGCGTAATTGTCAGTTAAAGCGACGCAGTGCAGAATCGCACAAAATACTCTGGTCAGGAAGAGGGGTAAAATCTTCCAGGGCTGAAGCGATTAAAGAGGAAGTAAACCCCCGATGGGCTTTACTTCCTCTTTTGCTCCCAACAAAGCCTGCAAATTAAAAGCATAATGGGCTAGTATGCATCTGAAAATCGGGTGCAAATAGCGTGTTATACGCCGATACTTCAATTTTAGCTGCCTCGGAGGGAACAGGGAGGGGGCGGGACGAGCGCCGTCAGATAACATACAGTGAGAATCTCCTGTTTACCTCTATAATAGGAAGTCCCGTCTCCTGGGCCGCCATTGGACCACTGTTCTGTCTATCATAGGAGATTCTCACTGTATGTAATCTGTCGGCGCTCGTCCCGCCCCCCTCCCTGTCCCCTCTAGGCTGCAGATGGGCATGGATCAGGCTGCATTGATGGCAATGGTAAGGCTGCTGCATTGATGGCAATGGTGAGGCTGCTGCACTGATGGCAATGGTGAGGCTGCTGCATTGATGGCAATGGTGAGGCTGCTGCATTGATGGCAATGGTGAGGCTGCTGCATTGATGGCAATGTTGAGGCTGCTGCATCGATGGCAATGGTGAGGCTGCTGCACTGATGGCAATGGTGAGGCTGCTGCATTGATGGCAATGGTGAGGCTGCTGCACTGATGGCAAAGGTGAGGCTGCTGCATTGATGGCAATGGTGAGGCTGCTGCATTGATGGCAATGGTGAGGCTGCTGCATTGATGGCAATGGTGAAGCTGCTGCATTGATGGCAATGGTGAGGCTGCTGCATTGATGGCAATGGTGAGGCTTATGAATTGATGGCAATGGTGAAGCTGCTGCACTGATGGCAATGGCGAGGCTGCTGCATTGATAGCAATGGTGAGGCTGCTGCATTGATGGCAATGGTGAGGCTGCTGCACTGATGGCAATGGTGAGGCTGCTGCATTGATGGCAATGGTGATGCTGCTGCATTGATGGCAATGGTGAGGCTGCTGCATTGATGGCAATGGTGAGGCTGCTGCACTGATGGCAAAGGTGAGGCTGCTGCATTGATAGCAATGGTGAGGCTGCTGCATTGATGGCAATGGTGAGGCTGCTGCATTGATGGCAATGGTGAAGCTGCTGCATTGATGGCAATGGTGAGGCTGCTGCAGTGATGGCAATGGTGAGGCTGCTGCAGTGATGGCAATGGTGAGGCTGCTGCATTGATGGCAATGGTGAAGCTGCTGCATTGATGGCAATGGTGAGGCTGCTGCATTGATGGCAATGGTGAAGCTGCTGCAGTGATGGCAATGGTGAAGCTGCTGCATTGATGGCAATGGTGAAGCTGCTGCATTGATGGCAATGGTGAGGCTGCATTGATGTGGACTGATGAGGCTGCATTGATGGCACTTGTGAGGCAGCAGATGGGCATTGATCAGACTGCATTGATGGCAACGGTGAGGCTACAGATGGGCACTGACCCATATTTTGCTTCAAAGTTCCTAATTTAAAATGTAAGTTTTCTTCCTGAAACTTCCCTCTTAAAATGAATGTGCGTGTTATACGACGATAAATACGGTATATACATTTCATTTGGGTACAGCGTGTTTTATGACTGCACAATTTTCAGTTAAAGTTGCGCAGTGCCGTATAGCCCCCAAAAAATGCCCTGGTCATGAAGGGGGTAAAATCTTCTGGAGCTGAAGTGGTTAACTCAGCTGTTTCACTGGTAACCACCCTATCACAGAACGGAGTCATGAACCGTCTGGATCTGGAGATTATCATACAATGTCTAGGGGCACCTTCGGGTTGACTCATTTAAGACGGTACATTTTTGGTGCCAGTCTGAGGGTTAAATATATATATTTTTTTAAAACAAAAACACCTCTGAATATCCTAACCCCATACAAAACATGGAGAATTCTTCCGCCGGTGTCTGCCCGTAGAGATGCTCCATCAGCATTCTGCTCCATTCAATTAGCACACGCACGGTCAGACGGTCACTGCTTGTCATGGAGTGTCTATTTCCATCCACATCGCTCCCAGCAATGGTATCCAGCTCCCTCCGCCTCTCACTCTCCCTCCTCCATCTATAATCTATCAATCATAGACAATCACTTTACATGTTCTCCAACGCCAAGTGACCATTCAGATTTTGCTCATTCTCAAAGTTTTCTTTCTTTCAATGAATGATCCAACTCTGAAAAAAACAAACTATGAATCCCAAGGACCTACCAACCTACCTCAGATACAACTGGCCTATAAGGCCTTGCCCTATTTTTATGCACTTTGGGAAGTGTATGGAAACATATACTGACATTGTTGGAGGGGGAATGGAGGAGGGGGAGTAAAAATGCATGGTTGTCATAAGGGGTACATGCCCCCCATCTGCTGGTGAGTCCCCTGCCACAACTGCCTGCATTTTCTTCTTTAATATGTCACTTATGCAGATACCAACTTCTATCCCTGCCCCCTGGCCCGCTTGCCACCTGTCAGACCTGTAGCACAGAGCCATACTTCCCCGTCTGTCATGCTACAAGTATGACAGGCGGGGAGGTATGACAGGCGGGGAGGTATGACAGGCAGGGAGGTATGACAGGCGGGGAGGTATGACAGGCGGGGAGGTATGACAGGCAGGGAGGTATGACAGGCGGGGAGGTATGACAGGCGGGGAGGTATGACAGGCGGGGAGGTATGACAGGCAGGGAGGTATGACAGGCGGGGAGGTATGACAGGCGGGGAGGTATGACAGGCAGGGAGGTATGACAGGCGGGGAGGTATGACAGGCAGGGAGGTATGACAGGCAGGGAGGTATGACAGGCGGGGAGGTATGACAGGCAGGGAGGTATGACAGGCGGGGAGGTATGACAATCGGTGGGCAGGTCAGCAGACAGGGATAGAAGCTTTCAGCTGCATAAGTGACTGAACCAGCAGAGGCAATGCAATGCCAAGGTCTTGAGAGCACATTTCAGGGAGTAAGGGGTGGGATGGGTTGTGTTGGGAGCAGTTAGCGAGATTGTATTGGAAGTAGGATGGGACTATGTGCTTGGGAGGCACACTGCACAGTACTTACTCCTGACCCTGCATTCTGTGTGTTACCAATCCTGATCCCTGTGTGTTACTTACTGCTGACCCAAGAGCGCCGTGTGTTACTCTCTCCAGACCCCTGCACTTTGTGGGTTACATACTCCTGACCCCTGAGCTCTGTGTGTTACGCTCTCCTGACCCCTGAACTTTGTGAATTACTTACTTCTGACCCCTGCACTCTGTGAATTACTTACTTCTGACCCCTGCACTCTGTGAATTACTTACTTCTGACCCCTGCACTCTGTGAATTACTTACTTCTGACCCCTGAGCTTTGTGTGTCATGTACACCTGATCCCTGCATTCTGTGTGCTATGCGCTCCTGACTGTGGAGCTCTGTGTATTGCATGCTCCTGACCCCGCACTCTGCATGTTACTCACTCCTGACCTCTGAACTCTGTGTGTTACTCCCTCCTGACCCCTGCACTTTGTGGGTTACATACTCCTGACCCCTGAGCTCTGTGTATTACGCTCTCCTGACCCCTGAGCTGTGTGTGTTACTCTCTCCTGACCCCTGCACTTTGTGTGTTACACTCTCCTGACCCCTGAACTCTGAATTTCTTACTTCTGACCCCTGCACTCTCTGCATTACTTACTTCTGACCCCTGCACTCTATGAATTACTTACATCTGACCCCTGAGCTTTGTGTGTCATGTACACCTGATCCCTGCATTCTATGTGCTATGTGCTCCTGACCCTGGGGCTCTGTGTATTGCATGCTCCTGACCCCTGCACTCTGCTGCTTGTCAGTGCCACCTGTCAGTGCTTTATCAGTGCTGCCTTTCAGTGCCACCTGTCAGTGGCACATCAGTGTCACCTCCCAGTGCTGCCTGCCAGTGCGATCTCAGTGCTGCTCGTCAGTGCCCCCTGTCAGTGCCATCTCAGTGCCACCTGTCAGTGCCATCTCAGTGCCACCTGTCAGTGCCATCTCAGTTCCACCTGTCAGTGCCATCTCAGTGCTGTCTGTCAGTGCTTTATCAGTGCTGCCTTTCAGTGCCACCTGTCAGTGCTGTTGTAATATGTTCACCGATTTATGTGGGACATTATTATATGTATATACACATACAGTCAATATTGACCAGGCCAGAATTCAATTGACTGGTTGATTTGTCCAACTGAATTTTAACATATCAATGGGACAGCTGAAGACCCTTTGATGTGTTAATCTTATGCAAGTCTATTTGAACATTTCAAAGGGTGTTCAGGTGGTATCTGTTAATCTAATCTAATTACACATATCTTAGGGTACATTGTTTAAAGGGCCATAGAAGAAGTATTTATTGATGGTAATTAGACTTGAGGGGGTAACAATAAAATCAAAGAGTATTTTGGGTTGACCTAGCAGAAACTCCCTCCTAGTGGACTAGTATTTCATAGAGGACATTCAAGCTGGTTTTTAGTTCTAGAGAGGCTTGTCTGTGTATGCACACAGACCTATGAACATGGGGTTCTGAATTATATCTACTCTGTCGGATTTTTCTGTCATCTATGGACTTTGGACTTTGTTCTGTGTTGGAAGTCAATAAACTGCATCTCTCTGGAAGAATTGGGTTGCTGCGGAAGAGTACTTACTAAATTATCATCATACCCACTATACCACTATACCGCAATATATTATATCACTACAAGTGCCACATCAGTGTCACCTGCCAGTGCTGCCTATTAATTCCACTTGTCAGAGCACATCAGTGCCCCCTGTAAGTGCCCATCAGTGTCATCTCAGTGTTACCTATCAGTGCCACCTGTCAGTGCCACCTCAGTGCTGCCTGTCAGTGCCACCTCAGTGGTGCACATCAGGGCCACCTGTCAGTGCCCATCAGTGCTGCCTATCAGTGCCCCCTTAGTGCTGCCTCTCAGTGCCACCTGTCAGTGCCCATCAGTATCACCTCAGTGCTGCCTATTGCTGCCCATCAGTGCTGCCCATTAGTGCCACCTGCCAGTGCCACCTCAGTTCTGCCTATCAGTGCCGCCTCATCAGTGCCACCTCATCAGTGCCCATTAGTGCAGCCTATCAGCGCACATCAGTGCGGGAGAAAAATAACTTATTTGCAAAATCTTATAACAAACAAAAAAAAAAGTTTGTTTTTTGTTTGTTTTTTATATTCAGTCTTTTTTCGCTTGGCATCAGGCGTGAGCAATTCTTATTGTCCAACGCCCCGGACATGCAGTTCTGAGCGCTGGGCAGATGATATAAAAAACTGGCTCCTAACTTTTTCAGCTGGATCCTGGATTCTAAACAAATTTGTCAAGCCCTGAAAATAAGTATTTGATCCCCAAGCATAACATGACTTAGTAGTTGGTGGAGAAACCCTTGTTGGCGATCGCAGAGGTCAGACGTTTCTTGTGGTTGGTGATCAGGTTTGCACACATCTCAGGAGGGATTTTGGTCCACTCTTCTTTACAGATCTTCTCTAAATCCTTAAGGTTTTTTGGCTGTTTGTGGTGGAGGAACTTGAATGGCCTGCACAGAGTCCTGACCTCAACCCCATAGAACACCTTTGGGATGAATTAAAACGGAGACTGCGAGCCAGGCCTTCTCATCCTACATCAGTGCCTGGCCTCACAAATGTGCTTCTGGAAGAATGGTCAAACATTCCCATAGACACACTCCTAAACCTTGTGGACGGCCTTCCCAGAAGAGTTGAAGCTGTTATAGTTGCAAAGGGTGGGCCAACTCAATATTGAACCCTACGGACTAAGACTGGGATGCCATTAAAGTTCATGTGTGTGGAAAGGCAGGCGTCCCAATACTTTTGGCAATATAGTATATACAGTATCTTACAAACGTGAGTACACCCCTCACATTTTTGTAAATATTTCCTTCTATCTTTTCATGTGACAACACTGAAGAAATGACACTTGTCTACAATGTAAAGTAGTGAGTGTACAGCTTGTATAACAGTGTAAATTTGCTGTCCCCTCAAAATAACTCAACACACAGCCATTAATGTCTAAACCGCTGGCAACAAAAGTGAGTACACCCCTTAGTGAAAATGTCCAAATTGGGTCCAATTAGCCATTTTCCCTCCCCGGTGTCATGTGACTGGTTAGTGTTACAAGGTCTCAGGTGTGAATGGGGAGCAGGTGTGTTAAATTTGGTGTTATCGCTCTCACTCTCTCATACTGGTCACTGGAAGTTCAACATGGCACCTCATGGCAAAGAACTCTCTGAGGATCTGAAAAAAAGAATTGTTCTCTACATAAAGATGGCCTAGGCTATAAGAAGATTGCCAAGACCCTGAAACTGAGCTGCAGCACGGTGGCCAAGACCATATAGCGGTATAACAGGACAGGTTCCACTCAGAACAGGCCTCGCCATGGTCCACCAAAGAAGTTGAGGTCACGTGCTCAGCGTCATATCCAGAGGTTGTCTTTGGGAAATAGACGTATGAGTGCTGCCAGCATTGCTGCAGAGGTTGTAGGGGTGGGGGGTCAGCCTGTCAGTGCTCAGACCATACGCCGCACACTGCATCAAATTGGTCTGTATGGCTGTCGTCCCAGAAGGAAGCCTCTTCTAAAGATGATGCACAAGAAAGCCCACAAACAGTTTGCTGAAGACAAGCAGACTAAGGACATGGATTACTGGAACCATGTCCTGTGGTCTGATGAGGCCAAGATAAACGTACTTGGTACAGATGGTGACAAGCGTGTGTGGGGGCAACCAGGTGAGGAGTGCAAAGACAAGTGTGTCTTGTCTACAGTCAAGCATGGTGGTGGGAGTGTCATGGTCTGGGGCTGCATGAGTGCTGCTGATGCTGGGGAGCTACAGATCATTGAGGGAACCATGAATGCCAACATGTACTGTGACCTACTGAAGCAGAGCATGATCCCCTCCCTTCAGAGACTGGACCGCAGGGCAGTATTCCAACATGATAACAACACCAAACACTTCCACATGCATGAAATTAGTTCTGGATTTCCAATGTTGATGTGGCTTCAGTCACTCCTATTAGCACTGTACCATTTGGTGTTACCATTTGGTGGTGGTGATAAATGGGGAGTACTCGGAATGGTTAGGGGTGGGTAGTGGGGTCCCCCAGGGTTCTGTGCTGGGACCAATCCTATTTAATTTGTTCATAAACGACCTGGAGGATGGGATAAACAGTTCAATCTCTGTATTTGCAGATAATACTAAGCTAAGCAGGGCAATAACTTCTCCGCAGGATGTGGAAACCTTGCAAAAAGACCTGAACAAATTAATGGGGTGGGCGACTACATGGCAAATGAGGTTCAATGTAGAAAAATGTAAAATAATGCATTTGGGTGGCAAAAATCTGAATGCAATCTATACACTGGGGGGAGAACCTCTGGGGGAATCTAGGATGGAAAAGGACCTGGGGGTCCTAGTAGATGATAGGCTCAGCAATGCCAAGCTGCTGCTAACAAAGCAAACAGAATATTGGCATTAAAAAGGGGGATCAACTCCAGAGATAAAACGATAATTCTCCCGCTCTACAAGACTCTGGTCCGGCCGCACCTGGAGTATGCCGTCCAGTTCTGGGCACCAGTCCTCAGGAAGGATGTACTGGAAATGGAGCGAGTACAAAGAAGGGCAACAAAGCTAATAAAGGGTCTGGAGGATCTTAGTTATGAGGAAAGGTTGTGAGCTCTGAACTTATTCTCTCTGGAGAAGAGACGCTTGAGAGGGGATAGGATTTCAATTTACAAATACCGGACTGGTGACCCCACAATATGGATAAAACTTTTTCACAGAAGAGAGTTTAACAAGACTCGTGGCCACTCATTAAAATTAGAAGAAAAGAGGTTTAACCTTAAACTACTTAAAGGCTTCTTTACTGTAAGAGCGGCAAGGATGTGGAATTCCCTTCCACAGGCGGTGGTCTCAGCGGGGAGCATCGATAGTTTCAAAAAACGATTAGATAATCACCTGAATGACCGCAACATACAGGGATATACAATGTAATACTGACATATAATCACACACATAGGTTGGACTAGATGGACTTGATGGACTTTTTGCAACCTCACCTACTATGTAACTATGTAACCTCCAAGATGACCACTGCCTTGCTAAAGAAGCTGAGGGTAAAGGTGATGGACTGGCCAAGCATGTCTCCAGACTAGGGATGAGCTTCGAGTTCGAGTCGAACTCATGTTCTACTCGAACATTGGCTGTTCGCAAGTTCGCCGAACAGCGAACAATTTGGGGTGTTCGCGGCAAATTCGAATGCCGCGGAACACCCTTTAAAAGTCTATGGGAGAAATCAAAAGTGCTAATTTTAAAGGCTTATATGCAAGTTATTGTCATAAAAAGTGTTTGGGGACCCGGGTCCTGCCCCAGGGGACATGGATCAATGCAAAAAAAAGTTTTAAAAACGGACGTTTTTTCAGGAGCAGTGATTTTATTAATGCTTAAAGTCAAACAATAAAAGTGTAATATCCCTTTAAATTTCGTACCTGGGGGGTGTCTATAGTATGCCTGTAAAGGGGCGCATGTTTCCTGTGTTTAGAACAGTCTGACAGCAAAATAACATTTGGAAGGAAAAAACTCATTTAAAACTACCCGCGGCTATTGCATTGCCGACAATACACATAGAAGTTCATTGATAAAAACGGCATGGGAATTCCCCACAGGGCAACCCCGAACCAAAATAATAAAAAAAAAATGATGTGGGGGTCCCCCTAAATTCCATACAAGGCCCTTCAGGTCTGGTATGGATATTAAGGGGAACCCCAGCCAAAATTTAAAAAAAAAATTGACGTGGGGTTCCCCCTAAATTCCATACCAGACCCTTCAGGTCTGGTATGGATTTTAAGGGGAACCCCGCGCCAAAAAAAAAAAAAAAAAAACGGCGTGGGGTCCCCCTAAAAATCCATACCAGACCCTTATCCGAGCACGCAACCTGGCAGGCCGCAGGAAAAGAGGGGGGGACGAGAGTGCGGCCCCCCCCCCTCCTGAACCGTACAAGGCCACATGCCCTCAACATTGGGAGGGTGCTTTGGGGTAGCCCCCCAAAACACCTTGTCCCCATGTTGATGAAGACAAGGGCCTCATCCCCACAACCGTGGCCGGTGGTTGTGGGGGTCTGCGGGCGGGGGGCTTATCGGAATCTGGAAGCCCCCTTTAACAAGGGGACCCCCAGATCCCGGCCCCCCCCCCCCTGTGTGAAATGGTAAGGGGGTACTTACCCCTACCATTTCACTAAAAAACTGTCAAAAATGTTAAAAATGACAAGAGACGGTTTTTGACAATTCCTTTATTTAAATGCTTCTTCTTTCTTCCTTCATCTTCTTCTTCTTCTGGTTCTTCTGGCTCTTCTGGTTCTTCCTCCGGCGTTCTCGTCCAGCATCTCCTCCGCGGCGTCTTCTATCTTCTTCTCCTCGGGCCGCTCCGCACCCATGGCATGAGGGGGGAGGCTCCCGCTCTTCTCTTCATCTTCTTCTTCATCTCTTCTTCATCTTCTTCTTCTTCTTCTTCTTCTTCTCTTCTTCATCTCTTCTTCCTTCTTCATTTCTTCTGCGGGCTGCTCCGCATCCATGCATGGAGGGAGGCTCCCGCTGTGTGACGGCGTCTCTTCGTCTGACGGTTCTTAAATAACGGGGGGCGGGGCCATCCGGTGACCCCGCCCCCCTCTGACGCACGGTGAATTGACGGGACTTCCCTGTGACGTCACGGGGAATGCCACAGGGAAGTCCCGTCATGTCCCGTGCGTCAGAGGGGGGCGGGGTCACCGGGTGGCCCCGCCCCCCGTTATTTAAGAACCGTCAGACGAAGAGACGCCGTCACACAGCGGGAGCCTCCCTCCATGCATGGATGCGGAGCGGCCCGCAGAAGAAATGAAGAAGGAAGAAGAGATGAAGAAGAGAAGAAGAAGAAGAAGAAGATGAAGAAGAAGATGAAGAAGAAGAAGAAGATGAAGAGAAGAGCGGGAGCCTCCCCCCTCATGCCATGGGTGCGGAGCGGCCCGAGGAGAAGAAGATAGAAGACGCCGCGGAGGAGATGCTGGACGAGAACGCCGGAGGAAGAACCAGAAGAGCCAGAAGAACCAGAAGAAGAAGAAGATGAAGGAAGAAAGAAGCATTTAAATAAAGGAATTGTCAAAAACTGTCTCTTGTCATTTTTAACATTTTTGACAGTTTTTTAGTGAAATGGTAGGGGTAAGTACCCCCTTACCATTTCACACGGGGGGGGGGGGCCGGGATCTGGGGGTCCCCTTGTTAAAGGGGGCTTCCAGATTCCGATAAGCCCCCCGCCCGCAGACCCCCACAACCACCGGCCACGGTTGTGGGGATGAGGCCCTTGTCTTCATCAACATGGGGACAAGGTGTTTTGGGGGGCTACCCCAAAGCACCCTCCCAATGTTGAGGGCATGTGGCCTGGTATGGTTCAGGAGGGGGGGGGCCGCACTCTCGTCCCCCCCTCTTTTCCTGCGGCCTGCCAGGTTGCGTGCTCGGATAAGGGTCTGGTATGGATTTTTAGGGGGACCCCACGCCGTTTTTTTTTTTTTTTTGGGCGCGGGGTTCCCCTTAAAATCCATACCAGACCTGAAGGGTCTGGTATGGAATTTAGGGGGAACCCCACGTCAATTTTTTTTTAAAATTTTGGCTGGGGTTCCCCTTAATATCCATACCAGACCTGAAGGGCCTTGTATGGAATTTAGGGGGACTCCCACATCATTTTTTTTTTTAAATTTTGGTTCGGGGTTGCCCTGTGGGGAATTCCCATGCCGTTTTTATCAATGAACTTCTATGTGTATTGTCGGCAATGCAATAGCCGCGGTAGTTTTAAATGAGTTTTTTCCTTCAAAATGTCATTTTGCTGTCAGACTGTTCTAAACACAGGAAACATGCGCCCCTTTACAGGCATACTATAGACACCCCCCAGGTATGAAATTTAAAGGGATATTACACTTTTATTGTTTGACTTTAAGCATTATTAAAATCACTGCTCCTGAAAAAACGGCCGTTTTTAAAACTTTTTTTTGCATTGATCCATGTCCCCTGGGGCAGGACCCAGGTCCCCAAACACTTTTATTGACAATAACTTGCATATTAGCCTTTAAAATTAGCACTTTTGATTATTCATGTTCGTGTCCCATAGACTTTAACGGTGTTCGCGTGTTCGAACGAATTTTTTTCCTGTTCGCATGTTCTGGTGCGAACCGAACAGGGGGGTGTTCGGCTCATCCCTACTCCAGACCTAAACCCTATTGAGCATCTGTGGGACATCCTCAAATGGGAGGTGGAGGAGCGCAAGGTCTCTAACATCCACCAACTCCATGATGTCCTCATGGAGGAGGGGAAGAGGACTCCAGTGCCAACCTGTGAAGCTCTGGTGACCTCCATGCCCAAGAGGGTTAAGGCAGTGCTGGAAAATAATGGCGGCCACAAAACATATTTACACTTTGGGGCCCAATTTGGACATTTTCACTTAGGGGTGTACTCACTTTTGTTGTCAGCGGTTTAGAAATTAATGGTTGTGTGTTGAGTTATTTTGAGGGGACAGCAAATTTACACTGTTATACAAGCTGTACACTCACTACTTTACATTGTAGCAAAGTGTCATTTCTTCAGTGTTGTCACATGAAAAGATAGAAGAAAAGATGTACACAAATGTGAGGGGTGTACTCACTTTTGGGGGATAATGTATATACTGTAAAGTTAAATTTTGATTGCAGTCCACACAACTGATAAAGGCACTTCTAAATCATAAAAAAAGTAGACGAGATAGGACTCTCCAGTTGACTTGAACACAACACAAAGTCATTTGGGTTCTGCGTTATAATCCAAAATTGCCTACGAGTTGATTGATTCTCTGTTAAAGGCGGACTGACATTTATAAGAGAGAAGTTCAAAAGTTGACGTAGACAGAACACCGACAATAATGCGATCGCGTTACCCAAACAAACACATAAAAAGCGAGATTGGATGGCAAACACGACTGCTCTGACACGGCCTTATCTTCTTCATGAGATTTTATTTCAACGCATCACTTGCCGATTTTGACAATGGTGTGCCATGTGGCACTTGAGGTGTTAATGACATCCCAGAGATCGGATTGCCGTGTTTTATGTATCTTCCCGAGCCGGTGTTTGAAGGACACAGATAGCGTGTGATGACACTGAATAGGCAGGAAGGCATTAGAAGAGATAAAAGGCCTGAAATAAGATTCCTGCCCTTTATCAAATCAAAATACATTAGCCTCTAGAGTTGCAAGTTGTTGGAGATCGGGGTGTTATGTAACACAACTCCCCCCCGTGTTTTGGTTAGTTATCTTAGAACAGAATCCCATAATTGCATTTTGTAAATGTAGATTTGTAAGGCTTGCTGATGAAATCTTGCTGGTGGATGGGAGCCGCCACAAGGAGGGGAGAACAAATTAGAGGCTCGTCAAGGGATGGATCATAATGCATTGTACAGAAGTGAGAGGGAGATAAAGTGCTCTGATATTTCTGGAACATGGGATGGGCCCTGTTAAGGTTTGATCAGTGCTTTTGTTTGCTTATTTGCTTTAAACTTTAGATACATTTTAACCCTGTCTCAGTTAAAGGCAGCAATTTTAGGCTTGAGAAGATTTCTTGAAATGCATCCAATCCATTCTTTATAGACTAGTGCAGTGTTCTACATACTATGACCTGTGGGGCAGATGCGGGCTTTTGCTTTCATTTATCCAGCTTTTGGGGCATTGTTCCTTCCATTGATACCAACAATGGGGTACTATTCCTTCCAATGATATCAATGATGGGGTACTTTTCCCCTACCGATACCATTGATGGGACACTATTCCACCCACTGATACCATCGATGGGGCCCTATTCCACCCACTGAGACTAACAATGGGGCACTATTCCTCTGAGTAATTCCAATGATGGGGCACTATTCCCCTCACTGATACCAATGATGGGGCACTATTCCTCACCCTGATACCAATGATGGGTCCCTATTCCTTCCACTGATACCAGTGATGGGCCACTATTCCACCTACTGATACCAATGATGGGGTACTATTCCTTCCACTGATACCAATGACGGGGCACTATTCCTCCCAGTAATATCAATGATGGGGCACTATTCCTTCTATTGAAACCAATGATGGGGCACTATTCCTTCTATTGAAACCAATGATGGGACACTTTTTCTCCAACTGATACCAATGATGGGGCACTATTCTTCCTAGTAATGCCAATGATGGAGCACTATTTTTCCCACTGATACCAATGATAGGACACTATTCCTTCTACTGATACCAATGATAGGACACTATTCCTTATACTGATACCAATGATGGGGCACTATTCTTCCCACTGACACTAACATGGGGCATTATTTCTCCCACTGACCACAGGCACTATGTAATTGTTTTACTCCCACTGATTATCAAGCCTGAGGCATTTTCCACTCCCTCTGCCCTCAATCTAGCCCCCTAAAGTCTGAAGGTCAGTAAGCTGGTCCTTTGTTTAAAAAGTTTAAAGACCCCTGGACTAGTGACATCAATAGGAATAGTGATTCTCCACTCCCTGGATTATATATATATATATATATATATATATATATATATATATATATATACACACAGTGGGGACAAAAAGTATTCAGACCCCCTTAAATTTTTCACTTTTTGTTATATTGCAGCCATTTGCTAAAATCATTTAAGTTCATTTTTTCCTCATTAATGTACACACAGCACCCCATATTGTACACACAGCACCCCATATTGTACACACAGCACCCCATATTGACAGAAAAACACAGAATTGTTGACATTTTTGCAGATTTATTAAAAAAGAAAAACTGAAATATCACATGGTCCTAAGTATTCAGACCCTTTGCTGTGACACTCCTATATTTAACTCAGGTGCTGTCCATTTCTTCTGATCATCCTTGAGATGGTTCTACACCTTCATTTGAGTCCAGCTGTGTGACTTTCCCTTCTTTCCTCCAGACTGTACATAACACGTTCCCGAAGTCTCTCTTAATACGTTTTACCCCTGAGACCTATCACCATTTTTGCTTCCCATCTCTGGACTATCTTAGCAATATCTTTCTGTAAGTGAGGTCTCCAGAACTGGACACAGTATTCTAAATAAGGTCTAAATAAGGATCTACTGTATATGGAGGACCTCCTACCTCCTGCTGGTGATCCCTCTAGTGATATAAAGATCTATATAGAGGAATCAGGACCTCCTTCCTCTCGCTGGTGATCCCTCTAGTGATATAAAGATCTATATAGGGGAATCAGAACCTCCTTCCTCCTGATGGTGATCCCTCTAGTGATATAAAGATCTATATAGAGGAATCAGGACCTCCTTCCTCCTGATGGTGATCTCTCTAATAATATAAGGATCTATATAGAGGTATCAGGACCTCCTTCCTCCTGATGGTGATCCCTCTAGTGATATAAAGATCTATATAGAGGAATCAGGACCTCCTTCCTCTTGCTGGTGATCCCTCTAGTGATATAAGGCTCTATATAGGGGAATCAGGACCTCTTTCCTCCTGCTGGTGGTCCCTCTAGTGATTTTAAGATCTATATAGAAGAACCAGTACCCCTTTCCCCCTGAATGTGATCCTTCTAGTGATATAAAGATCTATATAGGGGAATCAGGACCTCCTTCCTCCTGATGGTGATCCCTCTAGTGATATAAAGATCTATATAGAGGAATCAGGACCTCCTTCCTCCTGCTGATGGTCCCTCTAGTGATATAAAGATCTATATAGGGGAATCAGTACCTATTTCCTTCTGCTGGTGGTCCCTCTAGTGATTTTAAGATCTATATAGAGGAATCAGTACCCCTTTCCCCTTGCTGGTGACCCCTCTAGTGATATAAAGATCTATATAGAGGAATCAGGACCTCCTTCTTCCTGATGGTGACCCCTCTAGTGATATAAAGATCTATATAGAGGAATCAGGACACTTTTCCTCCTGCTGGTGATCCCTCTAGTGATATAAAGATCTATATAGAGGAATCAGGACCTCCTTCCTCCTGATGGTGACCCCTCTAGTGATATAAAGATCTATATAGAGGAATCAGGATCTCCTTCCTCCTTCTGGTGATCACCTCAATAAAAGTATTGGGAAAAAAAGAGATGCATCCTAGAATTCTATTTGATTTACCCACTTAATTTGTTAGAGACCAATATCATCTTGATAATCCAGCCTGTTCATTTTTGGAGAATTTGGATGTTGTTTAGACAAAGTAAAATGCATTGAATGAATTATATAATTTCATTTTTTTTCAGTACTACATTATTCATTGACACTTTGTCTAATTTACCTAGCAATGGGAATGTAATATCCCCCTGTAACAATACTTGAGAATAGACTCATTGTATGATTGTCATAGAGGAATGTCAGATTTGTCACGGTGAAGGAACTTGCAAATCTAATTTTCTATCATCACTTCTTACAGGTCTCTGTATTTTATCCCACAGACAATCATAATATATACTTTTTTTTAGTACAGAATAACAGTTATACTTAAAGTGTAACTTTAGTCAGAGAATTAAGTCCTGATGGATCACTTCATTCTGGCGCCTTTTGCGGGTATAGCTGCAATTACTGTACGAATTTCTCATGCATTCACAGTGATGTCACAAATGATCACCGTAATTTCTCCAGCTGATGATCATAGGAAATAAACATTTTGGAGTAATTACGGGGGTATTTGTGCAAATGTGTGAGACAGTCACACAGCATTTTTTTAAAAAATGAAACCCCTTAAATATGAAAACTTAAATAAGCTCTAATAAAAAGTTAATCTCCACGCTATAGCCTTTCGACCCCCTACATTTAATGGATAGAGTAAATTTTAAACCAAATGAATAAATTAATACCCTGATTTCTTAACCGAAAGTCATATGACAGGCTAGGTCCCAAGGCCTTAGAATGGGAGGGTCCAAACC
This sequence comes from Lithobates septentrionalis, assembly GCA_037952835.1. NCBI lineage: Eukaryota > Metazoa > Chordata > Amphibia > Anura > Ranidae > Lithobates > Lithobates septentrionalis. The sequence continues at coordinate 240,322 of JBBDGP010002151.1, forward strand.
TCATTCTCCACATTGTTTCCTGGTGAAGTGGAAGCTTCTTAGTGGCTGTAAAAAGAGTCCTTTGGAGTTCTGCTCACAGGGTCCTGAAGACCTCAAACAGTCATTACATCAAAATCCAAGGGATGGCAAAAAAGACCAACGGGCAAGCTTCAATGCAGCTGTGGATCATTGGTCTCTACCAATAGAGGATGCCATGTGACAGTGAACTCAGGTAAGCAAAAAAAAAATACCTTAGAACTCTGAAATCAAATGGAAAGGTGTCAGGGCTGGGCTCAGCCCTTCCTTCTCTGAGCTGGCCGCTCAGCTGTCGGCTAATTGCCATCTCCTATCTCTCTCCACAGTTACTCAGCTGTTGATGATATCCTGCTCGTCAGTCCTGCCTTCTTAAGCCGTCCATTCCAGAGGATCTCTGCCTTCACCTTGGTCAACATCACAGAACTCCTGCGATCCTGTTCAAGACTTGCTTTGCTGACATCCCTTCTGGCTCCAGATCCTGCTTGCTCTTCCACTACATTGATCCCTGACTATTGGCTTGGCTGACTATCCATTCTGGTTACTGAACGTTGGCTATGTTTTGACTACGTATGTTCTTTTTACTTTTTTTGTTAACCACTTCAATACAGGGCACTTATACACCTTCCTGCCCAGACCAATTTTCAGCTTTCAGCGCTGTCGCAGTTTGAATGACAATTGTGCGGTCATCCAACACTGTACCCAAACTAAATTTTTATCATTTTGTTCCCACAAATAGAGCTTTCTTTTGGTGGTATTTGATCACCTCTGCGGTTTTTATTTTTTTTGTTAAACAAATAAAAAAAGACAGAAAATTTTGAAAAAAATAAAAGTTTTGCTTTTGTTTCTGTTAAAAAATTTTGTAAATAAGTAAGTTTTCTCTTTCACTAATGGGCACTGATAAGGCGGCACTGACAGGCACTGATAAGGCGGCACCGATGAGGTGGCACCAGTGAGTGGGCACTGACGGGCACTGACGATGGGCACTGTGGGCATATGTGGCACTGGTAGGCGGCACTAATGGTTGGCATTTATATGCAGCACTGATGGGTATTGATAGGTAGCACTGATGGGCACTCATGGGTGGCACTGGTGGGCACTGATGTGCACTGATAGGCGACACTGATGGGCACTGAAAGGCTGCAAAGATGGGTTCTTATGGGTGGCACTGATAAGCGGCACTGATGGGCACTAATGGGCACTGATAGGCGGCACTGATGGGCACTGATGGGCACTGATACGTGGCACTGATAGGCACTGATACGCGGCACTGATTGGCATCCCTGGTGGCACTGGCAGTGGTAGGCATTGTGAGTGGGCACTGATTGGCAGCTGCCTGGGCATTGATTGGCAGCTGCCTGGGCACAGATTTGTATTTCCCTGGGGGTCTAGGGGGCATACCTGGTGGTCCAGTGTGGATGGCTTCCCTGGTGGTCCTGGACGGCTTCCCTGATGGTCTTGGGTGGGATCCGAGGGGGGGCTGTGATGATAAACAATCAGCACAGACCCCCCCGTCAGGAGAGCAGCTGATCGGCTCTCCTCTACTCACGTCTGTCAGACGTGAGTGAGGAAAAGCCAATCACCGGCTCTTCTTATTTACATCGTGATCAGCCGTGATTGGACACGGCTGATCACGTGGTAAAGAGTCTCCGTCAATCAGCACAGACCCCCCCCGTCAGGAGAGCAGCTGATCGGCTCTCCTCTACTCACGTCTGTCAGACGCGAGTGAGGAAAAGCCAATCACCGGCTCTTCCTATTTACATTGTGATCAGCTGTGATTGGACACGGCTGATCACGTGGTAAAGAGTCTCCGTCAGAGACTCTTTACCTGGATCGGTGTTGCAGGGTGTCACGATCGCCGCGGTGCACGCTCCCGGGGTGCACAGCGGCTCAATATCCTGCAGACGTCATATGACGCCCAGTCCGGTCCAGCACCACTTTGCCGCCGTCATTCTGCTATATGGCGGGTGTCAAGTGGTTAAACTAGTGTGATTTAACTGTACTTCTGTCTCGGCCTGATTTCATGGTTTCTGACACATGGACAGAAGCAGGTGGGATGGGTGTGATTGGCTATTTTTGTTTTTCTTGCCCAAAGAAGTGCTTTTAGTCAGCGTAATTGGCATCAAAATAAGTTTCCAAATATATAGAGAATGCTCCTGTGGCTTTGAAGTTCAGCAGAAGGGTTCTGTTTCAATTCTGCTTGTGGTTAACTTCATTACTCATCGTCTGGCAGTTCACTGAGGAGGGTTCATAATAGGGACGAGCTTGAGGTTCAGTCTAAACAAAAGTACGGACAGAACCTAGGCTGTTCAGGCATTCCCCCCAACAGTGGACCTTTAGCCTGATTGGTGGGAGCTGAACATCATTTATAGTAGTGGTATTTCTATTGCTACTATCTGTGACAGCTTCCTATCTGTCACTGGTTGCTAAGAAAGCATTTGTATTGCTTCCCTTGTGTTAAATCCCTGGTGTTCCTGGCAGTCCCTCTGCTTTTCTAATAAAAACTGACCACACTAAGCAGGAGAGCACACCATGCTCAGTTCTCTAGCTTGAATGGGAATTAAGCCTGCTCTTTTCCAATGATCGAACTTGACATGCCCCCCGCTGCACAGCCATTCACTGGGAAGCTCAGTGCACTGCTGCTTCTCCTCCTCCCCCCCAGATCTTATGCTGCTGAGAACAGAGGGAATGTGATCACTTATAAAAAAAATGAAAGGGGAAAAAAAGGTACTTATAAAGTCTTTCAATTCAGTTTTAAACTCAATGGGTTGTTTTTTTACAATCACCTTAAAACAAAGGTGTACAGTTGGAAGACATGAACAGAGTGTTGTCACTAGACATGTGCAATTTGTTTCGTTCCGAATTAATTTTTTAATGAATTTCAACAAACTTGTTCATTTGGAAACATCCGAATTAACGAAAACCCAAATTTTTCAGAATATTCAAAAATTCGTAAATTCGGAACTTCGGAAATTTGAAAACCCGAAAATTCAAAAATCTGAAATAATAGCTAACTACTCAATTAGAAGTATTGGAATTTCCTTTTAAATTTGGCTATTAGTGAACGTAATGAATACGAATTTATCAGAAGTTACGAATTACCCGAAATAACGAATGCCGCATCTAAACAAATGGAGTGTAATGCATTAATAATGATAAAAAATAACAATAATAATAATAAAACCTTTTTTTATCATTATTTATTATTATTACGCTCCGTTCCATTTGTTTAGATGCGGCATTTGTGATTTTGGATAATTCGGAACTTCGGATAAATTCGTACTTGTTACGTTCACTAACAGCCAAATTTGAAAGGAAATTCCAAGACCTACAATTTAATAGTTAGTTATTGTTAGTTTGTTATTATTTCGAATTTTCGGATGTCGTTCTTACAAATTTTCGGATTTTCTTTCTTATATTTTTTAGATTTTCGAATTTACAAAATTACGAATTTTTCGAATTTATGAATTTTCGAATTTATGAATTTGAAAAATTACAAATTTTCGAATTTTCAAATTTATGAATTTGCAAAATTACAAATTTTCAAATTTATGAATTTAAAAATTTGCAATTTCGAAAATTCATAAATTTGAAAATTCAAGAATTTGTAATTTGCAAAATTTTCAAATTTATTAATTTTAGAAATTACTAATTTTAGAATTTTCAAATTTATGAATTTCCGAATTTTCAAATTTACGAATTGAGATCATAACGAAAGACCCGAAAAACGTAAAAAAAACAAACAAATGAGACGAAAACAAATACATTTTTCAGTTGTCACCCTATACCGGAAGTGTCTGATAAAAGGAACTTTGAGACAGGATCACCGGTTATTGTTGTAATGAAAGCTGTATGTATAAATATTGATGATGATAACCCTTCGGAGCCGGCGCCTTCCGGCCCTTTAAGGGGCTTAGAATTCCCGTGAGGTGGGGTTTGTGGTCATGTGACCGCCGTGATTGGCTGTCCGTTAGATGCTGGTAACAGTGCCGGGAGCCTGCATGGCGCGCACTCACGGCACAGCTATTTTTGCACTATTGCACGCAAATATGCGGCCGCTCAGCGCCAAGGCCCTCCCGCCTAGGGGCTGCGTATTTGTGTGCCGCCAGCGCCAAGAGTGAAATGTTATAGGAGGTTTTAGGGATTGGGTTTACATCTACTGCACTGCAAAGATCTTGGCACCTGCAGTTGAATAAACATAAGAACCTGCAAAAACCAAAAGGATACAAAATTACACAAAAAAGCAATTACAGTGCAAGAATGCAAATGTCTCCATGACAACAACAACACGTATCATGGGATACTAAGATTGAATTTGGTATCATAAAGCACCATACCGCGCTGTGTTTTTAAAGCCTCAACCGCAGAAGGTCATCAGAATTTTGGAGGTGAACACACAAATCATGGCGTTAAGACACTTCAAATGAAGGATAATGATATTCATAAGACAGGCAGTGGATACATTAATCCTCCATAATTTAATCACAGCAAATGGAGACAGCGCCAGGAAAAATTTGGAGTTGATAAATGAGTCCTGTTAGACGTGGTGCTCCATGTCCCAACATGGGATGGACCAAAGTTAACATTTTGGATGGGTTAGGTGTAGAGAGAAGGACAAACCTGTTCTTACAACCAACTTAAAAAGCCACATTCCCCAAGATAATTAAAAAAAAAGAAAAAAAGCTGATTTTCTGTTGTCAATGCCCTTAGCAACACTTATGTCGCATACACATGAGCGGACTTTCCGGCAGTAAAGGTCCAATGGAACGATTCCGTCGGACATTCCGATCGTGTGTGGGCTTCATCGGACCTTTACTGTTGAAAATTCCGACGGACCTTAGAAATAGAACATGTTTTAAATCTTTCTGACGGACTCGATTCCTATCGAAAATACCTTTCGTCTGTGCGCTAGTCCGACGGACCGAAAACGACGAACGGGCAGCTATTGGCTACTGGCTATGAACTTCCTTATTCTAGTCCGGTCGTACGTCATCACGTTCAAAACAATCGGACATTGGTGGGATCGTGTGTAGGCAAGTCCGTTTCGTCAGAACTCCGTCGAAAAGTCCTTCGGAGTTCAGGCAGATGAGAAGTCCGCTCGCGTGTAAGCGGCATTACACAGGTCCCCGTTCTCTATGATACCACTCCTGTTAAGGTTTTACACAAAGTGAAAATAAGGGCACATCATTATTCAACGCGTTTCGTAAACATTAGAGCTGCTTTCACACTGAGGCGGTTTTCAGGCACTTTAGCGCTAGAAATAGCCTCTAAATAATGCCTGAAAACCGGCTCCCATTCATTTCAGTGGGACTTTTCACACTGGGGGCGGTGCGCTTGCGGGATATTCTGAAAAGTTCTGCAAGCGGCATCTTTGGGGCGGTTTGGGAGCGGTGTATACACCGCTCCCAAATCGCCCTGCCCATTGAAATTAATGGGCAGCGCTGCTGAAGCGCCTGCAAATCGCTTTGGCAGCGCCGCAACACGGGCGCTTTTAACCCTTTCTTCAGCTGCTAGCGGGGGTTAAAAGCGCCCCACTAGCGGTCGAAATGTGCCGCTAAAATGACACTAAAGCGCCACTAAAAGGTTTAGTGGCGCTTTACGGCTAACGCCCGGGGCTTTCAGTGTGAAAGTAGCCTTAAGGATATGTAAAGGTTTGTTTAAAAAAAAAAAAAACAACAGAGTGGCCCCGATACTCCTCTTCTTGGGTCCCTCAGCGGCGCTCCTGGCTCCTCCCCTTCTCAAGTGCCCCGTTGGAGAGCCGCTTTCCCTGGGGGCACTCAAACGGGCGCACTCCCGTGTCCTACTGCTGCGTCCATTGACACAGACAGCAGGACTCAGACCCACCCCCCGACTCCCACGTCATTGGATTTAATTGACAGCAGCGGGAGCCAATGGCTGTGCTGCTATCAATCTATCCAATCAGGACCAGAGACAGCGGCTGGAGCTGGTGCGCGTTCGTCCCCATCGCTGGAAAGACCGGGTTCAGTTAAGTACAAGGGGGGCTCTGGGGAGCTGCTGCATCACTGGAGGTTTTTCACCTTAATGCATAGAATGCAAACCTCGAGGGTTTATAACCCCTTTTAATTCACTTCATCAGGAGGGTATCTATAAAAATTAGGATAAAAATTAGGGCTATGTATGTTAGAAATAACACTACAACATCGGTACTTGGAGGGATAGAAGAAAATCAATCCCTCGCAGAGGCTCCAGGGACCACGCATTTACTAATCAGCTTCAAGTATAAATTAAAACTGTAGCACTTTCGAATGGTACCCTCCCAGGATGTCTGCCCTGGTAACGTTGGAAAGGGGGCATGTGGAACCCCAAAAGTACAACAGGGAGGCCCCAGACTCAGATGGTTAAAGTAGAAAAGGTATGTATAACGTTTTTTTTTGCATTACAGGGCTCATCCATGTCTTTATGGACCTTGCTTTGTACACTAGTGAGCAGTCATGTTGGAACAAGGAAGGGGTCATCCCCAAACTGTTCCTACAAAGCTGAAAGCATAAAATTGTCCAAAATGTCTTGGTATGCTGACAGCGACAGCGATCACCGCTCCCGATGACTGGGGGGCAGTAGATCTGTCATGTCACTAGGCAGAAGAGGGAAATTTCTAGTTTACATAGGCACTTCCCCGTCCTGCCTCTCCGTCTCACGATTGCGAGCCGCCGGCGAACATCCAGTTTGCGGGACCCACGGTGTGCGGCGGGCGCGCGCGCACCCGGAAGGCGGCAAATTCGAAGGGACGTACAGGTACGCCCATTTGCCTGTACGAGCCATTCTGCCGACGTATATATGTGTGTGCGGCGGTCGGCAACAGGGGTGCGTATACTTTTTATGCTGTGTATATATATGTGCTAAAGTAGAATGTGGCTTCTTCTTTGCACTCATCTAAAAGTGGATAATATTTCACGCCGTTAATCTGTAAGATTTAAGCAGGGAAAATAAAAACAAATAAAATCGATGGTCCACAATGAACGCCGTAATAAATGGGAGTCAAAAATATATTTAAATGTAACCATAAAACAGACTTATTTACTGTCCTAACAAACAGCCGGTATATCTCAGCCTGGCAACGTTCCGGCTTGGAAAAGTAACAATAAAGAATATGTATGCATTGTTTTATCTGAATAATAAACAACATAGGATGACTATACCAACTTTTTTTTATGGGAATATATTTCTTTTTCCGGGTTTTTAATGGATAGATCTGCAATTTGTGAAAACAGATGCATGCATAAAAGACATACTTCAGACAAACAAGTGTCATTTTTTTTACATCATCTCCACTACTTCATTTATATAACACTTCACTGAATCACTTCACAACAGTCCCTGCCCCCGAGGAGCTCACACTCTAATTAGAGATGAGCTGATTGATTCGTGCCAGTTAGAACCTGCGAGGAATTCCTTGTGTGACATCACTGACCTAATAAGGGAGCAGAACTTTATTATATAACTATATTTATTATACTTTATGAATATATCATTATATTTATTATACTTTATCATTAGCATAGCACCTAAAAATAAAGTAAGTAATAGGTTAATGCATACCGTTTAGCACATTTTGGTGGTGCTGAAAATGCCCCCCTCGGCTTATACTCGAGTCATGCACTTTTCTGCAGCAGAGAATGGCATTTTCCGAACCGACTTTGGGGCCCTGTATCTGGGGGGCCACTTGGTGCTAGGAACAGGGGAGCTGGGGTTCCTAGCACCAAGTGGGCCCCGAGATACGGGGCCCCAAAGTCGGTTCGGAAAATGTCATTCTCTGCTGCAAAAAAGTGCTTGACATTTTCCGAACTGACTTTGGGGCCCCATATCTCGGGGCCACTTGGTGCTAGGAACCCCATGGATATGTTGTAATGCTAGTTCCACTGGGTTTGCACACCAAATTTGGGGTTCCTAGCACCAAGTGGGCCCCGAGATACGGGGCCCCAAAGTCGGTTCGGAAAATGTCATTCTCTGCTGCAGAAAAGTGCTTGACATTTTCCGAACTGACTTTGGGGCCCCATATCTCGGGGCCACTTGGTGATAGGAACCCCATGGATATGTTGTAGTGCTAGTTCCACTGGGTTTGCACACCAAATTCGGGGTTCCTAGCAGCAAGTGGCCCGGAGATACGGGGCCCCAAAGTCGGTCAACTGTGTCCATCTGTGTCATTTCGGGACCCTTTGGGTCCAGAGACCCCACATTTTGGCTGTAGCTAGGGGGCATCTAGGAACCATTAACTACCGAGTTTGAAGTTCGGGGGACCTATGGTTGCAAATTGGCACAGTGAGGCTGCAAATGGGCATTGTTGACCATCTTTTCCACTTACAGTAGCCTTCGCATTTCTCACCCTAGGCTTATACTCGAGTCAACAAGTTTTCCTAGTTTTTTTATGGTAAAATTAGGTGTCTCGACTTATATTCGGGTCGGCTTATACTTGAGTATATACGGTAGCTCCCAACTGTCCCTGATTTCGAGGGACTGCCTCTGATTTGGAACAAAGTCCCTCTGTCCCTCTTTCCCCCTCATTTGTCCCTCATGTTGGTCTGATCTATATAGTTGTATATAAAATGCACTTTTTATTTTTTTTAAAGTGTTTCCCAGCGCTAAACCTTTCATCCAATTTCTAAATTGCTGCATCTGTAAATTTTAAAATCCAATATAAAGGAATAGTAGTGGTAAAAAAAATTCCCTTGTGGATTCAATTAACCTTTTTTTTTTGGTTAATTCTCCTTTAAGGGGGTGTGGCAGGGGGCGTGTCCTATACCGACATACATTTGCTAGTAGGTGTCCCTCATTCTAATCTCAAAATATCGGGAGGTTTGGGTTAATGGTTTGTATGGATGAAGGAAGTTCTGTCCTTGTGCTGGGCAAGCGGGTCATTGGTTGCTAGGATGCTTGTGGTCCTGACTGTAGCTGCAGGCTGGATGCAATTCTGTAGCAGGTCAGATTTGGCTGCTGGGCAGTAGTTTGGAGATTCGTGGTCTAATTGGGGTCCTACTGGAGCATGTGAAGGAACTTTGGACAAATAACTACCATGAGGAGGCTATCCTTTAGCACTTGAGTGCTGGCCCATAACCAGGGCCGTCTTAGTGAATGGGCACACCTGGGCACTGCCCACTGCTCAGGGGCCCCAGGTGCATAGATCAGGGTCAGGACAAGAGTGGGGGGGGTACTGCGTTGGGGTGGGTGTGCTGGTGATTTGGCCACCCCTGACACTCCACTTTGACAGAAGTAACTGCAATGTCACTCCTGTCAGAAGGAGCAGCTCTGGCTTCTGCTGGAGAGAGGATTCAGCTTTCTTCCCCCTCCAGCAGAGGGAGGAAAAGAGGCGATGCTGAGACTTAGAATTCACCTCGGTATCAGCATGGGAGAGGAAGGAGAAGCTTTTTTCATTGCAGGTGGGAACAACATTTGTGACCTGTGAGTAAAAGGGGGAAGGGGTGGGTTGGGGGGCATAACTCTGATGTATAGCGGCACTGTGATGGGGGAACCTGATGTATGGGGGGAATGTGATAGGGAAAGCTGATGTATGGGGGCACTGTGATGGGGGAACCTGATGTTTAGGGGCACTCTGATGGGGTAACCTGATGTATGGGGACACTGTGATGGGGGAACCTGATGTATGGGGACACTGTGATGGGGGAACCTGATGTAAGGGGACACTTTGATGGGGTAACCTGATGTATGGGGACACTGTGATGGGGGAACCTGATGTATGGGGACACTGTGATGGGGGAACCTGATGTAAGGGGGCACTTTGATGGGGGAACCTGATGGATGAGGACACTGTGATGGGGGAACCTGATGTATGGGGACACTGTGATGGGGGAACCTGATAGAAGAGGACACTGTGATGGGGGAACCTGATGTATGGGGACACTGTGATGGGGGAACCTGATAGAAGAGGACACTGTGATGGGGGAACCTGATGTATATGGGCACTGTGATGAGGTAAACTGATGTATGGGGACACTGTGATGGGGGAACCTGATATATGGGGACACTGTGATGGGGGAACCTGATGTACAGTATATGGGTACTGTGATGGGGGATCCTGATGTATATGGGCACTGTGATAAGGGAACCTGATGTTTGGGGGCACTGTTATGGGAGAACCTGATGTGTGGGGACCCCGTGATGGGGGATTCTGTGTATATGGGCACTGTGATGGGGGAAACTTACATATAGGGACACTGTGATGGGGGAAACTGATATATGGGGACACTGCGATGGGAGAACTTGATGTTTGGGGGCACTGTGATGGGTGAACTTGATGTTTGGGGGCACTGTTATGGGAAAACCTGATGAATGAGGACACTGTGATGGGGGGCCCTGATGTATGGGGACACTGTGATAGGGGAACCTGATGTGCAGTATATGGACACTGTGATGGGGGAACCTGGTGTACACTATATGGACACTGTGATGGAGGAACCTAATGGATGAGGACACTGTTATGGGGGGAACCTGATGTATGGGGACACTGTGATGGGGGAACCTGATGTATATGGACACTATGATGGGGAAACTGATGTATGGGGACACTGTGATAGGGGAACCTGATATATATGGGCACTGTGATGGGGGAACCTGATGTTTGGGGGCACTTTTATGAGAGAACATGATGTGTGGGGGCACTGTGATGGGGAACCTGATGTATGGAGACCCTGTGAAGGGGGATTATGTGTATATGGGCACTGTGATGGGGAGAACCCGATGTTTGGGGGCACTGTGATTGGAGAACTTGATGTTTGGGGGAACTGTTATGGGAGAACCTAAAGTATGGAGACACTGTGATGGGGGATACTGATGTATATGGGCACTGTGATGAGAGAACCTTATGTGTGGGGGCACTGTGATGGGGCAAACTGATGTACATGGGCACTGTGATGGAGAAAACGTATGTGTGGGTATATTGTGATGGGGGACCCTGATGTATGGAGGACATTGTGATGGGTACACTTGAGATGTATATGGGCACTGTGATGGGGGAACCTGATGTAAGAGGACACTGAGATGGGGGAACCTGATGTGTGGGGGCACTGTGATGGGGACACCTGATGAAGGATGGTAGGGGCCCCGATGCATTACTTTGCCCAAGGGCCCATGATGTTTTTAAGATGCCACTGCCAGCAGCAATTTTTCCTCTAACTCTAATCCTCTAATTCTAACCATAACCCTCTAAATCTAAACGTAATGCTCCAAATCTAACACATTAGCATCAAAAGCCAAAACAAACAGGTTTTAACTGAACCCCTAAACAATTCTCCCGTTAAAATCTATCATAGAGTGTTTGCAGAACATAAAAAACCCTTCATGCAGCCTTCAGGCTGTGGATGTCCACTTAATGTGTACAGCATGTATAAAACAAGTCTTCCACCATTAACTCCATTCTTAATGAGCAATCAATGAACGCTATTTCCATTTCTTATTTGCACAGGGTGATTAGCAAGAGGCCTTTAATTGCTACAACTAAAACAACGTAGCTGGTAATGACGAGGATGGGTGTCCTATCCATTTCACTGGACAGGAAAGAACTTATGGATGGATGTGGAAGATGAATGTTCCCGAGGTCTAATAGCAGAGAGTTCTTGTGTAATGAATCCTTCTGTGTGTGCGGATGGGGAGAGATATGGGGAGAGATTATAGTTCTTACACACTTGACCTTTTAACGTTAAGATAACAACCATCAACCGCCATGATAATTCCAGTCCCTGCATGTGATGCAGAACGGTCTACTGCCCATACGTTTAACGACATTCCACAAAAATATTAAAGGATGTCACCAGTGACAAACCAATTCCATTTTTTTTCTTTCTAGCATCTGAACCTTAACCAATTCATGTGGACAGGGCCGTCTTTAACGCAGGGCAAAAGGGGAAGCTGCCCCGGGCCCAGTCATTGTTGTGGGGCCCAAAGCGGCTGCCCCTTGAGCCCGCAAATAGTTGATAAGTGGATTTGGGAGGGGCCAAAGATAATGTTTGCCCAGGGTCCAATCAATATTAAAGACGGCCCTGCTTGTGAGTCAATTCATTTTATTACAATTCGGAAACAGTCTACGTCAATCTGTCTAAGCCTCCCCACATCAAACTATAACTAAAGGGAGCGCATTTATAGATGCACAAAAGGTTTTGTCTACTTAAATGGGGTGAATGTCAAAAATTCAATGAGTATTTGATAATTCTTCTGAAGGCTCTTGTTTTAAAAGGAATGTGTAGTAATTTTAACAATATATTCCTCATTTATTATGGTCAGGGCAAAAAAAAAAAATATTTTAAATATTACAAAATAATATGCAGAACTGTGCAAAAGTCTTAGGCAGGCTTAAAAAAAAGTGCAGTAAATGAATTATGCTTTCAGAAATAGAAGTGTTTATAGTTTTTTTTTTTTTTTTTATCAGTTAACAAAATGAAAAGTAAATGGACAGAAGAGAGATCCAAATCCAATCATTATTTGGTGTGACCCGCCCTTTATCTTCAAGCCAGCATCATTTCTTCTAGGTAGACTTGCACAAAGTTTTTGAAGGAACTCGGCAGGTAGGTTGTCCCAAACATCTTGGAGAACTAAGCACAGATCTTCTGTGGATGTCGCCTGCCTCAAATCCTTCTGTCTCTTCAAGTCATCCCAGACAGACATCATGATGATGAGATCAGGGCTCTGTGGGGGACAAACCATCACTTCCAGGACCCCTTGTTCTTCTTTACACTGAAGATAGTTCATAATGACATTGGCTGTATGTTTGGGGTGGTTGTCCTGCTGCAGAATACATTTTGGGCCAATAACACGCCTCCCTGATAGTAAGGCATTATCTGTCTGTATTTGTCAATATTGAGGACACCGTTGATCCTGACCAAATCTCCAACTCCATTTGCAGAAATGCAGCCCCAAACGTGCAATGAACCTCCACCATGCTTCACAGTTGCCTGCAGACACTCATTATTGTACCATCATTGGTATCAGTGGGAGGAATAGTGCCCCATCATTGGTGTCAGTAGGAGATATAGTTCCTCATAGTTGTTATTACTGGGAAGAATATTGACCCGTTATTGGTATCAGAGGGAGGAATAGTGCCCCATCATTGGTATCAGTGCAAAGAATAATGCCCCATTTTTGGTGTCAGTGGAAGAAATAGTGCCCCATGATTGGTATTACTATCAGGAACTGTGTCCCATCACTTGTGTCAGTGGTAAGAATAGTGCCCCATCATTTGTATCAGTGAAAGGAATAGTGCCCAATCATTGGTGTCAATGGGAGGAATAGTGCCCCATCATCGGTATCAGTGGGAGGAATAGTGCCCCATCATCGGTGTCAGTGGGAGAAATAGTGCCCCATAATTGATGTCAGCGGGAGGAATAATGTCTCATCATTGGTATCAGTGAGAGGAATAGTGTCCCATCATTGGTATCAGTGGGAGGAATAGTGCCCCACCTATCATTGGAGCACAGGTGTGTCAGGAGGAAGGTGTCTCTGAAGCTGCTCCAGGTGATCCGTGTGAGAGGGGTGTGGTGGTGAAATCTCTTCCAGCTCTCCTGGCCCCTTCCTGGGGAAGCCATGGAGGCCAATGGGGCCTCTTCTGCTGGAAGCTCTCAGCCATCTCCTGGGCCATCAGCTGACATGCCTGCCCCTGTACAAGCTGATCTCTCTGCCCCTGGTGAGGATGAAGGTTCTAAGGCCATTCGGGAGCGAGTGGTGGCCGGGATTAAGGTCCTGAACAGGGAGAGAGACAAGCTCTACAAACTCAGAGTGGAGCTGAAGCGTTTGAGAAGGCAGCGTGAGGTAGGGTGACCACATTTCCAAACTGACATTCAGGGACACCCCCCCCCCCCCCCCAAAAAAAAAGATGATTTTTGACAAATTTTTTTGCCGATTTTTGGGGCAGGGCGTACGAAATCAGCGGGCCCGTGTGCAAGATCAAAAGTGGGCCCTAGGCATCAAGAACAACAACAATATGGTGCGCAAAGCGTGTCGTAATGAACTGTGGACATGTCTTAAATTGCACTAAATATTGGCTTAAAGGGGTGTTCTTAAAGAGAGTCTGAGATGACTTGTATAGTGCAGAATGTTAAATAGGGAATGCAGAGTGTATGGAGGGGGGTAATATGTACAGGAGAGGAGTGCGGAGTGTATGGCGGGGGGTAATATGTACAGGAGAGGAGTGCAGAATGTATGGCGGGGGGTAATATGTACAGGAGAGGAGTGCAGAATGTATGGCGGGGGGTAATATGTACAGGAGAGGAGTGCGGAATGTATGGCGGTGGGTAATATGTACAGGAGAGGAGTGCGGAATGTATGGCGGTGGGTAATATGTACAGGAGAGGAGTGCGGAATGTATGGCGGTGGGTAATATGTACAGGAGAGGAGTGCGGAATGTATGGCGGTGGGTAATATGTACAGGAGAGGAGTGCGGAATGTATAATGGTGGGTAATATGTACAGGAGAGGAGTGCGGAATGTATGGCGGGGGGTAATATGTACAGGAGAGGAGTGCGGAATGTATGGCGGTGGGTAATATGTACAGGAGAGGAGTATGGAGTTTATGGCGGTGGGTAATATGTACAGGAGAGGAGTGCGGAATGTATGGCGGTGGGTAATATGTACAGGAGAGGAGTGCGGAATGTATGGAGGTGGGTAATATGTACAGGAGAGGAGTGCGGAATGTATGGCGGTGGGTAATATGTACAGGAGAGGAGTGCGGAATGTATGGCGGTTGGTAATATGTACAGGAGAGGAGTATGGAGTGTATGGTGGGGGGTAATATGTACAGGAGAGGAGTGCGGAATGTATGGCGGTGGGTAATATGTACAGGAGAGGAGTGCGGAATGTATGGCGGTGGGTAATATGTACAGGAGAGGAGTATGGAGTTTATGGCGGGGGGTAATATGTACAGGAGAGGAGTGCGGAGTGTATGGCGGGGGGTAATATGTACAGGAGAGGAGTGCGGAATGTATGGCGGTTGGTAATATGTACAGGAGAGGAGTATGGAGTGTATGGCGGGGGGTAATATGTACAGGAGAGGAGTGCGGAATGTATGGCGGTGGGTAATATGTACAGGAGAGGAGTATGGAGTTTATGGCGGGGGGTAATATGTACAGGAGAGGAGTGCGGAATGTATAATGGTGGGTAATATGTACAGGAGAGGAGTGCGGAGTGTATGGAGGGGGGTAATATGTACAGGAGAGGAGTGCGGAATGTATGGCGGTGGGTAATATGTACAGGAGAGGAGTGCGGAATGTATAATGGTGGGTAATATGTACAGGAGAGGAGTATGGAGTGTATGGCGGGGGGTAGTTAGCAGAAAGAGAGGAGGAAGAGGAGTGCAATATCACCTCCTGATAGTCTGTCAGCCACTGCTAATCCACTTTGGTGGTGGGGCACTCCGAAGGATGTAAGGGGGCACCCTGGAGGTTGTAAGGGGGGATGTAATGGGGCACTCTGGCAGTACTAACTTAGTCAGAGCCCCCTTACGTCCTCCGGGGTGCCCCCTTAGTGCCTCCTTACATCCTCCTCTAGAATTGCCCTGAATCTCTAGCAAAGTTCCCAGGATTCCAGACGGTACAATTGTTCCCTCAATAGCAGCCAGTTTGTCTTTGAAGATGGGGAAGGGTGCAAGTTGTCAAAGAAGAATACTTGCGGTGATTTTGGGGGATAAGAGCATGCTGTATGTGCTAGGGGGGCACACTTTGGGAGGGGAGAGAAATTGTGCTGGAAGGGGGGTTAAATAAAAAATCTGACCCCCCCAGCACAATATATCTCCCCTCCTAAAGTGCCCCCCAGCACATACAGCATGCTCTTATCCCCCAAAATCACTGCAAGTATTCTTTTTTGACAACTTGCCCCCTGTCTCTGTGTCTCCTTCTCCTGCAAGTGCCAAGTATTAATATTCTGTACAAACCTCAGATCAGCATGTCTGTGTCCATTCCCCTCCCCCTCCTCCTGTCTGTGACATCCGAGCCGAGGAAAAGGGGGAGGGGACTTCAGTCGGTGTGTTAGTGTGAGGAGGGCAGGAGGGGGGAGGAAGGGAGAGATGCCGCACACACTGTAATCCGCAGGCAGCCTGTGGGAACAGAAACACCCCACACAAGCTGCAGGCCAGTCACTGGAGCCAAGTGCAGAGGGGAAAGAACCAGCAGTGACTCCCAGCAGCACTAGAGAGGAGGAGGAGGAAGTGAAATCTTCCTCCGCTTTCAACGCTGGGCAGTGACGTCACTGGTTGCCTGATGCCAGGCGGCTATAGCAACCAGTGATCAGGAGGAGGTGGAGGAGGTGGAGGCGGAGCCAGAGCCAGCGCTATAGCGGCTCGGTCCGCCCCTGTTCCCAGATTGTCAGTTTCATTCCGGGACACTGTATTGTCCCGGAATGAAGCTGCCCGGGACCGGGGACAAATATGTCAATTACGGGATAATCCCGGGCAATCCGGGACACGTGGGCACCCTAGCGTGAGGGCTTGCATAGCCAGAAACGAGGATCTATGGATTCAGGGATCAAACTGGCTAAAGTCCGGGTGGAACACCAGGAGACCATTGTGGCCATGATGGAAGGAAGAGATGGGCCCTTCAAGGAGAAGTTTAGCAATGAACAAAGGTTTGGAAGGATGGCAAAGGTGGAGGAGGAGACCCCCAGTTCTGACCCCCTGCCCCGTCAGGGAGAGGTAAGCAGTCCCAATGCCTTCCCAGGACTCAGGAGGCATGCTCAGGGCCAGTCAGGTAATGGAGTCGCCTATGTGGGGGGATCAGCTGGCGTTTGGTGATGAGGACATAACAGGTAATGTGCCTGATAATGTCAAGCCCCAAGCAGTGGATGAAACAGTTTTTGTGCCATCTAACACCATGAGCAATGTTGAAAGTGTGCCCAGGCAGTGACACTCATGTTGTTAATGCTATGTGCAGCAATGTTGTACCTGCTGATGCTGCAGTGCAGCAAGAGATGCAATTAAAAAAATGACATTTCTGAAAAGGAACTACAGGTGTCAGCAGAGCCTATTAACCCTCCTTTGGCTGAGTCTAAAGCTGTTTGCCCCACAGCTGCTAAAGACTCTACAGTGCAGCTGGTATTGCAGCAACTGTAACTATTCCTGATGGGAAATTGAATGTGTGTGTGACTGACAGCAATTGTACAAGTGTGATGTACAATCGTCCCAGCTCAGTCCAAGCAAATAATAATAATAATGTATAGACTACTGTGACATCAGTGTGGGGCCTTGGCCCTGATAAACCTTTGTTTGCTTAGGTGGTACGCTCTGCTCCTGGTAGCTCCGCTCCCAAGCAGGGTTTTCCTCTACAGACTACCACTTTGAGCACCCCAGGATCTGGTCTTGGGTCTCTGGCTTCTGCTGGGGGTCTGAGAAGAAATGTGGTAATTCTCAAATGGGAAGGTGGTGCAATCCCTCCAGCACGGTGTGCGGTGGTGGATTTGA
Organism: Lithobates septentrionalis; assembly: GCA_037952835.1. Classification (NCBI taxonomy): domain Eukaryota; kingdom Metazoa; phylum Chordata; class Amphibia; order Anura; family Ranidae; genus Lithobates; species Lithobates septentrionalis. Next base: position 257,740 of record JBBDGP010002151.1, read on the forward strand.
TTTTGGAGATGGGTTTTGGGGCAAATGACCTGTATGCCCTAATACATGTAGCTAGGAAATGGGAATATATTATTAGCTTCACCAGGCCAGAGGGTTTTGACCTGTTCTAGGAGCGATATGAGGCTCGGTGCAGGTCAAGACCTGAATGGAAAGGTCTGGTCCCAGTTGCAGTTTCTCAGAGGTCAACGGTGAAAAAGGTCACAATTATTCTGACTAATGAAAGCGTCCCTTCTCGGAATCTAGAGGTCTGGTTAAGGAACTATGGTGAGGTTTTGACTAAGCCCAACAAAATCCTTGATGAGCGTAACATCTGGACTGGGAGTTGGTCAGTAACAGTCAGGTTGGCCAGGAATGGGAATATTGTCCGTCACCTGCCCTCCTCAGCTTTTATAGGGAGGGATGGGATGACTATTTTCTACCCTGGTCAGCCGAAGCTGTGTCACCGCTGCGGAGAAAAGGGGCATTTGAGCTCCTCCTGTTCAGCCTTGATATGTTCAGTGTGTCGGGGTCAGGGTCATATGGCTAAGGACTGCACCGAGATGATCAGGTGCAACCTGTGCCTGCGCCTTGGCCACCCCTACAGCAGATGTCCTGAAGTCTGGCACAATATGGAGAAGGAGGTAATTGATGACTTGTTGAGGCTGGACAGGATGAAGGGTGAGGCCCCTGGTGTACCATACTCCTCTCTGGTGACCGACTCCTCAGGTCCTGCTCAGGATCCAGTTCCTGTGGCCACCCCTCCTGTCTCTGTAAGTATTCCTTCTGTGTCTGTCTCTGTTTCCCCCCAGCCTACTGTACCCTCTCCTCGTGTGTCAGAACCTTCCAAGTCTGTGCCCCCCAAGTCAGTTACCCCCCAGGAGTCTACCCCTCCTGAGTCTGACTCAAAGGGGGCACCCCCCCCACCAGAAGTGGTAGTGTGTACTAAAAAGGTCCCTTCTTCCTCTGTAAAGGAGTCTTCTGTAAAGACTTCAAAGAAAAAAACAAGAGATGAGGGCATCTCTAAAGCGGAACTGCAGTACCTGGAGGAGAGAAGGAACGTTGGGAAGCGGAAGAAGCAGGCGGTGAGGACGGAACAGGCTCCAGTGCCTGTCTCCAACTGTCATAGGTCCTCTAAGTGGGATATTTCCTCATCTGGAGCTTCTTCGGAGCGAAGTTCTGATTCCGAAATGGAGTTTGAGGTGGCCTCAAGAAAGAGAGAGGCTTATGGTGATGGGCAGCAGAGGGGAGCTAAGAAGCAATCCACCCAATCACCCAAATGGCGGTTCCCCCTCCGTTAAAAGTGGTGACAATAAATGTCGCCAGCATTAAGTCAGTAAGAGCTCGTTCTATGGCCTTCTTTTTGTTCAGCCAATTAGATGCTGAAATTTTATTTTTGCAAGAGACTAGGCTCACCTCCTTAGCAGATATTCATATGGCCAAGAGAGAGTGGAGGTATGGTCCATCCTACTGGTCTCTTGCGGCCGAGCCTTACGGCCGTGTGGCGGTGTTTAAAACTGGCATGGTAACTGTCTGGCGGGTTATTGAGGTGGAGATTGGGAGATGTATGGTCTTAGACGTCCTTGTGGGAGGGCAGGACCTGCGCCTAATTAATGTCTATGGGCCGCACACAAAGTGGGACAGGAAATGCCTTTTTACAAGGATCAAGCCATTTCTTTTTACATGCCGCCAAGTGGTCTTTGGAGGTGACTTTAATACAGTAACTAGGCCCAAGGACAGGAAGGACTTCAAGGACAGGCTGGGATATGATAGCGTTTTTTTAAATAGTATGGTTAGGGATGCTGGTCTTGTGGATGTGCACATTAAGCACCTCCCGGATGACACTGGGTTCACCTTTCATCGAGGTAGTAGTCAGAGTAGGATAGATAGATTTTTTTCTAAGGGGACCTCTGCTCCCAGTGGTGCAGGCAGTAGAGTTCTCTGATCACTTTATGCTATCTGTTGTTCTGAATGCTTCAGACGCCCCCCAGAGGCGTATGGGCATCTGGAGATTGAATTTGACTCTACTCAAGGAAGAACATGTTAGACAATCCTTTGAGGAATTCTTTCAGGCACAGGTTACCATCCTGGACTTTTGTAGCAGCAAGGCTGAGTGGTGGGAGCTGACCAAAAAGAGGATCGCTGGATTCTTCAGGGGCCTAGCCAACAGAAAGCAGTTTAATAAATACATGACCTACCAACGTTTATGGAGGAAGCTGGATATTCTTGTCTCGAGAGGAGGAGATCCTGGGGCAATCTCCGAAGTGAAACTCCTTCTCAAGAAGTGTCAATATGACCGGCATGCCTCTTTGGTTCTGGAGAGGGACTATGGAAAGTACCACTCGCCTGATCCTTACCAGAATTGCAAACAAGGTGTAGCTGTTAAAACGGTCGTTGGCCTTAAGGACAGTACAGATTCCTTGACAAAGTCCAGGTCAGGGATTCTGGAGGTCGTGAGGTCCTTTTATGCCGACCTTCTTGGGAGGAAAGAGCTTGACCGTGACAAGATGGAAAGCTTTTTGGACTCCAGGTCTAAATGGTGGAGATGTTCCATTGATGAATTTGACAGAGGAGATCACAGTTGAAGAGGTGATGAGGGCAATTGAACAGCTTGCCATCAAAAAGTCACCTGGACCGGATGGCTTGACGGCTGAGTTTTACAAAGCTTTTAAGTCTATTCAAAAGGTAAAGATCCTTCGATGATTGAGAATTGGCGCCCCATCAGCCTTCTTAATGTCGATAGAAAGATACTGGCAAAGATATTTCTCTGACGCCTATCGTCAGTAGCAGAGTTTTTACTTTCTCGCCATCAGCACTGTTCGGTCCAGGGTAGGAGCACCTTCACAGCGGTTTTAGCTGTCCGGGAGGCCATGGAGCGGTGCAGGGCTGCAGACTGGGGAAAGTATTTGCTGACATTGGATCAGGCAAAGGCTTTTGATCGTGTTAACCATGAGTACCTGTGGTTGCTCCTTAGTAAGTATGGTCTGCTGGGTGGTTTTGTCAATTGGTTAAAAGTCTTGTATAAAGGGGCAGAAAGCTTTCCTCTTGTTAATGGTTGGGTTGGGCAGTCCTTTGAGGTTGGCTCCGGGGTGTACCAAGGTTGTCCCCTGAGACCCCGACTCTATATGTTTGCAATCGACCCCTTCATCAGGAGGCTCGAGAGCAGCATGTTGTGTGGGGTGCCAGTGGGGCTCCCGGGTGAGCCGCCTTTGAGGGTTGTTGCCTATGCGGACAATGTTTCGGTGATTGTCACTGGGGCGGATGAAGCAGAGAAGGTGGTCTCTCTGACATGACGGTATTCTGAAGCATCAGGCTCCAAGATCAATCAGGAAAAGAGTAAAGTTTTCTGGATGGGAAAGGAAGGTGAGGGGTTTGATCTCCCGGACACCTTTCCAGTGCCCCAGGAAAGAATTAAGATTCTAGGCATTGAATTTGGACCCGGCGATTATGGCCTCAAAAACTGGGAAGGCAGCCTGGAAATTGCCAATACTAAGGTGGTCAGCTGGAAGAGATGGAAGTTATCTATGAGGGAAAGGGTTGATCTGATTAAGACTTACCTGATTCTGATCTTCTTGTATGTCAGCTTTGTCTGCATCTTGCCAGTGTCTCTCTATGCTAAGGTCAGTAGTGTGTTCTTCCAGATGCTGTGGGGGAACAGACTGAACCCCATCAAGAGTAGGGATGAGCCGAACACCCCCCGGTTCGGTTCGCACCAGAACCCGCGAACGGACCGCAAGTTCGCACGAACGTTAGAACCCCATTGAGGTATGGGACTCGAACGTTCGAAATCAAAAGTGCTCATTTTAAAGGCTAATTTGCATGGTATTGTCCTAAAAAGGGTTTGGGGACCCGGGTCCTACCCCAGGGGACATGTATCAATGCAAAAAAAACTTTTAAAAACGGCCGTTTTTTCGGGAGCAGTGATTTTAATGATGCTTAAAGTAAAAAAAAAAAAGTGAAATATTCCTTTAAATATCGTACCTGGGGGGTGTCTATAGTATGCCTGTAAAGTGACGCGTGTTTCCCATGTTTAGAACAGTCCCTGCACCAAATGTCATTTTTAAAGGAAAAAATCTCATTTAAAACTGCTTGCGGGTTTAATGTCATGTCGGGTCATGGCAATATGGATGAAAATCAGTGAGACAAACGGCATGGGTACCCCCCAGTCCATTACCAGGCCCTTTGGGTCTTGTATGGATATTAAGGGGAACCCCGCACCCAAATTAAAATAAGGAAAGGTCCCTATATACTCTGAACAGCAGTATACAGGCGGTGCAAACAAGACAGGGACTGTAGGTTTGTTGTTAAGTAGAATCTCTTTGTAATTTTGAACATTTTTAATGTGTTTAGCTCCAGCCAAAAAATCTTTTCTAAGCTTTTTGGAAAACATAGGGAAGGGTTATCACCCCTGTGACATTTGTTTTGCGTCTTTCCTCCTCTTCAGAAGATTTCACCTCACTTTTTTGTCCCAATGAAAAATGTTTTTTGAAAATTTGGGTTTTTTTGTGGAACAAGGATTGGAAAGCATCAGTGGAAAGGAGAAATTGTTTTCCCATATTAACTCTTACATGAGAGAATTTCCCTTCCTATGGGTAGATTTCATCTCACTTCCTGTTGTCTCCTTCCGTTTGCAAGTAGGAGTCGTTTGTAAGTTAGATGTTTGAAAGTAGGGTCCTGCCCTATATACTCAGCAGAAATTTGGGCCTTAGGTGTTGCTGTGGCCAAAACACTGTAAGCCCTCACAGGGCCCTGCTGTGAAATATTAGATCAAGAATTGTAATTACATGCCCCTGTTGAACAGGAGCTGAAAAATTAGGCCTTAGGCACTGGTGCTGGTGCCACAACACTGCAACCCCTCACAGACACTCTAGTTGGAACGCAGGAACGAGCACTGCTGCAAAGTATTGCATCAAAAATTGTAATTACACGCCCCTGTTAGACAGGGGCAGAAAAATTGGGCCTTAGGCACTGGTGCTGGTGCCACAACACTGCAACCCCTCACAGACACTCTAGTTGGAATGCAGGAACGAGCCGTGCTGCAAAGTATTACATCAAAAATTGTAATTACACGCCCCTGTTATACAGGGGCTGAAAAATTGTGCCTTAGGCACTGGTGGTGGCGCCCAGAACCAAAAATGTTCTTACAAGCTATCAGCGTGATGATTGAGGAGGAAGAGGATAATTACTCAGGGATAATCACTCAGCATCAACATAGGCAGTCTTTGAAGGGATCTGAAAAAAATTATTCAGTTACATCAGCATCAGGTGCTTGGTAGCTGGTGGTGATCCAAGACTGATTCATTTTTATGAAGGTCAGCCGATCGACCGAGTCAGTGGACAGACGCACCCTGTGATCGGTTACCACGCCTCCAGCAGCACTGAATGTACGTTCCGAAAGAACGCTGGATGCAGGACAGGCCAGTAGCTCAATTGCATACTGTGCAAGCTCTGGCCAGTGATCCATCCTCAAGACCCAGTAACCCAGAGGATTTTCGGTGGGAAAGGTGTCCAAGTCTGATCTTGCCCCTAGGTATTCCTGCACCATGTAAAACAGACGCTGGCGATGGTTGCTGGAACCGATCATACCTTGGGGCTGCGGACCAAAAAATTGTCTGAACGCATCGGTCAGACGGCCACCTTCTCCACCGCTCCTTCTTTGACTGACCGAAGCCTCAGCAACACGTTGTCCAGAAACAGGAGTTTGTAACCTCCCAGTCTCTGGGAACGCGTTGCACAGACCTTTCTGCAAGGCCTCCCGAAGATGTTTCATCCTCTGCTCCCTCTGCGATGGCAAGATAAGGTCCGCAACCTTACCCTTGTAACGTGGATCAAGGAGGGTTGCCAGCCAGTATTGGTCCTTCTCCTTGATACCACGAATACGAGGATCCTTACGCAGGCTTTGCAGGATCAGGGAGGCCATGCAGCGTAGGTTTGCTGAGGCATTCGGTCCGGAGTCCTCTGGGTCACTAAGGACAACAACGTCCGCAGCCACCTCCTCCCAGCCACGTACAAGTCCATGTGTTCCTTGGGACTGATCCCTTAAAGACTGCTGATGCTGAGTGCCAGGCTCCACCTCCATACTGACACAATCTTCCTCCTCCTCCTCCTCCTCCTCCTCGTCCTCTTCCTGTGTGATCGGCGGGCACGCAGGAACACTGTCTGGATAAAGGGGGCCTTGAGAGCTAAGGAAGTCCTCCTCTTCCTGCCTCTGTTCTGCCTCAAGTGCCCTGTCCATTATTCCACGCAGCGTGTGCTCCAACAGGTGGACAAGGGGGACAGTGTCACTGATGCATGCACTGTCAGTGCTCACCATCCTCGTGGCCTCCTCGAATGGTGACAGGACAGTGCATGCATCCCTGATCATGGCCCACTGGTGTGGGGAAAAAAAACCAAGGTCCCCTGACCCTGTCCTGGTGCCATAGTCGCACAGGTACTCATTGATGGCCCTCTGCTGCGTGTGCAGCCGCTGCAGCATGGCCAACGTCGAGTTCCACCTGGTGGGCATGTCACAGATTAGGCGGTTCTTGGGCAGGTTAAACTCCTTTTGGAGGTCCGTCAGCCGAGCACTGGCATTATATGACCGGCGGAAATGCACACAGACTTTCCTGGCCTGCCTCAGGACATCCTGTAAGCCCGGGTACCTGCCCAAGAACCGCTGCACCACCAAGTTAAGGACGTGAGCCAAACAGGGCACATGGGTCAGTTGTCCCTGTCGGAGGGCAGAGAGGAGGTTGGTGCCATTGTCGCAAACCACCATTCCTGCCTTAAGTTGGCGTGGCGTCAACCACCTCTGAACCTGCCCCTGCAGAGCTGACAGAACCTCTGCCCCAGTGTGGCTCCTGTCCCCCAAGCACACCAGCTCAAGCACCGCATGGCATCTTTTGGCCTGCGTACTTGCGTAGCCCCTTGAACGCCTACGGAGCACCGCTGGTTCCGAGGAAGAGGCCATGGAGGAAGAAGAAGAGGAGGGGGTGGAGGAGAGAGGTGTGTCACAATCAGCATTTTGGAGGCGTGGTGGCGGAACAACCTCCAACACTACTGCACCTTGTCCTGCATCCTTCCCAGCTGCCAGCAGAGTCACCCAATGCGCCGTGAAACTTAAGTAACGTCCCTGTCCATGCCTGCTGGACCATGAGTCAGCGGTAATATGCACCTTACCGCTGACCGCCCTGTCCAGCGAGGCATGGACATTGCCTTCCACATGCCGGTAGAGAGCCGGAATCGCCTTCCGTGAGAAAAAGTGGCGTTTGGGTACCTGCCACTGAGGAACCGCACATTCCACAAACTCACGGAAGGGGGCAGAGTCTACCAACTGAAAAGGCAGCAGTTGAAGTGCTAGCAATTTTGCCAAGCTAGCATTCAACCGCTGGGCATGTGGATGGCTGGGAGCAAACTTCTTTCGGCGGTGCAGCAGCTGGGGCAGGGAAATTTGCCTGGTACAATCTGACGTCGGTGTACCAAAAGCAGATTGCCCACAAGTACTTGGCTGTGACACACCTAATTCTACACCTTCATTCCTCTCACTGCAGGTCTCAGAGAGGACTGAAGGTCTAGTGGGGTTGGAAATCTCAGCTGATGAGGAGCAAGGAGAGATCCTCTTTGTTCTTTGGTGTGGGTCTTTCAGATACGCTTGCCAACGAACTGCATGGCAGGTCAACATATGTCTGGTCAAGCATGTGGTACCCAAGCGGGAGATGTTTTGGCCACGCGAGATACGCTTGAGACATATGTTGCAAATAGCAGCGGTGCGATCTGATGCACTCGTCTCAAAAAAGGCCCACACCAAAGAACTTTTTGAATAACGCGCAGAGACTGCAGCGCCCTGCACATGTGGAGCTTTGGGGTGTGATGCAGTCAATGTGCTGCCCTTAGGCTGGCCCCTGGAGGGCATCCTGCCTCGTTGGTGATGTGCCGCCTCCTCCTCCTCCTCCTCCTCCTCTCTCCTATCAGGCACCCACGTTGAGTCAGTGACCTCATCATCCCCTCCCTCCTCATCACTGGAGCAAACCTGGCAGTATGCTGCAGCAGGGGGAGCATGACTGCCAGATTGCTGTCCTTCTTGGGCACCCCCTCTGTCCGTGCTCATGTTACTGCCTTCATCGAGCTCAGTATCATCATCAGAGCCTTCCAAACGCTGGGCATCCTCCTGGAGCATGTACCCAACACTGTGGTCAAACAGTTCGAGGGAATCCTCATGAGGACATGGTGGAGCTAGGGAAGGAGTCACTGATGACATTGAGCTGAGGGAAGAGGCCGCTGCTTTGCCAGACAAAGCACCCTGGGCATGGGTGAGAGAGGATGAGGAGGATGAGGACGGCTTGGTCATCCACTCGACCAAGTCTTCCGCATGTTGCGGCTCAACACGGCCAGCTGCCGAAAAAAAGGCCAAGCGTGTCCCATGGCCACGTGCTGATGAGGATGCACCGTCTCCACGACCAGCACTAGACACAGAGCCTGCTTGCCCTCTCTTATTGGCTTGTGACTGTCTGCCTCTCCTTCTTGGCCTTCCAGACATACTAATGGCCTGTAGCTGCACTAAGCTGGGATAGAACACCTGTAATTTTCTTCAGGTAGCTTTATATACTGTAACCAGACAAGCCTGCCTGTCAGTAGGAAGATAACAGGAACGGATCTAGCTGAACACTGTGAGCAGGACACACTGTACTAAATGTAAATAGTCTAGCTGCCTGACCGTGGTACTAATAGGATCAAAAAGAACACCTGTAATTTTCTTCAGGTAGCTTTATATACTGTAACCAGACAAGCCTGCCTGTCAGTAGGAAGATAACAGGAACGGATCTAGCTGAACACTGTGAGCAGGACGCACTGCACTGAATGTAAATAGCAGGAACGGATCTAGCTGAACACTGTGAGCAGGACGCACTGCACTGAATGTAAATAGCAGGAACGGATCTAGCTGAACACTGTGAGCAGGACGCACTGCACTGAATGTAAATAGCAGGAACGGATCTAGCTGAACACTGTGAGCAGGACGCACTGCACTGAATGTAAATAGCAGGAACGGATCTAGCTGAACACTGTGAGCAGGACGCACTGCACTGAATGTAAATAGCAGGAACGGATCTAGCTGAACACTGTGAGCAGGACGCACTGCACTGAATGTAAATAGCAGGAACGGATCTAGCTGAACACTGTGAGCAGGACGCACTGCACTGAATGTAAATAGCAGGAACGGATCTAGCTGAACACTGTGAGCAGGACGCACTGCACTGAATGTAAATAGCAGGAACGGATCTAGCTGAACACTGTGAGCAGGACGCACTGCACTGAATGTAAATAGCAGGAACGGATCTAGCTGAACACTGTGAGCAGGACGCACTGCACTGAATGTAAATAGCAGGAACGGATCTAGCTGAACACTGTGAGCAGGACGCACTGCACTGAATGTAAATAGCAGGAACGGATCTAGCTGAACACTGTGAGCAGGACGCACTGCACTGAATGTAAATAGCAGGAACGGATCTAGCTGAACACTGTGAGCAGGACGCACTGCACTGAATGTAAATAGCAGGAACGGATCTAGCTGAACACTGTGAGCAGGACGCACTGCACTGAATGTAAATAGCAGGAACGGATCTAGCTGAACACTGTGAGCAGGACGCACTGCACTGAATGTAAATAGCAGGAACGGATCTAGCTGAACACTGTGAGCAGGACGCACTGCACTGAATGTAAATAGCAGGAACGGATCTAGCTGAACACTGTGAGCAGGACGCACTGCACTGAATGTAAATAGCAGGAACGGATCTAGCTGAACACTGTGAGCAGGACGCACTGCACTGAATGTAAATAGCAGGAACGGATCTAGCTGAACACTGTGAGCAGGACGCACTGCACTGAATGTAAATAGCAGGAACGGATCTAGCTGAACACTGTGAGCAGGACGCACTGCACTGAATGTAAATAGCAGGAACGGATCTAGCTGAACACTGTGAGCAGGACGCACTGCACTGAATGTAAATAGCAGGAACGGATCTAGCTGAACACTGTGAGCAGGACGCACTGCACTGAATGTAAATAGCAGGAACGGATCTAGCTGAACACTGTGAGCAGGACGCACTGCACTGAATGTAAATAGCAGGAACGGATCTAGCTGAACACTGTGAGCAGGACACACTGCACTAAATAGTCTAGATAGAAGATAACAGGAACGGATCTAGCTAAACTGAATACAGTGTATATATATATATGCAACACCTGGGATGCATATATATACACAATACACTGTAAGTGCAGCTAACTGACTGACTGTTCTGCCTAATCTATCTAACTCAAATCAAATGACACTGTCTCTCTCTCTCTCTATCTCTCAGCACACCGGAACACACACTACACAGGGCCGCCGTGCAGGCGGCCTTATATAGTGTGGGGTGTGTACTAAATCCCCTGAGCCATAATTGGCCAAAGCCACCCTGGCTTTGGCCAATTACAGCTCTCTCTACTGACGGCGCTGTGATTGGCCAAGCATGCGGGTCATAGTGCATGCTTGGCCAATCATCAGCCAGCAATGCACTGCGATGCCGCAGTGAATTATGGGCCGTGACGCGCCACACGAATTTGGCGCGAACGGCCCATATCGTTCGCAATTCGACGGACGGTCGAACAGCCGATGTTCGAGTCGAACATGGGTTCGACTCGAACACGAAGCTCATCCCTAATCAAGAGGAATGTCACCTATCTATCCAGGAGGGTGGGTGGCTTAGGTATGGTCAACCCAGTTCTTTTCTTTTCACTGCTATTTCTCAAATGTAACATTGGTAATATGCTTTCAGTGGAACCTCCTGGATGGGTAGGCATATTTAGATCTTGGTTTAGGCGTTTTCTACAACTTTGGGAAGAAGGTGGCCAAGTGAAGAATCTCAGGGGTCATCGTGGTCAGCTACCAGCCTATGTCGCTCCGTGCCTGAAGTTACTGCGGCAGTGGCGATTGTCGGCTGAAGATCTCAATCGGTTCCAAGGATAGTCCTTATGAGTCGAGTCTTGAGCGAAGTCTTTCATGACCCACTGGCCTTAAGGGATTGCCCAGGCCCAGTTTTGAGGGCAGGGTTAAGACTGATTAATTTGGATAGAGTCCCCCTTAAATTTAGGGATCTGGCCTGGTTGTGCTTCCATGGGAGGCTCTATGTTCGGAGCAATTTGAAATTCCGCAGTGGGATGGATCGTAGCTGTCCTCGGGAGGAGTGTGCAGGTGAGGAGGAGACTATGAACCATTTTCTGCTTCATTGCCCTTTTAACATAGAGGTGTACAAACAGGTGGGGCGGGCCCTCGGTGTTCCTTTCCTCTCCAGGCTGGGTTATGCTGAGTGGGTGTACGGAGCATTCAATACTGGTGGGGTTTTTGTTTGGATACACTTTTTTTAGTTAGCCTAGTAGTCTGTTATTTCACCTGGAATGCACAGTGTCAGGTCAGCATTCGGCGTAAAATCCTTCCTGTTCAGGTGGTGGTGTATGACATTTTACATGAGGTGGAGAAGGTTCGGGTGCTTGAGAGAGACAAGCGGAGTCAGGGGGCTTGGTTGAAGGCGTGGAGGGGTTTCAAGCCTCCCTGACTGCCAGGAGTCTCTTTCCCGGGTGTGGCTGTCTGTCTCTTATCACCCTAGATTATTATTTTTTTTTTTTGGATTCATTTTTGATAAATGGCTGCGTACATAGGTGATGGGTTGTGCCTCTAAGAGCCGGTTCACACGGGGGCGACTTGTCAGGCGACCTAGCCGCCTGACAAGTCGCCTCCCATTCTGTACAATGGAACCGTTCTAATCGGAGCGACGCAAGTCGCTCCGACTTAGAAGAAAGGTTCCTGTACTACTTTGGGGGCGACTTGCATAGACTTCTATACAGAAGTCGTCTTGCATGTCGCCCTGGCAGTTGTGTGCAGGTCGCCTCGGTGAGGCGACCTGCAAGTCGTGCCGCTTCTAGTGTGAACCGGCTCTTAGGCCCTCTCTGCTGCTTTATGTAAATAATTTTGGTAGTGGATTATGTATATATTGTATACATTCTGAACATGGATGTGTATTCCTTGGATTTCTGTTGAAATTTTGTACTATGGTTTTGTTTTTTAATTTTGTATAAAATTGGTTGCTTGATTCTTTTTAATAAAAGATCAATAGTGCCCCATCATTGGTATCAGTGGAAGGAATAGTGCCCCATCATTGGTATCAGTGGAAGGTAGTCAGGATGCATTTCATGGGCACTGGTAAATATTTTAGTACACTATTTGGTTGAGAATATTTTTTTTTCTTATTTTCCTTCTCTAAAACCTAGGTGCCTCTTACGGTCAGGTGCGTCTTATGGAGCGAAAAACACTGTAATCAAAATTCTAATTATAATTCCATTTAATAATACTGTAGAGTCATTTATTACTGTGCCTAGTTAAGGCTGTATTCAGAGAAGTCATAGGGGATGCAGGAACCACAAGGTGATAAATGAAATAAAATGTTTTTTTCAAGGAAATTATAAACACTACAGACTTTTTTTTTTTTTTTGGAGTTGCTGATATTTTTTTTATACAATCGCTGTAGACGAACTATTTCTCCGGGGTGTAAAAACCTGTCTATACATTCATTGTTCTGAATACCTAAACTATACAACACTTATATCACCATTTAACATGCTGCTTTAATGGCATTCCTGACCTCATGCTGAGATAAACCTTTAGATTCGTTTATTTTTATTTACTTATTTATTTTTTTATTTCCTGTATGTATTTATTCAGGATTTGAAGCTAATTCTGGCTCTTGTTTTATGACCTCTTGGGAGTCCTTGTGAAGCTTTCAGTACATAGTGCATGTTTCTTTTCAAATAATGACAGTCCCCAGTGTTCGTTTTTTTTTTTTTTTTGGCGGCCATTGTGTACCCCACGCACTGTTAGTTTGTTAGTGCCAGAAGTTGCCGTGCTAAGTTGAAATCTCTCTATTATGAAGTTTATGGAAAATCAAGAAAAAGTTCTGATCTTCAATTGCCGGATGTACAATAAGGTATACGGTATATAATGAAAACAGAAAGGTTTTACGCAACCACTTGCCTACTGGGCACTTTAACCCCCTTCCCGCCCAGGCCAATTTTCAGCTTTCAGCGCTGTCGCACTTTGCATGACAATTGAGCGGTCATGCAACGCTGTACCCATATGACATTTTTATCACTGATAGAGCTTTCTTTTGGTGGTATTTATTCACCACTGGGTGTTTTTTTTTTGCTAAATAAACAAATATAGACCAAACATTTTTGAGGAAAAAATTTTTTTTTTTCATAATTCATTATAAAATTATGCAAAACAGGTAATTTTTTCTCCCTCATTGAGGCTGGGTTCACATATGAACCGCATGCGGCTCACAGCAGGGGGTCCGGTGCGTCCCCGGTTCAGCGTTTCAGGTCCGATTTCAGCCCGAATTTTGGGTTGAATTCGGACCTAGAACGGACCAAAAGATGCACAGGGTTTTTGTGCAAATTGCACCGGAACCGCTGCTGAGATATGTGAACCGTCTCCATAGAGAGCCGGTCAGAATCTCCTGCTATTGTGAATTGGATGTGGAGATCCCGCATCCAATTCGCAATGGTGTGAACTCAGCCTAAAGGGGAATAATAAGGCTGCACTGATGGGTACTGATGAGGTGACACTGATGTGCACTGGTAGGTGACACTGATGAGGGGGCACTGATGGGCACTGATTGACAGTGCTGGTGGGCACTGTTGAGAGTGCACTGATAATCAGGACACTAATTATCTGTCAGGGATGTGCTGCCCGCATTAGAAGACAAATTACGGGCATCGTACACGAATATGCGCATGCGCGCACGTTAGACGGGCTTTGGCGCCTAGTGGCCTATAAAAGACCATCCAGGGGCATTAGGTCCTTGCGGTTTGATCTGCAGCTGTTCCCTGAAACCTGACTCTGCGCTTGTGTCCTGTTCCAGTGTTTGACTTGGCTTCCTGACCACACTTCCATCACCAGTCCTGACCTTTGGCTTGTTTGAACCTGCTTCCTCCTGTCTGCCGGCCTGATCACCTGTTCCCAAAACCCGGCCTGGACTCTGACTACTCTCTGCCTGCTGTATATGCCGATTGCTCTTCTGTGTATGACCTGGCTTGTCTGACCCTGCTCCAGGCTGCTGTACTGCATCTGCTGCCCTGCATCTGCAGCACTCCTGCACCAGCTGTTCCGGCTTCTCATCTGGCACCTAAAGAGAACCCTGCGGGCACTCTTACCCCACCGTGCTCTTACCACCACTGTCTCAACACCAGTGGTCTCCAAGCTGGGGTTGTACGAGAGGTCCCCCTCTGTACGTCAGGCTCACTAAGGTACATGACATTATCTGTGTGCATGTCCCTTTAACAGAAGGCGGTTATCAGCTCTCTTCTCCCTTCCTCGCCCTGTCAGCGTGAGGTAAAGAGTGCCGATAACCGGCCTCTGTCTACATCCTTGATCAGCTGTTATTGGACACAGCTGATCACGTGGTAAAGAGCCAATGCTTGGCTACAGCGCGGTCGCACATTTCCGGGAGGGCGTCTATTGACATCCTCCAGTAATCGCACTTCCTGTACAATTTCCTTTAGATAGCCTGCCTAATTGGATACAATTGAAAGTCGTTTAGTTTTGTCCTCATATTATATGTTTTTAGGTAAATCTAAAGGAAAAATTTACAAGGTAATTGAACATGTATGGCCAGCCTTTACGCTGACAGCGTGTGAGGAGAGAGAGAGACAGTCAGTAAACGGCAATCAGTGCAGCCCCAACAGTGCCCATCAGTGCTGCCAATCAGTGCTGCCTGTCAGTGCCTATCAATGATGCTTGTCAGTGGTGCTCGACAGTGCCACCTATCTGTGCCTATCAGTATCACCTATCTGTGCCCATCAGTATTGCCTACCTGTGCCCATTAGTATCACCTATCTGTGCCCATCAGTGGCACCTATCAATGCCCACCAGTGCCATGTATCAGTACCGCCTATCAGTGCCCATCATTACCGCCTATCAGTGCCCATCATTACCGCCTATCAGTGCCCACCAGTGCCGCCTATCAGTATCACCTATCAGTGCCCATCATTGCCGCCTATCAGTGCCCATCAATGCCACCTATCTGTGCCCATCGGTATCGCCTATCAGTGCCCAACAGTGTCGTGTATCAGTATAGCCTATCAGTGCCCATCATTGCCGCATATCAGTGCCCATCAGTGCCATCTATCTGTGCCCATCAGCATCGCCCATCAGTGCCCACCAGTGCCGCGTAAGAGTATCGCCTATCAGTGCCCATCATTGCCACCTATCAGTTCAACCTCATCAGTGCCCATCAGTGAAGGAGAAAAATTACTTATTTACAACATTTTATAACAGAAACTAATAAAACTTTTTTTTTCAAAATGTTTGGTCTTTTTAAAGTTTGTTTAGCAAAAAATAAAAACCCCTGTGGTGATTAAATACCACCAAAAAAAAGCTCTATCTGTCTCAAAAAAATTATACAATTTTGGTTTGGGTACAAGACTGCGCAATAGTCATTCAAAGTGCGACAGCGCTGAAAGCTAAAAAATTTGACTGGGCAGGAGGGGGGTTAAAGTGCCCGGTAGGCAAGTGGTTGAAGGGTAAATATGATTTTCTAGAAAATAAAGTGAGCAGATGAGCTTATTAGTGTGCTGCTGCCCCTCATTATCCAACCAGCAGTTAGGAGGAGGGGAGGTGACTCAAGTGCGTCTAAACCCAAAAAAACAAAATGTATCATATTGCATCATCACAGTTCTTAGGTGTGAAATGGGGTTGTGACCTGTCCACTTAATTTTTATGAGAATGCACCAACGTGCCTCCATCCCAATAATTACAAAGAAAGCAGAGAATGGAAGCGGGACTTTATGTGAGGCAAGTTGGTGAATGTATACAAATTGAAAAGAATGTCAAAATGAGATATCAGAGGCAAATGTTATATAGGATGAGGTTATTCAAAAGAAATATTGCAGGGTAATGCTGGTATAAAATTTAATAACAGATCTTGAAACCAGGTACAATCGTGAGTGAACACGTAATAAATCACCATGGAGCATATTGTAAACAATATATAAGCAGACATAATTCAATTATTGATTATACAGTTGCAGAGAAAAATACATTTTACTGTAAAATATTATGTTCATCATAAGTTGTTAACTCTACGCGTTTCTTGGCTTGTAACCAATCGTCAGGAGTCATGATGCAATTGAGCTGCATTGAAACAATAACCGTATATTAATATATGTACAGAGGTGTGGAGGAAAGAGACATTGGGGATGCAAGTAACTGATATACTCACAGATAATGCATTGGTCAGTATTGACCCGTACATAAAAGTGCAGTGTTGATCCGGGTCCACCAAATCTCCCCCGGGGTTGAGGCAGAGAGCGAGCCCCAAGAAACGTCGGCCACGGCCATCAATGGGGCCAAGGCACCCACGGGGGTCGCCAGGCCGAGACAAACAACGAGGCCCAGGAGACAGAGGAAGAACTGTGGAGGTAAAAGAAAAATAAAAGTAAAATAAAGTGTAAGAGGTATCCTAAATGTAAGGGGTGGAGAGTGAATGTAGGGGGAAAAAACTGCAGTGAAGGGCCAAGGAGAAAGTGAGTGTGCATGTGTGAATAAAAGCCAAGAGCAGAAGATAAGTGTGGGGGAATGAGTGAAATAGATGTTAGTGCATCTAAGGAAGCCACTGCTGGTGTCAGTGGAGCGGTGTGGAGGTGTGCAAGGGGATTACCTGGGAAAAGAATGCCGGGCCAGGCTGCATGCCGCAAGGAGAACATGGCAAAACCTCGAGGTACCCGGCCAGTGACAGCCGTTATATGGCCGCGGGCCAGGGGCGTGCTCACGCCAGCATCATGCAAGGACGTGATGACGCGATGGGGGAAGCGAGGGGAGGGGCAGCCGGAGAACACATGCGGCCACCTCCCAGCCCCGCAGCGCCAAAGCGCTGGATGGTAATCCACTGGGTGCCCCGCTATGCGGAAGCCAACGGCGCCGCTAGTGGGACGTGGAGAGCATGACGCCGATGCGTCAAGGTCAGGACCCGCCCCCGTCAGTGATGGGAGGGGTGACGGGTCATGGACTGGGCGCATCGCAACCCCGGGGGATAGATCAAATAGATCCCAGCATCAGCTGCATCAGGGGAATAATTGGATGAGACTGTGGTGAGGAATAAAATATTATAGAAGGAACTGAAAAGGGAAAAATGAAATAAAAAGAAAGAAAGGCAGAACAAGAGATGCAAGAGCAAATAGTCTCTGCCTTGAATTAGATTAATTGGTAAAAACATTGACACAATAGACACACAATCTTGCATAGAGTTAAATCGATATGCAAAAAAGTGTGAGATATAAATAATAAAAAGCTTTAGCCCTGAATTAAATCAGTATATTGCCTGACTAAACGGAAAAACAAAAAACAAAAAATAAAAATAAAAAATATATATACTAAGAGCCCTTTCACACTGGGGCGGGGGGCGGCGTCGGCGGTAAAACGCCGCTATTATTAGCGTCGTTTTACCGTCGGTATGCGGCCGCTAGCGGGGCGGTTTTACCCCCCGCTAGCGGCCGAGAAGGGGTTAAATACCACCGCAAAGCGCCTCAGCAGAGGCGCTTTGTCGGCGGTATAGCCGCGCCGTCCCATTGATTTCAATGGGCAGGAGCGGTAAAGGAGCAGTATACACACCGCTCCTTCACCACTCCGAAGATGCTGCTGGCAGGACTTTTTTTACCGTCCTGCCAGCGCATCGCTCCAGTGTGAAAGCCCTCGGGGCTTTCACACTGGATACACAGCAGCGGCACTTTCGGGTCGGTTTGCAGGCGCTATTATTAGCGCAATAGCGCCTGCAAACCGCCCCAGTGTGAAAGGGCTCTTACAGAAAAGACTTGAAGGTAAAAAGAAAAAAAAAAAAGGAGAAAAAACAAACAAAAAACAACTTTAGCCCTGAATTGAATCAGTGTTTTGTCTGACTAAAGGAAAACAACTTATGCCGCGTACACACGGTCGGACTTTCCGGCATACTTGGTCCGGCGGACCAGAGTGTGCCGGACAATCCGCCCGTGTGTGGGCGGCGGCGGACTTTTCCGGCGGACTTCTTCCGAAAAGCCCGCCGGACCTAGATTTGAACCAAGTTTCAAATCTTTCCGTCGGACTCAGTTTCGGGCGGAAAGTCCGCTCGTGTGTGTGCTGGTCCGACGGAAAGGCCGCTCGTGTGTATGCTGGTCCGACGGACCAGATACGACGCGAGGGCAGGGTATTGCATCTCGCGCTCGCTGCAATAGGAAAAACAAATTTTCCTATTACGGCGAGCGCGGGGCATACCAGGCCCTTAGGTCTGGTATGGATTATAAAGGGAGGCCCCTACGCCGAAAAAACGGCGTGGGGTCCCCCCTAAAATCCATACCAGACCCCGATCCGAGCACGCAGCCTGGCCGGTCAGGAAAGGGGGTGGGGACGAGCGAGCGCCCCCCCCCCTCCTGAACCGTACCAGGCCGCATGCCCTCAACATGGGGGGGTGGGTGCTTTGGGGGACGGGGGCGCCCTACGGGCCCCCCCCACCTCAAAGCACCTTGTCCCCATGTTGATGAGGACAAGGGCCTCTTCCCGACAACCCTGGCCGTTGGTTGTCGGGGTCTGCGGGCGGGGGGCTTATCGGAATCTGGGAGCCCCCTTTAATAAGGGGGCCCCCAGATCCCGGCACCCCACCCTATGTGAATGTGTATGGGGTACATGGTCCCCCTACCCCTTCACCTAGGGAAAAATTGTAAGTAATAAAACACACTACACAGGTTTTTAAAATATTTTATTAAACAGCTCCGGGGGTGGGGATCTTCCTCCAGCTTCGGGGGTCCCTCCGCTTCATCTTCTCCCGGCGTCCGGTTGGTTCTTCTCCGCTCTCTTCTCCCGGTGTTCCAGTTCTTCGGCCGGCTCCTCTGCTGTCTTCAGGTAGCTCTCTTGCCAGCAGAGGTCCGGACTTCTGAGCTGCTGGGCTTCTTCTCTTCTCTTCTCTTCTCTTCTCTTCTCTTCTCTTCTCTTCTCTTCTCTTCTCTTCTCTTCTCTTCCCCCAGATGTTGACACGACGCTCTCTCCGGCTGGACTGCTCTCTGAGGGCTGCGTTGTGACTTATATAGGCGGAGACCCCGCCCCCCATATGATGTCACAGTCCCTGGGCATGCTGGGACTGTGACGTTTTAGGGGGCGTGGTCGACCCCGCCCCCTAAAACGTCACAGTCCCAGCATGCCCAGGGACTGTGACATCAAAAGGGGGCGGGGTCTCTACCTATATAAGTCACAACGCAGCCCTCGGAGACCAGTCCAGCCGGAGAGAGCGTCGTGTCAACATCTGGGGGAAGAGAAGACCAGAAGACCAGAAGTCCGGACCTCTGCTGGCAAGAGAGCTACCTGAAGACAGCAGAGGAGCCGGCCGAAGAACTGGAACACCGGGAGAAGAGAGCGGAGAAGAACCAACCGGACGCCGGGAGAAGATGAAGCGGAGGGACCCCCGAAGCCGGAGGAAGATCCCCACCCCCGGAGCTGTTTAATAAAATATTTTAAAAACCTGTGTAGTGTGTTTTATTACTTACAATTTTTCCCTAGGTGAAGGGGTAGGGGGACCATGTACCCCATACTCATTCACATAGGGTGGGGTGCCGGGATCTGGGGGCCCCCTTATTAAAGGGGGCTCCCAGATTCCGATAAGCCCCCCGCCCGCAGACCCCGACAACCAATGGCCAGGGTTGTCGGGAAGAGGCCCTTGTCCTCATCAACATGGGGACAAGGTGCTTTGAGGTGGGGGGGCCCCGTAGGGCGCCCCCGTCCCCCAAAGCACCCACCCCCCCATGTTGAGGGCATGCGGCCTGGTACGGTTCAGGAGGGGGGGGGCGCTCGCTCGTCCCCACCCCCTTTCCTGACCGGCCAGGCTGCGTGCTCGGATCGGGGTCTGGTATGGATTTTAGGGGGGACCCCACGCCGTTTTTTCAGCGTAGGGGCTTCCCTTTATAATCCATACCAGACCTAAGGGCCTGGTATGCCCCGCAACGGGGCTTGCAAGGTGTCAATCTCGCCGATAAAAGCGGCAAGATTGACATCCTTTGCTAGTCCCGTCGCACCTGAGTCACGTTCAAAATGAACGGACTTGGCCGTGTGTGGGCAAGTCCGTTCATTCTGAAAGTCCGCCGGAACTCCGGCGAAAGTCCGTCGGAAAGACGAGCGGACTTAGCCCGCCGGAAAGTCCCGGCGTGTGTGGGCAAGTCCGTCCGTTTTAAAGTCCGGCGCACCTGGCGGACAAAGTCCGTCGGAAAGTGTGCCGGACCAAGTATGCCGGAAAGTCCGACCGTGTGTACGCGGCATAAGACATAGATTTTTAGCCCTGAATTAAATCAGTATTTGTTTGACTAAAAGGAAACGACTAGGACAGAAAAAACAGAAGAATTAGATAGAGTGTTAATGATGGTATCAATGAAGTAGGATGGGCTGTAGTAGTATAAATCCTATATGGCATTTAAGGCAGAAAAAACACAGATCAAACACATTTTTTTGATAGGATCAATGTCTGGCTGATTGAGTATATATATATAAATAATACTTGTACGACTCTTGCACTGAAATGAATCAATGATCAAGAGGGGGACCATGGGTCTCTATAAAGTAAAAAATACTCGAGAAAAAAGAAAAAAGCAATGAAATTGAGAGTGGATAGTATAATATAAGAGAGTAGGAATGAATGGAAAAAGAAGGGTTGACATGAAAAACTTTGAGAGTAGCTTGGAGTTGGTGTGTGTAGAGTTGGAAGGTGGATTAATCAGGCCACAGGAAAACGGGTGTCTGCCACCCTGGTAATCATATGGCAAGAAATGGGGTTGTGACCTGTCCACTTAATTTTTATGAGAATGCACCGACGTGCCTCCATCCCAATATTTACAAAGAAAGCAGAGAATGGAAGCGGGACTTTATGTGAGGCAAGTTGGTGAATGTATGCAAATTGAAAAGAATGTCAAAATGAGATATCAGAGGCAAATATTTTATAGGATGAGGTTATTCAAAAGAAATATTGCAGGGTAATGCTGGTATAAAATTTAATGACAGATCTTGAAACCAGGTACAATCGTGAGTGAACACGTAATAAATCACCATGGAGCATATTGTAAACAATATATAAGCAGACATAATTCAATTATTGATTATACAGTTGCAGAGAAAAATACATTTTACTGTAAAATATTATGTTCATCATAAGTTGTTAACTCTA
Source organism: Lithobates septentrionalis (assembly GCA_037952835.1). Lineage (NCBI taxonomy): Eukaryota > Metazoa > Chordata > Amphibia > Anura > Ranidae > Lithobates > Lithobates septentrionalis. The sequence continues at coordinate 278,955 of JBBDGP010002151.1, forward strand.
CGCGTTTCTTGGCTTGTAGCCAATCGTCAGGAGTCATGATTCAATTGAGCTGCATTGAAACAATAACCGTATATTAATATATGTACAGAGGTGTGGAGGAAAGAGACATTGGGGATGCAAGTAACTGATATGCCGCGTACACACGGTCGGACTTTTCATCTACAAAAGTCCAACGGACGCTGACGGACTAAAGCTGGCTGGTAATCCGATCGTGTGTGGGCTTCTCTGGACTTTCAACTGACTTTTTTAGCCTCAAATCCGACGTACTTTAGATTTGAAACATGCTTCAAATCTTTCCGACGGACTCGAGTCCGGTCGAAAAATCCGCTCGTCTGTATGCTAGTCCGACGGACAAAAACCCACGCTAGGGCAGCTATTGGCTACTGGCTATGAACTTCCTTATTTTAGTCCGGTGTACGTCATCACGTAAGAATTTGACGGACTTTTGTGTGATCGTGTGTAGGCAAGTCTGTTCGTTAGAAAGTCCGCCGCAAGTCCGTCGAAAGTCCGCCAAAAGTCCGTCGAAAGTCTGTCGGACAGGCTGTCGGACTTTTGTAGCTGAAAAGTCCGACCGTGTGTACGCGGCATTATACTCACAGATAATGCATTGGTCAATATTGACCCATACATAAAAGTGCAGCGTTGATCCGGGTCCACCAAATCTCCCCCGGGGGTCGCCAGGCCGAGACAAACAACGAGGCACAAGAGACAGAGGAAGAACTGTGGAGGTAAAAGAAAAATAAAATAAAAATAAAGTGTAAGAGGTATCCTAAATGTAAGGGGTGGAGAGTGAATGTAGGGGGAAAAAACTGCAGTTCTTAGGTGTGATGGCTGCATTTGTTTTCATTTTTTTTAGGTGTCTTTCCTTTATTTTCATCTAGTGATCTTCCCAGTAGCACACTTTCTGTCCCCGGGTGACAACGCTCACTCACTGTACTGAATCAATGGAGGATCAGCATAGTCACCCTAGGCTGCCTTCCTGACTTGAACCGCAAACACTTCCCTTCTGTAGTACATAGAGGGAAGGTGTTTTGTAGTTAGATAGTAGATAGCTGGGAATGCTAATACCATAGCTTGAAATTTCAGTTCAGTTCACAGAATCTTCTGTATTTATAGAAAGTATTCTGAGCCTGTAGCCATCACATCTAAAGAATACTAAGCTGCAATATGGTACCTTGTTGCTTTTGGGTTTCAATATAGATTTTAGGACCTTTGCAAACCCACTGTAGTACTGTACATACCCTGTGCAGGGAACACAGCTGTGGGAGGGACCCAGCAGGCCCCACCCACTACAGTCTGCCTGCAGAAAACTACTGGCGATGGTAGAGACAAGACCCGTCACCCTGCACAAGGAGGGAGAGCAGAGATGTGGGAGGGGCCCAGCAGACTCCACCCACAAGGGCTTCTTGTAGAAAACTACAGGAGGAGGCGGAGACAAGACCGGTCACCCTGCACAAGGAGGGAGAGCAGAGCTGTGGGAGGGGCCCAGCAGACTCCACCCACAAGGGAGCTTCTTGTAGAAAACTATAGGAGGAGGCAGAGACAAGACCGGTCACCCTGCACAAGGAGGGAGAACAGAGCTGTGGGAGGGGCCCAGCAGACTCCACCCACAAGGGGGCTTCTTTTAGAAAACTACAGGAGAAGGTGGAGACAAGAGCAGTCACCCTGCACAAAGAGGAAGAGCAGAGCTGTGGGAGGGGCCCAGCAGACTCCACCCACAAGGGGGCTTCTTGTAGAAAACTACAGGAGGAGGCGGAGATAAGACTGGTCACCCTGCACAAAGAGGGAGAGCAGAGCTGTGGGAGGGGCCCAGCAGACTCCACCCACAAGGGGGCTTCTTTTAGAAAACTACAGGAGAAGGTGGAGACAAGAGCAGTCACCCTGCACAAAGAGGAAGAGCAGAGCTGTGGGAGGGGCCCAGCAGACTCCACCCACAAGGGGGCTTCTTTTAGAAAACTACAGGAGAAGGTGGAGACAAGAGCAGTCACTCTGCACAAAGAGGAAGAGCAGAGCTGTGGGAGGGGCCCAGCAGACTCCACCCACAAGGGGGCTTCTTGTAGAAAACTACAGGAGGAGGCGGAGATAAGACTGGTCACCCTGCACAAAGAGGGAGAGCAGAGCTGTGGGAGGGGCCCAGCAGACTCCACCCACAAGAGCTTCTTGTAGAAAACTACAGAAGGAGGCGGAGACAAGACCAGTCATCCAGCACAAGGAGGGAGAACAGAGCTGTGGGAGGGGCCCAGCATACTCCACCCACAAGGCGGCTTCCTGTAGAAAACTACAGGAGGAGGCGGAGACAAGATCAGTCACCATGCACAAGGAGGGAGAGCAGAGCTGTGGGAGGGACCCAGCAGACTCCACCCACAAGTGGGCTTCCTGTAGAAAACTACAGGAGAAGGCAGAGACAAGACCGATCACCCTGCACAAGGAGGGAGAACAGAGCTGTGAGAGAGGCCCAGCAGACTCCACCCACAAGGGGCTTCTTATAGAAAACTACAGGAGGAGGCGGAGATAAAACCGGTCACCCTGTACAAAGAGGGAGAGCAGAGCGGGGGGAGGGGCCCAGCAGACTCCACCCACAAGGGGGCTTTTTGTAGAAAACTACAGGAGGAGGTGGAGACAAAACTGGTCATCCTGCACTAAGAAGGAGAGCAGAGCTGTGGGAGGGGCCCAGCAGACTCCACCCACAGGGGGGCTTCTTGTAGAAAACTACAGGAGGAGGCGGAGACAAGACCAGTCACCCTGCACAAGGAGAGAAAGTAGCAATGAGTGGTCCTTATTAAAGGAAGCTCCCTCACAGAGGCAAAGTTTTACATTGGATTATTGCACAGATCTCAAAGTAGTACACAATACTCACTGAGGGGTCTGCTTATAAAAAAAAAAAAAAAAAACACTGGACAAACATGACCAGCGTTTGCCCAGCCGTGATTAATTCTGACAGTATTTTGCTTAACCACTCGCCCACAGAGCACTTTCACCCCCGTCCTGCCCAGGCCAATTTTCATCGCATTTTGAATGACAATTGCGCAGCCATGTAACACTGTACCCATATGACTTTTTTATTATTTTGATTAAACAAATAGAGCTTTCTTTTGGTGATATTTATTTGCAAGATAAATAAAATAAGACTGAAAATTTGGGAAAAAAATTAAAAGTAAAAAAAATAACTTTGTCATAGTTTGTTCAAAATTTTGCAAACATAATTTTTCTCCTTCACTGATGTGTGCTAATGAGGCTGCACTGATGAGGCGGCACTGGTGGGCATTGATGGGCACTAACAGGCTGCACTGATGGGCACTGATGAGGAGGCACTGATGAGGCGGCACTAGTGGGCACTGATGAGGCTGCACGGATAGGTGGTACTGATGGGCACTGATAGGTTGCACCGATGGGCCCTGGTAGGCGGCACTGATAGGTGACACTGATGAGGTGGCACTGATTGGCAACACAAATGGACACTGATTGGCAGCACTGGTGGGCAGAAATTGGCAGCATTGGTGGGCACCGTTGGGACTGCACTGATAATCAGGACACTGATAATCAGTGCCCTGATTATCAGTGTACATGTTCCTTTTACAGAAGCTAGTTGTCGGCTCTCTTCTTCCTTCCTCATACTGTCAGCAGGAGGAAAGGAAGGCTGATGACCGACTTCTGTTTACATTGTGAAAAGCTGTGATTGGACACAGCTGATCACGTGGTAAAAAGCCGCTGATTGGCTCTTTACCTCAATCTGCGATCAGCAGTATCCGGAGGACACTGATCGCAGAGCGCGGTGCCCGCGCGCTGAAGCGGGCACGATCATGGGAGGACATGATGTGACAGCCTCCCAGAACTGGACCACCGCGCTGTAGCCATCATTCGCCTATAGCGCGGTCGGCAAGTGGCTAATACAGTGATTATGATCATCAGCTCCACCTAGTGGCCATATTGCAGTATTGTTCCTGAAATACCTCCTTCAGGAAAATACCATATCATGACCACTAGATGGAGCTGACAAAGCTAATTAGAATTTGAACAGAATTCAACCAGCTCATTTTTTTACATCCAGACCCCCCCAAGATTTAAGTAAGAATACACATGCCTCTTGTTTTTAGACATTCTTTGAGTGTCCTGTAGTTCAGCTTTATTAAGTTGTTTGTATGATATTAGAAACCAAATAGAACAAAAATATAGCAAGACAGCAATTAAAATTGGATCTCTCTGCAAATTATTATTAGAACACGAATACCGTCATGCCGTATTAAGTTGCTGAATGTGGATTACTTTTCCAGCGTGCAGAAATGAAAACATCTTCTCACTTTACATTGCCGCTTTTCTCTCCCAATTTCTGAAGCTTTTGCAACCTGCTGCTTAATTAACATTTGCTTTGTCTCTGGAATGTTCTGAAACTTCTCAGGGCCCCGAGTGTTATCTTCTGATGTTTTACAAGACTGGAACCTCCTGCAAAGTGGCATCTACAGGGCGCGCCGCTGACTTACTCCGGACGCAACGCACAATGAGATGGGACCTTTCTACACAAATTACAACCCCTCACACCGGGAAACCGTTGTTTGCTCACGTTTCCTAAATGTCACCGGGTTATTGTTTCCGCCGAAGTGCCATGTCTAGAAAATGTTAATTGGCTTTTATGGCTTTCAAGAATACACCTGTACCATTTAGGGAGATTTTAACCCCTTCAATATCGGGCACTACCAACCACCGCCACCCCCCATTTCCTGCCCAGACCAATTTTCAGCTTTCAGCGCCATCACACTTTGAATGACAATTGCGCGGTCATACTACACTGTATTTTTACATTTTAAATTTTAGATTTTTTTTCACACAAGTAGAGCTTTCTTTTGGTGGTATTTAATCACCACTGGGTTTTTTTTTTTTTTTTTGCTAAATAAGCGATAAAAAGCCGAAATAATTTGGAAAAAAAATTGCGTTTTTCTTGCAAAAAAAATATTCTTCATAAATTTTGGCCATAATATATTCTGCTACATTTCTTTGGTAAAAAATAACCCAAATCAGTATACTGTATAGTATTTAGTCTGTAGGAAAGTTAAATGCCCCGTACACACGGTCGGACATTGATCTTACATTCCGACAACAAAATCCATGGATTTTTTCCGATGGATGTTGGCTCAAACTTGTTTTGCATACACACGGTCGCACAAAGTTGTCGGAAAATCTGATCATTTCTGAACGTGGTGATGTAAAACACGTACGTCGGGACTATAAACGGGGCAGTAGCCAATAGCTTTCGTCTCTTTATTTATTCTGAGCATGCATGGCACTTTGTGCGTCGGATTTGTGTACACACGATCGGAATTTAAACGATTTTGTTGTCGGAAAATTTTATATCCTGCTCTCAAACTTGGTGTGTCGGAAATTCAGACGAAAAAAGTCAGATGGAGCCCACACACGATCGGAATTTCCGATAACACATTCCGAACGCACTTTTTTCATCGGAAAATCCGACCATGTGTACAGGGCATTAGAGTCCACAAACTATAGTATACACAGCGGCTAAAATAAGTATTGAACACGTCACCGTTTTTCTAGGTAACTTTATTTCTAAAGGTGCTATTGACATGAAATTTTCACCACATGTTGATAACAACCCATGCAATCCATACATACAAGGGCACCAAAAAAAATAAGTTCAGAAATTAAGTTATGTGTAATAAAAAAGAAAAAGGAAAAAGTATTGAACACGCTAACTGAAATGTACGAAATCCTTTGTTGGTAATGACAGCTTTAAGACGCCTCTTGTATGGAGGAACTAGTCGCATGCGTTACTCAGGTGTGATTTTGGCCCATTCTTCCTACACGAACAGTCTTCAGATCTTGAAGGTTCCGTGGACCTCTTTTATGAACTCCGATCTTTAGTTCTTTTCATAGAATTTCTATTGGATTCAAGTCAGGTGATTGGCTGGGCCATTCTAGCAGCTTTATTTTCTTTCTTTGAAACCAATTGAGACTTTCCTTGGCTTTGTGTTTGGTATCAATGTGAGTAATACCCAGCCTGAGGGCTGGGGCACCACTGGGTATCCAGCCAGCTACAGCATTGAAGAGGCTGGGTGACTAGATCATCCTGAAGCAGTGTAGAAAGCTCTACAGAGGATCCAGGCCTTAGGCACCAAGTACAAAGACCAGCTGTTACTGCTAGAGGCTTTACAGTATTCAGGGCACAGTGAGTACTAGCCTCAAGGATCCTAGACACTTTCTTTGCCACCTTTGGGAGAGATCATTACAATTTACTCAGGACTATACTCCTGTTGAGGAGTTCCTGCATTGACGTTCATTTAACCTTCACATTCAAGAGGGTGGCTACACCCTGAAGGAGCAGATCAGCTTTAGTGTCCTCTCTTGCATCTTTGCCAGTTCTTTTGGAGTATCCCAAGGCTCACCCTCACCCATAGTTCCCAACTGTCCCTGATTTCGAGGGGACTGTCCCTGATTTGGAGCAATGTCCCTCTGTCCCTCTTTCCCCCTCATTTGTCCCTCATTTTGGTCTGATCTATATAGTTGTATATAAAATGCACTTTTTATCTTTCAAAAAGTGTTTCCCCAGGAGGGGGAGGAGCTGCTGACCAAGATGGCCGCGTGAGGAAGCCCGAGCGTCGGACATGCCGACATGCTGATAAGCAACAGATGCTGAGAAGCAAACATGCGGGAAAGCTTACACGCTGACACGCTGGCCAACTAAAGGACAAAATTATAGAAACCAGACACTGGATACTTACACAGCCAAGTCCCGGGGTTATCTTTCGCAGTACTGTCAATGCAGTACAAGCAAGATACGGGATAACGAGCGGAAGGAGGCGCGGTGTAAGGAGCGGCTGACAGAGCAGAAGTGCTTGTGTGAGAGAGATAACCGCGAGAACTGATGTGATCCGAGCCTGTGGGGTGGCGGGATCGCTACCGAAGGCAGCACCAGGAGACAGCGGGCGTGGAGGAGCGGGAGCCTCTGCGAGTCTGCGGGAGCGGACGGCGGAGACACTCGGTCACGGACGCCCTCTCCGGCGGAAGCCTCGGAAGTCACGGCAGAGATCAGGCGGACCAAGCGGAATCGGGAGACCCACAAGAGAGCTAACAGCCACGTACGGTAAAAGCATCAAGCTAATTCCAGTACCCGGAACGAGCAGGTATGGCTCAGCAATAACAAGGTGTTATATAAATGGTTAAATGTATCCCTGATAAGCAATGAACTCTGGAAAGAATACACAAAAGGACATAAAAATTAAATAAGGAAAGATAATAAAATAAAGGAAAGGAAAGAAGAGGTTGCCAAATAATAAACCCAGAATCTCTCACTGGATTATCAAGCTCTTCCAGGACAGACAGTTTAAAAAAGGAGACAATTAAGGGCTACTAAAGGAATACAGGGAAATAGCCCCTCAGGGGCGCCCCCTTCCCCCCCCGCCCTTCTTTTTTTTTTTTTCCAGTATATTGCTGAAAAGATTATTAAAGAGAAGGAAGGAGAGAGAGGGAAAAGAAGGGAGATGGCACCCAAGAAAGGCAGTAAAACGCCTCAAATTCAATCAAGTAAAAAAGAAAAAAAAGAATCTAATAGTAAAAACACTACAGGGGCACAACCAATACAAGCAACAGACATTAAAGAATTCTTCCAACAACTACAACTGCAGTCCCCCCATGCAACACAGGAATTACAAACATCCCAGGAATTATCAAATCTAGCAGAATCCTCGGTAACATCTAGGTCATCAGGGGAGGAACAAATAAGCCACCCTAGAAATAGCTCGCCAATAGATAAAACAGGAACAACAAACAAGCAAAAAGAAGAGGATAAAGAAAAATGGGACATAAAGGCGTATATTCGATCGCTCCCAACAAGGGTAGACATGGATCAATATGTACACAGGCTGGAGGAATCCTATAAAATGGAGATACAAGAATTAAAAGTAACTACCAAAAACACACAGGAAAAAATAGACACAGTAGACAAGAAAGTCTCAAAAACAGAGCAAGACCTGAAGAGGTTAGAGGAAAAGATTCAGAAGCAAGAAAATCAACTAAAGCAAATAATAAACAACTTAGATGAACAGGAAAATAGAAATAGAAGATCAAATATAAGAATTAGAGGATTAAAAGAAGAGGTAAACTCAAGAGAACTTATAACAACATTACAAAAAATCTTTCAAGAAATCGCACAAGATATCGATATAAAAGATCTAATCATAGAACGGGCACACAGAGTTACAGGGATAAGGAAGCCAGATCCAAAAAAACCTCGGGACATTATCTGTAAAATGCACTTTGCCCATATAAAGGATAAAGTCATGTTGGCGGCACGTAAAAATAAGGATATTCATTATGAGGGAGAATCTCTATTGTTTTTCCAGGATTTATCAAAGTTCACGTTGGATCGTAGAAGAGCATTGAGACCCCTGGTGGAGCAATTAATAAAGAAAAATCTTCAGTATAGATGGAAATTTCCATTTCAACTGCAGGTTCAAAAAGAGGGTCGCACTATATCATTCAGAGACTTGGAAGATCTACCGGGGTTTCTGGACATTTTGGGGGTTCAAGAGATAAGATTACCGGACTGGCCCATTTTGTACATGCAGACAGCTAAAAAAGCGTAAACAGGGTGGGGGATGTTGGGGATGTGAGGGGGGGAGGGGACGGGGGAAAGGTTGTTGGGGGGTGGGGAGTGGGGGGAAGGGGGGGGGGAAGGTATAGCATTTGGAGTATGAGCTGAAACATCATGCTATTGATGTACGCACTGTAGTATGCGCTGAATTCAATCCAAGAGAATAATTTAGGGGTCACATTTTTTTTTTTCTTTTTAGGGTTTTTTTTTTTTTTTTTTTTTTTATTATTATTATTTATTTATTTATTATTTTTATCACGTATTCAATGAAATATGAGTCAATGGTTTGCACTGCAGGATTTTGGAGGAGAGGTATATACATAGAAATGCACTTATAGAAAAAAAAAAGGGAAGGAATTTTTTTTTTTTGATAATCATGTATAAGATAGAAAGTTATGATATTGGTCTATATAAAAGGGTATTGAATATTTGGTATTCACGTTAAAATGTTATTCTTTTTTTATTTTTTTATCCCCTTTTTTCTTTTTTTTTCTTTTTTTTTCTTTTTTTTTTGTATTATTTAATTTAAACTGATAAAAAGATAAAATGAAATTTGAAATATTAATCTAATGATTCAAGGATTTAGGTACAGTAATAATATTGTATTCAAAGTGATGGGACACTTTGTTTTTTTTTTTTTTATTATTATTTATTTACTTATTTATTTATCTATTTTTTATCACAAATTAAATGAAATATTGAGTCAGAGGTTTACACTGTGGGATATTGGAGGAGAGGTATATACATAGAAATGCACTTATATAAAGGGAATCTTTTTTTTTTTTTTTTGGTAATCATGTATAAGATAGAAAGTTATGATATTGGTCTATATAATAGGGTATTGAATATCTGGTATTCACATTAAAATGTTATTATTTTTTTTTGTAGTATTATTTAATTTAAACTGGGGGTGTTGAAAAGAAAAGAAAAAATGAAATTTGAAATATTAATCTAATGATTCAATGATTTAGGTACAGTAATAATATTGAACTCAAGGTGATGGAATTTTTTTTTTTTTTCTCTTCTTTGGTTAATAATAAATTGGAAGGTGGAATATTAATTTAAAGGTTCATGCACCGCGGTATTATTTAATTCAAATTGAGGGTGTTGAAAAGAAAGGAAAAGATAAGGATAACTTTTATTTTATTTTATTTTTTATGTTTTTTCCTAGGCGTGTTAAAAACCACATACAGAATGGAAGGAGGGAGGGAGGGAGAAAGGAAAGGGAAAGGGAAAGAAAGGGAATAGTTAAGGTAAAGGCTTATACACAATCACGTTGTAATGCACTTATAAAATAAGGGGATTAAAGGGTAATGCACAACAATACTGAATTGAAGATGGAAGAAATTTTTATTTATTTTTTTTTTTTTTTATTTTTTTTTTTTTTATCACATATTAAATGAAATATTAAGTCAGAGGTATGCACTGTGGGATACTGGAAGAGAGGTACATACATAGAAAGGCACTTAAAAATGTATTTATTTATTTATATATTTATTTTTGATAATCTTGTACAAGATAGAAAGTTATGATAATGGTTTATATAATAGGGTATGGAATAGGCAGTATTCACATTAAAATGCTAATAGAAAATTAGTCGGTTAAAGGGTTATGTACGATGGCAATGTTTTGTTTTTTTTTTTTTGTTTTTTTTTTTTCCTGATAAAGTGTAAGGTGGAATATTAGTCTAACGATTCCAGCATTGGGGCAGGATTGAATTCAAACTGATGGAGGAAGGTATGAAGTTTTGTTTTGTTTTTTTCTTGGTTTTTTTTATTTTATTTTATTTTTTATTTTATTTTTTATTTATTTATTTATTTATTTTTTTCTCTCTCCCTCCCATCCCAGGAGGAGCAAGAGAGAATAAAAGCATATAACAAGTATAGATGAGGTAACACAATATAAATGAGTTAGAAGTATTTTATATTTAGAATAAAAGAAGTAACCATGGGTTTTTTTGTTTTTTTTTCCCCCCCTGGCCTACCCCCTTTTTTCCCCACATTTTTTAAAAAAAATAGAAGATAAAACGCAAGAGAGAGGGAAAATAATAGAGAAAGGAGAGAGAAGAAAGCAAGGGCCATACCAGCAATTAAATAACGGCATGAGAACGGCGAACGGAAGGCAAATCTTGGTTAGCAGGCTTAATACCCCTCACAGTAGGGAACTTACTATAGATAGTAAGTTAGACTTTATTCAAATAAGTCAAATAGAAATAGGGTAGGGTGAGAGAGGGAGAGTGCGTGTGTGTGTGCGAGTATTTTATTTTATTTATTTATTTATTTTTTTATTTATTTTTTTTTTTCTTCTCTTCCTCTTCGTCCTCCTTCTTTCCCCCTATTAAATGGGGGGGATTAAGTTTTGTTCTTTCAACGCGAGGGGCCTTAACTCTCCTAATAAAAGAAATCAAATTCTGAATTTTCTTAACAAACAAAAGGTGGATATTATACTCTTCCAGGAGACTAATTTTCGTTCAAATCACATTCCGAGACTTAATAATCGAAATTATAACAACTGGATACATGATACATTTGCCTATTCTAAATCAAAAGGGGTATCTATAGCTTTTCATAGGAATGTACCTTACCAAATAATACAAAAATATACGGGTAATGATGGTAGATCTTTGGTTATAAAAGCAATGATATATGGGAAAATATTTACAATCATCAATCTGTATTTACCAAATCACGATCAGATAAAGACCGGGATAAGGGTCCTAAATAGTAGTATGGTGAAGGCAGAAGGAATAGTAATTGTGGGTGGAGACTTTAACTGTTATGGATATAAGAGCTGATACAACCAACACCCATGCTTGTAGAAATAAGAGCCAGATAGAAGAATTTAAAGGGGTATTAGAGAATTATCATTTGGTAGATATTTGGAGAGTTCAGCACCAAACGGAAAAAAATTACTCATATTACTCTAATATACACGATTCCTATCATAGGATAGATTACTTTTTTATTAACCACCTAGGAATGTTAACGACTCCATCATCGGATATAGGAGGGTTCTTATGGTCGGACCATGCCCCACTGTTTTTGGAAATTAAGGTATTGGAGCGAGTAAAAACAAAAGGGAATTGGAGATTAAATGACAATTTATTAAAAGATAAAGAGTGTACAGAGGACATAAGTAAAACAATAAAGGAATTTGTAGAAATCCATGAGAAGGACGAAACATCACTACCCATGCAATGGGAGACATTAAAATGTGTACTAAGAGGGATACTTATCAAGCATGGATCAAGACTTAAAAAAAAGAAAAGATCAAAGGAAATTTCAGCTAATAAAAGAAATAGAGGAATTGGATAAAAAGCATAAGCAGAATCTCGAATTATCAGATAAAATAAAGTTGAAAGAGAAGAAAATAGAGTTACAATCCCTGCTTGACGAGGAATCCCTAAGGATAAGAGACTGCAGAAGGGCACAATGGTATCAGTATGGCAACAAAACAGGGAAAATACTCGCTAAACAATTAAAGGAACAACAGACTACAGCAACAATAAGTAAAATCTTAAAAACAGATGGAGAATTTACACATGATCCAAAAGAAATAATAGAAGAATTTTATACATACTATTCTAATTTGTATAATATTAAATCTTCACGGGGGAATAAGAAGAGGGATCCGAATAGAGAGGAAATAAAGGAATACATAGAGGAAACAGCCCTTCCTAGATTCTCTAAAGAAATAATCGAGTCATTGGAGAAAGATATCTCTTTGGAAGAGGTTCAACAAGCGATTAAAGAATTAGTTCTAGGAAAAAGCCCAGGACCTGATGGGTATACCACCAGATTTTATAAGAACTTTCAAGAAATAATCGCCCCGTTATTAAAAAAAACGTACAATTCCATATCGGACATACAAGGCTTTGTACCACAAAGCACAGAGGCTCACATTACCTTAATTCCAAAACCGGAAAAGGACCACACGCTATGTAAAAACTACAGGCCAATCTCTCTAACTAATATAGATATACGTCTATATTCTAAAATTATTGCGAACAGAATAACACCAATCCTACCCAACTATATAAAACTAGATCAAGCTGGGTTTACAAAAGGTAGGGAGACTAAAGATAATATCATAAAAACTTGTACTTTAATGGAACACGCTCAAAAAACAGGTACTGAAATGTGTATGCTGGCCGTAGATGCTGAAAAAGCATTTGATAGGATAGGGTGGCGCTTTTTAGAAGAGACATTAAAACAACTTGGTATGGGCCCGAAAATGCGGAATAGGATAGCGGCTCTGTATTCCAACACAAAAGCGAAAGTGAGAGTAAACGGAATGTTATCGAAGGATATAAAAATATCAAACGGCACCCGTCAGGGGTGTCCCCTCTCTCCCTTGCTGTTCGTACTTATAATGGAACATTTAATAACCGCAATTAGAAATAACAAAGACATCAAGGGGATAAATGTAGGAGAAAAAGAATATAAGATAGCGGCATACGCAGACGATCTGCTAATATACATAACCAATCCCATCATAACTATCCCAAACTTAATGAAAGAATTTACAAGATTCGGGGAACTGAGTAATTTCAAAATAAATTATGACAAATCAGAGATATTGAACATAACAGTAAACGGAAAAAGCTGTCTACAGATGCAAGATGATTTTCCATTTAAATGGAAGCAAAAAGCAATAAAATACTTGGGAATCTATTTGACAAAAGATCTGAAACTACTACAGGGGATGAACTATGAGAAAGCAATTCAAAATGCTATTAAACTTCTACAGAAATATGATAAAATGGTATACTCATGGACGGGAAGAGTTAATATCGTAAAAATTGATATCTTGCCAAAGCTTTTATATACTTTTCAAGCATTATCATTAGAACCCCCAAAGAAACAGATGAAGGAGCTAAGAAAGGCAATAGTCGAATTCATATGGGCGCATAAAACTCCCCGGATAAAAAGAGAAAATTTAACCAGGAAAAAAAGAAATGGAGGGCTGGCGTTACCAGACTGTGTAAAATATCTGCAGGCAGCATCACTGACCAGCATAATAGACTGGTATCATAATAAAGAAAGCAAGCAATGGGTCGACATGGAGGAGGAAATAATAGGGCCCCAGTTAAAAGTCCTTCCATGGTTAGAACCCCACTTAAGACCAAAAAGAAGCGAGTTGACTCTATTTGTAAGTGCCACGTTAAAGGTATGGGACGGTATAATGAAAAAGGGGAAACTCTCTACAACAATAGGTCCCATGACTCCTATGTTTTATAACCCCGAATTCCCTCTAGCAATGATGAGTAAATATTTTTTAAAATGGAACAGGCTGGAAAATACAAGATTGGTCCAAATCTTGGAGAATGGGAAAATGCCCACATTGAGGGAAATGGGAGAGAGATACGAAAAAAAATGGCTGCAATACCAACAACTACAGGCATTTATTGAACCTAAAATAATTAGGTTAAATAGACCATTGACCAAGTTTGAAAAACTATTGCTAGGAGAACAGGTTCCAATAAAGAAATTGTCGAAAATATATGATGAACTTATTCCGAGTAGCCCCCTTAAAGAGTTAACAAGCGTAAAGAAATGGGAAGAGACAATGGGAAGATCTTTATTGGAGGAAGAATGGGAAAGGGTTTTTGAAACTATACACAGAGGGTCCATTGAAAATAAATATCAAGAGAGAAATTATAAGATCATGATGAGGTGGTATAGGTGCCCAGATACCTTAAACTCAATTAACAAAGGAAACACAGATTTATGTTGGAGATGCAAAGTAGAAAAGGGAACAATGGAACATATATGGTATGGATGTCATCTGGTGAAAGGATTCTGGAATAAGATATATGAGATCTATCATAAGGTATCAGGAGTGGATTTGTCCCCGAGTATGGAAGTTTCATTATTGTCCCTGATACCTAAATCAGTAAAATCAATTAAAAAAAGACATTATTCACCAAATGACATCAGCAGCGAGAACAATAATAGAAAAAAACTGGAAAAAAACAAAGTGTCCAGCTGTAGCAGATTGGATATGTGAGATGAACGAAATACAATACATGGAGGAACGTCTTAGAGAGGAAGGGAATATAACAAACCAACTACCAGAGAATTGGAAAGAATGGGAGAAGTTTCGGTCATGGCGGGAGGTACTAGAATTTATATAAGGAAGGGGAAGGGAAGGAAAAACCTTTTTTTTTTATTTTTTTTTTTCTTTTCTTTCTTTTTTTTTTTTTTTTTTTGTAAGAACGAGGCGAGTATGGGATGAAAAGTAAAAGGGGGTGGGTTAGGGTTAATGGTGTTTGCTTAGAGGTATAGTAAGTAGGATAAGATGAGTTGAAGAATGAAGGTACTTGCAGACTGTTAAAAAGTATAATCTTTTATGTAAAAGAAATAAGAAGAACATGCTGTAAACTGCCTGGTTTAACTGCTTCAGATCCGGGCCATTGCCAAATGACGGCAACAGCGCGGATCTAAATTGCCGGGACTACGTCCATTGACGTCGTCCCGTGCACGAGCGGCCTGCGCGCCCCATGCAGGGCGCGCGCGGCGCGCTCGGTGATCAGCGAGTCTATGAGACTCGCCTGATCACAGATCAGAGTAAGGGGTTGGTCCCAACCCCTTACCACATGATCAGCTGTCAGCCAATGACAGCTGATCATGTGATGTAAACAGAGCCGGTAATCGGCTATTTTTCCTCCTCGCGCTGACAGCGTGAGGAGGAAAAAAAAACCCGATCACCGGCGGCCGTGATCGGGACATCAGTCCCGATCACGGCAATCATCTGTCACAAAGCAATAGGCAGCAGTGCTGCCTACCAGTGCCCACCAGATTAACCCATCAGTGCCCACAGTGCCATCAATCAGCGCCACCCATCAGTGCCCACAGTGCCACCCATCAGTGCCCACAGTGCCATCCATCAGTGCCCACAGTGCCACCCATCAGTGCCACCCATCAGCACCCACATCAGTGCCACCCATCAGCACCCACATCAGTGCAACCTATCAGTGCCCATCAGTGTCACCTACCAGTGCCCATAAATGCCCATCAGTGCCGCCCATCACTGCCCATCAGTGCCACCCATCAGTGCCCCCCATCAGTGCCCCCCATCAGTGCCCCCCATCAGTGCCCCCCCATCAGTGCCCCCCATCAGTGCCACCTATCTGTGCCACCTATCTGTGCCACCTATCCGTGCCACCTATCCGTGCCGCCCATCCGTGCCGCCCATCCGTGGCCATCAGTGCCGCCTTATCTGTGCCCATCAGTACCGCCTTATCTGTCCCCATCAGTGCCGCCTTAACTGTGCCTATCAGTGCCCCCTTAACTGTGCCTATCTGTGCCGCCTTATCTGTGCCTATCTGTGCCCATCAGTGCAGCCTATCAGTGCCCACCAGTGCCGCCTCATCAGCGCATATCAATGAAGGAGAAAAATTACCTGTTTGCAAAATTTTATAACAAACTATTAAACATGATTTTTTTTTTTTCAAAATTTTCCATCTTTTTTTGTTTGTTTAGCAAAAAATAAAAACCCCAGCTGTGATTAAATACCACCAAAAGAAAGCTCTATTTGTGGGAAAAAAATGATAAAAATTTCATTTGGGTACCGTGTTGTATGACCGCGCAATTGTCATTCAAAGTGCGACAGCGCTGGAAGCTCAAAATTGCTCTGGGCAGGAGGGGGGTTTAAGTGCCCAGTAAGCAAGTGGTTAAATGTAAAGATATTTATGATTGTTTTAAATGAAAATTAAATAAAGAGAAATTGAAAACAAAAAGTGTTTCCCAGTGCTAAACCTTTCATCCAATTTCTAAATGGTGGCATTTGTACATTTTAAAAGCCAATATAGAAGAATAGTAGTGGTAAAAAAAGTCCTTGTGGATTTAATTAATCTTTTTTCTTGGGTTAATTCTCCTTTAAGGGTGTGTGTCAGGGGGGGGGGCGTGTCCTATGTTTACATACATTTGTTAGTAGGTGTCCCTCATTCCCATCTCAAAATGTTGGGAGGTGTGCCCTCACCCCTTCCAAGTTAAACCAGCAAATAAATTGCAAAAAAAGGCTTGCATGGCCTGTTTTCTGACTGAGCGACTCTGCTCTACTGTTTGCCTGGCTGCCATGTGCCTATCAGGGAGTAGAACCCAGGATCAGCCAGCCCGGTCTCGGGTCTAGATCTATATTTGTCCCAAGCATGTTTGAATCCACTTACTAATGACTGACTCATTACCTCTGCTGGAAGTCTGTTCTAAACATCAACTACCCTTTTGGTAAAATAATACTTTCTAAGATTAGTTTTGAACTTTCCTCCCGCTAGTTTGAAGTCATGTCCCTGTATTCTTTAACTTGGCTTCATATTGAAAATACTGCCCTACTGAACCTTTAATCACCCCCTTCATGTATTTAAAGGTTTCAATTATGTCTCCCCTTCCCCTGCTTTCCTCCAGACTGTATATATTAAGATCTGGAGGTCTCTCCTGATATGTTTTATATCTATCATATCAATATCTTTTTGTAAGTGAACTGCAGAATTCCAGACTGGACACAGTAGTCTAACTGAGGTCTCGCTAAAGATCTATATGGGGAATCAGAAGAACCTCCTTCCTCCTGATGGTGATCCCTCCAGCCATATAAAGATCTATATAGAGGAATCAGGACCTCCTTCCTCCTGCTGGTGATCTCTCTAGTGATATAAAGCTCTATATAGAGGAATCAGGATCTCCCTCCTCTTGCTGGTGACCCCTCTAGTGATATAAATATCTATATAGAGGAGGAATCAGGATCTCCTTCCTCTTGCTGGTGGCCCCTCTAGTGATATCAAGATCTATATAGAGGAATCAGGTCCTTTTTCCACCTGCTGATGGTCCCTCTAGTAATATTAAGATCTATCTAGAGGAACCAGGACCTCCTTCCGCCTGCTGGGGATCACTCTAGTGATGCATCCTAGAATTCTATTTGCTTTTCCTGTTTGCTCATTGTTTCTGGTACAATCATTTTTTTTATTATTGCATGCAAAAATAACAAGACAACTGAACACCCACATAGGGGGTACACAACAAAGAAAATAAGCATGAGTGAAATTGTGTGCAACTAAACATTTTGGCAGTGCAGAACTTCCAGTGAATGACTTCACGGTAGGAGCCGTTGCCTAAGCCCGAGGGCCTAGGGGTATACCATGGGAAAACAGAAGAGGTGACAAAAGAAAGAAGAGAAAAGGAGGAGAGGGAAAAAAAGGGGGGGTTAAGGAGGGGGAAAGTATCCAGGAGGGAGAAGACGGTAACTAGAAGGAATGGGAGGGTAGGGGGAGGGTTCCTGCAGGCTTGGGTGGTAACATCAATAATTATAGGTTGCCCAGGCTGGTCGGGTGCAGGGTGGGGAGAGCATACGACCACCAAGGGGTTCACACTTTCAGAAATTTAGCATGGGAATCATGCAAGATGCTGGACATCTTTTTGTTTATCATCAGGATGGCCAGATTGTTCTTCTTCACTGCAAACGACACAAAAGGTTGTCTTCCAGGCCCTGGCAATAGCACGTTTAGCGGCAATAAAAAAATAAGTTGCAAGTGTCTGCTGGTATGAGAATAGGCCCTGAATCAGGCAATGCAGTAGTGCTAATTTAGCGTCTTTACAGATAGGTAGATGAAATAGAGTGTATAAAAGCCCAAAGACCCAGGACCAGAACCTCATTAAACGTGGGCAGGACCAACAGATGTGGACCACATGACGCTTTGGCCGCAGCCTCTAAAGCACCTATCGCTGTAGGATGGGTTCAAACCTACAATATGGGCCAGGACCCAGTATTACCTCAGAAAGACCATGTAAGCTACTTCCAGCGTGGTCGTGTTGAAGAAACATTTAGCTATCGAAGACCAGGCCTTACTCGATTCCTCAAGGTCAATAGAGGTTCTCAGATCCTAATCCCAACTAGACTTATAGGAAGTAGAAGGAGGGTCAATAGCATTCAGGGAAGAGTAGATCAAGGAGATAGTGCCCGGAGCACTAGGGGAGGGTTGACAGGTATGTTTGAAGGCTGTGGATTGAAAAGCATAGGTGGAATTGCGTCTCAGAGAGGTCATCCAGTGTCAGAGTTGTCCATAGGGGAAAAACACTGCAGGTGGTGCCTCATAAGTCTCCTGGATAGAGGATTATGAAGGAAAGATGCGGGAGGTGAGGAAGTGGGGGACCTGCATGAAGCCGTGAGATGACAACCATGAAAATGCTCCCAGTTGTTCTGGGCCTGGAGGGAAAAGGAGGATTGTTGAAAGGGGAAGAAGAGGTAAAAAAGGACACATGAGGTTGCTTGAATAACTGACAGAATCCCAGATTCGTAAACTATGAAGCATAAGAAGGCTAATGGAGGAAGGGTGAAGCCTGTGGGGCAGCTTCACCCTTCCTCCTGCCCTTCCTTGTGCCATGAGGATCAGGGTACAATTGAGAAGCTCCAAGATCACCCGGAAGGGGACATCTGTGGTGGCTAGACATGTGCAATTTGTTTCGTTCCGAATTTGTTCAATCACAGCACAGGTCAGCAGGGGGCGTGCGTTTGCACACCTCAACCAGGAAGTTTGGTGGCAACGTACAGTTACGCCACTTAGCCTGCAGCTGCCAACCGTCTGCAGTAAATGTGCTGTTGGTAGGCAGCAAGCGGTTCAGGACTACATGTCCCAGTGTCCTTAGCGGCAAGTCCAAGTCCTCACTGCTGCTGATTTGCTGAGAGCTGGATGGGGGATGGGTGAAGCAGGATTGAGCAGGGAAGGTCACACAGTGCGCTCTGCTCACACAGACTCTCTAGGAACACAACAAGGAACCGAAGGGAGAGAACCGGCTGAAGGTCACTCAGCCGATAACACAGTGGTTGGGGGGGGGGGGGGAATTAACACAGTCGGTGGACACCTGGCCACAGAAGCAACCCTGGCTCGAAAATGCTAATTTGATTAAATTTTAATAAAAAATAACCCAATGGTTATTAACCCCTTCAATACCGGGAACTTTCCCCCCTTCCTGCCCAGGACAATTTTCAGCTTTCAGCGCTGTCGCACTTTGAATGACAATTGCGCGGCCATGCAACACTGTACCCAAACAAAATTGTTATCATTTTCTTCCCACAGATAGAGCTTTCTTTTGGTGGTATTTGATCACCACTGGGGTTTTCACTTTTTGCTAAACAAACTAAAAAAGATGGAAATTAAAAAAAAAAACAAACAAACTGATGGGCACTGATAGGTGGCACTGATGGGCACTGATAGGTGGCACTGGATAGGCAGCACTGATGAGGAGCTACTAACTGGCATTACTGAGTGGCATCTGAAGGGCACTGACAGGCATTACTGATGGGGCACTGATTGGCACTTTTATGGGCACTGATTGGCACTTTTATGGGCACTGACAGTCGTTCTTTATGGGGAACAGGCTGGCAGCTGACGGGCACCTCTGATGGGGGCTGCACTGATAATCAATGTGCTGATTATCAGCGCAGAGCCCCCCTCTGACAGGGAGAGCCGCCGATCGGCTCTCCCTGTCAGCACGAACCGAAAAAAGCCGTTTTCCGGCACGCCCAGGTTCACGCGATGATCCGGCACGTCCTGGTTCACGCGATGATCAGCTGTGATTGGTCACAGCTGATCATGTGGTAAGAAGCCTTTGTCAGAGGCTCCATACCACGATCAGAGATGTGGTGTGTCAGACAGACACACAGCACCTCCCCTGTGCCACGGGCGCGCATCGGCTTGTTATCCTGATCACATCATATGACGTCAGGATAACAGAACTACTTTGCCGACGTCATATTGCTGTATGGCGGGTGGCAAGTGTTTAAATATCATCAAAAGAAAGCATGATCTGTCTAAAAAATTATATACAGTAAATCAGTGTTGCATGAGTAGTTGTCAGGCAAACTATTACAGTACTAAAAACTGAAAAATGGCCTGGTAATGAAGGTATAGTACAGGCTGGTACCCAAGTGGTTAAGAAACATTTTGTTTTCCATTAAGGATTGGTAAGGAGAGGTTTTCGTTAGTATGCATTGCAATCCATAGATGGAGATTGAGAAACAAAGAGGGCTCTGAATTTCATTTCCCTTACTTCATTGCTGGAAATAGGAATATTTACTATTGATGTGTTAGGAATGGCGGTGTGGAAGTGAGAACCTTTACAGATTACATCATTTGAGAATGCAAAATAAATGCTGGGCTATGCTTTTTTCTTCAAAGCTTGCCGATGGTTTGCTGGTTTGATGGTTATTGAGTTGCCAATGTATTAAGAAAGTCCATTATGATAAAAAATAGGGAAACAATGAATTTTCTTCTGCATTATATGCAAACTTATTTTTGTGCCACCTGAATGAACCTGAGCTTCAAAGAGATTTAGTGCTCTTCAGTTAAATAAATAAATTAACAGTCCACTAAAAAAAATAAGGTTTTTTGCATTTTGTAAGGTTCTTTGCAGTAAAGGGAAGGAGACATAGACACCTCTGTAGTGTATTAATGTGGTTTTGCTAAACACAATGCTGTACATACAAACTATTACAATGATAGGAATTTTATACAAGACTGACAGATATACATGAACAAACATGCACAAACACTACCTATTTATACAACAGGAATACGCTAAAAGATACTTAGCTCAGGTTGTAGCGGCGTCGCGATCTCCATAGGCAACCAAGGCTCAAGGCTTACTCTACCATCGATTGTTAGACATGGGACTCTAGTATCATAAGTTTCTTATTTGGTCCTGTGAGGCTTTCTCTGTGCAGCACAGTGGTGTAATGGATAGCACTCTCACCTAACAGTAAAAAGGGTCGCTGGTTCGAATCCCAACCACGACACTACCTGCCTGGAGTTTGCATGTTCTCCCTGTGCCTGCGTGGGTTTACTCCGGTTTCCTCCCACACTCCAAAGACATGCTGGCTAGGTTAATTGGCTTCTGTTCAAAAAAATTGGCCCTAGTATATAAATGTGAGTTTGGGACCCTGGATTGTGGGCTCCTTGAGGTAGGGACCGATGTGGGTGTAAGATGTATGTGTGGAGTGCTGCGTGAATTGGGTTCCTTAAATAAATAGGGATGATTGTAGCCATGCACCCACACTCACTCAGGATGGACTGGTGTCTTTATTCAACCTTACTAACTATGTAGATTTTCGTTGTTATCTCGTTTTGGAGCGCTCTTATCAGCATATGTTGCTGACCTTTTGATTGGAAAGTTTGGGTAGACAATCCCACATGGGCATATCCTTTCACTACTTAGTATGCATTGGAGAACATTTCCAAACTCAACCTCTAGATGGCGTCGCTGTATCATACATGTCATAGGTCATATATGTCAAAAGGTCAAGCTATTATTGACCTTGGTTACCTTGGTAAGACAATGGAAGCATCTAACTGCCAACTGACATTTGCCCGACATACAATAGTATTCATGTTCCCAACTAGGGATGAGCCGAACACCCCCCGGTTCGGTTCGCACCAGAACCCGCGAACGGACCGAAAGTTCGCACGAACGTTAGAACCCCATTGACGTCTATGGGACTCGAACGTTCGAAATCAAAAGTGATCATTTTAAAGGCTAATTTGCATGGTATTGTCCTAAAAAGGGTTTGGGGACCTGGGTCCTACCCCAGGGGACATGTATCAATGCAAAAAAAACTTTTAAAAACGGCCGTTTTTTCGGGAGCAGTGATTTTAATGATGCTTAAAGTAAAAAAAAAAAAGTGAAATATTCCTTTAAATATCGTACCTGGGGGGTGTCTATAGTATGCCTGTAAAGTGACGCGTGTTTCCCATGTTTAGAACAGTCCCTGCACCAAATGTCATTTTTAAAGGAAAAAAATCTCATTTAAAACTGCTTGTGGGTTTAATGTCATGTCGGGTCATGGCAATATGGATGAAAATCAGTGAGACAAACGGCATGGGTACCCCCCAGTCCATTACCAGGCCCTTTGGGTCTTGTATGGATATTAAGGTGAACCCCGCACCCAAATTAAAATAAGGAAAGGTGTGGGGCCACCAGGCCCTATATACTCTGAACAGCAGTATACAGGCGGTGCAAACAAGACAGGGACTGTAGGTTTGTTGTTAAGTAGAATCTCTTTGTAATTTTGAACATTTTTAACGTGTTTAGCTCCAGCCAAAAAATCTTTTCTAAGCTTTTTGGAAAACATAGGGAAGGGTTATCACCCCTGTGACATTTGTTTTGCTGTCTTTCCTCCTCTTCAGAAGATTTCACCTCACTTTTTTGTCCCAATGAAAAATGTTTTTTGAAAATTTGGGTTTTTTTGTGGAACAAGGATTGGAAAGCATCAGTGGAAAGGAGAAATTGTTTTCCCATATTAACTCTTACAGGAGAGAATTTCCCTTCCTAGGGGTAGATTTCATCTCACTTCCTGTTGTCTCCTTCCGTTTGCAAGTAGGAGTCGTTTGGGCCTTAGGTGTTGCTGTGGCCACAACACTGTAAGCCCTCACAGGGCCCTGCTGTGAAATATTAGATCAAGAATTGTAATTACATGCCCCTGTTGAACAGGAGCTGAAAAATTAGGCCTTAGGCACTGGTGCTGGTGCCACAACACTGCAACCCCTCACAGACACTCTAGTTGGAACGCAGGAACGAGCCCTGCTGCAAAGTATTGCATCAAAAATTGTAATTACACGCCCCTGTTAGACAGGGGCAGAAAAATTGGGCCTTAGGCACTGGTGCTGGTGCCACAACACTGCAACCCCTCACAGACACTCTAGTTGGAATGCAGGAACGAGCCCTGCTGCAAAGTATTACATCAAAAATTGTAATTACACGCCCCTGTTAGACAGGGGCAGAAAAATTGGGCCTTAGGCACTGGTGCTGGTGCCACAACACTGCAACCCCTCACAGACACTCTAGTTGGAATGCAGGAACGAGCCCTGCTGCAAAGTATTACATGAAAAATTGTAATTACACGCCCCTGTTAAACAGGGGCTGAAAAATTGTGCCTTAGGCACTGGTGGTGGCGCCCAGAACCAAAAATGTTCTTACAAGCTATCAGCGTGATGATTGAGGAGGAAGAGGATAATTACTCAGGGATAGTCACTCAGCATCAGCATAGGCAGTCTTTGAAGGGATCTGAGATTTCAAAAAAAATTATTCGGTTACATCAGCATCAGGTGCTTGGTAGCTGGTGGTGATCCAAGACTGATTCATTTTTATGAAGGTCAGCCGATCGACCGAGTCGGTGGACAGATGCACCCTGTGATCGGTTACCACGCCTCCAGCAGCACTGAATGTGCGTTCCGAAAGAACGCTGGATGCAGGACAGGCCAGTAGCTCAATTGCATACTGTGCAAGCTCTGGCCAGTGATCCATCCTCAAGACCCAGTAACCCAGAGGATTTTCGGTGGGAAAGGTGTCCAAGTCTGATCTTGCCCCATGTAAAACAGACGCTGGCGATGGTTGCTGGAACCGATCATACCTTGGGGCTGCGGACGAAAAAATTGTCTGAACGCATCGGTCAGACGGCCACCTTCTCCACCGCTCCTTCTTTGACTGACCGAAGCCTCAGCAACACGTTGTCCAGAAACAGGAGTTTGTAACCTCCCAGTCTCTGGGAACGCGTTGCACAGACCTTTCTGCAAGGCCTCCCGAAGATGTTTCATCCTCTGCTCCCTCTGCGATGGCAAGATAAGGTCCGCAACCTTACCCTTGTAACGTGGATCAAGGAGGGTTGCCAGCCAGTATTGGTCCTTCTCCTTGATACCACGAATACGAGGATCCTTACGCAGGCTTTGCAGGATCAGGGAGGCCATGCAGCGTAGGTTTGCTGAGGCATTCGGTCCGGAGTCCTCTGGGTCACTAAGGACAACAACGTCCGCAGCCACCTCCCCCCAGCCACGTACAAGTCCATGTGTTCCTTGGGACTGATCCCTTAAAGACTGCTGCTGATGCTGAGTGCCAGGCTCCACCTCCATACTGACACAATCTTCCTCCTCCTCCTCCTCCTCGTCCTCTTCCTGTGTGATCGGCGGGCACGCAGGAACACTGTCTGGATAAAGGGGGCCTTGAGAGCTAAGGAAGTCCTCCTCTTCCTGCCTCTGTTCTGCCTCAAGTGCCCTGTCCATTATTCCACGCAGCGTGTGCTCCAACAGGTGGACAAGGGGGACAGTGTCACTGATGCATGCACTGTCAGTGCTCACCATCCTCGTGGCCTCCTCGAATGGTGACAGGACAGTGCATGCATCCCTGATCATGGCCCACTGGCGTGGGGAAAAAAAACAAGCTCCCCTGACCCTGTCCTGGTGCCATAGTCGCACAGGTACTCATTGATGGCCCTCTGCTGCGTGTGCAGCTGCTGCAGCATGGCCAACGTTGAGTTCCACCTGGTGGGCATGTCACAGATTAGGCGGTTCTTGGGCAGGTTAAACTCCTTTTGGAGGTCCGTCAGCCGAGCACTGGCATTATATGACCGGCGGAAATGCACACAGACTTTCCTGGCCTGCCTCAGGACATCCTGTAAGCCCGGGTACCTGCCCAAGAACCGCTGCACCACCAAGTTAAGGACGTGAGCCAAACAGGGCACATGGGTCATTTGTCCCTGTCGGAGGGCAGAGAGGAGGTTGGTGCCATTGTCGCAAACCACCATTCCTGCCTTAAGTTGGCGTGGCGTCAACCACCTCTGAACCTGCCCCTGCAGAGCTGACAGAACCTCTGCCCCAGTGTGGCTCCTGTCCCCCAAGCACACCAGCTCAAGCACCGCATGGCATCTTTTGGCCTGCGTACTTGCGTAGCCCCTTGAACGCCTACGGAGCACCGCTGGTTCCGAGGAAGAGGCCATGGAGGAAGAAGAAGAGGAGGGGGTGGAGGAGAGAGGTGTGTCACAATCAGCATTTTGGAGGCGTGGTGGCGGAACAACCTCCAACACTACTGCACCTTGTCCTGCATCCTTCCCAGCTGCCAGCAGAGTCACCCAATGCGCCGTGAAACTTAGGTAACGTCCCTGTCCATGCCTGCTGGACCATGAGTCAGCGGTAATATGCACCTTACCGCTGACCGCCCTGTCCAGCGAGGCATGGACATTGCCTTCCACATGCCGGTAGTGAGCCGGAATCGCCTTCCGTGAGAAAAAGTGGCGTTTGGGTACCTGCCACTGAGGAACCGCACATTCCACAAACTCACGGAAGGGGGCAGAGTCTACCAACTGAAAAGGCAGCAGTTGAAGTGCTAGCAATTTTGCCAAGCTAGCATTCAACCGCTGGGCATGTGGATGGCCGGGAGCAAACTTCTTTCGGCGGTGCAGCAGCTGGGGCAGGGAAATTTGCCTGGTACAATCTGACGTCGGTGTACCAAAAGCAGATTGCCCACAAGTACTTGGCTGTGACACACCTAATTCTACACCTTCATTCCTCTCACTGCAGGTCTCAGAGAGGACTGAAGGTCTAGTGGGGTTGGAAATCTCAGCTGATGAGGAGCAAGGAGAGATCCTCTTTGTTCTTTGGTGTGGGTCTTTTAGATACGCTTGCCAACGAACTGCATGGCAGGTCAACATATGTCTGGTCAAGCATGTGGTACCCAAGCGGGAGATGTTTTGGCCACGCGAGATACGCTTGAGACATATGGTGCGGTGCGATCTGATGCACTCGTCTCAAAAAAGGCCCACACCAAAGAACTTTTTGAATAACGCGCAGAGACTGCAGTGCCCTGCACATGTGGAGCTTTGGGGTGTGATGCAGTCAATGTGCTGCCCTTAGGCTGGCCCCTGGAGGGCATCCTGCCTCGTTGGTGATGTGCCGCCTCCTCCTCCTCCTCCTCCTCCTCTCTCCTATCAGGCACCCACGTTGAGTCAGTGACCTCATCATCCCCTCCCTCCTCATCACTGGAGCAAACCTGGCAGTATGCTGCAGCAGGGGGAGCATGACTGCCAGATTGCTGTCCTTCTTGGGCACCCCCTCTGTCCGTGCTCATGTTACTGCCTTCATCGAGCTCAGTATCATCATCAGAGCCTTCCAAACGCTGGGCATCCTCCTGGAGCATGTACCCAACACTGTGGTCAAACAGTTCGAGGGAATCCTCAGGAGGACATGGTGGAGCTAGGGAAGGAGTCACTGATGAC
The DNA here is from genome assembly GCA_037952835.1 of Lithobates septentrionalis. Taxonomy (NCBI): domain Eukaryota; kingdom Metazoa; phylum Chordata; class Amphibia; order Anura; family Ranidae; genus Lithobates; species Lithobates septentrionalis. Next base: position 305,587 of record JBBDGP010002151.1, read on the forward strand.
ATTGAGCTGAGGGAAGAGGCCGCTGCTTTGCCAGACAAAGCACCCTGGGCATGGGTGAGAGAGGATGAGGAGGATGAGGACGGCTTGGTCATCCACTCGACCAAGTCTTCCGCATGTTGCGGCTCAACACGGCCAGCTGCCGAAAAAAAGGCCAAGCGTGTCCCATGGCCACGTGCTGATGAGGATGCACCGTCTCCACGACCAGCACTAGACACAGAGCCTGCTTGCCCTCTCTTATTGGCTTGTGACTGTCTGCCTCTCCTTCTTGGCCTTCCAGACATATTAATGGCCTGTAGCTGCACTAAGCTGGGATAGAACACCTGTAATTTTCTTCAGGTAGCTTTATATACTGTAACCAGACAAGCCTGCCTGTCAGTAGGAAGATAACAGGAACGGATCTAGCTGAACACTGTGAGCAGGACGCACTGCACTAAATGTAAATAACAGGAACGGATCTAGCTGAACACTGTGAGCAGGACGCACTGCACTAAATGTAAATAGCAGGAACGGATCTAGCTGAACACTGTGAGCAGGACGCACTGCACTAAATGTAAATAGCAGGAACGGATCTAGCTGAACACTGTGAGCAGGACGCACTGCACTAAATGTAAATAGCAGGAACGGATCTAGCTGAACACTGTGAGCAGGACGCACTGCACTAAATGTAAATAACAGGAACGGATCTAGCTGAACACTGTGAGCAGGACGCACTGCACTAAATGCAAATAGCAGGAACGGATCTAGCTGAACACTGTGAGCAGGACGCACTGCACTAAATGTAAATAGCAGGAACGGATCTAGCTGAACACTGTGAGCAGGACGCACTGCACTAAATGTAAATAGCAGGAACGGATCTAGCTGAACACTGTGAGCAGGACGCACTGCACTAAATGTAAATAGCAGGAACGGATCTAGCTGAACACTGTGAGCAGGACGCACTGCACTAAATGTAAATAGTCTAGATAGAAGATAACAGGAACGGATCTAGCTAAACTGAATACAGTGTATATATATATATGCAACACCTGGGATGCATATATATACAAAATACACTGTAAGTGCAGCTAACTGACTGACTGTTCTGCCTAATCTATCTAACTCAAATCAAATGACACTGTCTCTCTCTATCTCTATCTCTCAGCACACCGGAACACACACTACACAGGGCCGCCGTGCAGGCGGCCTTATATAGTGTGGGGCGTGTACTAAATCCCCTGAGCCATAATTGGCCAAAGCCACCCTGGCTTTGGCCAATTACAGCTCTCTCTACTGACGGCGCTGTGATTGGCCAAGCATGCGGGTCATAGTGCATGCTTGGCCAATCATCAGCCAGCAATGCACTGCGATGCCGCAGTGAATTATGGGCCGTGACGCGCCACACGAATTTGGCGCGAACGGCCCATAACGTTCGCAATTAGACGGATGGTCGAACAGCCGATGTTCGAGTCGAACATGGGTTCGACTCGAACACGAAGCTCATCCCTATTCCCAACATATTAGGTGTTGAGTTTTACACTGATATAACATGGTGCACCTTGTTTTTTTTATGTGTAAATCGGTATTGCTTGATATATCTCATATTGTGGGTACTATTTTCAGCTTTAAGGATCCTATCACGTACCTGGTGGTGGAGTCTGACCTGGAGAGGTAGGCTTCTCTTACGCCTCCGGCTCAAGGGCCCTGGTAAGGTAACAGGCAGCACAAGAGCACAGAGTGGCAGAAGCACCAGACAGTAGACATGTGCGGTCCATTTTGATCCGAATCGAAATGCAGACAAATTTTTCATTATTCGGGAATCCTATCCTGGATTGGCTGGGAGGAGAAGCCAGAAGACAATAACAAATATTGATTCGCTAGTGTCACAAGTGGGTGGTTTCGGGGAGCTGTGCTTTGACTCAGGCTTTAATCATGTGGCTTGAAAACAAACCCTCATAGAAATCTATGAGTCCAGTGCCCTGCATGCATCCCTGCATGCAAACTAGGGGGGCCTGCGCCCCCTATGGACCGGCGGCCCTTGGTGTTGCAATTTTTTATGCCACACGGTATTTGCGCAGCGGTTTTTCAAAAAAATTATTCATTGATTTTATTTTGATTTATTTTTTCACTTTTCATCCTGTCACAAGGAATGTAAACATCCTTTGTGACAGTAATAAGCAATGACAGGTACTCTTTATGAAGGGATCTGGGGACCCCAAATCCCTCATCTGCCCTTGAAAGCAATCTGTGTTTTTGAATGCTTTTGATTTTTAACCCTTTCATGCCTAAGCCTATTTCTGACATTTGTTACAAGTTAAGGTCCGTATGTTTTGCTAGAAAATTACTTGGAACCCCCCAAATACATACATACATATTTTTTAGTAGACACGACAGAGAATAAAATGGCGATCGTTGCAATATTTTATGTCACACGGTATTTGCGCAGCGGTCTTTCAGATGCATGCAAGACACTTTCATGAATTTAAAAAAAAAAAAAAAAAAACGGTAAAGTTAGCCCAATTTTTGTGTATAATGTGAAAGATGATGCTACGCAGAGTAAATAGATACCAAACATGTCACGCTTTGAAATTGTGCACACTCATGGAATGGTGACATACTACGGTACTTAACAATCTCAATAGGCGACGTTTAAAAAAAAATTAGCAGTTACCAGGTTAGAGTTACAGAGGAGGTCTTTAGCTAGAATTATTGCTCTTGCTCTGACGATCGCTGCGACACTTCACATGTGTGATTTGAACACCGTTTACATTTGCGGGTGCGACTTACATATGCATTTTCTTTGCTGAGCGGGCACGCGGGGGCAGGGGCTCTTTAAAAAGAGTGTTTTTTTTTTTATTTATTTTTAACATTGCCCCTTTAAAAAAAAACAAAAAACAATCTGATCACTTTTATTGCTGTCACAAGGAATGTAAACAGCCCTTGTGACACTAATAGGTGGTGACAGGTACTCTTTATTGAGGGATCGGAGGGTCTAAAAGACCCCAAATCCCTCCTTTGTACTCAAAAGTATTCAGATCGCCAAAATCGGCGATTCTGAACACTAATTTTTTTTTTAAATTGGCAGCCGAGTGAACCGGAAGTGACTTTGTGACCTCGCTTCCGGGATTTGACACCGGAGACTCGATCAAAGCCGAATCCAGCTTTGTTTGGGTCTCAGCCTAGGTGCTGGACATGCCGAATGGTGAATGGTGTGATAAGAGGCCCGGGAAGAGCGGCGGAAGGTGACGGGGGGATGGGGACGTCCCCTCCCGCTCCTTTAGGATAACAGCCAAGCGGCTTTTAGCTTCATTGGTTGTTATCACTAAAAAAGCCAACCGCTGGCTCTGAAAAACGGTGCTGCAGGCATCACCCCGCTATAATCCCTTCAAGCCATGAACGCAAATTTGCGTGTAGCCGGTGTGAAGGGGTTAAAAAATGGCGCTGGTAACATCCAGGTAAACCAGAAGTGTCATCGCTTCCGGGTTACCATCACATCACAACCTGGCTGTCAGGTTAGTTTGGTAGCCCTGGAAGGCGGGGGGAGATGTCCCCTCTCACTGCCTGTAATAGCAATTGAGCAGCTAGTTAGCCGCTCCGATTGCTATTACAAGAGAGCCAAACACTGTCTCTAAAAATTGGTACTGGGATGATGCCTGCAGCCACCAAAAGTCCAGCGACATACAGGTATGTCGCTGGTCTTAAGTGGGTAATAAACTTGTATATTCTTTTAAAAAGTTATTGTTCTGTTGTCTGGGCACCCTAAAAATCCATTTATTTTTTTTAGCATATTTGCATACAGACCCAAAATAGGACACTATAGGACAATAATTCCTTGGGGGATCCCCAAATTCCTTGGGGGTCTCCAAGGAATTTCCTTAACCCATTCCTGGGCGGCAGGATGTCCGCCGAACCGGGTGGACATCATAAGACATCCTCCCGGGTCACGGGGCCATGCTGGACACAGCCGATGACTGATCACTGTACCGGCCCGCTGCCGATACCATGTGTTCACGGTGACCAATCACAGCAGATGACATGCCATCCATTGTACACAAATGTGTTGCTAGCTGTGATTGGTCACAGTCAGTGGCGGCTGATGCCCACTTTTTTTGAGGGGGCGACCCACTGCCCCCCAGCCAGCAAGCCAGCCAGCCAACCACATAATCCACCCCCCTGGCACTCGCTCGATCGCCACTTCTCCCTCCCCCAGTCGCTTGATCGCTCGGCGTCGCCCGCCAGGCCCCCCCGGGCAGCTCCGGCAGCTCTGCACTTACCCCATCCAGGTCACGGCTTCAGCGGCTCCCCCCCCCGGCGGGCGCTTCTGCTCCCGGCTAATCAGGAGTTAGGACTCACGTGATTTGTTGTGATTAGTAATATCTAAACACACTTAATTAATCAGTTTCATTCAGTAAAAATTGTTCATACATTTCATTGGTATAAGCAACTATCATTTTGAAATTTTGATCACTTTCCCAGAGTAGTAAAGTGTTACTATGGTAGTACTGTATTGCTCCGGTCAGTGTGTAAAAAAAAAAAAAAAAAACATTAAAAAAAAAGAAAAAATGTAACAAAAATAAAAATAAATAAATAAATTGTACATTTTTTTTTTTTTTTTTTACATACTAACACCAGTCAATGTCCCAGCCACAACCGTTGTATGATAACGCTCCACTTCACTGGTGACAGTTTAACCACTTAAGGACCGGAAGGACTTACCCCCTTAATGACCAGGCCATTTTTTGCGATACGGCACTGCGTCGCTTTAACTGACAATTGCGCAGTCGCGCAACACTGTACCCAAACAAAATTGACATCCTTTTTTCCCACAAATATGTCTTTTTTTTTTTTTGGTGGCATTGGATCACCTCTGTGATTTTTATTTTTGCGCTATAAACAAAAAAAAGAGCAACAATTTTGAAAAAAAAAAAGCTATTTTTTACTTTTTTTGCTGAAATAAATGCCCCCCCCCCCCAAAAAATATATAAAAAAACGCATTTCGTCCTTAGTTTAGACCGATATATATTCTTCTCCATATTATTGGTAAAAAAAAACCCCGCAATAACCGTATATTGATTGGTTTGCACAAAGTTATAGCGTCTACAAAATAGGGAATAGTTGGCCACGCATCGTGTTCCCCGCTGTGCAATGGCTCTTAAAGAAGCCGACGTACAGCTGCGGCGATTAGTGGGAACGTGCTGATCTGCCGCAGTATAATGATGGCGGCTGGTCGGCAATTGGTTAAATACCACCAAAAGAAAGTTCTATTTGTGTGAAAAAATATATAAAAATTTCATTTGGGTACAGTGTTGCATGACCGCGCAATTTTCATTCAAAGTGCGAGAGCGCTGAAAGCTGAAAATTGGCCTGGGCAGGAAGAGGGTGAAAGTGCCCGGCATTGAAGCCGTTAATTTGCAGGGATTTCCTCTCACTTCCTGTTTGGCTATAGGACAGGAAGTAAAGGGCAATCTCTGCAATGGGGCACGGATGGCGAAAAAAAAAATATATATATATGACAGGGGTTATAACCCTCCCTTGTTCTATCCAAAATGAAAAATAAAAAGTTTTGTCTATAGTTCTACTTTTAGAGCTCACAATTTGTGAAACTTTTCTTCTCTGGATCTGACTTGATGAGCGCACATTGGGCGGCGTCCTCTGGGATCCATTAATTTGAAAACTCAAAAACATTTTTCAATTGCGTCCCGAATGGCAACAAGTTAACATCTTTATCAGTCAGTCAGAGGAAATGCCTCTAAGCGTTTGAATCCTTCTGAATTTATCCATCCATAATTTACAAGAAATAAAACAGATGGTTGATCCGGCACTCCGTTTACCAAGCAAACAGTTTAATAAAATCCACCGGGGTGCATCTCATTTTATCTTATTTTTCCTTTGCAGAGGCCGGCCTTTAAGAAGTTAGAATATGAAAGTTACACATTTCGGACAGGTGGTGACTGAGCCCCACGTGTCTGCAGAAAAGATCAGAATACAAAAATTCTTATCTGAATGCCCAGTTTGGTAGCCATGATAAGGTAAGTAGATACAGAAAGGAGGATTATGGAAGGGAGTTTTGGAAAGGCACCACTATGACACATATATATAAAAATACAAATATAATTTTATTAAATACAATCTTAAGACACTAATAAAATACATGCAACACTAAATGCAAAATTTGCACAGGATGATAGGACTTTCTTCATACAAGGAAAAGCTCTAGATCCCCAAATTTTTTTTTTGTGGGTACCCCTACGTGTTTTGACTCAAGGGTCTTCATCTGGGGGTTCTCAAGAGCAACAGATTGAACAACTGTTACACATGGCAAAGAACACATGCATGCAAGAGCACCAGGATCGCTCCAAAGCCTATCTGTGGAATCCCTCCAGAAGCTAAAAACCACTATAGTAGACAGTACTACATCGCTACTACAGTGAACTCAGCTAGCTTCCAAGTCCCATGCTGATTGGCTGCCCTGCTACATTGTAAGTAAGCCAGGGGTCAGGAAGGGCAAGCCAGTAACCAAAATGTCAGAAGAACATCTGTGCACGGGTTCCCAGTAAGAAGAGGCGCACGCGCAGATGCGTGAATGACGGTGCGCGCATTGTGATAGTTCTTGGCGTCAGATGCGCTAAAGGAGACTGATGCCCAGGTTCATTGCTGTCTGGTCTACAGCATTCCCTGTGACCCCGGCTACCCGTTGATCTTGAATACCTGTTCCAGTTGACTTTCGGCTTGTTCCTGACTACTCCTGCCTTCTGCCTGCCTCTGATGCCGGCTTGCCCTGACTTTGCTCCTGTCTCTCCCTTGGTCTCCTTGCTGCCCGTCTGTTACTGACTTGGCCTGTACCTTGACTCTGCTCCAGCTACCGCACTTGTACCTGATCTGTCCGCTAGTGTATGACCCTGTACCTGTCTGTGTTCCAATCTACAGAACACCTCCTCGCTGACTACTGAGTCCTGCTACCAGTCTGATCCTGTCTCCAGCCTGCCTGCTGTTCTAGCCATCCTCCTTGCTGGGAGCCTCTTCACAGTCTCATCAGAAGTTCAGACCAGCCCCTGCATCAGTGATCCTGCCAGGCACTTGTGCCACTCTGCACTCCTGAGCTTCCTGTCTGCTCTATCAGGGGTTCTCGAGTCAGAGGTGTAACAGAGGCTTTTCCCTGCATACCGGGCTCTACAATCAGGTACGTGACACCAGGAGCTTGGCTGCTTGGCACAGATGCCATTCAGAGAATGTGTTGCATCTTCTCAATGAAGGCAAAGCATTCTCTGATTAGATGAGGTGGAGAGTGTGACATCACCTCCTCACCTCTTCCAATCAGAGAATGTTTTGCACTTTAGAGTTTGTGAATGGCACCCTCCTGTGTTCAGAATGTAGCAGGGCAGCTGCCCAGTGCAGGACCCAGAAGCTAGTGGAGATCACTCTAGTATCAGTATCTATACTGTCATTTTCAGCTTCTAGATGGATCCCACAGTTATGGTATATGCATAGTTACATTGGTCCAAGCTATAAAAATATCCATTATTTTCCAGTAAAAGGGTCCTTTTCTTAATATGTCCAAAATAAAACTCCTTCATTCTAGTCCTCTGGGCTTCCAGTGAAAGGTTGAGCTTGATTTGTTGAAGGATCCATTTGTTCATTTTCCTTGCTCTCCAATATATCTTCCAGCTTTCAGGTCCATAAAAAGTGACAGAAAATACCATAGCCTGGACAATCATGATCTTTGTTTTTATAGACACATCATTATGTTTGAAAATCTTTTTTTTGATCTTCCATCCTTGCTCTTCCAAGTGCCAATCTGTGTCAGATTTCTTGACTGATAGATCATTTGTTGTTAATAATTGATCTAAGAAGGCAGAAGCTGTCTACTACTTCTGTGTCTTCAATATTAGTTCTGAAGCTTGCTGTCATTCTTGTCGTCATCAACTTTGGTTTTCTTGTCATTTAGTTGAAGCCTTTGTTTGTTCTGTTCTTGAGGTTCTTGAGGTCTTCTACATTTTCAGCTTTGAGTGTTGTACCACTCAACACACAATGGGACTTAAATGAACATATATGAACATGAATGCTTCCAGCAGTATGTTTTTTCAGCATGAAGAACAATATATGTTATATACCCATATACACAACCCTTGACCACTCCCCTATAAGATTTTATTAGCATATCAAATAAAGTAATACATTTATCAAATATATCATTATTTATATGTGTGACACTTTAAAAGTTCCATGGAATCGAGTGGCACCAAGGGTCAGAATATCGAAGAATATTGATCTATCTTCCATCATTCTTGATGCCTTCATCATCTTCCTCCAGTTCTCTTATTATATGTTCAGCATACAAGTTGATTAGATATGTTAAGAGCATGGAGTCTTGTCTAACAACTTTGCCAATCTGGAATCAGTCTATGTTTATTTTCTTTTATGACTACGGCTTCTTGATCAGTGTAGAGCAGGGGTCTCAAACTGATCTAATCGGTCTTATGCAGAACCTCTACACCAAGGGTCTCAACTGGCGGCCCTCCAGCTGTTACAAAACTACAAGTCCCATCATGCCTCTGCCTGTGGGAGTCATGCTTGTAACTGTCAGCCTTGCAATGCCTCATGGGACTTTTAGTTTCGCAAACAGCTGGATGGCCACCAGTTTGAGACCCCTGGTGTAGAGGTTCTGCAAAAGACCGATTAGATGTTCCGGTACACTCATTTTCCAAAGGACAATCCATATGTTCACATACTCATCCTCTTTTTTTTGCTATGCCTACAATTCAATAAATAAGAAGAAATCTGTGCAAGGGAGATCCTTTTTTCTCTTTTGAATGTTGAAGGAGGGTAAGTTCTTTCATACAGCAGTGCCATCTCTACACTTATCTTGAATTGCCTTTTTCACAAGTTGGTAGGTGTCCATACTTGAACAGGGAATTCCAGATGATGCTAGCTCTGACCACATGACCACCACTCACAAACACTCTTCATAATCCCTAAATAACCATTTAATTGCTATTATTACAACAAAACATAACAAAAAAGTTTATCACAGTCCACACGGACCCATGTTTCTTTAAAGGCACTTTATAGCAGTTCCTTGTATCTGTGTAACCCCTAAAGATAGGCCTCCAGCTGTACTACATCAACTCTGCACAGTAGATCTAGCCCAGCAAATAACCACCAGGTTACCGGCACGTAACCACAAACAGGAAAGGTTGTCATACCAAAAACAGGTCCCTCCCTACCCAGTTTACCTTTTTGACCCATATGACCTTCATACCCTTAAAATCCCACCAGTTGCCATGATAATGTAATGCTCACCACCGCAAGGGCTGTTAGGTTTGTCCCAGGTTCTTCTCCCAAATAGGTGCAATGGCAGCCAGGCACACAGCAACAGTCAAACCTCTAGCTCAATAAACAGTCTAGGGGTTTCCTTTTCTGTATTTATTGCCAAGTAATTTGGATAGGACACGGGGAGCTGTGGGATACTCCAGACCACTGAACGGTAATAATAGGACACTACTCTCTCTACACATACCTCTTAGAACAGTACCCTCCATAATAGCTCAGGGAATGGACAGCACTGGACCACCATAAGTAATGCTCCAGGCCAGGAAAGCCTTAGTATACTGCACCAAGTGGGTTAACAGCAGCCACAGTCAACCAGATCCTGCCCTCAGGGCTGTACTCACAAGTCCCTGGGTAATTGGATGCCTCCCTCCTGTGTCAGGCAAACATTTCCATAGTGGACTCCTCAGACCAGATTATAGGTGAAATCTTCTCATCTTTTAGCTACAGGTATTTTCATAAACGACCCCCCCCCCCCCCACATCTGTGGCTTAGCTAAGACCTGACCTTGATGAGCTCTTGGCAAGTGTCAGCTAGGCTCTCCAGGCTGGAAATGTTACATACCTGTAACCTGTATCTCGTACAGCTCCAGCTCGGGAGCTACTGGTAGTGAGACAGCAGCCACAAGGGCATGTAGGGGTATGAGTGCCTGTAATCAGTCTAGTAGTATGTGGGGTAGCAGTTGTCAGCAGGCAGATGTGGCAATAGGACAGGCTGGCAACAGATAAGCTGGCATGGAGCTCGGCTGGTGGCAAACTGTGGATTAACAGCAGGAAACAAGAGGCAGTTGTAAGCTCGCTGGACTGAAGTTGCTGAAGCAGGCTGGATGAGCAGGATGCAGGGTCAGATGGGTTGGGTATGTAACAGACAGGCAGATCAGGCAAAAAAAACAGGCAGAAGAGTAGTTGGGTCACAGTCGGGTCAGAAACAGTGAGGCAGATTAGGCAGGGACAGGAGGCAGAAGCAGAATCCAGGAACAAAGCAGAGATCAGGGCAGGTAGCAGGCAAACATAGTCGGGAGCAAGCTTAAGATCACAGGAATCAGGGATAAACACACAGAATGCTGAACACCAAACAGCAATGAGCCAATGTTGCAGCCTTGTTTAAATAGCCCTTTTGGCACCGGTATTGGTGACAGGCGCGCGCCTGGCCATGCACATGAGCATGCACCTGCGCCCATGTCCATGCACATCTGTTCAGCCAGTTGCCGGCCTGCGCAATGGTATGCACCTGGAAACTTCAACTGTGTTATGAGCAAGCATTCCCTGACAGGAGACATCAAATTCCTTGACAAGAACGGGGCAGCTCCAGGCTTCAGGCTCTTTATGCTCACTCCCAGCCACCGTCTGGGCACCCTCCCCCCAGGGATTGGCTTTAAGCTGCTGATTTGCTTCTTTCAGCACACTACATTCTAGAACTATCAAAGCAGTCAAATCCACAGCCACTCAAAGCAGATGAGAGCAATTACATACTTTTCCACTGATTACAGAGGAGCAAAAAGAACTACATTTGTCCAACCAACCTAACAACTTATTTTAGAGGGTGCTACATCGACAAAATTTCTAACCCTAGAGCCTAAATTAAAAATGAAGAGGACAGGTGGGTGTTTCCTGACTCCAGCTAGTCTCTGATTGAGATTCAGTCTTCCCCGTGGGCCACCCCTGACCCAAATGACCATCTTCAAAACCTTGCAATCCCGCAGCTGCCATAATAACATTTTCAGCTACACAAATGCAATTAATTAAAAAAAAAGTGTCACTTTACACCATATAATAAAAAAAAGTGACCAATTAAATAAACCAACAACCAAATATAAATTCTCTTGTGTCCATAAACATTTGTAAAACATCCACATGTCCATCAGACCAATAAGCCCTACAATAGTGCCCAACTACAATTATGTCCTCTTGTACACCAACCATGTAAATGTGTTAACCTCGTGGTTAGGTGCTCACTTACTGGATAAACATGACCTCTTTATTAAAAGAAGTTTACAGTGCGCTTTGGGCTCTCCTACTGTTCAACCAATATCAGGTCTCCCTGGGACATCAAAGGGATCTTGTGGTCCACATAGAGCTCTTTCCCATATTATATGCCCATATGCACATTTTAATTTACACCATATGTTAGGAGAATACTTGTAGCGAGTGGAAACCAATGGCCAAAAACATTAAGCTAAGCCCCGTTCTCAGTCCTTAATAGGTAGAATTGTCTGAACCGCTAGACAGAAGATTGATGTTGGAGTCACAAGCCAAGGTTGATGCAGGAGAAGAGTTTTAAAGTCGAGGGTCACAAGCTAGGGTCAAGGCAGGTGAAGGGTTTCGTAGTCGGGTGTCACAAGCCCAGGTCGATTCCAAGTAGCAATAGAGGTAGCTTGAGGCAGCGGATGGAATACCATGTGGAGCACAATAACCTGGAAAACAGGAAGTGCAGAGGCATGGCTTAAATCGGGAAGTTCATAGGAGGAGCAAAGAGTTCAAGGTTCAAGACAAGATGATCCAAGGAATTGCTCAGAGAGCTGTCCTGCATTCCTGGTGGCTCAACAAGAAGAGACATTACCCAACACAGTAGAGGTCCCAGGTTCAAGTCTAGTTCCTGACATCATATAAAAGAATATCACTCACAATTAAAATGCCTACGTGGCAGCCTGAATATTTTTCAGTGGGACACCACCGCTCTGATCTTACCAGAGCTGATGTGCATTCCAATTATCGGATGTAGCGGCCCTGATGTGACATCACTGGAACCAGAAGTGACCACCGAAGACTCCACCTCAATGCTTTTCGCCACCCTGGCATGATCAGGAAGCTTGGTTTTATTAACAAGCTAAATTAATTTAAGAGGGCCAGTGGGTGGGACATTTACCTGACTCCAATCTCTAATTGAGTGTCACTCTTTCCCAAGGACCACCTCTGAAGCTCCTCTTACCATTATTCAGCTCCTCATTTTGGGTAAATACCTAATTTTTTTTATACTCCTCTTAATAACCCCTCCTATTGGCATTTCCATTTTAACCCTGTCACATAGGTCTTGCACCTGTGCTTCTAGACTCTTTTGTACATGACCCTTCGAGATCATGGGAGACCAGTGCACTTTCAAGGTTCTGATGGCATATAATTGAATATCAGGCATTGAGCTGTCAAATAAAATTTTTTAATGAGTGCCCGGAGCTTAGTTTTAAGAATCGTTTCTGACAATAACCTTTGGAAAAGAAGCCTTCGCCGTTTCTTACAAGTAGAAATGTAATTTTTCTTTTGCTTTTTAATAGTGTATGCGCCATAACAGAACTGTATATTTCACCTTTGAAGTGGGTTTAACAGTCTCCAGCAGGCTTCTCATCTACCCTCCAAAAGACATCACACCAGGTGACACGGAGACATCAAGGAAGAGAGTCTGTATGATCAAGACATTTAATCAGAAGGCTTTTCTCCTCCTTACAAGGATAGAGAGCACTAATAAGGAATTAGATAAAAGTAGTAGCGTCAAATTTTTTGTTCATTGTGGAAAGAATGTTTCACAGAGGGGCTAATTAATTATATTCTGGAATATTATTAGTTTGTTTGTTAAAATTCCTCCTTCCTTGCTAATGACATGAAATTCCTGATCATTTATTTATCAATACCGGGTGATTTGGAACTAGATCAAATAGCTAATGAAGTCCAATATCAGTTTACCAAAAAAAAAATACAGAAAGATTAAGAGTAGAACACAACAAAATCAATCAATGGTCTCCCCTTTCATGGGGCTCCTTAGTGATAATAGATGCTTAGATTGCAATAGTGGAACATGCAACGTGACTAATAAAACGGGTTAGTTAATTAAGTATGCATGAGAGGCCATTGTAGAAAAATGATGGCTTAAAATAGCAGTGGAACACTTGCGGAAATTCATGTTTTGGACGAAAAGAGTAATCTAAGTCAAGATTTTTATTTTTTTTTTACTCTAAATGCCGCGCACACACGATCGGAATTTCGGCCTGCAAAAGACTGATGAGTTTTTCGTCGGAAAATGCGACCATGTGTATGCTCCATCGGTCTTTTGCTGGCGGAATTCCAGCCGGCAAAAGATTTAGAGCATGCTCTCAATTTTTCGGTCGGGAAAAGTTTACTATCCGAAAATGCGATCGTCGGTGGCAATTCCTACGTGCAAAATCCCTACGCATGCTCGGAAACAATTCGACGCATGCTCGGAAGCATTGAACTTCATTTTCTCGGCTCGTCGTAGTGTTGTACGTCACCGCGTTCTTGACGGTCGTAATTTCAGCGAACTTTTGCGTGACCGTGTGTATGCAAGGCAAACTTGAGCGAAATCCCATCGGAAAAGCCATCATATCTTTTTCCGACGAGAAGCCCGATCGTGTGAACGCGGCATTAGTGTATGGGCACTAGGTATCACTGTGGCTCCTCAAAAAGTGAAAATAACCGCAAGCATTATAAAATGAATAAACAAATCCACAAAGTGACCACATACAGGTGCATCTCAAAAAATTTGAATGTCATCAAAAAGTTAATTTCAGTCATTCAATTTAAAAAGTGAAGCTCATATTTTATATAGATGTGTTACATACAGAGTGATATATTTCAAGCGTTTTACTTTTAATTTTGATGATTATGGCTTACAGCTAGTGAAGACCCGAAATTCAGTATCTCAGAAAATTAGAATACTACATAAGACCAATAAAAATAAAGGATTTTTAATACCGAAATGTTGGCTTAGTGAAATGTCCATGTACAGTTTAGTATGTACTCAATACTTGGTCGGGACTCCTTTTGCATGAATTACTACATCAATGCGGCGTGGCATGGAAGCGATCAGCCTGTAGCATTACCGAGGTGTTATGAAAGCCCAGGTTGCTTTGATAGCGGCCTTCAGCTCATCTGCATTGTTGGGTCTGGTGTCTCTCATTTTCCTCTTGACAATGCCCCACAGATTCTCTATGGGGTTTAGGTCAGGAGAGGTTTGCTGGCTAATCAAGCACGGTGATGCCATGATCATCAAACCAGGTTGTCAGAGACCGGTGTGACCAGAAATGTGTGGACGGCAACAGAGTATACCAAACACAGGTAAAGTGTAAATAATATGATTCATTAAAAGATAAGTGAACAAAGAAAACGCACCTCCAATACAGTAAATTACGTAACCCAACCAGTGAACCAACAACCAGTGAACACAAAACAAGTGACAGTCTAAATCCAATATGTACAGAGCATGGGATAACCAAATCGTAATCGTACCAGAGCCAGGGTCAAACACAGGTGATCAAGCAGAGGGGAGCTCGGAACAAGACAGGACAGGGAAAGGGAACCAGGAGACGGACTGAGCGGGTATGAAGAAATCAGGCTGCAGGATCAGGATCAGAGTCCAGGAACAGGAGACGGGATGCAGGCTTCAGGAACACAGATCAGGGGCACAAGGAGAAAATACCAAGGCAAAGTGTAATAGCTATCACCAGGTTTAAATACACCTCCTGCAATCAGCTTTAGGTGATGCCTGATTGCAGGGGATGATGTCAGCTCCTGAATGCCGAGAGACACCCGCTGGTGGACACCGGAACTGCAGCCTAAAGATCCGGGAGCACAGTGCCACCAGCAGGTGAATCCTCTTCCCACTGTCAGCCTCCGACTGCTGACAGACACACGCTGGTGGACACCGGAACTGCAGACAATAGATCTGGGAGCCACAGTGCCACCAGCAGGTGAAACCTTTCTTGACACAGGTGTTGGTACTTTTGGCAGTGTGGGCAGGTGCCAAGTCCTGCGGGAAAATGAAACCAGCATCTTCATAAAGCTGGTCAGCAGAGGGAAGCATGAAGGGCTCTGGAATTTCCTGCCAGAGGGCTGCGCTGACTTTGGACTTGATAAAACACAGTGGACCATCAGCTGCAGATGACACAGCTCCCCAAATCATCACTGACTGTGGAAAATTGGGCATTTCATTTGGAAATCAAGGTCCCCAGAGTCTGAAGGAAGAATGGAGAGGCACAGAATCAAAGTTGTATGAGGTCCGGTGTGAAGTTTCCACAGTCAGTTTCACATAGAATGGGGAAGAGACACATTTTCTGGTTTTATTGCTGTCTGTAACCCCATTCAGGGAAAGGGTTCCCTATTTCATTCCTGTCCCTTTGGCTACTGTACAAATAATAAAGTATGCAATTGTCACTGGGGCAGGAAGGAACAGACAACTTTTTCTCAATCCATTAAAATGCGTTGTTTTTTTCCCCATTTGTAGAGGTGTCCCATCAATTCTTATACATTTAAAGATTAGTACTGAATTCTTAGCTACCTTAAATGGTGTAATTCCTTTATCTGCCACATACATCAGGAAATTAAACAAGGGGGCTCCTGCAAACAATGACTATACAGCATATCAGTGTCCAACTAAAGAGGGTTAACAATTTATTTTATTCAGTTTTAATTGGGTTTTACCTTTTATTTTTTTTTTCATAAGAAAACATTCACAACTGTTCTGACAGGAGTGTCTGGAACATAAAATTGGCAGCACAAAAACACAAATCATTTTTCAGGTGAAAGAGTTGCTATATATACACTGAGCATATATTTCAAACATACATATTTTTAACTCATATTTGAGTAGCTATGGTAATAAAAGCTGTTTATGATTGGTAAAAAAAAAGAGAAAGGGAAGGAAAGAGTAAAGAGGAATAGAAAAAAAAAGAAAAAAGGAAAAGTGAAAATATAAAAATGGTCAGAAAAAATAGAGAAAAGAGAAGAAGAAAAGAAAAAAAAGAGGAGAAAAAAAAAAGCAAGAAAAACATTTAAAAAAGAAAAAAAAGGGGGGGGGAAGGAGTAGAATAAAAGGCAAAAAAAAAAAAAGAAATGGAAAGGAAAAATCTGAAAAAGAGAAAAAAATAAAGGAGAGAAAAGAAAAGAAATAAAAAGGGAAAAGAGAAAAAAAAGAAAAAAGGGAAGAAGAAGGGCAGAGAAAAAATGAAGAAAAATGGAACGGAAAAAAAAAGAGAAAAAAAAGGAAAGAAGGGAGAAAAAAAGCTAGAAAAACATTTAAAAAAAGAAAAAAAAGGGGGGGGGGGAAGAATAAAAGGTAAAAAAAAAAAAATAGAAATGGAAATGGAAAGGAAAAATCTGAAAAAGAGGAACAAATAAAGGAGGGAAAAGAAAGGAAAAGGGGAAAAGAAAAAAAAAAGAAAAAAGGAAAGAAGAAGGGCATAAAAAAATGAGGAAAAATGGAAAGAAAAAAAAAAAAAGAGAAAATAAAAGAAAGTAAAACTGTGTTTAGTATGCTTCGTTTAATGAAGTACAGGAAGCCGTTCCGTACCAGAGCACTTCTCATTCATTCACTGTCCAGTGCAGTTGAGGCTGCAGAGAAAGGCATGCGTGTTTGAGCTTTGGGGTGCACACTCTAAAGTAATAAATTGCAAATATTCTAATTGCCGTTTCTATACAAACCACACGCTTGAGTGGTCCCAACCACAAAAACGAATTTTAGCTTTGCTAAGCATGTTCAACTTCTGAGATCATAGCAGCCCTCCATACTATGCTTGGATCAGTATATGGCACTAGTGCCCAATGTGAACGAAAAAAGAAAAAGGTACGATCTAGAGTTGCTGTGGCCATTTTATGGAAGGGTCATTGGGTGGATCAAAATACATTTTATTCAATGCTAATGTCAGGACTTGTTTCACCTGGTGGTGGCACTGCACAACCCAGAGTGGACGTTTTTAGTTTCGGTGTATCCAAGCAAGCAGCAGATCCCAGTAATCTGATAGAAGTGAAAAACTAGGTGGGGTGGGATTTTAAAGAGGCTATTTGAGTCCACAAACCAAGATAATATAAAATCATAATATTTTATTTTGTACAAAGACTAAAAACCAAATACACATAGACAAATTACATATACACTATATTACCAAAAGTTTTGGGTTCTATCGGGTTGAGGTCATGCCTCTTTGCAGGCCAGTCAAGTTCCTCCACCCCAAACTCACTCATCCATGTCTTTATGGACCTTGCTTTGTGCACTGGTCCAAATCATTTGGTGGAGGGGGGATTATGGTGTGGGGGTTGTTTTTCAGGGGTTGGGCTTGGCCCCTTAGTTCCAGTGAAATGAACTCTTAAAGATGTCAGCATACCAAGACTTTTTGGACAATTTCATTTTCCCAATTTTGTGGGAAGAGTTTGGAGATGGCCCCTTCCTGTTCCAATGTGACTGCACACCAGTGCACAAAACAAGGTCCATAAAGACATGAATAAGCGAGTTTGGGGTGGAGGAACTTGACTGGCCTGCACCTCCACCGGATAGAACAATTTGGGATGAATTAGAGTGGAGACTACGAGCCAGGCCTTCTCCTCCAAAATCAGCACCTGACCTCACAAATGCTCTTCTGGAAGAATGGTCAAACATTCCCATAGACACACTCCTAAACCTTGTGGACGGCCTTCCCAGAAGAGTTGAAGCTGTTATAGCTGTAAAGGGCGGGCCAACTCAATATTGAACCCTACGGACTAAGACTGGGATGTCATTAAAGTTCATTGGCAATATAGTGTATGTACTCTTGGAAATCTTGTACACCTTTGAAGTTCTCTACCTGTTTTTCTTGAGCTCTGTGACTTGTATTGTATATTATATATTGTTTGTTTCTATCCCTTCACCAAAACTCAAATAAAAACGAAATTATTCAAAAAATGTTTTTTGATTTCTGTTTGTACAAACTTATAACTGCACATTGTATTTTGTTCTCGGGCTTATGCTGAACAGACATTTCGGCAATTTATATAATGAATTGGAGACTTAAAAACAAAAATAAAGGAAGGAACCTCTTTGTATGATTGCTGTGGACCCCAACAGTGATATGTTCCTCTGGAATTACATGACGTCCTGATAATATCACTAAATGAACACTGACTGTTTTTTGTTTGCATTATTTACTGTAATTGTATGATTCGGTGTTGCTTGGTTACACACAGAGGGTACAAATTAAACAGGAGAACTAGCGTTTAACATTATTTTTGGGGCATGACCTGCAAAGTCACATTTGCAAAGTTATTTAAAGTAAATCTATTGTGAAAGAAATACAGAGACCTTCCATTGGCCTTGTTCGAAAATTGCTAGTTACCTGGCCTTTTGATATAATGTTCTTTTTTAGAGCGAATTACTTGGTACAAGCATGCAAATTAGGATCATCATAGGAAGGTCAGAGGTTCTTCGCTGCATGTCTCCTTGTTTCAGGTCACCATCTCCTAGTTAGAAGGATGGTGATCAGTGTGACAGCCATAATATCAGTTTTAGTAGATGAGGTCAGCAATAGTAAACTTCTTACTTTTTCATGAAAGTTTCTTGAAGACCAGGACTTTTCTGGAACTTTGTTTACAAGTTTAACTTAAATTACATTTTTTAAATTACATTTTAATTTTTTTTTAATTAATTATTTTTTAATGTTTAAATTATTATTTTTTAAATTAAATTTAAATCAGTACTTTTTGCAGGAAAATTACTTAGAACCCACAAACATATAGATAGATAGATAGATAGATAGATAGATAGATAGATAGATAGATAGATAGATAGATAGATAGATCTATATAGATAAATATATATCTATATAGATATATAGATATATCTATATATCTATATAGATAGATATATATATATAGATATATCTATATCTATATCTATATCTAGATAGATATATCTATATAGATATATATCTATATATATATATATATCTATATCTATATAGATATCTATCTATATAGATATCTATCTATATATATATATATATATATATATATATATATATATATATATATATATATATATATATATATATATATATACACACACACACACACACACACACACATGGTGCCTTGAAAAAGTATTTTAATGCGATAGGCCAACACAAAGTGGCACATAATTGTGAAGTGGAAGAAAAATGATAAATGGTTTTCAATTTTTTTTTTTTTTTTACAAAAAAATATCTGATTTACGTTTTTGGTTGCAACATGACAAAATGTGAAAAATTGAGGGGTTTGAATACTTTTTCAAGGCACTGTATTTTTTTGGAGAATGAAGATTAAAATGGCGATCGTTGAGATATTTTATTTCACTCTGTATTTGCGCAGGGTTCTTTCAAACCCATTTGTTTGGAAGCAATAGACTTTAATGAATTTAAAAAAAAAAAACATAGTTATCCCTAATTAAAATTGCGCACGTTCATGGAATGGTAACAAACTATGGTACTTAAAAAGGACCTCAGGACCTTTGATCTCAATATAAAACAGGGATAGTCCCTAAAACAGTATCAGAAAAGGTATATGTTAGAAACATTAACAAAGATTGTTACAAAGTTATTATATTGCCAAATTATATATTGCAATAATAAGGGCTAGGGCAGTAAGCAGAGAGAAGCACACAGGCTGAGGTCACCATGAGTATGAGAATGCCTATTATACAATTGGGGATGGTGAGTCAGGTATGGGGAGGGGTGGAGACTCCTACCTTCTGATTTTCACCACAGCATGGCAGTGGACAGGAGGCACGGTAATTCTAAACAGAGGTAGACCTTCATCCCCTTGTAAATGCCAGGGCTCCTCTTGATGCACATTCTGGATTAGTGCCATAGCCCATCTGCACCATGAAAACATATAATGCTGTGCAAAAATACCAGACACAGAGAGGCACCCCTGACAACCCCAGGAGGCACAGCAAGTTCTACCAATGCCCCTGCTTTACACCAAAAAATATGTCTGTCTACTAGTGTTAGAGTTGGCAAAACAGTCTGGCTCAGGGCTAAGTCTGAGTCATGAAATCTGGGTCAGGGTTTACTTAAAGTTCAAGGCTGGATGACTCATGCAGGCAGGTCTCTGGTGCCTCCCCCTGGTTCTGGAAAGTTGAAGAACATTCTGGAAACTGGAGGGCAGAGGCCAGGAGGGTTGACCTGCATACTCAGGGGAGCTTGGCCATTCCCCAGGCAGTGGGCCTGGCAGGGGGTTAAGCCAGCCCTTGAGTATGGATGAGTCATGCTGGCAAGGGGAGTCGGGTGGAAGACAGAGATGGAGTGCTAAGGGGACTGACAGTGGCCCTTGAGGCAACTCCTTAGTCTAGGGGGAGGAGTGGCTTGGAAGGATTCTGACAACAGAAACAGTTTGGAGGGGAGTTTTCCCTGAGAGGCAGCAGGAGCAAGGAAGATAGTGTGAGTTACAAGGTGAGAGACTGCCACATGTGGAAGTTCTTTCTGGAAGATAGCGGTGTGCTTAAATCTTAACCTTGCCCTGGGAGATCTCTGGAGAGGTCAGGTAGACTGGTAAAGAGACAGTCAGGTTGACTGGTAAAGAGACAGTCAGATAGACTGGTGAAGATTCAGTCAGATAGACTGGTGAAGAGTGAGTCAGATAGACTGGTGAAGAGTCAGTCAGATAGACTGGTGAAGAGTGAGTCAGATAGACTGGTGAAGAGTCAGTCAGATAGACTGGTGAAGAGTCAGTCGGGTAGACTAGTGAAGAGTCAGTTGGGTGGGCTAGCATTTCCTGCAGTTGGTAGAGCTGTGACCAGTGTATTCAAGGGAGTTGGAGGTTCTCCAGGATGCAGTTTACAACACGTTGTGCTACTTCCTAAAGGGGCTGGGAGTTCCAAGTCCTTAAGGGGCTGCTGCATCTTTTCACTTCGAGACTGAGAAGCAGTTGGAAGTAGAGTCAGAGTTGTGCAGACAGAAGAAAAGGAATCAGAGTTGTACATAGGGACGTGGCCGTCTTTAAGGCAGGGCAAAGGGGGCATCTTCCCTGGGCCCCATCATTGTTGTGGCGCCCAAAGCTGCTGCCTCAAACTTGCCTACTATCCCAGGTTAAATTCCCTTGTCCCTTGAAGTTTTAGTCCCGTCGTTCAAATTCCCTTGTCCCTTGAAATTTTAGTCCCGTGCTGTGTCCTGATACCTCAGTGTGATGTACTGTTACAACTAATGCTGTTCATCTCTGCCCTATTGCCATGTACAGATGACTCACCTGCAGACCCTGTGTTTACATGTAAATAATGGCAGCATTAATATGTAAATAGCCCCAGACCGGCTGCATTGATATGTAAACAGTAGTGGCATTCATATGTATATCATGCCCCCCTGAGGTCATATCCACCATCACTTCTGCTGAATGCTGCCCACCGTGGAGGTAAAGGGGCATGCTTGAAAGTCCTGCCTACAACTGTGGTCATTAAGCTTAACATCAGCCTGTTCTGCAAAGGTAAGCAAATTGGAGGTGGAACCCTTCTTTAAAATAACATGGTGCACATTGTGGTGCATGTGAATACGCACATCTCAGAAGATGGGTGAGGGTGTCATTAACAATTAATGGCACTGCTGTGTACCTGCTAAAGGGCAGCACATTTCTGTGGTATCAGGAAAGCGATTTTGCATCTGTTCTCAACACACACAAATGTGAAAGCAGGCTAAATGTCTGTTACTGTACATTGGTGGTCAGTGTAAATCTTCTAATTACATTGGGGCTTGGTGTACAATCCTTTCATTGACACTAGTGGCCAGTGTGAAGGTCCCCCTTACATTGGTGGTCAGTGTAAATCCCTCCTTACATTAGTGGTTCCTGTGAATGCTCCTATTACATTAGTGGTCAGTGTAAATCCCCCTTTACATTAGTGGTCAATGTGAATCCCCATTACATTAGTGGTCAATGTGAATCCCTATTACATTGGAGTTTTTTGTCTATTGACTGCCTGCACACCATGAACTGGTGTTCACCTACCCAGTCATGGTGTGCAGGCAGTGAGGAGATGATGTGCTGTAACCTTTAGCAACCAATCAGTGAGCAGTAATGATGTGCACTAACCTCTTGCAACCAATCATTGAGCGGTAAGGATATGTAGTAACCTCTAGCAACCAATTAGTAAGCAGTATTAATGTGCAGTAACCTCTAGCAACCAATTGGTGAGTGGCAAGGATGTCCAGTAACCTCTAACAACCAATCAGTGAGCAGTATTGAGGTTTGATGTACAGTAATCTCTAGCAACCAATCAACAAGCAGAAGTCATGTGCTGTAACCTCTACCAAATAATAAGTGAGCCATAATGTGTGCTGTAACCTCTTGCAGCCAGTCAGTGAGTGTTAATGATACACTATAACCTTTGGCAACCAATCGCAATCGCTGCCTAATCTGATTCAGTAAACTGATTTTGAGTCTAGTTACTATTTATTGTAGACTCAGAGCAGGTAGAGAGCGAAATTACATGGGGGGGGGGGGGGGTTGGGTGGCAAGAAAATGTTTGCCCAGGGTCCAATCAGTATTAAATACAGCCCTGCATAGGGAGGAAGTAGTCCCTGATTTTTTGCTAATAAAGTTGGGCATCCCATGATTCCTATTCCCTAGCCATGTCTTTACCCCTAATAAAACATAAAAGCAAAGCTCAAAGACTTCCTTGCATCTGGATGAAAGCTGAAAATGCTACTTGCCCGGCTGTCCAGGAGTGGGGAACCCCAGTCACCTGCAACCTTTACGGGGTTAGTGCTACATATTAATTTTAACTTAGTTCAAGAAAAAGTTTACAACATGTGAGGAAACTTTTAATCTTGGTGTGACCTCTTCTGTAGGTCGCAGTGAGCCAGGAGATTCTAGAAACAACCCTAAGTACAGAACCCTCCCTAACCATTGAATTGTTCTAGTCATTGCTTGTCCTTTTCTTTTGTAAACTTAATTTTCAAAGGAAGCAAATCTGACTCAGTGTGACCCCCTTACCCTCTCCAACCTTATCGATCGCGGGTCTCTGGTTGTCCATTATGAAAATGATTGCTTTAGCATGTACTTTGCTTGGGCTGGATTCTATATATCAGGAACGTCGGAGGAAAGAACTATCGGGAATCGATGCTGTAGGCTGATGCGTACAGCTGCTCCAGCTCTACATCACACGCATTATTTGTGTTTTGTAATTAATTTCCCAAAGTGCACCTGGCTAAACGGATTAAGCTTGACATATAATGCATCTTCTTTTCTTTTATTACAAAATATTAACTTTGCAAACAAAGTCTGCCTTTAATTAATGTAATGCATTCTACAAATAACGCAGGGTGATTATCGCTGATCCATTGTGCAGCTGTAAGAAAATCAAATAGCCTTTTATTGAACATTTCCTCATCCATCAGTTGGGCTGATTTGCGCCTAATGCATAAAACTAAGGACTAGTCCGTCCTGCAACAACAAGTAGAGTAAGACCCCCGCGTTAGCGGTAAAGTGACGCTAGTTTTAGCGGTGCTTCGCTGCTGTTAAAACTGCGCTTTGGCGCCGCTAGCAGGGCACTTTTAACCCCCCAGAAGGTGAGGTGTAGGAGTGGTGTATACAGTGCCCTCACACCGCCCCAAAGATGCTGCTTGCAGGACTTTTCCTGTCCTGCAAGCACACGGCCCCCCAGTGTGAAAGCGCTCAGGCTTTCACACTGGGGCTGCAGAAGAGGCAGTTTACAGGCGCTATTTTTAGTGCAAAAACGCCTGTAAGGCGCCCCAATGTGAAAGGGGTCTAAATTGATTTGATGGCTATTGGTAATCTTATTTTATGAACTTAAAGTGCATGTTACCCTAATATGTTTGTTTCTGTATGTGTGTTCATGTGTATGTATTGTATAAATCATAAGCTGTATCATTTTCATGTACTTCTTCCATCTGAAGTACTTGGTTGATGTAACAGGGGGCGCCACCATATGAGTGAAGACTTTAATTAAAGCAGAGTTCCACTCAAAAATTGAACTTCCGCTGATTGGATTCCCCCCCCCTCCGGTGTCACATTTCAGGGGGGAGCCTGGAGCATATACCTGTATAATCCGGGTATTTGCTCCCACTTCCAGACATAGATCACCGCAGGCTCCACGGTGATCTACGCCATATCCGGCCCCACCTCCATCCTCCCCGCTGTCTTCTGGGAGACTCACAGGTCCCAGAAGACAGCAGGGACCAGTAAGGACGTGCAGTGCAACTCGCGCATGCGCAGTAGGGAGCCAGGCTGTGAAGCCGTAAGGCTTTACTTCCTGATTTCCTAACCGAAGATGGCAGCGCTTCCAACCGAGAGCCAAAGGAACAGATCGGCTTCGGGTGAGGACATCGCGGGCACCCTGGACAGGTAAGTGACCATATTTTAAAAGTCAGCAGCTGCAGTATTTGTAGCTGCTGACTTTAAAAAAAAAAAAAATTTGAGCGGAACTCCACTTTAACCACTTCATGAAGTGGGGTAAACCTTCCGGAGCTGAACAGGTCATTTTTTGCTATACAGCACTGCGTTACTTTGACAATTGCGCGGTCGTGCAATGCTGTACCCAAATAATTCATGTCCTTTTTTCCCCACAAATTGGAATTTCTTTGGGTGGTATTTGATCACCTCTGCGGTTTTTATTTTTTGCGCTATAAAATTTTTAAAAAAAAATAAGCGTTTATTGATTTGCGCAAAAGTTATACCGTCTACAAACTATGGGATACATTTAAGGAATTTATTTATTTTACAGGTAATGGCGGCAATGCACAGATCCCGCTCTACACCCAAGCTCTCCTTCCTGGGCCATGAGATCCAGATATTCACGGATCTGTCCCCTTCTACCATCCAGAAATGTAGAGCCCTTAAACCGCTGCTCAAGATCCTATCAGAGAAGGAAATCAAATATTGGTGGCTCTTTCCATTTTAGCTCAAGCTTCTCTTCAATGGCAAAGCCTACAAGTTTGCTTCGTTCTCGGAAGGGGAAAAAACTCTTTCTACATCTGGGTCTCATTCGGCTTGACCCAGAGAAGTAGCAGATGCTAGAGACTCAATGAGTCCATTCTTAGTGATCCGGTCAGGATCACTAATATTCATTTTTCTAGACTAGAATGTTAATGCTAGACTCCAGGCAAACATAAAAGACAAAAATAATGAATTCATAGTAAATGTAATGTATTCACCAATAAATAATTTAACAAATCTTTTAAAGAGAAAGTTTAGGCATGGTCATATTCATAGTTACAGTATATTGGTTCATCTTGGACCAGTGTAAGTATTGTGGCGATTATGTTCATGTGGTAGGTGCTTTTCCAACGAGTTTGGCCAGTGCAAACTGTATTTTAGGGCATGGCAGCCCACTTTCATTGGAAAGAAAGAAAAATTTCACATAGCCATCAGTTGGCCATGGAGGGGTTCTTCCTCATCAACATTTAACTGATAATGTGGAGCTACGTGACTCCCTTGTCAGCAGCACCACTGCTCTTCTTTTCATTCCCTCTAACCATGATAAAAAATACAAAATGTTGCGCTTGCCACATAAAAAGGAATAAATATACAGTGAAGATACTAATCTACTGCATAGTGTAAAATAAAAAAATCTAAAAAATATATTGAAAATCGTGCAAAGTCAAGTGAAAAAAAAAAAAATTATATATATATATATATATATATATATATATATATATATATATATATATATATATATATATATATATATATAGATATATACAAAATTAATGAGAGTTCTGAAAAATAAGTGAATGTTCTTGAGATAAATGAAAGAAGGGATCCAGTGGGATGATTTGATTCAGGGAATTCCACCACCAAGGAAAAGACTGATCCTCCTGTGGCAATCACTCTAAGTGAAAACTCTTACCAGATAGTGTGGACCTCCTATCTCTAGTGAGGTCACATACACATGGAGATATAGCCCTCTGCAGGGTAAGGTGATCCACCACATCTCTGGAACCAGCTGAGGGTCAGGAAAATTCATCCAGGATATCCAAAACACATCTGGTAGTCTCATTCCACCAGAAACCATGGGGCATGTATATAAAAAGAAGGGGCTCCAATAGTGTGATAAAGTCTAAAAAAAGCTTTATTGATTAAAGCCAAAACAGGATGGATACTCGCAAACACATCCTCTAACCATGTTGCCCAACTTTCCTGGATCTCTTGGCTTACTCAGCCTTTAGTCAAGGCGCCCTGCAGGCCTTTGGATAGGGGTTATTCTGAAACACTGGCAGGAGCCCATCTGACTCTTGGGACAAGACCTCCTGGCTACTGGGTAGGTCCCCTCTAACCCCTGGGTGAGAGCTCCTATCTCCAATATGGGAGCTGTCTCCAAACTGAAAGCTCCAGGCTATCCTCAGGCTTGAGTATATACTGATCCTGCACACCTGTGTACTCACACAGCCTGCAGGCATTCTGTAAAATCTGGACACAAGATTGAAGGTTCTGTCTCACCCAAGACATTTTGGAATCTTCAAGCTCCAGGCCCCAATCCAGGTTTACAGAATCCAGATAAAGCAAAAAAAATACAGCTGCTCAGAAACGATAGTCTGGAGCATTAGGGTTATTACAAATCTTGGGTCATTTTCATAGTGGCAGTGTCACATACATATGTGCTATACCTATGGGATCCCCATGGAAGCTGGAAATTACTGCAGTAGCAACCTCTGCTACAGTTATCTCCACTAACTTCCAGGTCTGAAGTGGCTACTTCCTAAACAAAAGGGGTGGGTTGCTCAGCAGGATGCTATTCAGGGATTTGGTGAAGAGGCACGGTGGTGAGGTGACGATCTCCACCTTGCCCAATCAGAGAACACTTTGCATTTAGTAAGAAGATGCAACGCATTCTCTGAACAGTGCTCACGCCAAGCAAACAACCTTTAGTGTTTAGCAAGCTGCACTCAGCGTGGGACCCAGAAGCTAGCAGCAATCACTGTAGTTGTGGTACCATAGTTCATTTTTCCTTGGGGGTTCAGTTTTGAGAATGAGGAGGGAGAGAGCTAAGAGAGCCGCTGCTCTTGTGCACATTGCTGGATCAAGATCTCGTGTTTAGGTAAATACAGGGGGGGGGCTTGGGAGCTGAACCCTGAAGGTTTTGTGCCCTAATGTAGAGAATGCATTAGGGTAAAAAGAACCTTTAGCCTTTAGAACCACTTTAAAGTTTGTAGTCAGTCATCTCTGAGGTCATCCAGCTTCCTTATTAGCTCTGTTGCCCTTTTCTTGACTCTCTCCAGTTCCAAATCTTTTTTCCTGAGGATTGGCAACCAAACCTGAGCTTTGTATCAGCAAACACTAAGATTGAACTATTTATTCCATCCTCTCTATTGTTTATGAACAGAATTTGTCCTAGGACAGAGCCCTGGAGCACCCCATTTACAACGCCAGAGCATTCAGAAAGTATGTTGGTGAACACCACTCTCTGGAATCGCTCCTCTAACCAGTTTTCTATTCAGGTACATATACTGTAGCACCTTCCCCGTAGGGGTTGCAGGTGGCAGGGTTCCCCACTGCTGCACAGGCAGGCACATAACATTTCCAGCTTTCATCCAGACACAATGACCAGTCCTTGAGCTTTGTTGTGTTTTTATTAGGGGGGTAATAACTTGGATGGGATAGGAATTATAGGATGCCCAACTTGATAGTGACCATACCAGGAACAACTCTGCACAGCTAACAGTCTATTAGATCAGCAACAGCCCCTTACAGGCTAGTAACTCTCAGTCCCTTTAGAAAGTCGTACAATGTGTTGTGAACTGCATCCTGGACTCCAACTCCCCTGTAGACACTGGTCCCAGCTCTACCACTGCAGGAAATGCTAGCCCACCTGGCTGCTTCTCTTCACCAGCCTACCTGACTTACTCTCTGGAGATATCACAGGGGCAAGGTTTAAAGAAGACTTAAGCACACCACTGTCTTCAAGAGAGACCTGCCAAATGTAGCAGTCTCTCTCCTTGCAAGTTCCTGCACCATGCTGTAGTACTGATACTGTCCTCCTTGCCAATGGCGTCCCTGAGGGGGGGCAGAGGGGGCCCTGACCTCCCCAACATTATGCTGTGCCCCACCATGTGCCTCCCCAATTAAATTTTTTTTTTTTACAAAAAGGCAATGTCTTTTTGTTTGCATTCGTAGCGGATGCGCCGCATCTTACTCGGGCCGCTGCTGGAGTAACACAGTCTCTATTGAGAGGGAGAGCGTCCCCAGTCAGCTTTTGCGGGTGATTCCTCCCCCCTCCCTCTGCTCGCTGACACTGCATAATGCGAGCGCTCACACAACCATGGCCGCCCGATTTGCTCTTTCCCCTGCATCCTCATTGGCAGGGAGAAGAGCGAGTTGCAGGAAGGACTCCACCAGGACTCTCAGTTACTGAAAAAACCGACTGATTTCTCCCGTCCTTAGGACAGGAGAACCAGCCTGTAAATTCCAAGAGATGCCAGACCAGCGCTGTCAATAGCAGGGACAGGACAGCAAGAGGAGGCTGGGGAACCCCACAGTGGCAGAACACCAGGGCCCGGTGGCAAGACAACCTTTGCAACCCTGATAGTTCTCCCACTGCTTTGGACCCTTATATTTTCTTGGTATGCTGGTGACATATATCTCTTGTTTTCTGCCACCCTGGGGGGCCCCAATACAGTAGGAAGGGAGCTCACTGCAGAACATGTGAAAGGGTCCATTGTGGGATTGTAGTAAAGGGCCCCAGGATATATATATATATATATATATATATATATATATATAATTGCATTTTATAGTTGCCCCCCTACTTTTGTCCCTGTCCCCCCATGTGCCCCCCATATATATGAAAGCTGGAGATGCCACTGCTCCTTGCTCCTGCTGCCACTGAGCAAAACCTCCTTCCAATTTGTCCTGTGGTAGGATCCTTCCAGGCCAGCGCCTGACCCCCGGCCCGAGGCAAAGCAGCCCCCCTGCAGACTAGGGGTTTCGAGGGCCACCGACAGCCTCCTCAGCACTGCATCTCCATCTTCCACTCAACTCCCCTGTCAGCATGATTCATCCATATTTAAGGGCTCACTTAGGCCCCTGCCAGGCCCACTTCCCAAATATGTAGAACAGCTCCTAGCCTCCGCCTCCGCCTCCGCCTCTAGCTTCCAGAACATTCTCTAAGATACTAGAACCAGGGGGAGGCTCCAGATAGCTGTCTGTATGAGTCATGCTGCCCTAAACTCTAATAACCTTGATCCAATTCAAGACTATTTCCTTGGGGGTTCAGTTCTGAGAATGAGGAGGGAGAGATTCAAGAGAGCTGCTGCTCTTGTGCACATCGCTGGATTGAGATCATGTTCAGGTAAGTAGGGGGGGGTTGGACTGGGGGGGAGAGCTGCACCCTGAAGGTTTTTTACCTTAACATAGAGAATGAGATTGTAAAGGTTTTTTTTTGTTTGTTTTTTTAAATAACAAACATGTTATACTTACCTGCTCTGTGCAAGGGTTTTGCACAGAGCAGCCCCAATCCTCCTCTTCTGGGGTGCGCTAGTGGTGCTCCTGGCTCCTCCCCTTCACCGGGTGGCCCCATGGAAAGCCGCTTTCCCTGGGGGCACCCTTGCGGGCATGCTCACGAGTCCTGCTGCTGCGTCCATTGACACAGACAGCAGGACTCAGCCCTCCAGCTTCCTTATTACCTCTGTTGCCTTTTTCTGGACTCTTTCTAGTTCCAGCACTTCTTTTCTGAGGAATGGTAATAGGTGGCGGCCTGTCCATTAAGGGGGGACGGGCGCCGACTCCCCTAATCCATGTGTCCGGCCCCTTTCAGGACACCGACACATGGATTCCAATGCGGGGGGCTGTTTTTTTGAAGCACCAATTAGAGCCAGAGGCTCTAATAGGCTTTAATATAGGGTGAGCTCCGATCGCAGAAAGTGCACTCCGATCCCACCCAGATGTGTAACAACAGCAAATGAATATTCACTGTTGTAACACTGATCCTCCTCCCAGCCAATCAGGAAAACAGTTTTGACTTCGGTCATCCAATTGGCTTAAAGGACAGGCAATCCTATTGGACACCTAGGAGGAGGAGGGGAGGAGTTGGGAGAGCCGCCATGGAGGAGAGGACACGGAGCAGCTGCACCACGCTGCCTGATGCCTGCCACCTCCCGCCGCCGATGGGGTAAGTGCCAGACCAACCAGCAAACAGTGGGGGGGGGAATACTTGTTTGCCGCCCCCCCACCCCGAAAAAAAAACCACCAGCTGCCACTGATTGGTAACTAAACCTTAGCTTTGTATCATCAGCAAACACTAATGCCCCGTACACAAGGTTGGACATTGATCGGACATTCCGACAACAAAATCCTAGGATTTTTTCCGACGGATGTTGGCTCAAATTTGTCTTGCATACACACGGTCACACAAAGTTGTCGGAAAATGCGATCATTCTGAACGCGGTGACGTAAAACACGTACGTCGGGACTATAAATGGGGCAGTAGCCAATAGCTTTCATCTCTTTATTTATTCTTAGCATGCGTGGCACTTTGTGCGTCGGATTTGTGTACACACGATCGGAAATTCCGACAACGGATTTTGTTGTCGGAAAATTTTATAGCCTGCTCTCAAACTTTGTGTGTCGGAAAATCCGATGGAAAATGTGTGATGGAGCCTACACACGGTCGGAATTTCCGACAGCAAGGTTCTATCACACATTTTCCATTGGAAAATCCGACCGTGTGTACAGGGCATAAGATTTACCTAATTATTCCAACCTCTACATTGTTTATGAACAGAGTCTGTCCTAGGACAGAGCCCTGGGGGTACCTTGTTAACAACTCCAGATCATTCAGAGAATTTTTCACTAATAACCACCCTCTGGAATCGCTCCTGTAACCAGTTTTCTATCCAGGTAAACATAATATCATCCCATGCCAAATTACATAAATGTGATAAAAGTTACATTGTATCAAAAAATATTTGTTGAACTTTCACTAAACTCCGACACCACAAAACACCACCACAGATTTTGGGAAGCAGAAAACTAGAACACCGCTGAACACAATCCATTCCCACTGAAATATGTTCCATCCTGGCAGTCATGCTTTGTCATACGCTCTAACCAAGCATTTAGATGCGTGACAAACTTAAAATTGTAAACAAGCCCATTTTTCTTTTACATAATTGCTTCTGTTGGCTAGAAGAAAAATAAAGCAATAGAAATGTGCAAATTAAAACACTACACGGCCGTTACAAAGCATAAAATATTCCACTCCATTCATCAGCTCTCCTCCTCTTATAGACTCCTTCCTCCTCCACAAAAAAAAAAAAAATATAAAACTATCTCAACAACTGCATTTTGCTAAACCCAAATGTTTATATAATGCTAAACGGCGATATTTCCTTAACCGCTCTCTGCTACAGACAAATAGCGATAATTATTCCTTTTCATTAGAATATACAAATTCCTAGTGCAGAAAATACAATCTCCCAAGAGCAATTTCTCTAAACACGCTTCCGTCTACAGTACTGTATCTGCTATAATGCGTCTCCCAAAGTTATTACAAAGTAGCAGCTTATACCTGCCAAAGTTTTGGCTGGAGCCCCACTTTCATGGCACGGCCCAAAAGATTACATCTGTGAACCCCAACCTGCATACAAAAAATATAATGCACATTTTGACTTGAA
Organism: Lithobates septentrionalis; assembly: GCA_037952835.1. Lineage (NCBI taxonomy): Eukaryota > Metazoa > Chordata > Amphibia > Anura > Ranidae > Lithobates > Lithobates septentrionalis. The sequence continues at coordinate 337,235 of JBBDGP010002151.1, forward strand.
GTGCGCTAATAGAGAATGATACCTTAATGCAAGGTCCTATGGCAGCTGGCACTCAGGTCTTCTCTCCAGGCCCAAAATTTGACCTTTGACCAGTGGTGGTCACTGGCCGAGGAATAGTAATACAAAGAAAAAAGGAAGAGGAAACCAACCAATAAGGAAATCCTGACAGCTTTTACCAGATCCCAATTGTGATTAGAAAAAAGGAAGGGGGTGCCCCAAGGGGATGGTGTGGGTAAAAGAAAGGACAGGATATTGGCAATAGAATCATAGATGTATATAAAAATATCAATTTTATTGGATAAATATATATACAAAATAGATCAGAATATACCATTAACATCTAAAAAAATCATGAAATTTAAATACATGAACAATAGAAATCAGCAGCTAATTGGATGTTGAGAGCACACAACATTACTAGACTCGAAGTTGATTAAATATGGTGGTCACAACAAGTCCCAACATGTTTCGGAAACAGAGACAAGCCAAAAGGCTAAACAGACTCTGTATTCATTTCCATCTTCAGGGGTTAGATGGAAGCATGCTGGTAACATTAATGCAGCGTACACACGGTCGAACTTTTCCACAACAAATGTCCGACGATCTTTCCGACGGACTTCAACGGACTTTCGACTGACTTTCGATGGACTTTCTAACGACCAGACTTGCCTACACACGATCACACCAAAGTCCAACGGATTCGTACGTGATGACGTACGACCGGACTAAGATAAGGAAGTTGATAGCCAGTAGCCAATAGCTGCCCTAGCGTCGGTTTTTGTCCGTCGGACCAGCATACGGACGAGCGGACTTTTCGATAGGAACTGGGTCCGGGGGAGTTCCGACGTAAAGATTTGAAACATGTTCCAAATCTAAAGTCCGTCAGATTTTCGACCGAAAAAGTCCGCTGCAGGTCCGATGAAGCCCACACACGGTCGAATTGTCCGCCGGACTCGGTCCGTCGGACCAGTCCGGTCGAAAAGTCCATTTGTGTACGCGGCATAAGACATATATTCCTAGACAGTGTGGCACAGCATTATTCGGATAGATGGTCTCTCGCCTCAGACGGAAGGCTAAAATCACATGGCAATATTCAGCAGATGAAAGCATAAAGGCATTTTATACTTTTAAAGGATTTTGGAAGCACAAATAGTAGGTGGTTGAGGATGATGTTTTCCCAGTGGGAGCGGCAAATCAGGGTACACAAGGACACCCTCAAACGGGCAAACCAACAAGTGCCTTAGACAACCATTTAATAGCCAAGTGTCTGCAATTGAATGGGTACCAAGGCTGTGCAGGAATAGGAATAGTAATACAAACAAGAGTGGCTTTTAGGGACTTGTAGGCAGGTACAGTATACTTTCTCCACTGCAGGTAGGTAGCGCTCTTCCGCAGCGGCACTGCAGTTGGAGAAGAAGTCAAAAGGAACATTTTTCCTTTATGGTTTCTTGATTTACTGGAGAAGCTATTTAATTGGATGCTGCCACCACATGTTACTCTAGCAGCCGTCTTGGGTTAGGCAGAGTTTATTTAAGACCCTGGTTCCGGGGCTTGACGTGCATTTTGCGTATGGGTAGTGTAGTGACAGGTTCCCCGCCTGTCAGGGACATTGTTCAGTTCCAGACGAGTAGGGAAAGAGCAGGGAAAGAGCCATTCTTCCTGGAGGCCTCCCCATTTGGGTACAGAACGTCCAGTCCACATTCCAGACAGACGCTGTCAGTGCACCTGGGACCTACTGCTTCACTCGTTGTTACATACTGTGAGTTCACCCGCCTGGGGTGTCTTCACGCTGGGTTAGTTGTGCTTTGCTGAACTTTAACTTCGATACAGTTCTGTTACTGCAACTGGAGTCTGAGTGTTTACTGCCATGGTACCATGCTGCACCACCCCACAAGGTGACACTCAGGTGTTCTCTCCAGGCCAGTAATGTCACTTTGACCAGTCGTGGTCAGTGGTCAGGAAATAGCAACAGAAGGAAGAGGGGCTTTGGTGGACTGGTTGTCTCTAGCAAAAAACAGGCAGCTATATAACAGCTGTCACCGGGAAGAAGTGTCACTCGGCGGGAGCCTCCCATGGAGGCGGAGCTGTTGCAGCTTTTTTTTTTTCTTTTTTCGGCTTGTCGGGCGGTGTGAGATGGATCTACGTCGCGGGAAATGCGATGTACCCGTTACCAATTCACATAGGGGGGGAGGCCAGGATCTGGGGGTCCCCTTGTTGAAGGGGGCTTCCAGATTTCGATAAGCCCCCCCCCCACATACCCCCACAACCACCGGGCAATGGTTGTGGGGATGAAGCCCTTGTCCCCATCAACATGGGGACAAGGTGCTTTGGGGGACTGCTCCAAAGTACCCCCCCATGTTGAGGGCATGTGGCCTGGTACGGTTCAGGAGGGGGGGGGGGGCGCTCTCTCGCCCCAACCTCTTTTCCTGCGGCCTGCCAGGTTGCGTGCTTAGATAAGGGTCTGGTATGGATTTTGGGGGGAACCCCTATGCCATTTTTTTTATTTGGTGCAGGGTTTCCCTTAATATCAATACCAGACCTGAAGGGCCTGGTATGGATTTTGGGGGGACCCCCACGCAATTTTTTTTAAATTTTTGGTTCGGGGTTTCCCTTAATATTCATACCAGACCCAAAGGGCCTGGTAATGGACTGGGGGAGGGGGGCCCATGCCATTTTTTTCAATGATTTTTATCTATATTGCCAGGACCCGACAATTTATTACAGCCACGATCAGTTTTAAATGACAATTTTTCCTTTAGAAATGTAATTTTGCTGTGGTAGTGTTCTAAACACGGGAAAAATGTGCCACTTTACAGGCATACTATAGACACCCCCCAGGCATGATATTTAAAGGAATATTTAATTTTTATTGTTTCACTTTAGGCATTATTAAAATCACTGCTCCCGAAAAAACTGACGTTTTTAAAACTTTATTTTGCATTGATACATGTCCCCTGGGGCAGGACTCGGATCCCCAAACACTTTTTATGGCAATAACCTGCATATAAGCCTTTAAAATGAGCACTTTTGGTTTTTCATGTTCGTGTCCCATAGACTTTAATGGGGTTCGAAACGGGCTTTCTAATTTGCCGTGAACACCGCGTAATGTTCGTTGTTCGCTGAACGTCCGAACAACGAAATTTCGGCCCGAATTTATGCTTGGGCTGAACCGTTCGCCCATCCCTACAAGAGAGGGATAGAGTGTTCGGTTTGCTTAGATCAGGTGACTGACCAGATCAATCAGTTAACAGGTGAACATAGACAGGGGAAAAGCAACAGCCAACAATCGGGTGCTGGAATGAGGAACAGGGGCACTAAGTGATCATGACACCCACAACATCATGCTGCACCACCATGTTTCACGGTGGGGATGGTGTGTTCAGGGTGATGTGCAGTGTTAGTTTTCCCCCACATATAGCGTTTTGCTTTTAGGCCAAAAAGTAAAATTTTGGTCTCATCTGACCAGAGCACCTTCTTCCACATGTTTGCTGTGTCCCCCACATAGCTTCTTGTAAACTGCAAACGGGACTTCTTATGGCTTTCTTTCAACAATGTTTTTCTTCTTGTCACTCTTCCATAAAGGTCAGATTTGTGGAGAGCACGACTAATAGTTGTCCTGTGGACAGATTCTCCCACCTGATCTGTGGATCTCTGCAGCTTCTCCAGAGTGACCATGGACCTCTTGGCTCTTCTCTGATTATTGTTCTCCCTACCCGGCCAGTCAGTTTAGGTGGACGGCCATGTCTTGGTAGGTTTGCAGTTGTGCCATACTCTTTCCATTTTCCGATGATGGATTGAACAGAGCTCCATGAGATGTTCAAAGCTTGGATTTTTTTTTTTTTTTGGAACCTAACCCTGCTTTATACTTCTTCATAACTTTATCCCTGACCTGTCTGGTGTGTTCCTTGGTCTTCATGATGCTATTTGTTCACTAAGGTTCTCTAACTAACCTCTGAGGGCTTCACAGAACAGCTGTGTTTATATTGAGAATAAATTACACACAGGTGGACTCTATTTTCTAATTAGGTGACTTCTGAAGGCAATTGGTTCCACTAGATTTTAGTTAGGGGTATCAGAATAAAGGGGGCTGAATACAAATGCACACCACACTTTTCAGATAATTATTTGTAAAAAAAAATTGAAAACCATTTATCATTTTCCTTCCACTTCACAATTATGTGTCACTTTGTGTTGATCTATCACATAAAATCCCAATAAAATACATTTACATTTTTAGCTGTAATATAACAAAATGTGGAAAACGTCAAGGGGTATGAATAGTTTTTCAAGGTACTGTATATATATATATATATATATATAAATGAACATCAGGTGGGTTACCCTCTTGTCTTGATATATATGTATCAGACTGGGTGTGGATAAAAGAACACAGTGTGGTTTAGCCTTTCACACACAGCCTGAAAAGCCTGACGAAGAGCGATCTGTGCTCGGAACTGTACAGTGGCTTGCTTGTATTTTGAAACAATTAATGGATTAACTTTTCAGTAAAAGGACACTTTTTGGCATCAAGCATCGTTCCATGTGTTTTTTCTTTTTTTATATATATATATATTCAGGACCTGGGTCTGAACCTGCACCCTTCAATGTGTCATCTTACTAAGCCACCGGGGATTCTGGAACCCTCCCTGGACAATCCCTCAAATAATCTTGCCTTGAACCCTGTTTATCGTTAACCTTGAATCCTTTGCTCCTCCCATGAACTTCCTATTTCAGCCACGCCTTTATACTTCCTGTTTGCCTGATTATTGTGCTCTCTCCAGCCAATATCTCACTCATGTCACTGCTGCCGTCTGTATCTTCACTACAAGTAGTCGTTAATTTTGTTTGTGTACAGCATTGCATGACCGCGCAATTGCCAGTTAGCGCAATGCTGAATAGAGAGAAATGGCCTAGTCATTAAGTGGGGAAAAAAACCTTCCGAAAGCCGAAGTGGATATTCAAAACTTCAGCTTTAACAGAAGTAGGGCAAGTGCTTCATCTCAGAAGTTGGGAAACATCTTTGATGGACACGAAAGTTTTACACCGCGCGGCTCAAAACGAATTCTCATGTAAATGCAAACTCGTTTTCCCGGTAAGATGCACAAAACTGACACAAAAATGACACAATAGAATGTTTTTGCCACTTTCTGTTTCAGATGTGTAATTACAGTATGTGCACATTATCCTACTATTATGAAAAGCGCTTCTTAGACCTGACAAATCAAGTTGTTTTGTACATTAAATAAAAAGTAAGAAAGAAAGAAAAAGATAAAAAAAGGAAAAAAAAAAGAAACCCGGTTGTCTGTAGAAGAAACATTTCTTCTAGTAAAATCAATAATTGATTACAACTCTCTAAAAGCCATTGAGTGAATTATTGAGAAGGCTCCGGCTTCACTCTTCTTGGCAAAGCAAACTTCTGGTAATTACAAACTAGTAATCGCCAAAGGGAAAGTCTATAGATGTGTATTGGCTTTGCACTTTGCATGGAAGAGCCATATAGTCATGTTTAATTGAGTAAGAAGCCCCGAAACGAGTTCCACTTACATTTTACAAGCAAATGTAGTTTTTTTTTTTTTTTCCATCATTCTTTGTCCATTCCCAACAAACTAGAGACTGGAATATAACTTGAATGATCAAGGATTTCAGTCTTAACTCCTTCGGGTAAAACAAATTTAAATGTCTAAGCCCAATTTTGCAACTTTGACATGTGTTAGTAAAACCGTACATATCATCACAACTATTATAATATGGGAAAGTTCCCCCAGAGGGGTGTTTAGCAGCAAGGTAAATGAATAGTAAATGGATTTAGAAAAATGCGATCTTTATTGAAAAATTAGCATACAATATTTCCATAATGGTTAAAATATGAGCTCTGGTGGGGGCATGCCCATTCAACGTACAGAGAATGCAAACACATTATTATACACGACATTATATGACAGAATGTCTAATGTATAACAAAGGCTGACGCGTTTCGACCCATACGATTAGGGTCTTCTTCAGAGGATAGGTTTGCTGCAAAGAAATTGCATTTAGCATATCGAATTGAAAAATGCATAAACAATTGCATACACAGTGTAGCCATCTCACATAGTTACCAATGCGTATGGAAGGGACCTCCCAACCAGAATTTCCTTAAAAACTGTCAGATAATCCCGCGTGATTCAAGGTCAGGCAGTACCCCAGGAGAAGACCACTGTCAGGGAAATAAGCACATCCCTAACCAGCACAGGCAAAGGCGCGCTGGCACGCTGGCACGCATCGGCGCACTAGGTCAACGCGCAGTGCCATGACCAGGTGAACGTGCTTGCGCAATGATGCACACTCGCCATAATCTGGGCGCCACTGCCTAGTTAAACCCGCTACTCACAACCATGAATTGCTGGTTTGTCTTCAACTCCGCCTGTGTTCCTGTGCCCTGTATTATCTGCTGATCTTATCTCCTGTGTACCGACCCGGCTTGTTTTGACCTGCTCTTCCTGATCCTCTGGATTGACCCTTTGGCTTGCACCTGACTTCCTCGTGCCTGCTTCCAGCATCTGACCCCGACCTGGCTATTGGACTCTGCTTATCCTGCTCCCTATACTAAGACGCAGCTGACCTTAGGTCATTCTGATCCTGGACTGTCTCTCTGTGAATGACCCCTGGCTTGGCTCCCGGCTCCAATATTCAGTTACTCCACTGGTCTCTGTCTCCTGGACCTTCCAAGCATGCCTGTCTCCAGCAATCCGGTACCCGTGCTTCTGTGGGCACCACACCTGCTGTTCCACCTTCAGTGGTGTGCTGCACTCGGCCGCAAGGGGAGCCTTCCCAGCATCTCGGCCTCCTACCAAGCTCGTGACAGTACAAACCAGCAATGCATGGTTGTGAGCAGCGGGTTTAAATAGGCAGTGGTGCCCAGATTACAGTGAGCGTGCACCGTTGCGCATGCGCGTTCGTCTGGTCATGGCGCCACGCGTTCGCCTAGTCACGGCGCCGCGCATCCCTGTGCGCCGATGTGTGCAAGTGCGCTTTTGCCTGTGCTGATTCGCCATCCCTGCACTGTTGCACACAGGGATGTGCCTATTTCCCTGACAACGACACTAAATGCGGCTTACAAGGAGACACCCCCCTCAAGGCGCACCAGGCCGGGTGGGGTCAGCACCTGCGGCAAATTTCCATGGTATATAACTCATGGTATATATAAAAGGTTTTACCCATATTAGATTTAAAATTTATTTTCGAACAATCAGAAAAACCACCAAAGAAGTATTGTCTATATTGTATATATGTCCTAAGAATGATATTATAAGTAATAGTTATGTAATGGGAGAAGTGATCATGCATGAATAGTAATACTGGTTTGAGTAGGGGCCAAAATAGCCACGTGCACTGCAAGTGAAAAAATGAATAAGTGAAGATAATGTGAAAAAGTGTAAATAGAAAAGTGCAAGACGAAAGAGAAATAAAAGTGAGAAAAGGGGATAAGTGAAGAGTCCAATGTATGTGTCTCCATATATGTGTGTTTTTCCCATGTTATATCATCACAACTATTTTGCGCATCCAGGTGGATTATACCACGTTTTTTTCAGGACAAATTTGGATTTCATTTGGTGGTGAATGGTACTGGATATCTCCTGATTTTTATTTTTATCAAACGAAAACTGTCTCAAAATATCTGCGCAAGGCGGTCGGGAAGCAGTTAAAAACTGTTCAAGAATAAGAGGAAACAATAAGTTACCAAACCATATACATGATGGAAAGAATGCGCATACACATGAAAATCAACCATGACCACATATATATAAATCATGTGGAGGCAAAATATTGTGTATATAATTGCATGTACATCGCAAATATCTCACACAGAACCACCCTGTGTGGGATATTTGCGATGTACATGCATTTATATACACAATATTTTGCCTCCACATGATTTATATATACTGTATGTGGTCATGGTTGATTTTCATGTGTATGCGCATTCTTTCCATCATGTATATGGTTTAGTATCTTATTGCTTCCTCTTCTTCTTGAACAGTTTTTAAAAAGTCTTTAATTATAGTATTGAATCACACGATTAGACTTAATTTGTTATACAGTGATATATGTGATTTATATTGGTATATATACACATGTTTTTCGGCTCATTTTTTCTATTTGTGTTTTTAATACATTTCTTGTTTACATGTTTACATTGTTTATTTTTTGTTTTGACTATTTTGTGATGTTCTAGCATCTAAGAAATGTTTTGGTGAAGTTTTGTGTTGATTGCTCTTTATCTACAGGTGTTAGGTGTTTGATTTGATCTACCCCTTTAAATAGCTTGTATTGTGAGCCTTTCAATTGTTGTGAACGAGCGCGGTTCGTTTTGCGTGAAACGCGTCAACTGATCATCATTGCAATTTTGTCTGGCTCGTGGCAATAAATTTCTACAGCATCTGTTTGGATTCAAGTTTGCGATCAATCTTTTTCTTCTTTTCTTGATATTGCCTACGGTGATGAGCCGGGATTAGCACCTTTGGATCGGGTTTTTTGCATGAAGCGGTGTGTGCGCCCTTGTTCTGTTTCCTTATTATTAATTTTTTTGTAAGTGGGCAAACTTAAAAAATTCTGCAAGGGATCAAATCCTTATTTTTCCCCCACTATGTATCTTCAGGGATTTCAATTTTTAAAATGGTGTGATCATTTTTCTTTTTGATTCTTGAGATCCACCAACAGTGCAGATTGTTACTTCAACAAAAGTATTGATTATTAATCGCTTGCCGACCGTCCACCGCAGTTATACTGCGGCAGAATGGCACAGGCAGGCGAATTGCCGTCATGGTACATCGGTAACATAGACGGCCACTAGGGGGCGCGTGCGCACTGCCGGGGGCGCGCCCCCTACTCACCCACGGAGCCGAGGCGAGTGCCCGGCGGTCTCGTTCACCGCCAGGCTCCCGCGATCGCTTGCGCACACGGAGAACTGGGAGCTGTGTGTGTAAACACACAATTTCCGGTTCTCTGAGGGGAGAACCGACAGATCCTCTGTTCATACAGAGTATGAACAGGCGATCTGTCATCTCCCCTACACAGTCCCCTCCCCCCTTCAGTTAGAACACTTCCTAGGACACACATTAACCCCTTCACTGCCCCCTAGTGTGAACCCCTTCACTGCCAGTGACATTTTTACAGTAATCAATGCATTTTTTAATCGCACTGATCGCTGTATTAATGCCAATGGTCCCAAAAATGTGTCAAAATTGTCCGACATGTCCGCCATAATGTCGCAGCCATGATAAAAATCGCTGATCGCCGCCATTACTAGTAAAAAAAAAAAATATTAATAAAAATGCCATAAAACTATCCCCTATTTTGTAGACGCTATAACTTTTGCGCAAACCAATCAATATATGCTTATTACGATTTTTTTTTACCAAAAGTATGTAGAAGAATACGTATCGGTCTAAACTGAAGAAAAAAAATGTTTTTTTATATATTTTTTGAGGATATTTATTATAGCAAAAAGTAAAAAATAATGTATTTTTTTTCAAAATTGTCGCTCTTTTTTGTTTATAGCGCAAAAAATAAAAACCGCAGAGGTGATCAAATACCACCAAAATAAAGTTCTGTTTGTGGGGAAAAAAGGACTTCGATTTCGTTCGGGAGCCACGTCGCACGACTGCGCAATTGTCAGTTAAAGCGGCACAGTGCCGAATCGCAAAAAGTGCTCTGGTCTTTGGCCAGCCAAATGGTCCCGGGCCTGAAGCGGTTAATCAACCTACCCATATAAAATTTGGCTTCTGAAATATATAACTTTTTTCTTAAAGTGATCCTAATATTGAAAAAATTGTATTGTTATATATATGACTCATATCATAGGGAAGTTAACAAAGTTTTAGGCAATGAAAGCATAACTTTGTTGCTATGGTGTCTTCAAATCAAGTGTTATCCATTGTTTTGACTATGTACAAAAGTAGCAAAAACCGCTTTAATGTAGGCTGTATTTATGGCATTCAAATGTATAACTGCATAGTATTGAAACAAGAACCTTCAAAGGTATAAAGACATTTTGCCGCTTCTAAAGCAATTTATTTAGAAAAGTTTCCAGTTCAGAGAAATATAATTTCCCTTATGTTCGCACTTAAAAATGAGTTTCTGTTTTTAAGTAAAGGAACAAACATAAAGAGAAGCAGATTTATGCCCAATTATCTAGTAAATGATGTCATTTTGAGATGTTTTCTAAACTATAATGACTTGCGTTTATCGTTATTGTTACTTTATGTCAATTTCAATACTAATAATAAAAAAAAACCTCTTTTAGTTTAAAATTTAAAAGAAATCTAAAAAAAAAAAAAAAAAAAGAACAACAAAAAGCAAACACAGGTGGCAACATACACGTCTCAGTAAGTGCTCCAACTCACCATTTAAAGTGGATAGATGGCCAACAACATCATTTGCGGGAAAATCACCGAACGTACCACCAAGCCTGAAATTAAGTAATCCACAGAATACCCACGTACATCAAATAATGTACTGTACAGAATACAAAGCACAAATCCCAGGATAACAGAGGAAGCAGGCAGGCTGCCCAAAAAAAAATTATTATACGGCACCTCAAAATGTATAAATGTGTAGTTTATTAATTTCAAGATGCTGTACAGTATAATAAATAAACAAATATAATAAATAAACGATATACAGGCTGGGAGCCAATGTTCTAAAACGCTTATTGTGTATCCATCACTTTGCATTGAACATCATTTTGTAATCGATGTACTGACTGACTGATGTACCTTTGTACTGACATCTAGTGGCATCCAGTGCAATTACAATTTGTTTATCCTTGTACAGTGGAACCTTGGATTACGACCATAATCCATTCCAGGAGCATGCTTGTAATCCAAAGCACACGCATATCAAAGCGAGTTTCCCTATAGAAGTCAATGGAAACAAAGATAATTAGTTCCGCATTGACTTCTATTGCATGCAATACTGTATGTGGCCAGAAGTGGGGGGCGCCGGAGAGCCTCGGAAATACTCGGGGACAGCTCAGCTGAACTCGGAAGCACTCGGAAAGCCTTGGGAACACTCGGGAACAGAGTATTTTTCTGAGTATTTACGAGTGCTTCCAAGTATTTCCGAATGGCTCAGAGTGTCACCGGCACCCCCGCACCTCTGGCCAGATGCGGTACTGCACACTACATTAGCTTGAATTCTGCTAGTTCCCTCTGTCAGGACCTGGGTCCGAATCTGCAACCTCTGCTGTGTCTGGCGGTGTCTCTTTCAGAGCCACCTGAGATGCTGGATAGCTCCCTGGACAATTCTTTAAATATTCTTGCCCTGAACCTTGTTTCTCCTGAACTTTGTACTTTTTACTCCTCCCGTGAACTTCCTGATTTAAGCCATCTCTCCTGTTTGCCAGATTATTGTCCAGCCAGTATCTCACTCCTGTTGCTGTCCATTTCTTCGCTACTACTTTTGGCTTGCTCTTTAACTACACTTCTACTTCCCAACCTGTGACCATGTGTTACCGAACTTTGGCTTGTTTATTGACTATGCTTCTGCTTGATCCCTACCAACTATATCATCTACTGGACCCCAGCTTGCTCACCTCTCGGGGTGGCGATTATGAGGATCGCGACCTGGTACTAACATGCAGCAAAACCCATCCCCACCATCAGGAGCTCTGTTGAACACCAGTTAGTGCTTAGAGCCTCATGTACACTGGATGTTTTTACAGCTGCTGTTTTTGGCTTCAGGCATTTTTTCTTCAGCCAGTAAACTCTCCAGCATGTTATCCTAAGTGTCCATGCACACAAAGGCTGTTATCAGCGTTTTTTGGCAGGGACATTTTCTGGCTGGAAAAAACTCCAGAACTAGTGGGTTTATGAGAGGAGTTTTTTAGCAGTAAAAATGCTCTAACGCTGATAAAAGCTTAAAAATGCTGAAAAACTCAGCTGTTCGGTGTCAGAAACCATGAAATCAGACCGAGACAGAAGTACAGTTAAATCACACTTGTTTAATAATAAAAGCAAATAGAACAAACGTAGTCAAAACATAGCCGGAGTTCAGAAACCTGAACGGAAAGTCAGACAAGCCAAACATCAGGGAGCCGGATATGAGCATAGTAAAACAGCAAGCAGGATCTGGAGCCGGAAGTGGTGTCAGCCAAACAAGTCTTTAACAGGAACGCAAGAGATAGTCTCTGTGATGTTGACCAAGGTGAAGGCAGAAATCCTCTTGGCTGGACGGCTTAAGTAAGCAGGACTGACGAGCAGGATTTCATCAACAACTGAGTAACTGTGGAGAGAGATAGGAGCTGGTAATTAGCCGACAGCTGAGCGGCCAGCTCTGAGAAGTAAGGGCTGAGCCCTGCCCTGACATTCGGCATTTATCAGCGTTTTTGAGCCATAAGCTTTTGTGGGAGTATAGTTTTGGTAAAAAAAAAAACGCTGAAAACCGCTGCTGCAAAAATGCTACAGCTTTCTGTAGCTAACACTACTGGCGTTTTTTACCGTCCAGTGTGCATGAGGCCTTAGACCTCGGGTGAGTCTGCTTCATCTGCCAGGGTAATCTGCTGCTGCACTTATCTAACTGGTCAGCGGGAGCCTCTCCACTGCTATACCTACTGGTTTCTGAGCCTGCCCCCCTGACCGTGACACCCTCACTTAGTTTCCAACCTTTATAGTGGACACAAGGTGTAGAACAGGGATCTTCAAACTACGGCCACCCAGCTGTTGCGGAACTGCGCATCCCACGAGGCATTGTAAAACTCTGACATTCACAGACATGACTGGCCACGGTGGGAACCGTAGTTCCTGAACAACTGGAGGGCCATAGTTTGAAGACCCCTGGTATAGAAGATCATTGACCCTTTACACTTTGAGTTGACTGGAGAACATCCATGTATTGCATATTAACAGGTAAAGCTATTGAGTTAGACTGCCATGTCTTATTGGCGAATTAAGCTGTCTATTCAGGGCGCGTATGCAGTAGATGACCATACTGGTTAGATGAACCAAGGTCTATGTCAATATACAAAGTGGTGCTTGAAACAGAACAACCAGTATTGTTCTTACTTACAGATTCTACTTACACCTATCTATGGATATTAAACGAAAATGGGTGGCCTCTGGAGATTATTATCATAAAAATAAAAATATAGAGCAGCAATCTGTACCATCATCCAAATATTAATGGAATAGGGATTAGGGAACTTGGTCCCCAACCAGGATTCACCAGGGGCAAGGAGCAAGTGGACTATCTCAGTACAGTATAACTCTACCAAGATAGTCCACTTGCTCCTTGCCCCTGGTGAATCCTGGTTGGGGACCAGGTTCCCAAACCCCTATTCCATAACTATGGATATATTATTGAACTTGCACATTTTACTGGGCACTGTGGAGTCTATAGGGTTGATTTACTAATGGCAAATAGGCTGATCCCTTTGCAAGGGAATTTTTCCCTTATGCCGTGTACACATGAGCAGACGGACTGAACCCAGAAGGACTTTTTGACAGACTTTCGACGGAGTGCCAACGGAGTTCCGACGCAACGGACTTGCCTACACACGATCCCACCAAAGTCCAACTGATTCGAACGTGATGACGTACGACTGGACTAGAATAAGGAAGTTCATAGCCAGTAGCCAATAGCTGCCCTTGCGTCGTTGTTCGTCCGTCGGACTAGCATACAGACGAACTGATTTTTTGACCAGACTCAAGTACGTTGGAAAGATTTGAAACATGTTCTATTTCTAAAGTCCATCCGATTTTTTTGACAGCAAAGGTCAGATGAAGCCCACACACAATCGAATTGTCCGGCGGATTCGTTCCGTCGGACCTTTGCTGTCGAAAAGTCCAGTGCACACGGCATTAGAATAGCAAATATGCTGAATTATCAAATAGCAAAGATTACCCAATCACATCCTCTGGAATACCTCATGGCATGAGGATGGCACACTGGCCGCCATATTTGTTTGTCTCCATCTGCTAATAGGAACAATGTGGTCTTCTAAGCCTGAACTGAGGAATAAGCAGATGCCATTCATGTTTGGCGGGATATAAACATTTATCCATCTAACCAGGGGACAGATATTGAATGTATTTTATGAAATATTGACTATTCTGTTTAAGAGAAGCCACTGTAAAGTTCAGGAGTATAGCACCTCGGGACCACGAGCAAAGCCATTTGTCTTAAACATAAAGCTATTCATTTTTCTTTCAAATCAAACAAATCATCACTTTCAGGAGCAGCGCAGAGCTGACCTATTATTCAGAAAACATAACACAAAAGTCTGCTTATCTTCAGCAAAAATATAAGAAACAAAAAGTTCATATACAGAATTTGCCCATTCTTTGCATAGGGCGCCCCTGAACTCTGCACGTTGTATGTAGCGCACCCCTGAACTCTGCACGTTGTATGTAGCGCACCCCTGAATTCTGTGTTGTGGGGTGTGATTGGTTGAGTTACTGCCCCTATTCTCTGAGAAAAATTTATATAGTATTACAGATACAACCAGCCCTTTGAGGCCAACCATAATGCTGATGCGGTCAGAGATGAAGTTGAGTATGACACCCATGCTCTAGAGCCCATACTCATCTGTCACTAATAAATACCAAGTTAGCTGTCTTCAGAAGCAGCACCTGAAAAAATAAAGACGTTCTATGATAATAGTCCCTTAAGGGCACTCTAGAGCAGGGGTCGGCAACCTGCCGCCGCTAAATGTCCGGCCTGTCAGTGCACGTGATGAATTCACGTGCACCCGGCCTGTGCTGTAGCAGAAAGACGGCCTTAATTGCCGGGAGGGCATCCATGCACGTCCTTCTGGAAACACGCTCCCTGCGCGCCCCCACGGGCACGCATCGGGAACAATCTATGATGGCCGCATCCCTTGGACACAGCCAATCACAGATTGTGGTAGATAGCCAATCACAGCGGCCATTTACCACATGATAGCCTTGTCCAATGAGAGATGATCTCAAATGTAAACAAATGAGATCATCTCTCATTGACGGCTCTCTTTCCTCACATAGAGACCGCGTGTGAGGAGGGAGTGTGATATTGGAGCAGAGTGAGTGTTTTTTCCTTGCCAAAACAGTGCTATCAGTGTCCACGGTGCCATCAGTGTCCACAGTGCCATCAGTGGCCTCATTCTATTGTTATGACATCAAATAAAACGTGTTTAAAGCCCATATCTACTGGATACCAGGCGCTACTTTACTTTCACTTCTTCTCAATCAGTGCCCACAGTGTCATCAGTGCCCACAGTGTCAGCAGTGCCCATCAGTGCTCACAGGGTCATCAGTGCCCACAGTGCCATCAGTGCTCACAGTGTCAACACTGCCCATCAGTGCCCACAGGGTCATCAGTGCCCACAGTGCAATCAGTGCTCACAGTGTCAGCAGTGCCCACAGTGTCAGCAGTGCCCATCAGTGCCCACAGTGCCATCAGTGCTCACAGTGTCAACACTGCCCATCAGTGCCCACAGTGTCATCTGTGCCCACAGTGCCATCAGTGCCCACAGTGTCATCTGTGCCCATGGTGCCATCAGTGCTCACAGTGTCAACAGTGCCCATCAGTGCCCACAGGGTCATCAGTGTCCACAGTGTCATCTGTGCCCACAGTGCCATCAGTGCTCACAGTGTCAACAGTGCCCATTAGTGCCCACAGGGTCATCAGTGCCCATCAGTGCCCACAGTGCCATCAGTGCCCACAGGGTCATTAGTGCCCATCAGTGCCGACAGTGTCAGCAGTGCTCATCAATACCCACAGGGTCATCAGTGCCCATCAGTGTCCACAGTGTCATCAGTACCATCAGTGCCCATCGTGTTATTAGTGCCATCAGTGTCACCGTGTCCAGTAGGCAAGTGGGTAAGTAAGAGCAGAGCAGGGAGCAGGGAGCTGAATGAGAACACGGGAGAGACACACAGCAGTGCTGATAAGACGGCAGGAATGTCTGTAGGGGGAGGCTGTGTAATATGCAGGGATTAGGGCACTGCTATAAAGTGAAAACATATGCCAAACTCCACCCCCGGTCGGTCCCCACACCCCCCCGCCCATTGCTCGCTCGTCCAGCCGCCCACCAGCACTACACTTACCCCATCTAGGTCACGGGCAGCTTTGGATCCTTCCTGCATCTCATCCTCCTCGGCGGCTTCACAGCGGCTTCCCCTGCATCTCCTTCTTGGCGGCTTCCCCCTCGACGGCCAATATGTTCGCTTTGTCCTCTTAGCCAATCGGGTCTCAGGACCCGCTTCCTGATTGTTCAGGAGAAGGATCAGGAAGACAGTAGCGAATATTATTTCGCTATTGTCACACAAGTGGGTGGACTCGGGGTGGAGTGCTCTGCACCCCGAGCCCACCCTTTTTTGAAGCCAATTAGAGCCTCTGGAAACCCATTGGAATTCATGCGTCCGGTGCCCTGCATGTAGATTAGGGGGCCGGAAGTTGACCATAGAGATTTCCAGGGAACAGATGCTCCCTGGTCATCTCTATGACTCTCGAAAGGCCCGGATGCGGCGTTATGACGTCACGCCTGGCCTGGCAGTTGTAAATACTGCTATAAATACTGCTGGAAAGCCGAGATCGTCCTGTTTTTTTTTTTTATCTCAGGCTTTCCAGCCTGGAGGAGAGATGTGGGGTCTTATAGACCCCACATCTCTCCCTAAAGAGGACCTGTCACGCACTATTCCTAGTACAAGGGATGTTTACTGTCCCTTGGAATAAAAGTGATCACATTTTTTTTTTTTTTAAAGGAAAGTGTAAAAACCAAAAATTGAAAATAAAACAAACATTAAAAAAAAAAAGCAAAAAAAAAAAAGCTTGCAGGCAGAACCAAACGCATTTTGCCCAGATATGTAAACGGCATTCAAACCACACATGTGAGGTATCACCACGAACGTTAGAGTGAGAGCAATAATTCTAGCACTAGACCTCCTCTGTAACTCTAAACCGTGACCTATAAAAAAAAATTTAAGCGTTGCCTATGGAGATTTTTGAGTACCGAAATTTGGCGCCATTCCACGAGAGTGCGCAATTTTGAAGCGTCACATGTTAGGTGTCTATTTACTCAGCGCGACATCATCTTTCACATAATACTAAAAAAAATGGGCTAACTTAAGTGTTTTTTTTAATTTTTTTAATTCATGAAACTGTTTTTTTCCCCAAAAAAAAGCGTTTGAAAAATTGCTGTGCAAATACCATGTGACATAAAAAGTTGCAAGGACCACCATTTTATTCCCTAGGGTCTTTGCTAAAAAAAAAAAAATATATGTATATATAATATTTGGGGGTTCTGAGTAATTTTCTACCAAAAAATGAGTTTTACATGTAGGAGCGAAGTGCCAGAATTGGCCCCAGATGGGAAGTGGTTAATTGTTTTTTTTTTCATCAAACCCCCCGATAGAATAGTGATATTGTATATCCAGCGCGTTTCTATTGATATTTTGGTGGGGACAGACTGTAATTAGTGGCGTTGAACTGTTGGAGTCATAGGTGGATGCATTTTATGTGTTTTTTGTTGGCTATTTTGAGAAATGATTTTCGCGGTCACCCTGAGTGCCAAGACACGTCTTTTGTGTGCCGCTTGTTGCACGCTAACAACATTTTATATAATTGGATATAAGTGGAAAATTACAGTAAATCTGCTCTGCAGGCAGCCTAGCAATGGCAAGAATAAATTGTCCTTATTTTCACACGCGATTGAATGGTACAAATAATTAACATACAAACTGTACATGTCATCCTGGTCCACTTCTGGACGTGTCCAACAGAATAGATAATAATAGTTAAAAATAGAATTATATTTTCTTTTTTTTTTCTTTGCTTTTTTTTTTGTTTTTTGTTTTTGTTTTTGGTGCTCCAGGTGACCAAAAAAAAAAATGAAAAAAAAAATATATTTTATTTTTTATTAAAATTGTTCACATTGCATCAGGCCGGCTGCTCAGCACGGGACCTTGAAACAAGTGGAGATCAATGTAGTAGTGCTGTGTCTACTTCAGTGATTTCCAGCTTCCAGGGGCTTTGGCCAGGTATGGTATATATACATAATAGCAATGGTCCAAGCTGGATTCGTGTAACTACCATATATACTCGAGTATAAGCCGACCCGAATATAAGCCGAGGCACCTAATTATTAGACATGTGAAATTGGTTTTTATTTTTCCGATTTTTTTTTTTAATGTAATTCGACAAATTAGTTCATTCGGAAATATCAGAATTAAGGAAAACGCATTTAACAAATTTTTATAAAGTTTCGTAAATTCGAATATTTGTAAATTTGGAAATTCGAACATTTGGAAATTCGAAAATTCGGAAATTTGAAAATTCGGAAATTCGAAAATCCAAAAACCCAAAAATTAGACTAAAATAAAAACTAATAATAACTATTAAACTGACTATTAAATTATAGGTATTGGAATTTCCTTTCAAATATGGCTTGTTAGTGAACATAACCAATACGAATTTCTCCGAAGTTACGAATTATCTGAAATAACGAATGCCGCATCTAAACAAATGGAATGTGACACATTAATAATAATAATTAACTTTAATAATAATAATAATCATGTGCGAGTCGTTTTCTTACGATTTCTTTTTTTAATGAATTTCAGCAAATAAGTTCATTCTGAAATATCCGAATTAACGAAAACGCGTTTAACGAATTTTTCAGTATATTCATAAATTTGAATATTTGTAAATTCTAAAGTTTGGAAATCTGAAAATCCAAAAATTAAACTAAAATAAAAACTAATAATAACTTAACTATTACTGACTATTAAATTATAGGTATTGGTATTTCCTTTCAAATTTGGCTGTTAGTGAACATAACCAATACGAATTTCTCTGAAGTTACGAATTATCCGAAATAACGAATGCCGCATCTAAACAAATGGAACATGACAAATTAATAATAATAAATAACCTTAATAATAATAATAATAATTATGTGCAATTCGCTTTGTTCCGATTTTTTCTTTTTAATGAATTTCAACAAATTAGTTTATTCTGAAATATCTGAGTAAACGAAAATGCATTTAACAAATTTTTCA
The DNA here is from genome assembly GCA_037952835.1 of Lithobates septentrionalis. NCBI lineage: Eukaryota > Metazoa > Chordata > Amphibia > Anura > Ranidae > Lithobates > Lithobates septentrionalis. Next base: position 356,251 of record JBBDGP010002151.1, read on the forward strand.
GTATATTCATAAATTCGAATATTTGTAAATTCTAAAATTCGGAAATCCGAAAATCCAAAAACCCAAAAATTAAACTAAAATAAAAACTAATAATAACTATTACTGACTATTAAATTATAGGTATTAGAATTTCCTTTCAAATTTGGCTGTTAGTGAAAGTAACCAATACGAATTTCTCCGAAGTTACGAATTATCCGAAATAACGAATGCTGCATCTAAACAAATGGAACGTAACAAATTAATAATAATAAATGACCTTAATAATAATAATAAAAAATTTTTTATTATTATGTATTATTAATTAGTTCTGTTCCATTCCTTTAGATGCGGCATTCGTTATTTCGGATGATTCATAACTTCAGATAAATTCGTATTGGTTACGTTCACTAACATCCAAATTTGAAAAGAAATTCCAATACCTATCATATAATAGTTAGTTATTCTTACTCAGTTAGTCATTCTTTCACCTTTTCGGATTTTCTTTCTTATTTTCGGATTTTTGAGTTTTCAAGTTTACGAATTTTGAAATTTACAAATTTACGAGTCATAACGAATGACCCCAAAAACGTGAAAAAAAAAACAAACGAATGAAACGAAAACGAACAAATTTTTCGGCAGTGCACATGTCTAGTAACTATGTTAAAATATACCATGACTGAAATCCATCTTTAACTACTTGCCGACCAGCCGCGTGACGTAGGAGCTGATGCACGTGCCTGGCGGCCACGATGTCCGCTGGGCGCCAGCGATCGCTCCTGAGAGAGACAGAACGGGGGATCTGTCAATGTAAACAGATAGATCTCCGCTCTGTCAGGGCAGTAGAGAGTGATCGTCTGTCCCTAGTAATTAGGAACACCGATTGGTCTTCTCCCTCAGTCAGTCCCCTCCCCCTACAGTTAGAACACACACTGAGGGAACACATTTAACCCCTTGATCGCCCCCTCGTGTTAACCCCTTCCCTGCCAGTGACATTTATACAGTAATCAGTGGCTATTTTTAGCTCTGATCGCTGTATAAATGTCAGTGGTCCCAAAAAAGTGTCAAAAGTGTCCGATCTGTCTGCCGCAATGTCGGGGCAGCAAAGGGAAAGGAAAGACAGATTCTGGTGGTAGGGGACTCAATTCTTAGAAGGACAGAGAGGGCAATCTGTAACCAAGACCTGAAGCGCCGAACAGTATGTTGTCTACCGGGCGCTCGGGTTCGGCACATCACGGATCTTGTGGACAGATTACTTGGAGGGGCTGGGGAAGACCCGGCTGTCATGGTGCACGTTGGCACCAATGACAAAGTCAGAGGCAGATGGAGTGTCCTAAAGAACGATTTTAGGGACTAAGGAGCTAAATTGAGGAAAAGGACCTCCAAGGTAGTGTTCTCAGGAATACTACCGGTACATCGAGCCACACCAGAAAGGCAGAGGGAGATTAGAGAAGTAAACAAGTGGCTGAAGAGCTGGTGTAGTAAGGAGGGGTTTGGGTTCCTGGAGGACTGGGCCGACTTCTCAGTCGGTAACCGGTACTATAGAAGGGACGGACTGCACCTAAATGAGGAGGGTGCAGATCTGCTGGGAATGAAGATGGCCAAAAAGTTAGAGGGTGTTTAAACTAGGTGATGGGGGGGAGGGTCCAGAGACAGTGATAGCCAGCGCGGAAGATATTCCAGAGGGTAGTATTGGGGGCATTAGTGGTAGGTTAACCAAAGCACAAAAACACAAGGTGAGTATAGTAGCAAGTCCTAGTTGCAATCTTGAAACACCCAATACGAGGACAATATGCGACCAGTCTAAACTATGTGGCATGTTCACCAATGCCAGGAGCATGGCGGACAAGATGGGTGATCTAGAGATACTGTTGTACAAGGAGGATTTGGATTTTGTGGGAATTTCAGAGACCTGGTTCAACAGCTCTCATGATTGGCTGGCAAACATTCAAGGGTATACCCTATACCGCAAGGATAGAGAGGGTAAAAAAGGGGGAGGAGTATGCCTATATATCAAGAATAATGTACAAGTGAATGTGAGAGATGACATCACTGAGGGGGCTAGGGAGGAGGTGGAATCTTTATGGGTAGAGCTCCAAATGGATGAAACTAAGGGGAAAATAATACTGGGAGTATGCTATAGGCCCCCTAACCTGAGGGAGGAAGTGGAGACGGATCTCCTATCACAAATTGGATTAGCAGCAAGGAGGGGAAGTGTTATCATAATGGGGGATTTTAATTATCCAGACATAGACTGGGCGGAGGGAACCGCGCATTCATTTAAGGCTCGCCAGTTCCTTAGTGTCTTGCAGGACAATTTTATGGGTCAGATGGTAGACGCACCAACTAGAAATAAAACATTACTAGATCTACTGATTACCAACAATACAGACCTGATAACAGATGTGGAAATACGGGGCAATTTAGGTAACAGCGATCACAGGTCAATTAGTTTCAGTATAAATAACACAAATAGGAAACATAAAGGGAACACAAAGACACTGAATTTCAAAAGAGCCAACTTCCCTAAACTACAAGCCTTGCTAAAAGGCATAAATTGGGATAAAATATTAGGAACAAAGAATACGGAGGAGAGATGGGTTTGCTTTAAGAGCATATTAAATAAGGGCATTAGCCAATGTATCCCATTAGGTAATAAATTTAAAAGAGCGAACAAACATCCTGGATGGCTTAACTCCAATGTAAAAATGCATATAAAAGCAAAGGAGAAGGCCTTCAAAAAATACAAGGTTGAGGGATCATCCTCAGCATTCAGAATTTATAAAGAATGCAATAAGAAATGTAAGGGTGCAATTAGGATGGCTAAGATAGAACATGAAAGACACATAGCGAAGGAGAGCAAAAAAAATCCCAAGAAATTCTTTAAGTATGTAAACAGTAAAAAAGGGAGGACAGACCATATTGGCCCCATAAAGAATGAGGAAGGACATCTGGTTACAAAGGATGGGGAGATGGCAGAGGTATTGAATTTATTCTTCTCCTCAGTCTTCACGAGTGAATCGGGGGGCTTCAGTAACCAAAACTGCAGTGTTTATCCTCATGACACAACACAGGAAGCACCTACATGGTTAACAGAGGACGGAATTAAAATTAGACTTGAGAAACTTAACATTAATAAATCACCGGGACCAGATGGCTTGCATCCGAGGGTACTTAGGGAACTCAGTCAGGTGATTGTCAGACCGTTGTTCCTAATTTTTACAGACAGTCTATTGACTGGAATGGTACCAGCTGATTGGAGAAAAGCCAATGTAGCACCAATATTTAAAAAGGGCCCAAAAAACATCCCTGGGAATTACAGACCAGTTAGCCTAACATCAATAGTATGTGAACTCTTGGAGGGGATGATAAGGGACTATATACAAGATTTTAGTAATAAGAACGATATCATTAGCAGTAATCAGCATGGATTCATGAAGAATCCTTCTTGCCAAACCAATCTATTAACCTTCTATGAGGAGGTGAGTTGCAATCTAGATAAAGAAAGGCCCGTAGACGTGGTGTATCTGGATTTTGCGAAAGCATTTGACACAGTTCCCCATAAACGTTTACTGTACAAAATAAGGTGCGTTGGCATGGACCATAGGGTGAGTACATGGATTGAAAACTGGCTACAAGGGCGTGTTCAGAGGGTGGTGATAAATGGGGAGTACTCAGAATGGTCAGGGGTGGGTAGTGGGGTTCCCCAGGGTTCTGTGCTGGAACCAATCCTATTTAATTTGTTCATAAATGACCTGGAGGATGGGATAAACAGTTCAATCTCTGTATTTGCAGACGATACTAAGCTAAGCAGGGCAATAACTTCTCCGCAGGATGTGGAAACCTTGCAAAAAGACCTGAACAAATTAATGGGGTGGGCGACTACATGGCAAATGAGGATCAATGTAGAAAAATGTAAAATAATGCATTTGGGTAGCAAAAATATGAATGCAATCTATACACTGGGGGGAGAACCTCTGGGGGAATCTAGGATGGAAAAGGACCTGGGGGTCCTAGTAGATGATAGGCTCAGCAATGGCAGGCAATGCCAAGCTGCTGCTAACAAAGCAAACAGAATATTGGCATTAAAAGGGGGATCAACTCCAGAGATAAAACAATAATTCTCCCGCTCTACAAGACTCTGGTCCGCCCGCACCTGGAGTATGCTGTCCAGTTCTGGGCACCAGTCCTCAGGAGGGACGTACTGGAAATGGAGCGAGTACAAAGAAGGGCAACAAAGCTAATAAAGGGTCTGGAGGATCTTAGTTATGAGGAAAGGTTGTGAGCACTGAACTTATTCTCTCTGGAGAAGAGACGCTTGAGAGGGGATATGATTTCAATTTACAAATACTGTACTGGTGACCCCACAATAGGGATAAAACTTTTTCGCAGAAGAGAGTTTAATAAGACTCGTGGCCACTCATTACAATTAGAAGAAAAGAGGTTTAACCTTAAACTACGTAGAGGGTTCTTTACTGTAAGAGCGGCAAGGATGTGGAATTCCCTTCCACAGGCGGTGGTCTCAGCGGGGAGCATTGATAGCTTCAAGAAACTATTAGATAAGCACCTGAATGACCGCAATATACAGGGATATGTAATGTAATACTGACACATAATCACACACATAGGTTGGACTTGATGGACTTGTGTCTTTTTTTAACCTCACCTACTATGTAACTATGTAACTATGCAATCCCGCTAAAAAATCACAGATCGCCACCATTACCAGTAAAAAAAATAAAAAAATAAAAATGCCATAAATCTATCCCTTATTTTGTAGACGCTATAACTTTTGCGCAAACCAATCAATATACGATTATTGCGATTGTTTTTTTTACCAAAAATATGTAGAAGAATAGATATCGGCCTAAACTGATGAAGACATTCTTTATTTATTTTTTTGTATATATATATATATATATACTATAGCAGAAAGTAAAAAATATAGGTTTTTTTTTTTCAAAAATTGTCGGTCTTTTTTTGTTTATAGAGCAAAAAATAAAAACCGCAGAGGTGATCAAATACCACCAAAAGAAAGCTCTATTTGTGGGGGAAAAAAGGACGTTAATTTTGATTGGGTACAGCGTCGCACGACCAATTGTCAGTTAAAGCAACGCAGTGCCGTATCGTAAAAAATGGCCTGGTCATAAAGGGGGGGGGTAAATCCTTCCGGGGCTGAAGTGGTTAACCACTTAAGTTCTGCCCTATAGCAGTTTTACTTCTACAGGGCGGCAGCACTTACATGATCCGGCTCCTCCAGGTACGGTGCGCGCATGAGAGCCAGCGGCAACTCACTCATACTGTGATCACACACACACAGCGGGAACCCAGCGGTGGGTACTGCGGACTCGATGTCCGCCGGCGCCCGCCGATCATCGAGCCGAGAGGCAGATCACCGTTCTGACAGGAGAGAAGTGAGGACATTTGTGTTCCTGCAAAGCAGGGAATAAATTCCATGTCTTCCCTTAGTGACAGCACCTCACACAGTACACATAAACACTGGTTAGGCACACATTTAACCCTTTGATTGCCCCTGATGTCAACCCCCTTCCCAGCCAGTGCCATTAGTATAGTGACAGTGCATTATTTTTAGCACTGCTCACTGTATTAGTGTCACTGGTCCCCAAAAAGTGTCAAAAGTGTCAGTTAGTGTCCAGTTTATCTGCCACAATATTGCAGTCCCATTATAAGTCGCTGATCACCACCATTACTAGTAAAAAAAATAAATAAAAAGAAATAAAAATATCCCACAGTTTGTAGATGTTATAATTTTTGCGCAAAGCAATCAATATCCGCTCATTGAGATCTTTTTTGACAAAAATATGTAGCAGAATACATATTGGCCTAAATTAATGAAGAAATTCGATTTTTTAAATCTTTTATTAGATGTGTTTTATAGCAGAAAGTAAAAAATATTTATATATTTTTTCAAAATTGTCGCTCATTTTTTTTTTTCTTTATAGCGCAAGAAATAAAAAAATGCAGAAGTGATCAAATTTTATTTGGATACAGTGTTGCACGCAATTGTCAGCTACAAATTCACAAAGAATGGCCTGGTCATGAAGGGGGGTAAATCTACCGGAGGTCAGGTGGTTAAGGCTATGTTCACACCTATGCATGTTGTAATTGATGAGTATTTCCAGCTTGTTTTTGCACTTTTGAACACGTTTTTGATGCGTTTTGCTTTTTTTTTAGGCTAATATGAAAGTATGACAGTTCTGTTCATGGAGTGCAACTTTGATGTAAATTTGATGCAATTTTGATGTGACTTTACACTCTCTGGCACTCAAGTCACATCAAAATCGCATCAAAGTAGTGCAGGAACCTCCAAAGTTGTTAGGGTTAGAATTAAGGGCTAGTATTAAAAATTAGGGTTAGACTTAGAGGCAAGGTTAGAGTTAGGGTTAGAGTTGGAGGCAGGGTTAGGGTTATGGTTAGAGTTAGGTTTAGGGTTATGGTTAGACTTAGTGTTAGGGTTAGCATTAGAGTTAGGGTTAGAGTTGGAGGCAGGGTTAGGGTTAGAGTTAGAGACAAGATTAGATTTAGGGTTAGAGTTGGAGGAAAGATTAGGGTTAGAGTTAGGGTTAGATTTAGAGGTAGGGTTAGGGTTAGAGTTAGGGTTAGACTTAGAGGCAAGGTTAGAGTTAGGATTAGAGTTAGATGTAGAGGCAGGGTTAGAGTTAAGGTTAGTGTTAGCATTAGGGTTGGAGTTAGGGTTAGAGCTAGAGGCAGGGTTAGAGTTAGGGTTAGATTTAGAGGCAGGGTTAGGTTAGAGTTAGGGTTACACTTAGAGAAAAGGTTAGAGTTAGGGTTGGAGTTGAAGGCAGGGTTAGGGTTAGGTTTAGAGTTAGAGGCAGAGTTAGGGTTAGAGTTAGAGACAAGGTTAGAGATAGGGTTAGAGTTAGGTTTAGAATTGGAGGCAGGGTTAGGGTTAGAGTTAGAGGCACGGTTAGAGATAGGGTTAGAGTTAGGTTTAGAATTTGAGGCAGGGTTAGGGTTAGGGTTAGAGTTAGAGGCACGGTTAGAGATAGGGTTAGACTTAGGTTTAGAATTGGAGGCAGGGTTAGGGTTAGAGTTAGAGGCACGGTTAGAGTTAAGGTTAGGGTTAGAGTTAGAGTTAGGGTTAGATTTAGAGACAAGGTTATAGTTAGGGCTAGGGTTAGAGTTAGGGTTAGGCTTAGAGGCAAGGTTAGGGTTAGAGTTAGGGTTAGAATTAGAGGCAGGGTTAGGGTTAGAGTTAGGGTTAGGGTTAGACTTAGAGGCAGGGTTAGAGTTAAGGTTGGGGTTAGGGTTAAGGTTAGAGTTAGAGGCAGGGTTAGGGTTAGAGTTAAGGTTAGATTTAGAGACAAGGTTATAGTTAGGGCTAGGGTTAGAGTTAGGGTTAGGCTTAGAGGCAAGGTTAGGGTTAGAGTTAGGGTTAGAATTGGAGGCAGGGTTAGGGTTAGAGTTAGGGTTAGGGTTAGACTTATAGGCAGGGTTAGAGTTAAGGTTGGGGTTAGGGTTAAGGTTGGGGTTAGAGGCAGGGTTAGGGTTAGAGTTAGGGTTAGAGTTAGGGCTAGATTTAGAGGCAGGGTTAGGGTTAGAGTTGGGGTTAGTGATAGGGTTAGAGTAAGGGTTAGGGCTAGGGTTAGGGTTAGTGTTAGAGGCAGGGTTAGGGTTAGAGTTAGGGTTAGGGTTAGAGTTAGGGTTAGAGTTAGAGGCAGGGTTAGGGTTAGAGTTAGCTGTAATCATTAGGGTTAGCCGTAATTGATAAGGTTAGCATTCTAAACCTAACTTTTGCCGGTAACCCTAACAATTACCACTAACCCTTAACCCTAACATGCGACTTTGGACACATAAAGATTTCTGCACTTCTTTAAATAAACTTTTATGCGACTTTGATACGACTTGGGTGCTAGAGAGTGTAAAGGCGCATCAAAGTTGCACTCCATGAACTGAACTGTCCTACTTTCCTATTAGCCAAGAAAAAAAGCAAAACGCATCAAAAACGCAAATACTTGCATCTTTTGGTGCGGGTCCATTGAAGTCTATTACACACAAAACACAAAAAGTCCCTGACCTTTCTGCAAAATGCAAAATCCACTAAAAAACTCATAGGTGCGAACCAAGGGTAACAATTATCCGAGGTTTAGTTCTCTGTGTGCGTCTTGTAAAGATCTTCTCTTTCTGTTCCTGTGATGCCCACACAATAGATGGGGGGGGGGGGGGTTGATGGGTGTCATTTGGACAATAAAACACAGACAGCAATAAAAACATTGTGAGAAGTTATAACCCTCCCTCCCTTTATTAAAATATGTTTTGTCTTTGTGTCCAGGTATGAAAGATGTTCCATTACTTACTGTTAGGGGGTCTCACTGCCCCCTGTCTGTCCTGGCAGCAGGTTGTGCAGCATTGACCTGGCTGGTGCATTTGATACCTACTGGCAAGATGGACTATTCCTATTCCTATTATTTATTATTGGCATATGGAAAAATGCAGCGCATGTACAAATGAACATAAATCTTTAAAATGGTGAAACAGTAAAGAAATCACTAATTGACCACAGGTGCCTTGAAACACAAACGTCCATAGATGGATGTGAATGTCCAACCGCACAGGAGGTGTAAGTACTCCAAGGGGTGGTGATGGTCTGATGGTTGTCAGAAAACACCTGGCATCATACAGCGACTTCCCAACCGAGAAACTGGGTCCCAATGGGTCATTCAGAGAAAGTGCAAAAAAGCCTCTTACCAGATCCTGTGGATTCCCATGTCAGCGACAGGGAATTGCATGCGCAGTTTGTCACAAATGACGTGGAATGGGAGCTCAGGAATCGCCAATCCCTTGGATTGTGGTCTGTATGGATCTCGGCCGGCAACCGGATGGGTCCTCACAACGAACCGTCCTCACACCGAACCGTCCCAGCGTGCATCAGAAGTTTCACAAACGGTCCCCCGAAAAGGAGCAGTTGGAGGGACTGGATCTCATGCGGTAAATGTGGAAACAAAAAGAATGTGCCTCCACATGGTGCAGATAAAAAAGGGTGTTTTTATTGACAAAAACGACCATACACAAATAAAAGCGTGATCACGGTGGATAAAAACAAATGGGCAACAAAGAGAGTGGTGTATGTACCCGACGCGTTTCGACCTAGGGGTCTTCAACAGGGGCATAGACCACTCACTCCAAGTTGCCAAATATATATAATAAAATTATTTAGAGAAGGACCAATCACAAGGGCTGAAAAACCGGGAGATTTGATTGGGTGAATACAATCACATGACTTGCTTGAATGTCTAGACATGAAAATCATACACAATTTCTATATAAATAAATGAATGACATTAAGGTGAAGCCCAGGAGACTGTATAAAGGTCTACCAGCAGAAAAATATATAGCTCTATGATCTCTCTAACAAAAATAAAGCATTTAAAGATTTAATGAAAACAGCACTCCTCTGCTGACAGTCCGGCAGACTGTACCGCCCTGTCAGCCAGAGGAGCCAATCCTCAATAAGAAGACAAAAGGTGTTAAGTGGAGCTGACCAATAGGCCGCTATGTATGAGCCGGCCTCTATCCCTGAACGCCCACATGACCAGTCTGTGTAGGAAATGACCTCACGTCCGTGGGCGTGTCTGACGTCTCCCTCTCACATGACTCACTGGGCCAATCAGAGAGCAAACGTCCCACTCAACTCTGCTGTACGTACAATCCGTACACCGCAGAGGGATGGGACTTAAATAAATACACCTAGCGTCCCCGCAATGCAATCCAGCAAGCAACGGACGCTAAATGAGACAAAACAGCATCCCTATGGTGTATGTGTGCAAAAATGTGCTATGCAGCAGACCGGGACCCGATGACCCAGAAGTGTGCATAGAACTCCTGTGAACCGGAAGTGTATTGGAAGTGGGGACACATATAGTGAAATATAATGTGTTGGGAAATGACTAGCTGAAGTGAAATCGCATAAGTGTGTAAAAAAAATTAAAAAAATTACTGGAGTGGCATTATAAATGTCTCTTAAGGTCCATATGTGTTTTGGTGGGACTGAAATATTAATAAAAAAAAAAAAAAAAAAAAAATTATGTGAACACAAAATCTCCGGAACGCACATTGTAAAATGTGTTAAAATGAATATATATGTGGAGGGAATGTGTGGATTTGTAAAGTGACCCAAATATCTGGCAGTTATCCTTATGTTCCCTTGACTGTAAAAAGTCATCAGCATAGACCGAATGGGTCAATTTTGATTGGACCAATTTCAATTGGGTGAATAGATATCCCTCTAAGGTGCACCATATATAAGCTGTGTACCAACTTGTGAATATAGGTGAAAAAAAGGAGAGGGGGAGGGGGGAAAAAAAACGTTGAAATAATAAAATAAAAAATATATATAGGGAGGGACATGCATAGAGATATGGAAGGAATTTAGGATTGGTTGATAAAGGAGTTGAGGTCCCACTCCACGTTTAAACCTAACGGGAAATAGGACCTCAACTCCCATATCCAATTTTACAATGTGCGTTCCGGAGATTTTGTGTTCACATAATTTTTTTTTTTTATTAATATTTCAGTCCCACCAAAACACATATGGACCTTAAGAGACATTTATAATGCCACTCTAGTAATTTTTTTAATTTTTTTTACACACTTATGCGATTTCACTTCAGCTAGTCATTTCCCAACACATTATATTTCACTATATGTGTCCCCACTTCCAATACACTTCCGGTTCACAGGAGTTCTATGCACACTTCCGGGTCATCGGGTCCCGGTCTGCTGCATAGCACATTTTTGCACACATACACCATAGGGATGCTGTTTTGTCTCATTTAGCGTCCGTTGCTTGCTGGATTGCATTGCCGGGACGCTAGGTGTATTTATTTAAGTCCCATCCCTCTGCGGTGTACGGATTGTACGTACAGCAGAGTTGAGTGGGACGTTTGCTCTCTGATTGGCCCAGTGAGTCATGTGAGAGGGAGACGTCAGACACGCCCACGGACGTGAGGTCATTTCCTACACAGACTGGTCATGTGGGCGTTCAGGGATAGAGGCCGGCTCATACATAGCGGCCTATTGGTCAGCTCCACTTAACACCTTTTGTCTTCTTATTGAGGATTGGCTCCTCTGGCCGACAGGGCGGTACAGTCTGCCGGACTGTCAGCAGAGGAGTGCTGTTTTCATTAAATCTTTAAATGCTTTATTTTTGTTAGAGAGATCATAGAGTTATATATTTTTTCTGCTGGTAGACCTTTATACAGTCTCCTGGGCTTCACCTTAATGTCATTCATTTATTTATATAGAAATTATGTATGATTTTCATGTCTAGACATTCAAGCAAGTCATGTGATTGTATTCACCTAATCAAATCTCCCGGTTTTTCAGCCCTTGTGATTGGTCCTTCTCTAAATAATTTTATTATATATATTTGGCAACTTGGAGTGAGTGGTCTATGCCCCTGTTGAAGACCCCTAGGTCGAAACGCGTCGGGTACATACACCACTCTCTTTGTTGCCCATTTGTTTTTATCCACCGTGATCACGCTTTTATTTGTTTATGGTCGTTTTTGTCAATAAAAACACCCTTTTTTATCTGCACCATGTGGAGGCACATTCTTTTTGTTTCCACATTTACCGCATGAGATCCAGTCCCTCCAACTGCTCCTTTTCGGGGGACCGTTTGTGAAACTTCTGATGCACGCTGGGACGATTCGGTGTGAGGACGGTTCATTGTGAGGACCCATCCGGTTGCCGGCCGAGATCCATACAGACCACAATCCAAGGGTTTGGTGATTCCTGAGCTCCCATTCCACGTCATTTGTGACAAACTGCGCATGCGATTCCCTGTCGCTGACATGGGAATCCACAGGATCTGGTAAGAGGCTTTTTTGCACTTTCTCTGAATGACCCATTGGGACCCAGTTTCTCGGAGGGGTAGTCCCTGCATGATGCCAGGTGTTTTCTGACAACCATCAGACCATCACCACCCCTTGGAGTACTTACACCTCCTGTGCGGTTGGACATTCACATCCATCTATGGACGTTTGTGTTTCAAGGCACCTGTGGTCAATTAGTGATTTCTTTACAGTTTCACCATTTTAAAGATTTATGTTCATTTGTACATGAGCTACATTTTTCCATATGCCTATTTTGTTGTTTTTGTCAAACTGTATGCAGCAGCTTTTATTTATTCCACTGGTTAGCGCGGTGTTTTCTATTTACCTCTGATATTATTTATTATCTCCTTTTTTTTTATCTCCTGAAGACGCAGATCTTAATATCTGGGAAACGCATTGAGAAGTAATCTCACCTGGAAAACGGAATAACAATTGTATGTTTGATACATGAATAGATACCGTCCATATCAGCTGAATAGGAGATTTTCCGTGAGTTGGAGGTTATTGTATTTGGAGATACATATGTATGAAGATGAAGAGAACACATTTTTGTGATCTCAATTTAAAAAAAATATTTTAATCTAAAAGTGTGGAAGCCTCCAATCATCTTAATATTATATAAAATATGGGGGTACCATCATCCTAATGACAGTAATGAGAGATACAATATGTCACATAAGTGAGTACACCCCTCACATTTTTGTAAATCTTTTCTTCTATCTTTTCATGTGACAACACTGAAGAAATGACACTTTGCTACAATGTAAAGTAGTGAGTGTACAGCTTGTATAACAGTGTAAATTTGCTGTCCCCTCAAAATAACTCAACACACAGCCATTAATGTCTAAACCGCTGGCAACAAAAGTGAGAACACCCCTAAGAGAAAATGGCCAAATTGGGCCCAATTAGCCATTTTCCCTCCCCGGTGTCATGTGACTCGTTAGTGTTACAAGGTCTCAGGTGTGAATGGGGAGCAGGTGTGTTAAATTTGGTGTTATCGCTCTCACTCTCTCATACTGGTCACTGGAAGTTCAACATGGCACCTCATGGCAAAGAACTTTCTGCGGATCTGAAAAAAATAATTGTTGTTCTACATCAGGGATATGCAATTAGCGGACGTTCAGCTGTTGCAGAACTACAAGTCCCATGAGGCATAGCAAGACTCTGACAGCCACAAGCGTGAAACCCAGAGGCAGAGGCATGATGGGACTTGTAGTTTTGCAACAGCTGGAGGTCCGCTAATAGCATATCCCTGATCTACATCAAGATGGCCTAGGCTATAAGAAGAATGCCAAGACCCTGAAACTGAACTGCAGCACGGTGGCCAAGACCATACAGCGGTTTAACAGGACAGGTTCCACTCAGAACAGGCCTCGCCATGGTCCACCAAAGAAGTTGAGGTCACGTGCTCAGCGTCATATCCAGAGGTTGTCTTTGGGAAATAGACGTATGAGTGCTGCCAGCATTGCTGCAGAGGTTGAAGGGGTGGGGGGGTCAGCCTGTCAGTCCTCAGACCATACGCCATAATTGCAGAATATTAGTGCCTTCTCGTCAATGCCCATAAGTGCCACCTCATTAGTGTCCATCAGTGCCGCCTCATCAGATTCCAATAAATCCCCTGCCCACAGACCCCCACAACCACCTCCCAGGGTTGTGGGGAAGAGGCCCTTGTCCCCATCAACATGGACAAGGGGCTTTGGGGTGGGGGGTGGCAGAGCTCCCTATGCCCCAAGGCACCCCCTCATGTTTAGGGCATGTGGCCTAGTATGGTTCAGAGGGGGGGGGCGCGCGCTCGCCGGCTTGTACTTGACTCCGAGCACGCGTGGACTTTTGTGCGACGGACTTGTGTACACACGATCGAAAAGTCCAACAACAAAAATTTGTTGGCGGAAAATTTGAGAACCTGCTAGCCAACATCTGTTGGCGGAAAGTCCGAATGTTCGATGGAGCATACACACAGACTTTCTGCCAACAAGCTTACATCCAACATTTGCTGTTGGAAAATCCGATCGTGTGTACGCGGCATTGGAAAATCCGATCGTGTGTACGCGGCATAAGATTGGTTTTAGTTGGTTTCATGACAGTTTGGCTTACATGTAATCAGGTGATCGCTATGATTGGTGATAGCACTCACATAATACCCCAGCTCACAGCCTCCACATACTGATTACTGTGATGGACATAGTGGCCCTGAGATCACGCCTCTGCATGCCCCAATAGGGGCTTAGCTTGCAGCTGCTGCCAACTCGCAGTAAAAGTACTGTGGATAGGCGGCAAGCGATTATGTCAGGAAAGCCTGAACCTTTGAGAAAACACATTGGGCGCAACACGTGAGGTAGGCGGTGATGTAATTACGCTGGGTGAAGCTAGGCAGAGCTGTGAAGTCCTGAGATTACTGAGATTACTAAGACATGCCTTTTTTTACTTCTTAAATGTGAGTGTATTATACATTTAAATGCAAACTATTATTAGCGATCTGCACTATGGTTTCTTCCTCTTGCTTTCTATATGAATGGCACCAGGCAGGGAGCTGCGGACAGGGATCTATCAGCCAGTGGAGCTGTGCCACTATCATACTGCAAAGGTCTAGCTAAGCAGGTGAGAGGATACCCTTATGTGGGGTGAAGGGCACTGCGGCGGTCAAAGTCAAGATTCTCATGGTGCATGGGACTGCACTATTTACGGGAAATAGACATTCCTTATTGTATGGACTTTTATGAAAAGATGACTCATTCTGACTGATTATATTCTTCTTTGTGTTATTCTTTTTGAGATTGATGGTCACTTATATGATTTATGCGCTTCATTTAGACTCCTTTCACACTGAAGCACTGCTAAAAAAAAAAGACCCGTTTTGTAGCGTTTTGGAAGCGCTTTTAAATGCGATTTGAAAGCGCTGCCCATTCATTTTAATGGGCAGGGGAATTCTTGGAGTGCTTTTTTTAGTTCTCCAAACACATCCCAAAGATGCTGCTTGCAGGACTTTTTCTACTGCCCCGCAAGCGCACTGCCCCATAGTGAGAGCACCTATTTAAATGAATGGGAGGCGGTTTTCAGGCACTTTTCCAACACTATTTTTAGCGCTAAAATGCCTGAAAACTGCCTCAGTGTGAAAGGGATCTTATTGAAGGATAGCGCTGCTCTTTTGTGAGATTATACATCAGGAAAGGCTCCGCAATAGTGCAGATGGAGTTCTGAAGCACACGCGTATGCGCATGGGTCGGCTGAGAAAGGGCCAAGCAGATGTGCACAGATGTGTGTAGATGCACGCGCATTTGAAGGCGCGCCCATCACCAACACTGGTGCCAAACGGCCTATTTAAATGGAGCTTCTGCACTGGCTAATTGCTGTTTGGTCTACAGCACTCTGTTTGTGTGTTCCTGATTCCTGTGTTTGACCTCTGATCTTGACCCGACTTGCCCCTGACTATTCGCGTCTGCTACCTGCCCTGACCCTTGGCTTGTCCCCTAATTCTGCCTCTGCCTGCAGCTCCTGTTTGATAATTCCTCCGCTGCCGACATTGCTTGTGACCTGACTATCCTGCTGTCTGCCGTCTATGCCTGATCTGCCCGCCCGTTACCGACCCGGCTTGTCTGCCCTGCATCCAGCTCTTCTAGCCTGCTACAGCTCCTTCAGTCCAGCTCATCAGCTTCGGGCTTCTGCTTCCTGTTGTGCAACCACAGTTAGTGGTGTCACTAGGGTTGGTGTCACCTGGTGCGGTAAAACATGGTGTCACCCCCAATGGATGGAGCCGGGATGGAATGGGGGGAGGGTTGATGGAGCAGGGATGGGATCAGGGGGATGGATGGAGCTGGGATGGGATAGGGGGATGGATGGAGCTAGGAGGGGATGGGGGGTGGATGGAGCTGGCAGGGGATGGGGGGTGGATGGAGCAGGGATAAGATTGGGGGGATGGATATAGCTGGTATGGGATGGGGGTGGATGCAGCAGGAATGGGATCGGGGAGATGGTTGGAGCTGGGATGGGATCTTTGATTTTGGGGGGTGGGGGTTAAAGGATATGTGCTAGGGGGCACTTTGGAAGGGGTGAGGAATTGTGCTGGGGGGTTATCACAAAGACTTAACAATCCCCCATTGTGATAGAATGGGTAGGTGACAGCTCTTCTTTATTGATTTCTCCCCTGCCCTCCACTGCAGCTATTCAAGCACAGGTTGTGATTGATTAGCTGCTTCCCTGACTACAGTAGCCAAATGTGATGAAATACACACTGTTTCTGGGCCCATTAGTTGCAGTGGAGATCAGGGAAACATATGTTCCCTGGGATTCTCCTGCTATAAATTTTACTGTATTTAACCAATGTCCTGGGCTCTCTGGAGAAAAGGGAAAGCCAGGGAACCACCCCAGGCCCTGGAGGATAGGGGGGGGGGGGAGGGCACATTTGGAGCAATGTAAAAGTAATCAGGCTGCACTAAAGTCAAAGAAGAATGCATGTTCTACCCCGGATTACCAGGGAGACTGGGAACCAGCGCTCTGGCCCAATTTGAAATGTAGCATCAATCCTCTGATACAATAAAGCTAGCTATTCCTTAACATCTTTTGGAACAATTCTTAATTGACTACGTAGCAGGAACATGCTAACACGTTTCGGCCAAATCCTTACTCATGGCCAAAATGCGTTGGAATGTTGCTGCTGTACTCTGCTATGTAGCCTATAAAGAATTGTTCCAATGGATATCACAGAGTAGCCGGCTTCATTGATCCAGGTGACTTTAGAGCCTCTGAAAAAATTAAAAAATGAAAGCCAAGAGTGATCTGTAAAAATCAATACCAAGCTTGTTTTAACCCCTTGAATCCCAGGATGTTTAAAAACGTATTTTGATAGATAAGGCATTAATTTGTAAAATCTGAGTACAGCATTTTGCCTAGTACTGGGGCACCAGCTGGTTTCCAGCTCATCTCCAGCAATAATGAGTAAAGTCTAGATCAGGGGTCTCCAAACTTTATAAACAAAGGGCCACTTTACTCTCCTTCAAACTTTAGGGGAGGGGGGGTAGACTGTGGCCAATCGGAGAGAAAAATGTCCTGGCATCAGCGGGAGTGAACAATGCCCCATCAATGGTATTATTACAATACCCCATTGTTGGTATCAGTGGAAGAGATACATTAAAGCCCCATCATTATGGTCAGTGGGAGGAATAGTTCCCTATGATTGGTATCAGTGGGAGGAATAGTGCTCCATCTTTGGTATCAGTGGGAGGAATAGTGCCCCATCATTGGTGTCAGTGGGAGGAATAGTGGCCAATCGTTGGTATCAGTGGGAAGAATAGTGCCCCATCATTGGTGTCAGTGGGAGGAATAGTGCCCCATCATTGGTATCAGTGGGAGGAATAGTGCCCCATCATTAGTGTCAGTAGGAGGAATAGTGCCACATTATTGGTATCAGTGGAAGGAATAGTGTCCCATCATTGATATCAGTGGGAGGAATAGTGCCCCATCATTGGTACCAGTGGGATGAATAGTGCCCCATCATTGGTATCAGTGGTAGGAATAGTGCCCCATCATTGGTGTCAGCTCAGTGGGAGGAATAGTCTCCCATCATCTGTGTCAGTGGCAAGAATAGTGCCTGATCTATGGTGTCAGTGGCAGGAACTATGCGCCACTGATGCCAATGGTGGAGGGAATAATGGCCCAAGGGCCAGATAAAAGCAGGCGAAGGGCCGTATCTGGCCCCTGGGCCGCAGTTTGGAGACAACTGATCTAGGCTGTTTTGCCTGAATGGACAGTGAACCCATTTTGACCCGTGTGTGGTACAAGTGCTTATAAGAAATAATATTCAATATTTCTGTCCTCACAGATATTCACTTTAAATGACTACTAGAAAGTGTCTCTGTGTGATAAAAGAAAGTTTAATCCTTAGTGACTTCCATGCATGAATTGTCCTCAACTTTTTTTTTCTTTTCATTTCCATTTCTTTGATGTCGCACGCCACGCAACCAATCACACTGTCATTCCGCTACACGTTCATGCTTCCATGCATTTAAAACACGCATTAAGAAAGGCCGAAAAACGGTTACAGTAGGTGAAATTCATGAAGCCATTTAAATGCAGCACAACGGGAGAGTGATGGATGGATATGGAGCCAATATTCTGATGTAATATTCTGTGTTGATACAATTCTTAGGGGGAATAAGTAGACTCCAATATGGTAAAGATGATGATAGAGCCATGATATGTTGATTATGGGGGGGGGGGGGGGGGGGGATATTATATATACAGCAGGAAAAATAAGTATTTAACATATCACCATTTTTCTAGGTAAATACACTATATCACCAAAAGTATTGGGACGCCTGCCTTTACACGCACATGAACTTTAATAGCATCCCAGTCTTAGTCCGTAGGGTTCAATATTGAGTTGGCCCACCCTTTGCAGCTATAACAGCTTCAACTCTTCTGGGAAGGCCGTCCACAAGGTTTAGGAGTGTGTCTATGGGAATGTTTTTACCATTCTTCCAGAAGAGCATTTGTGAGGTCAGGCACTGATGTTGGGCGAGAAGGCCTGGCTTGTAGTCTCCGCTCGTCCCAAAGATGTTCTATCGGGTTGAGGTCAGGACTCTATGAAGGCCAGTCAAGTTTCTCCACCCCAAACTCGCTCATCCATGTCTTTATGGACCTTGCTTTGTGCGCTGGTCCAAATCATTTGGTGGAGGGGGGATTATGGTGTGGGGGGAGGGGGGATTATGCTGTGGGGTTGTTTTTTCAGGGGTTGGGGCTTGGCCCCTTAGTTCCAGTGAAGGGAACTCTTAAGGCGTCAGCATACCAAGACATTTTGGACAATGTCATGCTCCCAACTTTGTGGGAACAGTTTGGGGATGGCCCCTTCCTGTTCCAATATGACTGTGCACCAGTGCACAAAGCAAGGTAAATTTATTTAATAGCATGTACAAAATCCTTTGTTGGTAATGACAGCTGCAAGACACCTCCGGTATGGAGAAACTAGACGCATGCTTTGCTCAGGTGTGATTTTGGCACATTCTTCCACACAAACAATCTTCAAATATTGAAGGTTCCATGAATCTTGAAGGTTCCGTGAGCCTCTTCTATGAACTCCCCCTGGAAGTGGTGACCCAGGGGTGCTCTTGGTAGCACTATGGGTTTGGGATCCCACAGTGAGAACAAGCACTAGGGTGAGATTCCGCATAGGCAAGACCTTTTGGCCAAGACTGGGCCTGGTCATTGTCTTGTTATTGATACTTTAAAAGAGAAGTATGGGAATCAGTTTTTTTCTTTTTGTAGAATCATACTTACCTAGGTGGATTCAGCATCGGATCGAAGTCACCTGCCGGCTCTAACACTGAGAACCGAGCAATTAAACACTGTTGATCGGTTGGTTTTTCACAGCTCCCTGAGCAGAGAGTCAGTGACTGTCAGTCACTGGCTCTCTGCTCTGCCCTGCTCTGCTCTGAAGGGGGTGGGAGTGGTTGACTCAGGCTCTCATTGGCTCACTGAGAGGCTGAACCTGATGCTGGTCCAGGCATGTGGGCGGATCCTGACTGGGCCTGGACTGGCTCGGTGACGTCAGTAGACAGTGGACTTCAGCCCGCTGTCTCCTGAAAACAGGTCACAGGAGTGCAGAACCAACTGCTTTCCCCGTACTTCTCCTTTAATTTACTCTTCTCACTGAATGTCAGTGCAATGATCTTTTGCGTCTTTTTCAGTCAGGATTGTAAGGTATGGTTCTTCACGCCTATCCTGATGATCCTTCCTCCCCTGCCTTGGGGGAGTCTCCCTTGGGAGATCCCCTCACCTACTTACTCATTGGTCAATTTGGGCTGATCATGAGGATCAGCGACCACCGGGTCTTTTAGCTACGGGTCTGCGTTCCAGGGAGTCATGAGGAGACGATATGACACACCCTTGTGCACTTGGGCTGATCATGAGGATCAGCGACCACCGGGTCTTTTAGCTACGCTAATGGTCTGCGTTCCAGGGAGTCATGAGGAGACCATATGGCACACCCTTGTGCACTTTTTTGTGTGTGTTCACATGCACTTTGGTGTTTTGTTATTGCGAACCGCACAGTGGGCTCAGAGATAACAACTTACAACCAGTAGTGGTCCTCTTACTGTGCAATTTGCATATATTCTTTTGAATGAGTTGGGTTTTAATAAGATGCTAAATGCAGGAATGGCAAACGTATTCAGCCTTATGTAACATAACATTTTCTCGATTGTGGAATTCCAACTACCATTCTTGAGTTGTACAGTAATGGAATTGCAGCAAGCCAACGTCATCAGCCCTGCTATTCATTCCCAAAGCAATTTTCCAAACAATCATGTTAATATGTGGAATTTTTCTCCAACTAAAAGTATGGGGGGGGGGGGGGTATAGAGATCTGAAAGAATGCAATCAGAGCCTCCTCACTTCATGTTCTCCACCAGTCTTAGAGAAGGTTTATTTAATAGCTACATGAAAAAGTTTCTGATCAGCAGAGGATTACGCTCACGCTAACATCCACATGGTGGCTGGCGGGTCTATGACAGTAATCATTACGTGGCGGTATGGGTAAACTCATGGAAGCTATTACCTTGGAAGAAGATAGATGGACACTCTTTAGGTCTTCCTTCACAATTATTCCACAGATCAGAAAGTCAGAAGCTAGTCAATAAGGAGGCTTATCGGAGCATGAAATAGCATCACCAGTGACATTTTTGCATAAAGAAGAGGGGATCTTAAATCAAGGATAGCTGAGCTCATGACAAGTAAATTGTGCATTTAAAAATTAGACTGTTCTTGAAAAGGCAACAATGTAATGTAAATAAAATGATTCTTAAAGGGAAACTTTGTAATGCTTAGATATGTGGGTGCAAATAATAAGTATGGAGTATGTAATCTTGTGCTAGTGTTTTAAAGTCCTTTTTTTCTATGTATCGTTTTTAGTTATACACAATATGTGGTTGAACATCTGTGGAACTCCCCCTCCAAAAAAATGGGTTCAGATGTTTCCAGTAAAGGGCACTGTTAAAGGATAACTAAACCTTCGTCTTTTTTTTTTTTTTTTTTTTCTAAATAACAAATATGTCATACTTACCTCCTCTATGCAGTTGGTTTTGCACAGTGTGGCCCCGATCCTAGACATGTGCGATTCGTTTTGTACGAATCTAAAATTTGTACGAATTTCCGTAAATTCTTACATTCGGGAGGATCCAAAATACGAATTGCTATGCTTCCGAATTTTGTACAAAATACAAAATTTCGTTTACGAATTTCAGATCCAAATTCCGTTACAACGGAAACGTGACTGGTGTTTTGCTGACCAATCAGAGGTTTTCTTCTGCTGCTAAGTGAGGGTTGGGAAAAATTACCTTTTTTAATATGGGAGTGGGAGACTGGTACTGGTAGTCGATGGGAGACTCAGAATTGGACAAAATAAGAATGTTTGTTAATTCCGATTATTCGTTATGATGAAGTTAAAAACCCGGGAAGTCAGCACAGCACAGGGATGGTGGGAGCCCCTCATAATGAGCACAGCACAGGGATGGTGGGAGCCCCTCATAATGAGCACAGCACAGGGATGGTGGGAGCCCCTCATAATGAGCACAGCACAGGGATGGTGGGAGCCCCTCATAATGAGCACAGCACAGGGATGGTGGGAGCCCCTCATGATGAGCACAGCACAGGGATGGTGGGAGCCCCTCATAATGATAAATTCATCATAACGAATGTTCGTAATTGTTACAAAAAGTTAACAAACCTAACAAAAATTCGTATTTCGTATGAATCCAAATTCGAAAATCTGAAACCAAATACGAATTAACGGCTAATACGAAACGGAACGAAACAAATTTATTGACGGCGCACATGTCTACCCGATCCTACTCTTCTCGGGTCCCTCAGTGGCGCTCCTGGCTCCTCCTCTTCTCAAATGTTGGAGAAGCGATCTCATGCAGGCACGCACCTGTGCGTCTATTGACACAGACAGCAGGACTCGGCCCCGCCCCCTCCGGGTCCCGCGCCATTGAATTTGATTAACAGCAGCGGGAGCCAATGGCTGCGCTGCTGTCAATCTATCCAATCAGGACCCGAGACATAGGCTGGAGCTGGTTTGCTTGATCTGTGCGCTGGAAAGACCGGGCTTAGGTGACTAAAAGGGGGTGTTGGGGGTCTGGGGGGTGCTGCACTATAAAAGTTTTTTCACCTTAATGAATAGAATACATTAGGGTGAAAAACCACAAAGGTTTACAACTTCTTTAATACTACAGCATCCAAGACATTGTAGACACTTGTGCTCTTCCAGCGGTTGTGGTAACAGTTGGGAAAGACCCTTTTATGCTTCAGCATGACCCTAACCCTCTAACCCTAACCTTCCAACCCTAACCTTTTAACCCTAAAACTAAACTCCTAGCCCTAATCCCTAACCTGTAACCCTAACCTGTAACTCTATCACATGACAAAGTGTACAAAGCCAGCTAAAAAAAGACATGGGGGTAGATTTACCAAAACTGGAGAGTGCAAAATTTGGTGCAGCTGTGCATGGTAGCCAATTAGCTTCTAACTTCAGCTTGTTCAATTAAGGTTTGACAAAAAAAAACTGGAAGCTGATTGGTTTCTATACACAGTTGCACCTGATTTTGTACGCTCCAGTTTTAGTACATCAACCCCACACTATAATGAGTTTGGTGTTATCAGGAAGGGACATGCCAGTAGACAACATGGTCCCTCTGGACGGACTTCTGTGCCTCTTCACAGCCTAATTCATAATTCCTCTCATAAATGTAGGAATTTGGATAATACTTATGCGCATAGGCGCGCGCAGTCATGCACATACATGTGCGCAGTCACATGCACTTGTGACAGATGTTGCCACCAAATGGGCTATTTAAACAGTGGCAGTGCTCAGATTTAATGCCGCTTTGTCTTCAGCCTCCCCTGTATCCTGTGACCCCATGATTCTGCATCCTGATTCCAGTTGCTGACCCGGCTTGTCTGACTACTCTCTGAACTCCGCCTTGTTCCCCGGCTTGTCTTTGACCACTACTTCTGCCTGCTCCATTTGCTTCTGTTCCACTGATTGGTTTCTGACCCGGCTTGTACCTTGACCACGTTCTTGCCTGCTCCTCTGTACCTGATCCGTCCTGCCAGTGTATGATCCAGCCTGCCTGACTCTGCTAATCTTCCTGTGGTTTCCAGTATTTGCCTTACATGCTGCTGTGCTTGCTGTTCTACAGTCTGCTACTGGTGTATGCCTCACCTGCCCGCTGTCGCCAGTACCAGCCTGCTTCATTCTGCACCAGCCTGCCTGCTTCACTGAAGACTACTGAGGACTTCTCCTGCCTGGTGTGGATTCACGCTCTGCTAGTAGCAAGACCTACAGGCACTTCTGTTCACACCATCAGCATAGTTGCCAACAGTCCCGATTTTCCCGGGACTATCCCGATTTTGGGACCCTCGTCCCGATTTAATCATGTCCTGGGTGTTTTCTCGAATTTTTGGGATTGTCCTGAGAAAATCGTGAGTGTTTTTGTAAAAAAACGGCAACGGCTCCACAAAGATGGCCGCCGTCGCCCCACGAGTGAGTCAATGAGTTGTTTCCCCTTGTGTTCAGTGCAGGGGAGAGGGGCAGCCAATCGGCTTCTCTCTTCAGTGTACAAATAGAAAATTCTATTGTACACTGAAGTCTATTGGCTACAGGGATTGGCGATCCCTCCCCCCTCTCCACTGAACACAAGGAAATCCTCCCTCCACTCTGCCCCGTGTGTGACAGTGTCTCGTCTTTGACGAGAAGAGAGGGGGGGCCGCTGGGGAGCAGCCACTCATGAGTCACTGTGACAGAGAGAGAACTTACTACAGACACGCTTCCTGCGCTACTCTGCATACTGGCTAGTTGGTAATGTGCCCCCTGAGGTGCCCCATGCCCCAATGTGCCATGTGCTATGTGCCCCGATGAGCCCCATAATGTGCCATGTGCCATAATGTGCCCTGATGTGCTATGTGCCCTGACGTGCCCCATGCCCTGATGTGCTATGTGCCCCATAATGTGCCCTGATGTGCCCCATAATGTGCCATGTGCCCTGACGTGCCCCGTTCCCTGACGTGCTATGTGCCCTGATGTGCTATGTGCCCTGATGTGCTATGTGCCCTGACGTGCCCCGTGCCCTGACGTGCTATGTGCCCTGATGTGCTATGTGCCCTGATATGCTATGTGCCCTGATGTGCTATGTGCCCTGACGTGCTATGTGCCCTGATGTGCCCCGTGCCCTGACGTGCTATGTGCCCTGATGTGCTATGTGCTCTGATGTGCTATGTGCCCTGACGTGCCCCATGCCCTGATGTGCTATATGCCCTGATGTGCTTTGTGCCCTGATGTGCTATATGCCCTGATGTGCCCTGATGTGCTATATGCCCTGATGTGCCCTGATGTGCTATATGCCCTGATATGCTATGTCCCCTGATGTGCTATATGCCCTGATGTGCCCTGACGTGCTATGTGCCCTGATATGCTATGTGCCCTGATGTGCTATGTGCCCTGACGTGCTATGTGCCCTGATGTGCCCCGTGCCCTGACGTGCTATGTGCCCTGATGTGCTATGTGCTCTGATGTGCTATGTGCCCTGACGTGCCCCATGCCCTGATGTGCTATATGCCCTGACATGCTATGTGCCCCATAATGTGCCCTGATGTGCCCCATAATGTGCCATGTGCCCTGACGTGCCCCGTGCCCTGATGTGCTATATGCCCTGATGTGCCCTGTGCCCCATAATGTGCCCTGATGTGCCCCATAATGTGCCATGTGCCCTGATGTGCCATAATGTGCCCTGATGTGCCCCATAATGTGCCATGTGCCCTGATGTGCCATAATGTGCCCTGATGTGCCCCATAATGTGCCATGTGCCCTAATTTTTCCATAATGTGCCCTGATGTGCCCCGTGCCCTGATGTGCTATGTGCATGGGCGTCCGCACCATAGGGCAAGGGGGGTCATTTTCCCCCCCCTGGAATCTGTGTGTTAAAAATCCCTGTCTTGGCTTGCAACGGCCGCCACGGCCGCATCCGCGGCAGCCGTGGTGTTTTTTCTAAAGCCTGGCTCAGCTGCTGCTGGGGCTGTCTTTTCAGACTACATGCACCTGCTGTGCCGTGCGTGACCGTCCCTCCCTGGCTCCCTCCTTACCCCTGGCCGAGCATCTGATTGGCTCTGCCGCTCGAGCCTCTGCCGCTCGATTGGCTGCTGCTGCCTCTGCCTTTGTAAAATATGTTGTGCCTGCCTGCTGCTATGCCGATCCGGCCGGCGCGGCGCCGGCTCCTCCCACAGGTCACAGCTGCGTGAGTCGTGACCTGTGCCCGGGAAGACAGGGAATACCCTGCCTGAGTGACTGCCAGTGCCTGGACTATCCTATCCTACCCTGAAGAACCACAGGTAACAGCAGTGCCTGTATACCACTATGTACAATTTTTTTGGTATTTCAATACAACTGGAACTGTTGTGGCCATATTTTGATCTTGATGGAAACAGCTATACAGACTGTATTATACAGTCTGTATAGCTGTTTTCATCAAGATCAAAATATGGCCACAACACAATGGCGGCCCGTGCATTAAGGGCGCACGGGAGCGCCGCCCCCTCTCTCCTGCCACCCCTCTATCACCTATAGATAGATTCATGCATTGCATGAATCTATCTATGGCCGCCGCTGCCACCCCTTACTCAGGCACCCGGCCCCTTTTCAGGCGCAGGACGCCTGAATTACATCGGCGGGGGGTGTTTAAGCACCTGATTAGAGCCATAGGCTCTAATAGGCGTCAAAAATGGTGACCTACAAGCGCCATGCTTGGCGCTCGCAGGTCACTCAGCTGTGTTAGAAAAGCGAATGACTATTCACTTTCCTAACACTAAACCGCCTCTCCGCCAATCATGATGGGCACACTGGCAACATATGATGGGCACACTGGCAGCGTTTGATGGCACAGTGGCTGCTATTGATGGAACACTGGCAGCGTTTGATGGCACTTTGGCAGCATTTGATGGCACACTGGCAGCGTTTGATGGCACACTGGCAGCGTTTGATGGCACACTGGCAGCGTTTGATGGCACTTTGGCAGCGTTTGATGGCACACTGGCAGCGTTTGATGGCACACTGGCAGCGTTTGATGGCACACTGGCAGCGTTTGATGGCACTTTGGCAGCGTTTGATGGCACACTGGCAGCATTTGATGGCACACTGGCAGCGTTTGATGGCACACTGGCAGCGTTTGATGGCACACTGGCAGCGTTTGATGGCACAGTGGCTGCGTTTGATGGCACAGTGGCAGTGTTTGATGGTACAGTGGCTGCGTTTGATGGCACAGTGGCAGCGTTTGAAGGCACAGTGGCAGCGTTTGATGGCACAGTGGCAGCGTTTTGATGGCACATTGGCAGCGTTTGATGGCACAGTGGCAGCGTTTGATGGCACAGTGGCAGCGTTTTGATGGCACATTGGCAGCGTTTGATGGCACAGTGGCAGCGTTTGATGGCACTGTGGCAGCGTTTGGCACACTGGCAGTGTTTGGCACAGTGGCAGCGTTTGGCACAGTGGCAGCATTTGATGGGCACAGTGGCTGCAATTGATGATTTTTTTTAAACATTTTTTGCGCCCCCCCAAAAACTTTTAGCACCAGCCGCCACTGCCATAACAGATGTTTTGCAATATAAAAAGATGTACATTCTCTAGGCTTGAAAGATATATGTGTTATATAAGAGATCATTCAGCTCCACATTGTATTGGAAGTTGCTCAGGCCAGGCGTACCAGTCCATATAAATATAGCCTAGAGAATGTACATCTTTTTATGTTGCAAATTTGCAATGTATAGCAATACATGACGATCTGTTATGACCATATTTTGATCATGATGAAAACAGCCTTTACATTACTTTACTAAATTTTTTTGTGGTTTTTAAAAAGTCTTGTTATTGTTATTACAGCCCATTCTCCAGGTTTCCTCCACAAGACTGAAAATGTTTCAGTACTCACTATAACTCCACCATGCCATCTATGTTATGGTCTCTCTCGCCCTCCCGCCTCTATCCTCCTCCACCACTGTCATCAGTGAACAGCGGAGACCGGGAGGAAGCACAGCTCAGGACGGAGGGCGGGAAGAGGAGCTGGCGGAACAAACTTTTTATGTTAAACCGCTGGTGATTGGTTGCTAGCACACAGGGTGGTTCTAAGCAACCAATCACCAGCTTGCTAATATGAAAAGTCACTCTGCCAGCTCCCGCCCTATGTCCATAACTGTGCTGCCTCCCAGCCTCTGCTGTGGAAACAGGTAGGGGGGAGGTTACTGCTATAGGGTAAAGGAGGGACAGAAGACACCACTGTGTGTGTGTGGGGGGGGGAGGTGATGTGAACGGGGCAGAGGACACTGTTATGGGCACAGGGTCACCTCCCTAGCAGTGTCCTGTAGCACCCTTCATATCACCCCCCCCCCGATCCCTGCATTCTTGAGCGCAACCCACTCCTAAACTCTGCATTCTGAGCATATCACACCCCTAAACCCTGCATTCTGAGTGCAACGCACTCCTGATCCCTGCATTCTATACTCAATTCACTCCTGATCCCTGCATTCTGAGCACAATGCACTCCTGATCCCTGCATTCTGAGCACAATGCACTCTTGATCCCTGCATTCTGAGCGCAATGCAGTCCTGATTCCTGCAATCTGTGCACAATGCACTCCTGATACCTGCATTCTGAGCACAATGCAGTCCTGATTCCTGCATTCTGAGTGCAACGCACTCCTGATCCCTGCATTCTATACTCAATTCACTCCTGATCCCTGCATTCTGAGCACAATGCAGATTGATTCCTGCATTCTGAGCGCAATGCACTCCTGATCCCTGCATTCTGAGCACAATGCACTCCTGATCCCTGCATTCTGAGCGCAATGCAGTCCTGATTCCTGCAATCTGTGCACAATGCACTCCTGATACCTGCATTCTGAGCACAATGCAGTCCTGATTCCTGCATTCTGAGTGCAACGCACTCCTGATCCCTGCATTCTATACGCAATTCACTCCTGATCCCTGCATTCTGAGCACAATGCAGACTGATTCCTGCATTCTGAGCGCAATGCACTCCTGATCCCTGCATTCTGAGCGCAATGCAGTCCTGATTCCTGCATTCTGAGCTCAATGCAGTCCTGATCCCTGCATTCTGAGAGCAATGCACTCCTGATCCCTGCATTCTTTGAGCAACGCACTCCTGAACCCTGCATTCTGAGTTTATATCTTGTGCTGTGGGTTTATATCTTGTGTTGTGGGTTTATATCTTGTGCTGTGGTTTTATAGCTGGTGGTGCTGTTTTTCTAGTGCTCTGGATCTTTATCTTGTGCAGTGAATCTATATCTGGTGCTGTGGGGTTATTTCAAGTGCTGTGGATCTGGTGCCGTGGGGTTATATCTATAGTGCTGGTGCTGTGGCAAGTCTTTTGGGTGCAATCTAGTGATGTAGCCAGGTGATAAGTAGAGTACTTAATGATCCCCATTTCTTTTTAGAAATGGATATCCGCAAATTTTTTTCAAAACGCAAATTGGATGATGTAGAATCTGATAAGGGAGCAACACAAGAATCTAGACATGGCGAACAAGAGGCAGAATCAAGTACAAGCAGTTCTGCAGGTCCAGTTCCAGCTCCAACAGAATGTAGCCATGTTGATGCTCCTGTTGATGCTCCTGTAAATGACATTGGATTTTATTTGAATTCATCCACAAAACTAACGGATGACCTTAAATACAATCTGCTAATAAATACATATAATCCACCAGAAAATTATGACTTTAAGAAAGATTCAACCGGACCACGCTTTTTCCGTCAGGTGTGGATTAATCAATATTCACCTTGGCTTAGCTACTCTCCACAACTGAAAGGTGCGATTTGCAAGTATTGTACAGTTTTTCCACAGCCAGTTCATCGTGGGATACAAGGAGCATTCATAACTAGGCCTTTCACAAAATATAAAGATTTCCATGAAGGTGCACGGAACCATGTTTCAACGTCTTGGCATAAAAATGCACAAGTGGATGCAACAAATTTTTTGGAGATCAGGAAGAAACCTGAAACAAGTATTGTTTGTCAAATAGACAGCGCTGTGAAAAGGCAAGTTGAAGAAAATCGGAAAAAGTTATTTCCAATTTTGTCTACTATCTTATTTTGTGGAACACATGACATTGCTTTACGTGGGAAACAAAGTACAACTGGAAACGTGCAAAGTCTGTACCAATTTCGCATTGAAGCAGGAGATGTGATCCTAAAGAACCATCTTGAAAATGCACCAGTTAATGCACGTTATACATCAGTTCGTGTTGAAAATGAATTGATTAGACTATGTGAAGAAACATTACGAGAAGATCTGGTATCCTTAGTCAACATGTCAAATGGGTTTTCTATAATTGCTGATGAAAGTGCTGACATTTCTGGAAAAGAACAGATGTCACTTGGAGTACGTTTTGTAGACACAAGCAGCACCGTAGCTGTCATCAGAGAAGAATTCCTTGGATTTGCAACCTTAAAAGAAATGGATGCCATCTCAATTGCAAATATGATTATGGAAACATGTTCTAAATTTGGATTAAACTTAGAAAAACTCTATGGCCAAGGATATGATGGATGCTCTACAATGGCAGGAAAAGAAGGTGGCGTTCAAGCCATAATAAAGAGAAAATATCCTAAAGCTGCTTTTGCTCACTGTGCTGCACATAAACTCAATTTGGTTGTTAATGACCTGAATGCTGTTCCTGATATACGGAATTCTATTGGCACAGTGAAAGCCATCATTAAGTTTTTCCGTGAGAGTCCAAAAAGAAGATCTCTTATTCCTAATGTGCCATTGCTGAGTGAAACAAGGTGGACAGCCAAATACAAAAGCATTCGAATTTTTAGCTCAAACTTTGAAGATATTTTTAATCAATTAGGCTTACTGGTCACTACAGCATCAGGGAAAACACGTCAGGATGCATATCAATTGCAATGTTCTTCAAGCACAGTGAGCTTCCTCTTTTGCTTGACCATCATTTCAAATTACTCATCAAGATTGGAATCAGTAAGCCAGGCTCTCCAAGCTGTTCAGCTTGATATTCTCAACGTGTGTAATCACGTGCAAGACCTTCTGACTGTGTTCCGCGATCACAGAGAAAATGCAGAAGAACAATTTAAGGAAATTTTTTCAAATGTTCAAACAATGGCAGAAAAATTGAACATCGAACTTTGTGTTCCCAGACAGTGTGGCAGGCAAGTATTTCGTTCTAATTTTGGTTCCTCTTCTGTGGAAGAATACTATCGCCAGTCTATCTATGTGCCATACATGGACTCAATCATTGCATCATTAGAAAGCCGATTTGGCAATGAAAACAAGAAAAATTTCAGTCTGTTCTCACTTTACCCAAAACAAATGGCAAAAATGACACTTGAGCAATACAAATGCCATATTGCAGACATCAAAGAAATTTACGGCATTGAAAACCTGGAAGCCGAAGCAGTCACATGGTTTGAGATCTGGTCAACGAAGGATGAGCAGTTTGACAATGGATTTCTGGATTTGCTAAACCACACAGATTTTTTTCCGTCAGTCCAGCAAGCAATTCTCATTGCTCTCACATTACCAGTGACCACTTGTACAGTGGAAAGGTCTTTCAGCACAATGAGAAGGGTGAAAACCTGGCTGAGATCGACAATGGCAGATGATCGCTTATCTGGTTTGTGCATGATGAGCATACATAGAGCAAAAATTGCTGAAAACAAACAACAGTTGATTGACAAAGTAATTGATAAATTTGCACAGGACCACAGACGTTTACAGTTTCTTTTTAGAGATCACTAACCAGTGAACAAAAATTGTACAAAAAAAATACTCTTTGAAAAATGTGATTGTTAAATTTAAGCAAGAGTGCAGATGTTTGCAGTTAAAGTTTATACGTTTTATTTTCAAATTTGGATGATAACAGGTATTTATTTCTAAATATATATATGTGTGTATATATTTAAGTTAATACATTCCAAAATAAATACATTTATCATATATTTTATTTGTACTTTGTTAACACCAAATGCAGATTCTACATGTGTTTTCTTTTTATAACTCACTTGTAGTGCCTTGATCATGTGTGTATAAATAATTTGGTGCATTCAATAGTGTAAATATAAAAATTATGCCCCCCCCTGAAAAAAGTTCTGCGGACGCCCATGGCTATGTGCCCCATAATGTGCCATGTGCCCTGATGTGCCCTGATGTGCCATGTGCCCCATAATGTGCCATGTGCCCTGATGTGGCCCATAATGTGCCATGTGCCCTGATGTGCCCCCTAATGTGCCATGTGCCCTGATGTGCCCCCTAATGTGCCATGTGCCCTGAAGTGCCCCCTAATGTGCCATGTGCCCTGATTTTTCCATAATGTGCCCTGATGTGCCCCGTGCCCTGATGTGCTATGCGCCCCGTGCCCTGATGTGCCATGTGCCCCATGCCCTGATGTGCCATGTGCCCTGATGTGCCCCATAATGTGCCATGTGCTCTGATGTGCCATGTGCCCTGATGTGCCCCATAATGTGCCATGTGCCCTGATTTTTCCATAATGTGCCCTGATGTGCCCCGTGCCCTGATGTTCTATGTGCCCTGATGTGCCATGTGCCCTGTGCCCTGATGTGCCATGTTCCCTTATGTGCCCCAAAATGTGCCATGTGCCCTGATGTGCCCCGTGCCCTAATGTGCCATGTGCCCTGATGTACCCGGTGCCCTGATGTGCCCCATGCCCTGATGTGCTATGTGCCCTGATGTGCCCCATAATGTGCCATGTGCCCTGATGTGCCATAATGTGCCCTGATGTGCTATGTGCCCTGATGTGCCCCGTGCCCTGATGTGCTATATGCCCTGATGTGCTTTGTGCCCTGATGTGCTATATGCCCTGATGTGCCCTGATGTGCTATATGCCCTGATGTGCCCTGATGTGCTATATGCCCTGATATGCTATGTCCCCTGATGTGCTATATGCCCTGATGTGCCCTGATGTGCTATGTGCTCCGTGCCCTGATGTGCTGTGCCCCGATCTCCTATGCCCTGATGTGCCCCATGACCTGATGTGCCTTGTGGCCCGGTGCCCCGTGCCCTGATGTGCCCCGATGTCCTGTGCCTCAATGTCGTGTGCCCTGATGTGCTGTGTCCTGATGTGCTGTGCCCTATACGCTGATGTGCTGGGCTCTGTACCTTGATGTGTTGTGCCCTGATGTGCCCTACATGCTGATGTGCTGGGCTCTGTACCCTGATGTGCTGTGCCCTGTACCCTGATGTGGCCTGGTGTGCTGTACCCTGATATGCTGTGCACTGATGTGCCTTGTATCCTGATGTGCCTTGTGCCCTGATGTGGCCTGATGTACCGTACCCTGATGTGTTGTGCCCTGGGCCGGTCTGGATGAAGTCCAGGGCCACATTTTTGTCCCAGTCCAGCCCTGGCCCCCTCCCCCATATCACCACCATACCTGCCCCCCCTCCCCCCATATCACCACCATACCTGCACCCGCCTCCCCCCACAACACCATGCCTGCATCCCCCTCCCCCCATGCCTGCACCCCCTCCGGCCTTGTACACCACCATGCCTACACCCCCTCCGGCCTAGTCACTACCATGCCTGCACCCCCTCCGGCCTAGTCACCACCATGCCTGCACCCCCTCCGGCCTAGTCACAACCATGCCTGCACCCCCTCCGGCTTAGTCACCACCATGCCTGCACCCCCCAGGTCACCATCATGTCTGCACCCCCAAATCACCACCCTGTCTCCACCCTTCCCCAAGTCAGCATGTAACACCCCAAGTCACCATGCCTCCACCCACACACCTCTCTCCCCTTGTCACCACTCTTGAGGAGATGTAGCTAGACTGTAGCCAACACTCCATCTGCAGCCAACACTCTGCTGGGGACACCTGACGTAAGAGGTACTGTACTGGGAATGCCTGATGGAAGGAGGCACTCTGCTGGGGCACCTGATGCAAGGACAGACTCTGCTGGGGGCACCTGATGGCATCTGGTGGCAGGCGACGTAGCAGGTGACACGCTCAGTGGTCCCACTGATTCTGCATTATGGTGAGTTGAATGATTTCATTTTATATTACAATGTAATAATAGAAATAATGCGATTCAATCATCCTGACACCATAACAACCATGGTGCCGGGATGATTGAAGTGCTAACACCAGGTGTTTGGAGTATCTTTATCTGCTGATTGTTAAACTTCCTAGAATACACATATTTTTATTGTGTAGGATCTGGGGCTGCTGTCCCGTCATTCCCCTCTCCCCCTTTCCCCCTTTCCCTCTCCCCCTTTCCCCCTCTCCCCCTTTCCCCTTCTCCCCCTTTCCCTCTCCCCCTTTCCCCCTCTCCCCCTTTCCCCTTCTCCCCCTTTCCCTCTCCCCCTTTCCCCCTCTCCCCCTTTCCCTCTCCCCCTTTCCCTCTCCATCCCTCATTCATCTCAGACTCTAACCACACCCTCTTGAGCCACGCCCATTTAAGCCATGCCCACTATTCCACGTAAACCATGCCCATTTTTTGCTGTGACACGCTTCGCGCGCCACACCTGTAGTTTTTTTTTTCTAAACCACGCCTACAAATGAATGCCCCGCCCCCTAATTATTGTACGGCTCCGCCTACAGCCAAAAAAGTGTCCCACTTTTTTTTTTTGCAATGTTGGCAACTATGCATCAGGACCCCTGAGTCAAAGGTGTAAGAGAGGCCTTCCTCATCATTTCAGGATCTGCTACCAGATATGTGATAGGTGTGGAGAAACACGAGTGTCCTGCACAGAGCCATGACCTCAACCGTACTGAACACCTTTGGGTTGAATTGGAATGCCAATGACGAGCCAGGTTGTCTCATCCAACATCAGTACCTGACCTCACAAAAATGGCACTAATTCGCAGAAAAGCCCTCTGAAATCTTGCAGAAAGCCTTCCCAGAAAAGAAGAGGATGGTATAGCCACAAAGGGGGGCCAACTCCATATTATTGGCCATGGTTTTTGAATTGGATATCCAACAAGTTCAGGTGTGATGATGGTAAGGTGTCCACAAATGTTTGGCCATATAGTGTATGTAAATGGTAAGGTGGAAACAAATCTTGAGTAAAGGCTTCAGTTTAGGGCAGTTGGTAGCCCGGTGGGATTAACCAAGATCCAAGTCAAGGTGCAACAAAATACAGCACAAAACCTGGAAAGGATAAAAGAAAATGAATGGAGATGAAGCGAAGGAAAAAAGATCCAGATTATGTACTGAAAAAGAAGCCCTCAGGGGAGCTGCTATTTTAAGTGGATGTTTAAAAATGTCCTTTTGTTTACTGTTGATGCACACGCCTGGTGTGATCCCACCATCAGTAGACAGCAGAGATCATAGGCTAATGCCCCGTACACACGGTCGGGACTTTGTTCGGACATTCCGACAACAAAATCCATCGGATTTTTTCCGACGGATGTTGGCTCAAACTTGTCTTGCATACACACGGTCACACAAAGTTGTCGTAAAATCCGATCGTTCTGAACGCGGTGACGTAAAACACGTACGTCGGGACTATAAACGGGGCAGTGGCCAATAGCTTTCATCTCTTTATTTATTCTGAGCATGCGTGGCACTTTGTCCGTCGGATTTGTGTACACACGATCGGAATTTCCGACAACGGATTTTGTTGTCGGAAAATTTTATATCCTGCTCTCAAACTTTGTGTGTCGGAAAATCCGATGGAAAATGTCCGATGGAGCCCACACACGGTCGGAATTTCCGACAACACGCTCCGATCGGTTATTTTCCATCGGAAAATCCGACCGTGTGTACGGGGCATTAGAGTGCAGAGCCAATCAGATTTGTAGTCAGTGTCAACACATCACCACAGAGGAAGCAGAAGAAGAGGGAAGGAGGATTGATGGAGTCAATCTAAGTAGAAAAGGGGGGAGCTGCAGCAGAGGAACGCTTCATTCAAGGTGGGTGGGTAGGTGGAGGGGGTTGCAATAAAACTGACTAATTGTGGGATTCTTTTGTGGGATTTAAAGTGCCACTGACCACCAAAGATTGTAGGTTTGCTTTTCGGAGGGGAGGTTTAAAGTGTTTTTGGTTTATTTATGACATCTAGCCGTTTGCAACCAATGCAATTTCAATTCCACACAATTTCATCCTCCAGGGAACTTTCATACACTAATACTGGGAACTTTTGAAGGCTAGAAATACCTTAACCACCTCAATACGAGCATGTTTCTTTATTTCTAAAGATTTGTAGCAAAATATAAGATACCCTTAGGGTTTCCACTTTCCAAAAGGGATAATTTGGGGGGTGGGGGGAGTTTGTAATTTCAAACGCTCCCAAAATGTACTCTTGTTTCTAAATGACAGTTCCCTGGCTGGCGGGGTATCCTGGGTGACATCATTGATCAAATATGGCCATGACCTTACTTGGCTGTGCAGCTGCCGGATTGCTTCTACGCACCCTGTAAATGCCAGTCCTTCCCTGGGCGCCCTCCTGCTATGTTCTCCAGGCTTCGTGTGGCCATCGGCACAGCCTAGGACCAGCATGGTGGGCGCTGCCAGGTACAGGGGGGGTGGGATCAGTAAATGTGCGTCTTCCTTTCCTGCTGAAGACCCAGAAGTGGCGTGAAAAGCTATTTGGGAACATATTCTTACTTGCCTCCCCCTCCCTTTCCCCTTCTTTTTGTTGGTGGAACAATCTCTGTTAGTCTGTAGGATAATGTCCTCAGTGTGTGCAATGCATGATTACGCTTAATCGACAGAGATGGGCGTTCCATGCTTGTCATTCCCACCCATTCGTCTATCGAGGCCCTGCGTATTAGGGATTAGGGATTGGCCGTTTAGGCCCTTCAATATTAGTTCCGGATAGCCTTTACCTTGCGCGTGCGCGATTGATATACGAGCGCGTCGCACATGCGCAGGCTTCCGGCGCCATTATAAAAATACAACGCGATGCTACAGACATTGCAGACCTTGTCAGTGTGGATGTGTCAGAAACCATGAAATCAGATCGAGACAGAAGTACAGATAAATAACACTTGTTTAATAATAAAAGTAAATAGAACAAACGTAGTCAAAACATAGCCAGATTTCAGGAACCAGAACAGATAGTCAGACAAGCCAAACGTCTGGGAGCTGGAGATGAGCGTAATAAAACAGCAAGCAGGATCTGGAGCCAGAAGGGATGTCAGCCAAGCAAGTCTTTTAACAGGAATGTAGGCGAGCGTCTCTGTGATGTTGACTATGGCAAAGGCAGAGATCCTCTGGGCTGGACGGCTTAAGTAGGCAGGACTGACGAGCAGGATATCATCAACAGGTGATTCACTGTGGAGAGATAGGAGCTGGCAATTAGCCGACAGCTGAGCGGCCAGCTCAGAGAAGGAAGAGCTGAGCCCAGCCCTGACACCCGGGCACACAGAGGGGGCTCAAATGTGAAAAGCACATGGAGGGGGATGGTGTGCTTCACGGACCCCTGCAATACAGGTATCTATCTTGTTACTTATCCCGACAAGACCAGACATCCCACGCAGGGAACTTGCCCCTGTGGGGCCTTTGGAATAGATAATACCTTCCTGACATCACATCATAAGGCTTTCCTTCTTCTTTTTTCACAGCTTGAACAGACGTTAGTGTCTATCCTATTGCAACAGCATTATTCAATGCAGGATTCTAATTATAATCCTTAAGTTGCTTTCATTACGATACTTCTCGTTCGAAATTACAAGGTAACTAGTGACTATTTCGTATTCCATGTCTGTATAAAGATCCTCATAATAGTCAATTATTCTTCTATTATTGGAGTCCTGAGACTATATAATGGGACCATTGATAGTAATACTTGGGGAGGGAAATTGTTTGATAGACGAGCTCACATTGCCATTTTCTTTTCTCTTTTTCTTCAATGTTTTTCATATAGCTTTATGCCTGTGCCTATTTAAACTTCTATCGGAAGGACCAGTTTGCTTGATTATCTCCCACTGGGTCAAAAGTACTTCACGGGTGCAGGTTAAATAAAGACCTCTATACACGTCATCCACTGACAACGCTATATTTATGTATTCTTGCTGCAATATCGCCATTTTCAGTTCTTGATTATGATGCCACTCACCTGGTCTAGGTAGGTTGTATTCCCCTTTTCCCTTTGGGCTTATCCTCTTTCCCTCCTTCCTCTCTATACCAGCCCTTCTCTCCCTTTCATTGAACTTAGTTGCACTATGCTCATTATGCCTGCTTAAATTATGGTTTTGCTTCAGAAACTACACTGTACTTTTCTGTTTATTAGAATATAAATCCTCTTATAAAATTACCCCTGATGAAAGGACTTTGCACCTGAAACGCGTTGGGTCCCGCTAGGACTTATCCCGGATGTTGAACA
Source organism: Lithobates septentrionalis (assembly GCA_037952835.1). Lineage (NCBI taxonomy): Eukaryota > Metazoa > Chordata > Amphibia > Anura > Ranidae > Lithobates > Lithobates septentrionalis. The sequence continues at coordinate 393,458 of JBBDGP010002151.1, forward strand.
CCGGAAAGTACTATCAGACATTGGAGTGAAACTACTCTGTATATGTATCGTCACATTTCTTTTGCAAGATATCATTGTTTTATGTGCAATTGTGTTATTTTCAGTGTTTGTTTTATCAATAATCATGTGTAGATGATGATTTATCAATTAGTGTTTGTTTTATCAATAATCATGTGTAGATGATGATTTATCAATTAGTGTTTGTTTTATCAATCATCATGTGTAGATGATTTTTTAGCATAGTCTTCTTGTCTTTCTTGTGTAATAAATCAAAACATTTTTAAACAAATTTACAATTTACTAGTGTCTTTGCCAATTTAAAGTCCCATTTTTCTTGGGGGGGGGGGGGGGGGGGATACTGGGCAAACCACCTTTTCTCAACAAAGAGAACCTGTCACCAAAAAAAACAATCACTTTTTGTCCCCTATGTGAAAAAAAGTAAAGTTAATAGATAAAATAAATCACCATCCGAGAAACACACGGCGCACCGGCTAGAGAACATTATCGCCACCTTTAATTAAAACACTGAATTACTGCCTTGCGCCGCACGTCCACTTACCCATTTCAAAAGACCTTTTTTGAACATGCATGTCAGCATGCCCCTGGGTCCCCCGCCCTCATCTCGGCTATCTATGCATCTTTGAATGGACGTTCGTCATTAGCACCCCTCTCTTATATGGCCCAATGGGAAAGGGATCTCCAGGCCCACAATAGACCTGGAAGACTGGAGTAAGGCCTGGAAAATGGTGGCCAAATTCTCATTTAATACAAACACCCTAGAAGCAGCATATAAGGTCCTATTCCGATGGTACTGGGTCCCGGCAAGCACAGCTCATGCCTTCCCGGGAAGTACTGATAGAAGATTCTGCAACTATGGACAGAGGGGTGATGTCAGACGCACCTGGTGGTCCTGCCCAAGACTGGTGGGGTTCTGGTTTAGGGATTTTGGCTTACTGCAGACACTTTTCCATCTAACAATCCGAAGGGACGCTAAGCTAGCGCTATTACATTATCCAATACCTGGTTTGTTCACACCACAGCAGAAGCTGGACACTTACCTCTTTAGAGGCTAAACGAACTATAGCTCAAGCCTGGAAGACCCAACGGGTAGCTTTCCAAGGGGTGAGGACACACATGACAGCTATGTTACTTCAGGGACGAATGTCCAGTATTGTGAATGACTCACGCGCCAAATTTCTCAAAATTTGGGAACCATGGATCTCTTATGAGTTCCCCACACTTCAAGCATTCTGTTTGGGCCTTGTCTGTCTCCCTTATCATGAGGCTCTCTCTGTCTTTTTGCTCTTCTCGCTTTCTTTCTGGTTTCTCACTATTCTGGCTCCTACCGTTGCCTCCTATGGAGGGGGGTTGCTGGAGAAGAGCCTCCCCTTCAGGGACGAATTTGGGGACATGGCATTTTATGATACCATCCCCTATTTTCACTATCTCATGGGATAATTGTAAACGATATTGATCATTGGTAATTTCTATACATCTCTGGCCCCTGCGTGGGCGTTCAACGAGCTTGCTTATGATTCTTTTGTTTACTCAAAAACTCAATAAACATATTGAAACAGAAAAGATAAAATAAATCTTTTCTCAACCACCTTTTCTCAACAAAGAGAACCTGTCACCAAAAAAAAACCATCACATAGGGGACTTTTTGTCCCCTATGTGAAAAAAAAAAAAAAAATAAAAAATTAAAGTTACACCCAAGCACTTAACACCCCCCCCCCATTTTTATATGAGATTTAATAGGGAATTATGGCCTTGTAATTTGTTACAGGTTTGGGGGTCCCTATATAGAGCATGAAAGCCTTACAAGAAATCACCAGTGATGCCAAATCTGGGCAATAAATGGTCTTCTTGGTATTACCAGCTACAGCTGTCAAATGCCTTATGGATATCAAGGCTTAGGAAAAGTATCTGTTTAGAGTGCAAATTTGCGTCCTGTATGATGTTGGTAAACAGGCGAATATCGTCGGTAATTTGCCTTATAGACCCGACATCTCTCCATAAAGAGGAGGACCCCACACGCACTATTCCTTTTACAAGGGATGTTTACATTCCCTGAAATAGGAATAAAAGTGATAAAAAAATTAAAGAAAAAATGTAAACTTAAAAAAATTAAAGTAAAATAAAAAATAATAATAATGTAAAGCACCCCGTCCCCGCGTGCTCGCGCACAGAAGGGAACACATACGTAAGTCACGCCCACTAATGTAAAGGGCGTTTAAATCACACACATGAGTTATATCCTCGAGCGTTAGAGTGAGAGCAACAATTCTAGCCCAAGACCTCCTCTGTGATTCTAAACTGGTAACCTGTAAAAAAAATTGAAAGAGTCGCCTATGGAGATTTTTAAGTACCAAAGTTTGGCTCCATTCCACAAGTGTGCGCAATTTTAAAGTGTGACATGTTAGGTATCTATTTACTCGGCGTAACATCATCTTTCACATTATGCAAAAAAAATCGTGCTAACTTTACTGTTTTGTTATTTTTTAATTCAAAAATTGTTGCGCAAATACCCTGTGACGTAAAAAGTTGCAACGACCGCAATTTTATACCCCTAGGGTCTCTGCTAAAAAAACAAAACAAATATAACTTATACAATGTTTGGGGGTTCTGAGTAATTTTCTAGCAAAAAAAATATGATTTATACATGTAGGAGAGGAGTGCCAGAATAGGCTTGATATGGAAGTGGTTAAACATTTGTGCAAAAGCAAAAAATGGCCCCGGCGGTGAAAGGGTTAATGGTTACAGTTCCACTTTAGAAAATTCCAATCTGAAATGCTCATTATGAACACATATAAGGGGCTCGTTATCTTCCATATGTCCCATGTCCTTATGGCCATTATAAACTTTCCTTTTTGTTCCCGGCCGCTCTCATATCAGCCGAACCGCATTATGTCATAGTCACAAAATAACAGTCTCTGAGTCGGAGGGAAGGTCACCCTCATTTCCATAGATTGTCTTATTGGAAAAACAATCAGTCTGACAGCCATCCTGATGGATAATAGAATAATGAGGTGTGAGATGATCTCGAAAAAAAAAAAAACTCCGTGAGCACTACAGAAACGGCTGAGCGGGGACTGGATCTGCAGCACAAGGCGTAAACCGGCAATTAACGTAGGAATGAGCTGGAGAATAAAACTGAAATATCTCCCGTTAATGAGAAATTGATTGTTCGCCCCATTAACGTGCGCAAGAAGAATGGAAAGTACTTCTCTGGCCATTTCAGGTCTGCTCGTAACTCACATCGAAGTGACTGGCTGTAGCCAAAAACTATTCTTACTGTTGTTCCAATGACTGTCTTTAGGGCTTTGTGTATTTAAATTATGGAAGGGTTGATAGTTGGTTTTAAGGTCCATTCATATCTATGCAGTCCATTACTGCGTGTTAAAGTGCACTGAATGGGCTAGCAAGAACCAAATAAGACCAAAACTTGGACATGCACCATTTTTTTTCCGATGCATTGCACCACAGTGCGTTGTTGTGTGCTGCAACACATGTGCGCCAGAAGTGTGTTGCCTTGAAAATGAATGGCACAGCAACTGATGGGTCTAGATCTGGTCTTAATGTCTGGATGTGCCTTAAGGGTCTGTAGTCATTTTATAAACATTCAGTGGTGGATCAATATCTTGGCATAACATTGAGGCTGGGTTCACACAATGTGCGGCGCGGGGCGCAGCAGGGGGTCCGATGCGTCCTTGTTCACCGTTACAGGTCCGGATTTTTGCCTGAAATGGACCTGAAACTGATCCAAAGACGCATAGGACCCTTCTGCTGTGCGCTCCACGGCCGCCTTCGGAGATGTGTGAACCGGCTCCACTGAGAGCCGGTCACACACTTCTGTCATGCGAATTGGATGCGAGAAAGACAAGCAGTCTTCAGCAAACTGTTTGCGGGCTTTCTTGTGCATCATCTTTAGAAGAGGCTTCCTTCTGGGATGACAGTCATGCAGACCAATTTGATGCAGTGTGCGGAGTTTGGTCTGAGCACTGACAGGCTGACCCCCCCCCCACCCATTCAACCTCTGCAGCAATGCTGGCAGCACTCATACGTCTATTTCCCAAAGACAACCTCTGGATATGACGCTGATCACGTGCACTCAACCTCTTTGGTCGGCCATAGCGAGGCCTGTTCTGAGTGGAACCTTTCCTGTTAAACCGCTGTATGGTCTTGGCCACCGTGCTGCAGCTCAGTTTCAGGGTCTTGGCAATCTTCTTATAGCCTAGGCCATCTTTATGTAGAGCAACAATTCTTTTTTTCAGATCCTCAGAGAGTTCTTTGCCATGAGGTGCCATGTTGAACTTCCAGTGACCAGTATGAGAGAGTGAGAGCGATAACACCAAATTTAACACACCTGCTCCCCATTCACACCTAAAACCTTGTAACACTAATGAGTCACATGACACCGGGGAGGGAAAATGGCTAATTGGGCCGAATTAGGACATTTTCACTTAGAAGTGTACTCACCTTTGTTGTCAGCGGTTTAGACATTAATGGCTGTGTGTTGAGTTATTTTGAGGGGACAACAAATTTACACTGTTATACAAGCTGTACACTCACTACTTTACATTGTAGCAAAGTGTCATTTCCTCAGTGTTGTCACATGAAAAGATATAATAAATATTTACAAAAATGTGAGGGGTGTACTCACTTTTAGATGACCTCACCTTCCTCTGATGTCACATGGTGTCAGAGGGGGCGGGGTCACCCGTTTACGTAACCGGGTGGCCCCACCCCCAGCTATATAACAGCTTTCATCGCGAAGAGGCTTCAGTCAGTGGGAGCCTCCCATGGAGGTGGAGTTTTTTTCAGTGTTTTTTTTTTTCTTGGGTCGTCGGACGCTGTGATCGAAGATGAATGGACATCGTGGGACAGTTCTTTCTTTTTTTAATAAAGGACTTGTCCCAAATTGTCTACTGTCATTTTTACCATTTTGACACTTTTTTTGGTGAATGTGTAGGGGTACAATTTATCGATACCCATTCACATAGGGGGGGCCAAGATCTGGGGGTCCCCTTGTTAAAGGTGGGCTTCCAGATTCCGATAAGCCCCCCGCCCCCAAAGCACCCTCCCAATGTTGAGGGCATGTGGCCTGGTACGGTTCAGGAGGGGCTGCTATCTCGTCCCCCCCCTTTTCCTGCAGCCTTCCAGGTTGCGTGCTCAGGCAAGGGTCTGGTATGGATTTTGGGGGGCCCCTATGCCATTTCCTTTTAAATTTTGACACAGGGTTCCCCTTAAAATCCATACTAGACCTGAAGGACCCGGTATGGATTTTGGGGGGACCCCTACGCCATTACAAAAAAAAAGGGCGCAGGGTTTCCCTTAATAACCATAACAGACCTGAAGAGCCTGGTATGGATTTTGGGAGGACCCCCACACATTTTGTTTTTTTTAAATTTTGCTGTGGGGTTGCCCTTAATATTCATACCAGACCCAAAGGGCCTGGTAATGGACGGGGGGAACCCATGCCATTTTTTTCAATGATTTTTATCTATACTGCCAGGATCCGACAATTTATTACAGCCGCGAGCAGTTTTAAATTACATTTTTTCCTTTAGAAATGTAATTTTGCTGTGGTACTGTTCTAAACACGGGAAAGATGCGCTACTTTACAGGAATACTAAGGACACCCCCAGGCACAATATTTAAAGGAATACTTAATTTTTATTGTTTCACTTTAAGCATTATTAAAATCACTGCTCCCAAAAAAAACCTGCCATTTTTAAAACTCTTTTTTGCATTGATGTCCCCTTGGGTCAGGAACTCTAAGCCTAAGCCCTAACCCAACTTAAATACCTACCCTAAGCCCAAAGCCTACCCTAACCCTTCCCAAACCTAAAATTACCCTACTCTAAAAATAACTCCATCCTACCCAAATTCAAACCCTAAGCCCTCACCCTACCCAAACTCTAACCCTAACCTTACCCTACCCTAACGATAACCCCATCCTACACTAACTCTAACCCTAACCCTACCCTAACCCTATAAAATCCTAACTCTAACACTACCATAACCTAACTCTAACCATAACCCTACCCTACCCTAAAGCTAACCCTACCTGACTAGATCTCTAACCCTAAGCCCTAACCCTACCTTAACTCTAACCCTAAGTCCTAAGCCTAACCCTACCCTAACTCTAACCCTAAGCCCTAACCGTACCCTAACTCCTTCTCTAACCCTACCGTACCCAAACTCTAACCCTAAACTTACCCTACCCTAACAATAACTCCATCCTACCCTAATTCTAACCCAATGCCCTAACCTTTCCCTAACTCTAACCCTACGGTATCCCAACCATAACCCTAACTCTCCAAATAATATTTTAATGAAAGCTGCAAAAATGTTTAACATGCCTTTCAGAAATATTTACAGTAGATTATATGAGACTTTAGTGATTGGATTTGCATATACTCTAAGTTGAGCTTTTTTGGCGCAAACTAAAATCTGTTTCCTCCAATTGATGGCTGTGTACTGTAGGTGCCAGGTAAGGTGTTTGCAGCTGAATTTCAGCATTTTCTGGAGCCCAGAGGCAGGTCTGATGTAGACGCAGTGACTTCTGAAGAAGCAATCGTAGCCTTTAGCCATCTCATGCATATGAGACGAGAACTCAACCATACAGAGAGATTTTATGGGTCTCCGCTCTAATTTGAGGCATTTCATCTATTTATTCGAGCTGACTGTGAGCAAAATGAGAAGAAATAGGACAAGAGCTTCGGCTAAATGGTCTCTACAGTGTTTCATCGCTCTACAAATGTATAAAGAGTCATCAGATGTGGCGTGTTGGGCTAATGATGCAGACCAAATGAACAAGCTTGGCCAGCGTGCCACCCGTTACTCTACAAGGGGCGTACAATGAGCTCATCCAATGTCTCCGCCATCATTCCGCTCTTGTGTACCGTGTTCCAGTATCTGCGACAATAAATCCTGGCCTGTCCAAACACATTCTGCACAGTCACTTTATATACTGCATACACTTAAATGTGCAATTGCCTTTGGAGAAGTCAGTAATTATTTTCCTAATTAACCACTTCAGCTCTCACAGCTTTGGACAAGCGTAATTGTTACGGCCTATTTATCTGGCAATAACTTTATCAATACCTAACATTACACAGTAATACATACATCTTTTTTTTCTTTTTTTTTGGACAAGCAAGGCTTTCCTTTGGTATTTTTTTGAAAAAACATTTTTTATGCATTGATTTTATATTTTTATGCAATCTATAGTAAAACTGTAACAAGTAAAAAATAACAAAAGTGAAAAAGAAAAAACAAAACTATCGCTACTGTAGATAGAAAGTATGAATTTAAATTTCTATAAAATAAAGTACACTTTGATCAGTGTCAGTTAAAAAATAAAATCATTGTTACTGTAGATTAGGGATGAGCTTCGTGTTCGAGTCGAACCCATGTTCGACTCGAACATCGGCTGTTCGACCGTCCGTCGAATTGCGAACGATATGGGCCGTTCGCGCCAAATTCGTGTGGCGCGTCACGGCCCATAATTCACTGCGGCATCGCAGTGCATTGCTGGCTGATGATTGGCCAAGCATGCACTATGACCCGCATGCTTGGCCAATCACAGCGCCGTCAGTAGAGAGAGCTGTAATTGGCCAAAGCCAGGGTGGCTTTGGCCAATTATGGCTCAGGGGATTTAGTACACACCCCACACTATATAAGGCCGCCTGCACGGCGGCCCTGTGTAGTGTGTGTTCCGGTGTGCTGAGAGATAGAGAGAGAGAGAGACAGTGTCATTTGATTTGAGTTAGATAGATTAGGCAGAACAGTCAGTCAGTTAGCTGCACTTACAGTGTATTGTGTATATATATGCATCCCAGGTGTTGCATATATATATATACACTGTATTCAGTTTAGCTAGATCCGTTCCTGTTATCTTCTATCTAGACTATTTAGTGCAGTGTGTCCTGCTCACAGTGTTCAGCTAGATCCGTTCCTGCTATTTACATTCAGTGCAGTGCGTCCTGCTCACAGTGTTCAGCTAGATCCGTTCCTGCTATTTACATTCAGTGCAGTGCGTCCTGCTCACAGTGTTCAGCTAGATCCGTTCCTGCTATTTACATTCAGTGCAGTGCGTCCTGCTCACAGTGTTCAGCTAGATCCGTTCCTTGTATTTACATTTAGTGCAGTGCGTCCTGCTCACAGTGTTCAGCTAGATCCGTTCCTGCTATTTACATTCAGTGCAGTGCGTCCTGCTCACAGTGTTCAGCTAGATCCGTTCCTGCTATTTACATTCAGTGCAGTGCGTCCTGCTCACAGTGTTCAGCTAGATCCGTTCCTGCTATTTACATTCAGTGCAGTGCGTCCTGCTCACAGTGTTCAGCTAGATCCGTTCCTGCTATTTACATTCAGTGCAGTGCGTCCTGCTCACAGTGTTCAGCTAGATCCGTTCCTGCTATTTACATTCAGTGCAGTGCGTCCTGCTCACAGTGTTCAGCTAGATCCGTTCCTGCTATTTACATTCAGTGCAGTGCGTCCTGCTCACAGTGTTCAGCTAGATCCGTTCCTGCTATTTACATTCAGTGCAGTGCGTCCTGCTCACAGTGTTCAGCTAGATCCGTTCCTGCTATTTACATTCAGTGCAGTGCGTCCTGCTCACAGTGTTCAGCTAGATCCGTTCCTGGTATTTACATTTAGTGCAGTGCGTCCTGCTCACAGTGTTCAGCTAGATCCGTTCCTGCTATTTACATTCAGTGCAGTGCGTCCTGCTCACAGTGTTCAGCTAGATCCGTTCCTGCTATATACATTTAGTGCAGTACGTCCTGCTCACAGTGTTCAGCTAGATCCGTTCCTGCTATTTACATTCAGTGCAGTGCGTCCTGCTCACAGTGTTCAGCTAGATCCGTTCCTGCTATCTACATTCAGTGCAGTGCGTCCTGCTCACAGTGTTCAGCTAGATCCGTTCCTGCTATTTACATTCAGTGCAGTGCGTCCTGCTCACAGTGTTCAGCTAGATCCGTTCCTGGTATTTACATTCAGTGCAGTGCGTCCTGCTCACAGTGTTCAGCTAGATCCGTTCCTGCTATTTACATTCAGTGCAGTGCGTCCTGCTCACAGTGTTCAGCTAGATCCGTTCCTGCTATATACATTCAGTGCAGTACGTCCTGCTCACAGTGTTCAGCTAGATCCGTTCCTGCTATTTACATTCAGTGCAGTGCGTCCTGCTCACAGTGTTCAGCTAGATCCGTTCCTGCTATTTACATTCAGTGCAGTGCGTCCTGCTCACAGTGTTCAGCTAGATCCGTTCCTGCTATTTACATTCAGTGCAGTGCGTCCTGCTCACAGTGTTCAGCTAGATCCGTTCCTGCTATTTACATTCAGTGCAGTGCGTCCTGCTCACAGTGTTCAGCTAGATCCGTTCCTGCTATTTACATTCAGTGCAGTGCGTCCTGCTCACAGTGTTCAGCTAGATCCGTTCCTGCTATTTACATTCAGTGCAGTGCGTCCTGCTCACAGTGTTCAGCTAGATCCGTTCCTGCTATTTACATTCAGTGCAGTGCGTCCTGCTCACAGTGTTCAGCTAGATCCGTTCCTGGTATTTACATTTAGTGCAGTGCGTCCTGCTCACAGTGTTCAGCTAGATCCGTTCCTGCTATTTACATTCAGTGCAGTGCGTCCTGCTCACAGTGTTCAGCTAGATCCGTTCCTGCTATATACATTTAGTGCAGTACGTCCTGCTCACAGTGTTCAGCTAGATCCGTTCCTGCTATTTACATTCAGTGCAGTGCGTCCTGCTCACAGTGTTCAGCTAGATCCGTTCCTGCTATCTACATTCAGTGCAGTGCGTCCTGCTCACAGTGTTCAGCTAGATCCGTTCCTGCTATTTACATTCAGTGCAGTGCGTCCTGCTCACAGTGTTCAGCTAGATCCGTTCCTGGTATTTACATTCAGTGCAGTGCGTCCTGCTCACAGTGTTCAGCTAGATCCGTTCCTGCTATTTACATTCAGTGCAGTGCGTCCTGCTCACAGTGTTCAGCTAGATCCGTTCCTGCTATATACATTCAGTGCAGTACGTCCTGCTCACAGTGTTCAGCTAGATCCGTTCCTGCTATTTACATTCAGTGCAGTGCGTCCTGCTCACAGTGTTCAGCTAGATCCGTTCCTGCTATTTACATTCAGTGCAGTGCGTCCTGCTCACAGTGTTCAGCTAGATCCGTTCCTGCTATTTACATTCAGTGCAGTGCGTCCTGCTCACAGTGTTCAGCTAGATCCGTTCCTGCTATTTACATTCAGTGCAGTGCGTCCTGCTCACAGTGTTCAGCTAGATCCGTTCCTGCTATTTACATTCAGTGCAGTGCGTCCTGCTCACAGTGTTCAGCTAGATCCGTTCCTGGTATTTACATTCAGTGCAGTGCGTCCTGCTCACAGTGTTCAGCTAGATCCGTTCCTGCTATTTACATTCAGTGCAGTGCGTCCTGCTCACAGTGTTCAGCTAGATCCGTTCCTGCTATATACATTTAGTGCAGTACGTCCTGCTCACAGTGTTCAGCTAGATCCGTTCCTGCTATTTACATTCAGTGCAGTGCGTCCTGCTCACAGTGTTCAGCTAGATCCGTTCCTGCTATTTACATTCAGTGCAGTGCGTCCTGCTCACAGTGTTCAGCTAGATCCGTTCCTGCTATTTACATTCAGTGCAGTGCGTCCTGCTCACAGTGTTCAGCTAGATCCGTTCCTGGTATTTAAATTCAGTGCAGTGCGTCCTGCTCACAGTGTTCAGCTAGATCCGTTCCTGTTATCTTCCTACTGACAGGCAGGCTTGTCTGGTTACAGTATATAAAGCTACCTGAAGAAAATTACAGGTGTTCTATCCCAGCTTAGTGCAGCTACTGGCCATTAGTATGTCTGGAAGGCCAAGAAGGAGAGGCAGACAGTCACAAGCCAATAAGAGAGGGCAAGCAGGCTCTGTGTCTAGTGCTGGTCGTGGAGACGGTGCATCCTCATCAGCACGTGGCCATGGGACACGCTTGGCCTTTTTTTCGGCAGCTGGCCGTGTTGAGCCGCAACATGCGGAAGACTTGGTCGAGTGGATGACCAAGCCGTCCTCATCCTCCTCATCCTCTCTCACCCATGCCCAGGGTGCTTTGTCTGGCAAAGCAGCGGCCTCTTCCCTCAGCTCAATGTCATCAGTGACTCCTTCCCTAGCTCCACCATGTCCTCATGAGGATTCCCTCGAACTGTTTGACCACAGTCTTGGGTACATGCTCCAGGAGGATGCCCAGCGTTTGGAAGGCTCTGATGATGATACTGAGCTCAATGAAGGCAGTAACATGAGCACGGACAGAGGGGGTGCCCAAGAAGGACAGCAATCTGGCAGTCATGCTCCCCCTGCTGCAGCATACTGCCAGGTTTGCTCCAGTGATGAGGAGGGAGGGGATGATGAGGTCACTGACTCAACGTGGGTGCCTGATAGGAGAGAGGAGGAGGAGGAGGAGGAGGAGGAGGTGGCACATCACCAACTAGGCAGGATGCCCTCCAGGGGCCAGCCTAAGGGCAGCACATTGACTGCATCACACCCCAAAGCTCCACATGTGCAGGGCGCTGCAGTCTCTGCGCGTTATTCAAAAAGTTCTTTGGTGTGGGCCTTTTTTGAGACGAGTGCATCAGATCGCACCGCTGCTATTTGCAACATATGTCTCAAGCGTATCTCGCGTGGCCAAAACATCTCCCGCTTGGGTACCACATGCTTGACCAGACATATGTTGACCTGCCATGCAGTTCGTTGGCAAGCGTATCTGAAAGACCCACACCAAAGAACAAAGAGGATCTCTCCTTGCTCCTCATCAGCTGAGATTTCCAACCCCACTAGACCTTCAGTCCTCTCTGAGACCTGCAGTGAGAGGAATGAAGGTGTAGAATTAGGTGTGTCACAGCCAAGTACTTGTGGGCAATCTGCTTTGGGTACACCGACGTCAGATTGTACCAGGCAAATTTCCCTGCCCCAGCTGCTGCACCGCCGAAAGAAGTTTGCTCCCAGCCATCCACATGCCCAGCGGTTGAATGCTAGCTTGGCAAAATTGCTAGCACTTCAACTGCTGCCTTTTCAGTTGGTAGACTCTGCCCCCTTCCGTGAGTTTGTGGAATGTGCGGTTCCTCAGTGGCAGGTACCCAAACGCCACTTTTTCTCACGGAAGGCGATTCCGGCTCTCTACCGGCATGTGGAAGGCAATGTCCATGCCTCGCTGGACAGGGCGGTCAGCGGTAAGGTGCATATTACCGCTGACTCATGGTCCAGCAGGCATGGACAGGGACGTTACTTAAGTTTCACGGCGCATTGGGTGACTCTGCTGGCAGCTGGGAAGGATGCAGGACAAGGTGCAGTAGTGTTGGAGGTTGTTCCGCCACCACGCCTCCAAAATGCTGATTGTGACACACCTCTCTCCTCCACCCCCTCCTCTTCTTCTTCCTCCATGGCCTCTTCCTCGGAACCAGCGGTGCTCCGTAGGCGTTCAAGGGGCTACGCAAGTACGCAGGCCAAAAGATGCCATGCGGTGCTTGAGCTGGTGTGCTTGGGGGACAGGAGCCACACTGGGGCAGAGGTTTTGTCAGCTCTGCAGGGGCAGGTTCAGAGGTGGTTGACGCCACGCCAACTTAAGGCAGGAATGGTGGTTTGCGACAATGGCACCAACCTCCTCTCTGCCCTCCGACAGGGACAACTGACCCATGTGCCCTGTTTGGCTCACGTCCTTAACTTGGTGGTGCAGCGGTTCTTGGGCAGGTACCCGGGCTTACAGGATGTCCTGAGGCAGGCCAGGAAAGTCTCTGTGCATTTCCGCCGGTCATATAATGCCAGTGCTCGGCTGACGGACCTCCAAAAGGAGTTTAACCTGCCCAAGAACCGCCTAATCTGTGACATGCCCACCAGGTGGAACTCAACGTTGGCCATGCTGCTGCGGCTGCACACGCAGCAGAGGGCCATCAATGAGTACCTGTGCGACTATGGCACCAGGACAGAGTCAGGGGAGCTTGGTTTTTTTTCCCCACGCCAGTGGGCCATGATCAGGGATGCATGCACTGTCCTGTCACCATTCGAGGAGGCCACGAGGATGGTGAGCACTGACAGTGCATGCATCAGTGACACTGTCCCCCTTGTCCACCTGTTGGAGCACACGCTGCGTGGAATAATGGACAGGGCACTTGAGGCAGAACAGAGGCAGGAAGAGGAGGACTTCCTTAGCTCTCAAGGCCCCCTTTATCCAGACAGTGTTCCTGCGTGCCCGCCGATCACACAGGAAGAGGAGGAGGAGGAGGAGGAGGAGGAGGAGGAAGATTGTGTCAGTATGGAGGTGGAGCCTGGCACTCAGCATCAGCAGTCTTTAAGGGATCAGTCCCAAGGAACACATGGACTTGTACGTGGCTGGGAGGAGGTGGCTGCGGACGTTGTTGTCCTTAGTGACCCAGAGGACTCCGGACCGAATGCCTCAGCAAACCTACGCTGCATGGCCTCCCTGATCCTGCAAAGCCTGCGTAAGGATCCTCGTATTCGTGGTATCAAGGAGAAGGACCAATACTGGCTGGCAACCCTCCTTGATCCACGTTACAAGGGTAAGGTTGCGGACCTTATCTTGCCATCGCAGAGGGAGCAGAGGATGAAACATCTTCGGGAGGCCTTGCAGAAAGGTCTGTGCAACGCGTTCCCAGAGACTGGGAGGTTACAAACTCCTGTTTCTGGACAACGTGTTGCTGAGGCTTCGGTCAGTCAAAGAAGGAGCGGTGGAGAAGGTGGCCGTCTGACCGATGCGTTCAGACAATTTTTTGGTCCGCAGCCCCAAGGTATGATCGGTTCCAGCAACCATCGCCAGCGTCTGTTTTACATGGTGCAGGAATACCTAGGGGCAAGATCAGACTTGGATACCTTTCCCACCGAAAATCCTCTGGGTTACTGGGTCTTGAGGATGGATCACTGGCCAGAGCTTGCACAGTATGCAATTGAGCTACTGGCCTGTCCTGCATCCAGCGTTCTTTCGGAACGTACATTCAGTGCTGCTGGAGGCGTGGTAACCGATCACAGGGTGCGTCTGTCCACTGACTCGGTCGATCGGCTGACCTTCATAAAAATGAATCAGTCTTGGATCACCACCAGCTACCAAGCACCTGATGCTGATGTAACTGAATAATTTTTTTCAGATCCCTTCAAAGACTGCCTATGCTGATGCTGAGTGATTATTCCTGAGTAATTATCCTCTTCCTCCTCAATCATCACGCTGATAGCTTGTAAGAACATTTTTGGTTCTGGGCGCCACCACCAGTGCCTAAGGCACAATTTTTCAGCCCCTGTATAACAGGGGCCTTTTTATTACAATTTTTGATGTAATACTTTGCAGCACGGCTCGTTCCTGCATTCCAACTAGAGTGTCTGTGAGGGGTTGCAGTGTTGTGGCACCAGCACCAGTGCCTAAGGCCCAATTTTTCTGCCCCTGTCTAACAGGGGCGTGAAATTACAATTTTTGATGCAATACTTTGCAGCAGGGCTCGTTCCTGCATTCCAACTAGAGTGTCTGTGAGGGGTTGCAGTGTTGTGGCACCAGCACCAGTGCCTAAGGCCCAATTTTTCTGCCCCTGTCTAACAGGGGCGTGTAATTACAATTTTTGATGCAATACTTTGCAGCAGTGCTCGTTCCTGCGTTCCAACTAGAGTGTCTGTGAGGGGTTGCAGTGTTGTGGCACCAGCACCAGTGCCTAAGGCCCAATTTTTCTGCCCCTGTCTAACAGGGGCGTGTAATTACAATTTTTGATGCAATACTTTGCAGCAGGGCTCGTTCCTGCGTTCCAACTAGAGTGTCTGTGAGGGGTTGCAGTGTTGTGGCACCAGCACCAGTGCCTAAGGCCTAATTTTTCAGCTCCTGTTCAACAGGGGCATGTAATTACAATTCTTGATCTAATATTTCACAGCAGGGCCCTGTGAGGGCTTACAGTGTTTTGGCCACAGCAACACCTAAGGCCCAAATTTCTGCTGAGTATATAGGGCAGGACCCTACTTTCAAACATCTAACTTACAAACGACTCCTACTTGCAAACGGAAGGAGACAACAGGAAGTGAGATGAAATCTACCCATAGGAAGGGAAATTCTCTCATGTAAGAGTTAATATGGGAAAACAATTTCTCCTTTCCACTGATGCTTTCCAATCCTTGTTCCACAAAAAAACCCAAATTTTCAAAAAACATTTTTCATTGGGACAAAAAAGTGAGGTGAAATCTTCTGAAGAGGAGGAAAGACGCAAAACAAATGTCACAGGGGTGATAACCCTTCCCTATGTTTTCCAAAAAGCTTAGAAAAGATTTTTTGGCTGGAGCTAAACACATTAAAAATGTTCAAAATTACAAACAGATTCTACTTAACAACAAACCTACAGTCCCTGTCTTGTTTGCACCGCCTGTATACTGCTGTTCAGAGTATATAGGGACCTTTCCTTATTTTAATTTGGGTGCGGGGTTCCCCTTAATATCCATACAAGACCCAAAGGGCCTGGTAATGGACTGGGGGGTACCCATGCCGTTTGTCTCACTGATTTTCATCCATATTGCCAGGACCCGACATGACATTAAACCCGCAAGCAGTTTTAAATGAGATTTTTTCCTTTAAAAATGACATTTGGTGCAGGGACTGTTCTAAACATGGGAAACACGCGTCACTTTACAGGCATACTATAGACACCCCCCAGGTACGATATTTAAAGGAATATTTCACTTTTTTTTTTTTACTTTAAGCATCATTAAAATCACTGCTCCCGAAAAAACGGCCGTTTTTAAAAGTTTTTTTTGCATTGATACATGTCCCCTGGGGTAGGACCCGGGTCCCCAAACCCTTTTTAGGACAATACCATGCAAATTAGCCTTTAAAATGAGCACTTTTGATTTCGAACGTTCGAGTCCCATAGACGTCAATGGGGTTCTAACGTTCGTGCGAACTTGCGGTCCGTTCGCGGGTTCTGGTGCGAACCGAACCGGGGGGTGTTCGGCTCATCCCTACTGTAGATATGAATTACAAATGTTAATTTCTATAAAATAGTTGAATTTTATTTTTCATTTATATAATGTGTACTATTTAAAATGATGCTAAAATTATAATTCTAGTACAAAGCATTGCAAATTTAATTACATATTACATAAAGGCTTTTTTTTCATCAATGTTTGTACTTTAATGTGACACAAAAAAAATTAATAATAATAGAAAAAAAAAAACGGGAAAAAATGTAATATTAATGATTTGAAATATGGAAAAAGAACAGAAAAAAATAGCTAAGGGAAGGAGGGGAGGAAGGATTAAATTAGGGCTGATTAGGGTAAATTAAGTGTTAATAAGGGCTTAAATAGGATCAAATTTGTGGGAAATTGGAATGGTGAGCTAGATCTTCTTGTCCATCCAGACCTCACAAATGTTCTTTTGGGCACAGATCCTCACAAAAGCATGCCAAATTTATGTGGAAAGCTATTCCAGAAGAGCAATGGCTTCAATATCAGGGATACAATTCACATTAATGCCCATGGAATGTCCAACAAGCCCATGGGGCCTTTTTTACAAGTACTTATTACCCTCTGAAAAAATCGGAAGTGGAGCAGAGATGTGTTTCAGGAAGCAATCCTGCTGCCTTCTGCTTTGGCTCGCTAGTTGTGAAATGCTCCCGTTGACCTCAATGGGAGCGCTTGACGGGTAGTGCCAACTGTCAAACTCTGCAAGCCGAATTAAAATTGCCACTACCGCCAACCAAAGCATGGCATGTGTACAGCCCCATCCAGGAGTAATGTTAGAATTTAGGTGGGTGACCAAGGGACAGCTAAACCACAATTCACCCATCTGTTTTTACCACCACCTTGCTGCCCATGTGAAAGAGTTGATATAGGTGTGATGGTTAGGTGTATGCAAGCTTTTGCCTATATAGTTATTGTCCTACTTTACTGTAAATGAGAGTCAGCTAAGGAAAATTTTACACTCATCGGGCACTTTATTAGGTAGACCTTGCTAGTACCGGGTTGGACCCCCTTTTGCCCTCAGAAATGCCTTCATTCTTTGTGGCATAGATACAACAAAGTGTTGGAAACTTTCCTTAGCGATTTTGGTCTATAGTGATGTAGTCATGCCCCCGTAGGGGTTTCTGAATGTAGTGGTTTACCTTTCACCCTGCCCAGCCAGACATCTATCTCTCAGTCACCCGGAGACATTAAACCTGTCCATAGCTTTGTTTTGTTTTTTATTTGACAGGATTGAACTTGAATGGGAATGTGGGAATTATGGGATGCCCAGGATTTTTCAGTGCAAACTTGCTTGGGACTCCTATATACACAGTCTAGTATATACACCTCAATCTTCTCTCCAGCACAAACACTTACTGCACACCGTTCCTCCTCCAGCACTTCACTTGCTGCAGACTGTTACTCCTCCAGACTAGCTGGCACCTCATGGTTAGACCTGAAACTGCTTCAGCCAGGCCTCGATGAACTGACGTTTGCAGGCAGGGACCTCGGGCACCTATGGTGTAGAAATAGTTCAGGTACTAGCTGTCCTCTATTCAGCTACCACTCCCAGATAGCTCTCTTCAGGTCCTGCCAGCCAGCCTGGCTGCAATGACCTTTCTCCACCGCCCTTCCCACAGTCCTCTCTTCTGGTTCTGCACCCATCTTAACTGCAATCTCCCAGTTCTCTCAGGCGTGCCTCCCCAGTCCTCCTGACTGTGCTCACTCACCAGCCCTCCCGGCTGCGACCAGTAGTCCTCACTGGAGACTCTTAGACGTGTTCTCTCCCACTGTCCTCTACTTGCTCTCTCATGCGCCTCTCCTTCCAGGATCTCGTAACTCCTGGATGCACCCGAGCCCCAACCCAGGGTCCCCCCCCTTGGGGAGCACCCCGTGGGCCCCGACAGACTGACAGCCTCCACACTCTCTTACTCCAGCTCTTTCACCCGACAACTCCTCCCCAGCTGGGCTGATCCTAGGTATTTAAGGAGGCCTGTCCCCTGCCAATCCAAGTTGGGGATTGGTCAAGGCTCCTTAAGATACCCCAGGCAGCCCCACCTCTCTTCCCCACCTCTCCTTCTAGCACTTTCTAGAAGGAAGAGGGAGGTGACAGTGAAGTGATGAGGCCTGTGAGTCACCAGTTGCTACCCAGCTAGGCCTGCCTAAATTTACCTACTCTGCCAACAAAACTCCTCACTCTAGCACCTATCCAACTGGAGGGTGCTACAGTGACATGATAGCATCACGCAGTTTCTGCAGATTTGTAGGTTGCACTTCCATGATGCAAATTTTCTGTTCCACGACACCCCACAGGTACTTTATTGGATTGAGATCTGGTGAGTGTGGAGGCTACTGGAGTACAGTGACCTCATTGTCCAGTGGTGAGATGATTGGAGCTTTGTGACATGGTGCATTATCCTGCTGGAAGGAACCATCAGAAGATGGGGACAGTGGAGTCATAAAAGGATGGACATGGTCAGCAGCAATACTCAGGAAGGCAGTGGCATTTAAATAATGCTTAATTGGTACTAAGGGGTCCAAAGTGTGACAAGAAAAAATCCCCCACACCATTACACCACCAACCTGAACAACTGATACAAGGCAGGATGGATCCGTGCTTTCATGGTGTTTACCACAAATTCTGACTCCACCATCTGAATATCGCAGCTGATATCGAGACTTATCAGACCAGCCAATGTTTTTTCCATCTTCTATTGTCCAATTTTGGTGAGCCTGTGAGAATTGTAGGGTCAGTTTCCTGTTCTTAGCTGACAGTAGTCTTCTGTTGCTGTAGCCCATCTGCTTCAAGGTTGGATGTATTGTGCATTCAGAGATGGTAATCTGCATACCTTGGGTGTAACGAGTGGTTATTTGAGATACTTTTGCCTTTCTATCACCTGGACCCAGTCCACCCATTCTCCTCTAACCTCTGACCTCAACAAAGCATTTTCCTCCACACAACTTCTGCTCACTGGATATTTTCTCTTTTTCGTACCATTCTCTGTAAACCCCGAGAGATAATTGTGCGTGAAAAACCCAGTAGATCAGCAGTTTTTGAAATATTCAGACCAGCCCTTCTGGCAGCAACAACCATGCCACTTTCAAAGTCACTTAAATCCCCTTTCTTCCCCATTCCCGGTTTGAACCCGGTTCCCCGGTTTCGGTTTGAAATTCAGCAAGTCATCTTCATCACGTCTAGATGACTAAATGCATTGAGCTGCTGCTATGTGATTGGCTAATTGGCAATTTGTGTTCCCAAAATAATTGATCAGGTGTACCTAACAAAGTAGTCGGTGAGTTTTTATACCTCCTGTACATTTTTTGATCAGTGATTGGCTCACTTGTTACTATTGTGGGAGAAATAATAAGGCACTGCACGTGCTCAGTTGATACTTGAGCCCACACAATCCTTGGGGACGGCGGGTCAACTGCAAGAAATTCCTTTTGTGCTTCGGCAATGTTCAGCATCACACTAATTTGTCCCACCATGCTCTTTAGATTCCACGGGGGATTGCTTATGTCCAGGCTGCAGAATATTGCCAAACAGTCTTGTTATAATGTTGTCAATGTCTAAATGTCACAAGGTAAGTATAAATGTATTAACCTTGAAATAGAACTTCTATTTCACGCCGGTCCGTTAATTAAAAATGACTCAGGGTGAGCAGCATGCGGCGCATTTACCGCCTCAAAGGCTATTTACAGATTAATGGAAATTTAATTAACAAATAATTAAATGTAAGCGCCGTCGTGTGTTTACTGACATTACAAGGTCTCGTTAGGAGTTTTGTCTGCTGTCTTAGCGGGTCTGGGTTCTTCTTGCTCCTACAAAACTCCAATGACGCAAGCGATTCAATTAAGGGCTTATTTATAAAAGTTCAAGTTTCATATTATTGTTCTCGGGATACAACAGCATTGTTTCCGGTTTCTAAAGCTAGGAAATTTCCACTACATCCAGTACATGGATGTTCACTGACAATGATCTTCTAAGCCTCGGTAACTTACTGAAGAAACATGAAGAAGAAGGGAGGGTTCTATCCAAGCACTAAATCAACTAGCCCCAGCATGCAGGTAAACTGGAATATACCATTTAAAAACATGAAAATAACAGGTTGTAGTTACACTGAATTACCACTAGATGTCAGTATCAAGATATTTATACATAATGAAATCCAATGGAACAGTGATGGATATGGATACACGGTATGTGATCCAGAACACCTAGCAATTAACTTCTTTTATTTAGTCCTCTTTGCTTTATTAAAAAAGAAGTATAAGCAAAGCTTTTTTGACCATATTTCCCCTGTGGGTCATAGTGCACTTACTTGTGCTCTCCTGTGACCCTGACTCAGCTTATAGCAAGCTATTGCATACCTCCCAACTTTTTGAGATGGGAATGGGGGACACTGATTAGCAAAACTATGTAGATATAGGACACACCCCCTGCCACGCCCCCATTAACCACTTCCGGACCGCCCGCCATTATACGTCGGTACTTTGACGTTGAATACCTTATATAGATAGCTACCATAACCCCGGTATATTCTTAAATGGCGGGCGCTGCGCTTTGAGATAAAAATTGACTCTGCGGTAGATTCCCCGCTAGATCACTTTTGTCGGCGGCGGGAAAGGCCCCCCCCTCCCGCTGCATTCTGGTTGTCTCCGTTGCTTACCGGAGCCATCGGTAGCGATGTAGACGATCCGATCCATTCCCCTCAGAGGCTGTGAGTTGAGTGGGGGAATGATGGCCCCCCCACTCAACTCAATGACGTTGGATGACGGAAGCGATGTCAAACATCACTTCCGCCCAACGGCCTTAACCACTTGCTGCCCGCCCGCCGTCATATGACGGCGGGACGGTGCAGCTGTTGTTCTGGGCCTTCCAGGCAGCCCAGGGGTCACGCGCGCGCAGCCGATGGTGCGCACGCATGCCCGCCGCATCGCTCGGGTCCCGGTGCGCGTGCCCGGCGGCCGCAATGTCCGCCGGGCACCCGCGATTGCCTGGCAACCGAGCAGGACCGTGGATCTGTGTGTGTAAACACACAGATCCACGTCCTGTCAGATGGGAGGAGACCAATGGTGTGTTCCTTGGACAGAGGAACACCGATCGGTCTCCTCCCCTTGTGAGTCCCCTCCCCCCACAGTTAGAATCACTCCCTAGCAACATATTTAACCCTACAGCGCCCCCTCCTGATTAACTCCTTCATTGCCAGTCACATTTATACAGTAATCAATGCATTTTTATAGCACTGATCGCTGTATAAATGTGAATGGTCTCAAAAATGTGTCAAAATTGTCCGATATGTCCGCCGCAATATCGCAGTCATGATGAAAATCGCAGATCGCCGCCATTACTAGTAAAAAAAAAAATAATAATAAAAATGCTATAAATCTATCCCCTTATTTTGTAGACGCTATAACTTTTGCGCAAACCAATAAATATATGCTTATTGCGATATTTTTTACCAAAAATATGTAGAAGAATACGCATCGGCCTAAACTGAGGAAAAAATTTGTTTAAAAAAAAAAATGGATATTTATTATAGCAAAAAGTAAAAAATATTGTGTTTTTTTCAAACTTTTCACTCTTGTTTTGTTTATAGCACAAGAAATAAAAACCACAGGGGTGATCAAATACCACCAAAAGAAAGCTCTATTAGTGGGGGAAAAAATGATAAAAATTTCATATGGGTACAGTGTTGTATGACCGCGCAATTGTTATTCAAACTGCGACAGCGCTGAAAGCTGAAAATTGGCCTGGGCAGGAAGGGGGTGAAAATGCCCTGTTTGGAAGTGGTTAAAGAGACTTTTTATATTTTTTTGTTTTTGCATTTAAGTGTAAATATGAGATCTGAGGTCTTTTTGACCCCAGATCTCACATTAAAGAGGTCCTGTCATGCTTTTTTTCTACTACAGGGGATGTTTACATTCCTTGTAATAAGAATAAAAGTGAGCCCAATTTTTTTTTTCAAAGGCACAGTGTAAAAAGAAAAAAGAAAAAGTAAAAAAAAGAGGGGAATTTTTTTTTAAAGCGCCCTGTCCCTCCATGCTCGCGCACAGAAGCAAATCCATACGTAAGTCATACCCGCATATATAAACAGTGTTCAAACCACACATGTGAGGTATCACCGTGATCGTTAGAGTGAGAGCAATAATTCTAGCAAAAGACCTCCTCTGTAACTCAAAGCTGGTAACCTGCAGACAGATTTTTAAATGTCGCCTATGGAGATTTTTAAGGGTCAAAGTTTGTCGCCATTCCACGAGCAGGTGCAATTTTGAAGTGTGACATGTTGGGTATCAATTTACTCGGCATAACATTATCTTTCACAATATAGAAAAATTGGGCTAACTTCACTGTTTTCTTATTTTTTCATTTAACCACTTTACATCCGCGCTATGGCCGAATGACGGCCACAGCGCGGACCTGAATTCCCGGGAGGCCGTCATATGAAGGCCTCCCCTGTGCACGCGCCCTGCAGGGCGCGTGCCGAGCACGCTGTGATCACCGAGTCACTGAGACTCGGTTGATCACCGATCCAAGTAAGGGGCCGGTCCCGGCCCCTTACCATGTGATCAACTGTCAGCCAATGACAGCTGATCACATGATGTAAACAAAAGATCGGTAATCATTTTTTTTTTATACTCACGCTGACAGCGTGAGTAGAAAAAAAAGCCGATCACCGGCTCGGATGTGAGGGACATCGGTCCCGAAGTGGAAGAGGCACATCTGCCTCATCAGTGCCACCTAATAGTGCCACCTAACAGTGCCCACAGTGCCACCTAACAGTGCCCACAAGTGCCACCTAACAGTGCCCACAAGTGCCACCTATCAATGCCCACAAGTGCCAGCTATCAATGGCCACCTGTAGTGCCAATCAGTGCCACCTAGCAGTGCTGCCCATCACTGCCACCCATCAGTGCCCATCACTGCCACCCATCAGTGCCCATCACTGCCACCCATCAGTGCCTATCACTGCCACCCATCAGTGCCCATCACTGCCACCCATCAGTGCCCATCACTGCCGCCTATCAGTGCCCATCACTGCCGCCTCATCAGCGTACATCAATGAAGGAGAAAAATTACCTGTTTTAATTTTTTTATAACAAAATATAAAAAAGTAAAACATTTTTTTTTTTTTTAAATTCAGTTTTTTACATTTTTTTAACAAAAAGTAAAAACTGCAGAGGTGATCAAATACCACCAAAAGAAAGCTCTATTTGTGGTGAAAAAATGATAAAAATGTCATTTGGGTTCAGTGTAGCATGACCATGCAATTGTCATTCAAAGTGCGTCAGCGCTGAAAGCTGAAAATTGGTCTGGGTAGGAGGGGGGTTTAAGTGCCCGGTAAGCAAGTGGTTAAAAAAGTGCATTTCCCCAAAAAAAATTGCGTTTCTAAGACCGTTGTGCAAATACGGTGTGACATAAAGTATTGCAACGGCCGACATTTCATTTTCTAGGGTGTCTGAAAAAATATATATTTAATGTTTGGGGGTCCTAAGTAATTTTCTAGAAAAAAAAATGATTTTAATTTGTGAACAACAAGTTTGAAAAATAGGCATGGTCCTTAAGTGTCTAAAATTAAACAAAAAAATTATTAATTAAACCCACAAATGCTTTTTTTTACCACTACTATTCCTTTATATTGGCTTTTGAAATTTACAAATGCAGCAATTTAGAAATTGGATGAAAGGTTTAGCACTGTAAAGCTATGGCGGTTTGCGCAAGAGAGCCGACCTGCCGCAGTATAATGACGACGACTGGTCGGCAAGCGGTTAATCATCAACCATGTAAGTTGCTAAATGTTGTACCTTCATTAAATGGAACCATATTGCTACACTTAGAGGTGCCTCTCTTCTCTATTTTATACTCAGTTGTGACATGACGCTACTTGTATATCAAGACATCCCTTGTTTATCAAGTCAAAATGTATAAAAAAATTTTGCTTGTCTTGCAAAACACTCTCAAACCAAGTTACTCTCAAAACAAGGTTTTACTGTATGTGAGAAATTTTTGATTTGGGCCGGTAGGCAAGTGGAAATTATATTTACTAAACACCTAAATTAACAAATACATCTTCTTCTTTTTTTTTTTTTTTTACAATCCACTTGTATTTACATTTCCATTGTACTTTGCACCTGTGTCTGGGAATGGGGGTAATCCGAAAATGTATACCCGTATACAGCAATATATTGTGATTAATTTTAATGAATGGGAGGAAATTAATTTCTAATCTAGAGATAACAAAGCAGACAAAATTGATGTACGCACGTCAGAATTAAATCCTTACATGAAAACAACGCTCAGTGACAATGACATTCAGGTTCCATCGTCAAAGTGAAAAAAGTGTTCGCCTCCAACCGAGCACAATAATTGGATTACTATCTACTTTAAATCTTTAATCCTGGCTGATTTAGTGAGATAAATCTCCCGTAAATACTCTTAATACCCGGCTTAACCTTAAAAACAATCAGCGAGATTAAATTAAAGAGCCAGGCGTACGTGAGGAAGCAGAGTTGGCGCTTTTCCCATTTGTGTGCTGGAAAAGGTTTCAGGTGGCGACGGGGGGGGACCACCGAGGACAAGACTGGAAATCAGCATTAACCACCTCAATACCGGCCACTTACACCCCCTTCCTGCCCAGACCAATTTTCAGCTTTTCAGCGCTCTCACACTTTGAATGACAATTACTCAGTCATGCAACACTGTACCCAAATGAAATTTGCGTCCTTTTTTTCACACAAATGGAGCTTTCTTTTGGTGGTATTTAATCACTAGTGGATTTTTTATTTTTTGTGCTATAAATAAAAAAAGACCATAAATGTCGTAAAAAAAAGGCCTTTTTCTTTGTTTCTGTCATAAAATTTTGCTAATTAGTAATTTTTCTTCATAAATTTTGACCAAAATTTATACTGCTACATATCTTTGGTAAAAAAATAACCCAAACTAGTGTAAATTATTTGGTCTTTGTGAAAATTATAGAGTCTACAAACTATGGTGCCAATCACTGAAAATTGATCACATCTGATCAGGCCTTCAGTACATCAGGTGAATATCATTTCTTGAGACACTAACAAGTCAGGAAAGTACAAATACTCCCCAAATGACCCGTTTTTAGAAAGTAGACATTCCAAGGTATTAAGTAAGTAGCATGGTGAGTTTTTTTAAGTTGTAATTTTTCCCACAATTCTTTGCAAAATGAAGATTGTTTTTTTTTTTTTGTTTTTTTCTACAAAATTGGCATATTATCAGGTTATTTCTCACACACAGCATATGCATATACAAATTACACCCCAAAATACATTCTGCTACTCTTCCTGAGTATGGCGATACCACATGTGTGAGAATTTTGCATAGCCTGGCCACATACAGAGGCCCAAAATTGAAGTAGCACCTTCAGGCGTTCTACGAGCATAAATGACACATCTCATTTCTCAACCACCTATTACACTTTTGAAGGCCCTGGAGCACCAGGACAATGGAATTGCCCACAAAATGACCCCATTTTGGAAAGCAAACACCCCAACGTATAATCTATGAGGCATTAGGAGTCTTTTGAACGGTTCATTTTTTCCCAGAAGTTTTTGGAATATGTGGAAAAAAAATGAAAACGCTTTTTTTTTTTTACACTAAGTTGTCAATTTATAAGATATTTCTAACACATAGCATGTATAAAGCAAAAATTACACCCCAAAATACATTCTGCTACTCTTCCCGAGTATGGCGATACCACATGTGTGAGACTTTTACACAGCCTGGCCATATACAGAGGCCCAACACAGGATCAAAAAAACAAACCAAGACTTTACAATCACTTTAACCGCTTCTGGGCCTCTCACTGTAGTTCTGTGGCTACAGGGCGGCCCCGCTGCACTGGATCACGTACATGTACAGTACATGAACCATCATTTCTGAGTAGGTGTCCGCCGGCCTGTCTGTGCTGTCATTTGCTACAGCACAAGCTGATCAGTGATTTATGGCCCGGGACCCTCTGATCGGCTGAGTGAATTAGGCCCCTTTCACCCGATCCGACTGATTGGACCCACCTGTCTGTTTTTCAGGCAGATCCGATCGGGGCCACCCATTGACTTCTTTGAGGAAGCGGCTGTCAGCGAAGATGTGTCCGCTGACACCCGCCTGCTATCTGCTATCCTCTGCTCAAAATAGACGTACAGTATGGCGATACCTTCGCCATCCATCCAGGGGATCGGATTGTATAGGATCGGATGGAAACGGACAGGCGGCCTGTTTTCATCCGATCTCCCCATAGAGGAGAGCGGAGCTCTGACAGGTTCGTCTCAGCACAGTGAGCGGAGACGGATCTGTCATCCACCTGCTCAGCGGGGCTCAACGGAGCGATCCCCCTGCTAAGCTAACGGAGTTTGTCAAAACGGATCCGCCCCGTGAAAGGGGCCCAACAAAAGAGAGATCTGCATTGGTAAACAACACAGAGCTCTCTACATACAGCAGCAGAGGCGTAGCTTAAAGCTTGTGGGCCCCGATGCAAAAGTTGACATGGGGCCCCCCCCACTACCACCCACCACTTCCACCGTGCGTGCAGATACACCCACCGCATGCCAAGATACTCAAAGTGGCTTAAGAGTTTTGAGTTCCCAGACTTCCTCCTTACATCAGAGGAGAGGGATCACCGCTGGAGAATCAGAGGACAGGAATCACCACTGAAGAATCAGAGGACAGGGACCCCGAGTAAGGGTAACTTGGCAGAGCTCCTTTCCCATCCCAGCACTGTATACAGCTCCCCCCCCACACTACACAGTGCTGGTATCACATTCCTTTACCCACAGTCTATCAGCCTCCCCAGGGTGTATCTGGCTTTTATGTTGCCCTTCTGACCTGTGAGATCCTCTGGTCAGTGTAGTTGCAGTAGGCAGATACACCCTGTGCAGATCATGGCTGACTGGCTGTGCTGTAAAGGAATGGGATTTCAGCCCTGCGGAGGAGGGAGGGAGTTCAGCAGCTGGGCATAGCATCCAGGGTGGAGGGGGTGGTCAGGGGGCTTTGGGGGGGGCGCAACTTAGATCTGGGGGGGCAAACCAAGTGACACAAAATTTGGAGCCTGCAGCCCCTCAGTGCCCCCTTAGGAGGTGTTAAGGGATTTGTTTTAGCAATTTCTGAAGGTTTCTTTGTCAGTGTTAGCAGGTGTTGGGGGAAGGTCACCTCCCGGAGGTGCGTGTCTTTTCCCAGTTGTCAGGGAAGTGGGGTAAGCGGACATCTCCGGGTGGGGGGTACAAAGAATCCCAGCTAGTGACTAGGAGACATTGAGCAGTGTCATACCTCACCAGTAACATCCATCCCATCGTGGCTACAGGACGGCACTCTTCTCCTCTTAACTCACTGAACTCGGTTACCATTCCATTTTGCCAGAACACAGCACAGACATTTCCCCATCCTGGGCTGTTCTCACCTCGTGCTCCTCTCCATTCAGGAAAAGACTCACAGCTTCTCCCCAGGCAATGAGAACAGAGGGGTGTGGACTGTGGAAGGCAAAGTGGAAGCCCAATACTGGAGCGTGGCTGTGGGGCCCTAGGGCATATCGGAGCTGGACTTTGTGGAGGATATGATAATACGACAGGGAGGCTGCAGGGGCCCCCTGGAGCTAGGGGCGGGGTTGCCATTGTGACCCCTGCAACCCCTTATGCTACGCCCATGTACAGCATCATGTTGGAAGACTGCCCTGCGGCCCAGTCTCTGAAGGGAGAGGATCATGCTCTGCTTCAGTATGTCACAGGACATGTTGGCATTCACGGTTCCCTCAATGAACTGTAGCTCCCCATTGCCGACAGCACTCATGCAGCCCCAGACCATGAAACTCCCACCACCATGCTTGACTGTAGGCAAGATACACCTGTCTTTGTACTCGTCACACGCTTGACACCATCAGAACCAAATAAGTTTATCTTGGTCTCATCAGACCACAGGACATGGTTCAGTAATCCATGTCCTTAGTCTGCTTGTCTTCAGCAAACTATTTGCAGGCTTTCTTGTGCATCATCATTAGAAGAGGCTTCCTTCTGAGACGTTTTGAAGCAGTGTTTGGCATATGGTCTGAGCACTGACAGGCCAAACCCCCCACCCCTTCAATCTCTGTAGCAATGCTGGCAGCACCCATACGTCTATTTCCCAAAGGCAACCTCTGGATATGACGCTGAGCACGTGACCTCAACTTCTTTGGTGAACCATGGTGAGGCCTGTTCTGAGTGGAACCTGTCCTGTTATACCGCTGTATCGTCTTGGCCACCGTGCTGCAGCTCAGTTTCAGGGTCTTGGCAATCTTCTTATAGCCTAGGCCATCTTTATGTAGAGCAGCCATTCTTTTTTTCAGATCCTCAGAGAGTTCTTTGCCATGAGGTGCCATGTTGAACTTCCAGTGACCAGTATGAGAGAATGAGAGCGATAACACCAAATTTAACACACCTGCTCCCCATTCACACCTGAGACCTTGTAACACTAACCAGTCACATGACACCGGGGAGGGAAAACGGCTAATTGGGCCCAATTTGGACATTTTCACTTAGGGGTGTACTCACTTTTTTTTTTGCCAGCGGTTTAGACATTAATGGCTGTGTGTTGAGTTATTTTGAGAGGACAGCAAATTTACACTGTTATACAAGCTGTACACTCACTACTTTACATTGTAGCAAAGTGTCATTTCTTCAGTGTTGTCACATAAAAAGATAGAATAAAATATTTACAAAAATGTGAGGGGTGTACTCACTTTTGTGAGATACTGCATATCCAATTTTATTTTTTACTTTTTTATTTTTTTTACCAAAGACATGTAGTAGAATACATTTTGGCTTAAATATACAGTATGAAGACATTTTTTTTTATATTAGATATGGTTTATAGCAGAAAGTAACAAAAAAATATTGTTTTTTTTGTCAAAATGTTTGTTCTTTTTTAATTTATATAATAAAAAATAAAAAAAACACAGAGGTGATCAAATGCCATCACAAGAAAGCTCTATTTTTGTGAAAAAAAATTTTATTTAAATTTAATTTGGGTACAGCGTTGCATGACCGCGCAATTACCAGATAAATTAGCAGAATAGGCTCTGCTGGGGGAATAAAGTACTATAGCTTTTTTCTTCCCTCACAGTTTTTTTTTTAACTTTTACTTAACATTTTACAGTTTTACAGTTCACTTTTTTTTTTTTTCTGTTCAAAACGCTAAGTTGAAGGCTGAGAAAGATTACGGCATATCAGCTGTTGCAGCAGCTTTCATAGCACAATAGAATTTGGAACAAGAGTAGGCTCCTAAT
This sequence comes from Lithobates septentrionalis, assembly GCA_037952835.1. NCBI lineage: Eukaryota > Metazoa > Chordata > Amphibia > Anura > Ranidae > Lithobates > Lithobates septentrionalis. The sequence goes on from JBBDGP010002151.1 coordinate 422,711, forward strand.
GATATAGTCATATGAGTCCGAGCAAAAGTGCTTAGACGCAATCAAACAGATTGAAACTAAGAATCGTATTAATGATGGACCAGTGGGAGACTGCCATAGATCCACAGGAGTTGGCATTAAAGGTGAAAGAATGGAGATGAAAAGGGCAGAGGAGGGAGGGGAACATCGAGGGGTACTGGCATTCGAAGTAAGGGGGAGGGGGGGGTGGGGTTTGGCAATACAATGGTGCTAAGGTTCAAGCAGCATTGAGTCAATCTCAACTGGCAAAAAGTGCTGTATCCGGAGCTGCCAGATTTGTATATGTTTGGTGATGTGGTCGTGAAGGGTTGTTTCTATTTTGCCATGAATCATGGCACAGGTACCCTGTTTCCCCAAAAATAAGACCTAGCATGATTGTCGGAGATGGCTGCAATATAAGCCCTACCCCCCCAAACAAGCCCTAGTTAAAGTCCCTGTAGGTCTTATTTTCAGGGTAGGGCTTATTTGGGGGGTAGGGCTTATATTGCAGCCATCACCGACAATCACGCTAGGTCTTATTTTCGGGGAAATAGGGTAACGTCGTTTTTGACCTCATGCATATTGAGGGACTTCCATGCCAATGCTATCATTTGTTTAGCTGAGGTTGTAATTTAGTAGGAGAAGTTTAAAGTGGTTGTAAAGGCCGAAGTTTTTTTTTTTTTTTTTTTACCTTTATGCATTCTATGCATGAAGGTAAAGAACCTTCTGTGTGCTCCTCCCCCCCCTCCACAGCCCCTCAAATACTCACCTGAGCCCCCTCTCGATCCAGCAAGGTGCATGGGCGCCTCGGCTGTCCCAGGTCTCTCTCAACTTATTGGCTGAGCCATTGACTCCCACTGCTGTTAATCACAGCCAGTGGGCCAATGAGGAGAGAGAGCGGGGGCGGAGCCAATCAATGGCTCTGTGTGTCTTATGGATGCATACAGCTAGGCTCAGGAGCGAGCATGCACCAGTGTCCCCATAGCAAGCAGCTTGCTATTGGGGGCACTGGTCAAGGGGGAGGAGCCAGGAGCACCGGCAGGGGGGGGGACCCAAGAAGAAGAGGATCAGGGCTGATGTGTGCAAAACCAATGACGTGTTTGTTTTTAAAAAATAAATAACCTTTAATATCACTTTAAATTGTGCAGTCGGGTGGTCTAGAGGCCTTTGATTTAGAAGATTGACTGAGGGGTCAGGAATGATAGACTTGTCCAAGGCAATTGACTATAAGGAAAAGACCTCAGCCCTAAAATTTGTGTACTATAGGGCACTCCCATCATATGTGGAACCATAGGTGTGCGCAGCCTATTGCACTAGGGTGTGCACCCCAAAGCTCAAAAACACACTAAGTACATATTTACCAGCCCCTTCTCCCACTCATCTTGAAACATCCCCTCAGTAACAGCCAGTGGGAGGGGAGAGGGGGGAAGGCTGCGGTGCGGTGGGGGAAAGGGTGAAGGGAACCAGGGCAGTAGGGGGGATCTGCGCTTCACCGGGTGATTAGGGTGTGCCTGGGCACACCTGCCACACCCTGTGCGCACGCCTATGTGTGGAACTCTGTGTTTTGCTGCCTCTAAAGCTGTCTGGAGCATCACTTTTTTTTTTTTTTTATAGATCACAAAAAGTTTCACTCAACATTTTAATCAGGGGGGTGGGGATGCATCTTGAATAAGCAGCCCTTCGTCATGCAAGGTCCATCTTAATTATTCTTCAAGACAGGTTAACCTCTACAGCTTTATTTATGTCTGTGATACAATTATCTCCGAAGTGTCTTAATTCATAAATTGCTTTGAATTATCTTCAGGTGTTTCCAGCTATTATACCGAATTAGCCAATTTGTTACATCTCAACAGGGGCCGTCAGGTTCTAATTGATATTATAAAGGATCTGTCACCATGCTGGGAGTAGATTCTTATTGATTTGGAAGCATGAGTCATTTTTTATCAATAGACGAATAAACAAATGATAAGATCATTAATGGAGCTTTTATGAAGAATAAAGCGATGTGAACGGGCAGCCGAAAGCACTGAGGAGACTTTCTGTAGGTAAAGATTCAATGGAAGGTTTACCTTTTCTTTACTAAATTTACAATAGAACTCTGGCAAAAAATTAAAAATGATGTATATTAGACATGTGCGCGACATGTGCGCCATCAATAAATTTGTTTCGTTTCATAAGGAAATAATTCATATTTCGTAATTCATGTCCAAAACTCAATTTGGATTCGTACGAAATACGAACTTTCGTTAGGTTCGTTAACTTTTCGTAACAATTACGAATGTTCGTTATGATGAATTTATCATTATGAGGGGCTCCCACCATCCCTGTGTGCTGTGCTGACTTCCTGGGTTTTTAACTTTTAGGTTCCTTAGCTTTTCGTAACAATTACGAATGTTCGTTATGATGAATTTTTTTTTTGGATCCGAAATTCGTAAACAAATTTTCGTATTTCGTCCAAAATTCGGAAGCATAGCAATTCGTATTTCGGATCCTCCCAATTTGTACGAATTTACGGAAATTCGAGCGAATTTTCGATTCGTACGAAACTAATCGCACATGTCTAATGTATATCTTGCAGTTTGTCAGTAGTATTAGGACAGCAAACGTAACGTATTTTTAATACCTTTCTCAAAAAAAAAAATAGGTATGGGATTTTTAAACCGTTAACAGATAAAACGTATAATTACATATACTGTTAAAATTATTTAAAAAGTTTATTGAATTATACAATTAAAATATTCCATAATAAAAACCAGCATCGTGTAAACATGGTCTTATTTTCCTCATTTTATGACAGTGAAGCATAAGATAACAGTCCCAACAGGTTTCGCCCCAGAGGGTCTTCTTAAGGGATGAGACAATCGCTTGATACTTTAAGACTGTATTGAGGAAACAGAACATAATAAACAACTTGGCAATAACACGATGATATTAAACCAAATTATTACACTATGCAAAAATGACAATATTAATATCTGCGGTGTTAGCCGAGCCGGTTGTCGTAGCTGTTGTGGAGCCCTGAAGAAGCCCCTCTGGGCGAAACTTGTTGGGACTGTTATCTTATGCACCGCTGTAATAAAATGGGGACAACAAGACAACATGTTTACACAATGCTGTTTTTTTTTTTATGAAAAATTTTATTTATACAATTCAATAATATAATTATATTCAATAATTTTTTTGAATGATTTTAACAGTATATGGAATTAGAAGTTTAGCCGTTAGCACCTTAAAAATCCCATATCCATCCATTATTTGTGAAAAATATCGGGGATGTGGATTTCATGAAATCAATTACCCAAACTACCAATGAAATTCCATAGTTTTAATATCTGTTGACCCTGCCAGTGGATTTGTTTTTTTTTCCATCTTCTTTTCCATCTTCTTTAACAAGGTGACATTTTTTTCCTTGTATACCATGTAGCCATGAAATGAGCATTAATATCAAATTACAAATAATGTATCTTTAACCTGAACTTGAATCTGCTTATATTATGCCTTACCTTTTTCCTCCTCCATCAACATGTAAATACAATTCTTTAAAAAATCTTTCTATTTTTAATAGGTACCTTATTTTAGATCCAGTGGTATCATGGCTGGGTTTCTGTGCTTCTCTGATGAGCCTCTGTCATAAACAGTGAAGTCATAAACAGTCTAGAGAATAGTTTTAGGAATATACATCTGTCAGATTGGCAGTAGTGATCTATATTGACCCAGAGCTGAACCTTCATACAACTCAAACTCTAGACACTGTGGCACACTGTTGGAGGTTGTGGGTACTATGAAGAGCAGGAAAATCTGCAGCAAGCTAGTGGGTATTGCAGGGAGCTAGTTGGCACTGTGGAAGGTTGGAGGGCATTGTGTGGGCTAAGGAGGCACTGTGAGGTTGAGGGGAGCTGCAGTCCACCATAGGTGGTTGGGTGACACTGTAGAAAGTTGGGACATCTGCAGCTAGCTGGAGGCCTAGGAGGAGTGAGGCTCTGGCCAAGAAGCAGGCCCCAGCCCCTTGGCTAAGGATCACTCCCCTAGACAGTATCATCTCCCTTTTCGTGGTAAATGGATCAGGGTGTTGGTGCTACCTGTTTGAGTATAAATGCTGGGGCAAGTTCCTGACACTCATTAGAACTGAAGAAGTGGCTTGGACAAAACATCTTCAGTATTTTGGAACAAGTCCAGTTGAATGCAACTAACTGCTACTAGATATACTATGGCCTAGGTAAGTGAGAACCCTTCACAGAGATTAGGTTTCCATTTTCCTTCCAAACCTGTGGCTATTTGCTACAGCTTGTATAGACTTTTAGCAACCTCCTACCGGCACAACACTTTACATCTGTCCAGCTTCTACCTGGGGGTCCCTTCAAAGAAATATGGTCTCCATTGCCTAGAGAGATGACCACTGTGTCCTGCAAACCTGTGGCTATTTGCTACAGCTTGTTTAGACTTTTAGCGATCTCCTACCGGCACAACACTTTACATCTGTCCAGCTTTTACCTGGGGATCCCTTCACAGAAATATGGTCTCCATTGCCCCATGAGATGACCACTGTGTCCTGCAAACCTGTGGCTATTCGTTACAGCTTGAATAGACTTTTGGCAACCTCCTACCGGCATGGCACTTTACATCTGTCCAGCTTCTACCTGGGGATCCCTTCACAGAAGTATGGTCTCCATGGCCTAGAGAGATGACCACTGTGTCCTGCAAACCTGTGGCTATTTGCTACAGCTTGTTTAGACTTTTAGCGATCTCCTACCGGCACAACACTTTACATCTGTCCAGCTTCTACCTGGGGATCCCTTCACAGAAATATGGTCTCCATTGCCTAGAGAGATGACCACTGTGCCCTGCAAACCTGTGGCTATTTGCTACAGCTTGAATGGACTTTTAGCAACCTCCTACCGGCACAGCACTTTACATCTGTCCAGCTTCTATGTAGGGATCATTCTGGTGTCATCCAGCAGCTCTGTGCCCCTATATCTCCTGATAGGCTAAACATCTCTCACTGGTGGCATGACGGATCCACTTACATCAGGACATGTTTCAAATGATAGGTTTTGTTACATGCTCCTCAGATTTTTATTTATTAAAAAATACCTTGGCTCAGCACATTGCTGATTCTGGAGCAAAATCAAGAAGGAGGTTCTGAACACTTTCATGTTTTTGTGGATGAAAGCCTTCATATTAATTATCAGATAAATAAAGGTACAAACATATTTTGTGCTGCTTTTATATGATGTACCTTACCCATTAATAATAAACTCCTACCTTTTTTGGAGTTGGAAAACATTACCCTACACAATTTGCTGGTGCTTAATTATATTCATTAGATCAATTGTGCAGCCGTTGCCGGGAATTTAAGCTTTTTTTTGCACTCACCCTACAATAGATGAATTCAAAAAGGTATTTTTTTGTGCTGGGTGTTTTCTAGCATGAAAAGTAAAAATCAAAAGTCCAATGATAAAAGCCTCGAGCAACGCAGTGCGAGGTTTTATCTAAGCATACGCCTGGACTGGAGTGCTATGTTTGAAAACATCTTTGTAGTAAAAATCAAAATATCTTTTTTTAAAGGCAAACATGACTTTTGACCTTTTTTTTTTTTTTATAATCCCCCTTTGACACTTTACAAAATCACTTTAAGATAGCGGTCTGAAAGATCCTGTGATTTTGAGTGTGTGCCCAAAGGAAGATGGCAGAATGTTTGTTCATACAAAAGATGTTTTGTAGACAGTGTTAAAAGAATTGATCTGTAAACCTGGAGTTCTTCCATCTGTTTTTGGCGGACAGTCACCGTAAGGTGAAATCGAGAGTTTTTGCTTCATCTAAACCAGACGTCTCCAAACTTTCCAAACAAAGGGCCTCTTTACTGGTTTACTGTCCTTCAGACTTTAGGGGGGCCAGAATGTGGCTAGCGGGGGGGGGGTATAAAATGTCCTGAGCCCAGCATCAGTGAGAGTAAACATGGCCTCGGTGTTGGTGGTCAGTAGGAGGAGTAGTGCCCCATCATTGGTATTAGTGGGAGAAATGGTGCCCCATTGTTGGTGATAGTGGGAGGAATAGTGCCTCATATCATTGGAGGGATAGTGTCCCAAGGGCCCGGATGAAGGCTAGCAAAGGACCACACCCTCGGGCCGCAGTTTGGAGACCCCTGATCTAAACCATTGAAGAAAAAAAAAGGCAATATAGAGTATTTTGGCAAAATTTTGACCTTTGGCAAATGCATTTTAATCAATGGAGAAGACAAAATAGAAGAAGAACACTAAAAATATATTCATACCTTTTTCCCCCTCACATTTTTATAGTGTTCAGGCCAGTATGATGACATCAGGTCTTTCTCCACATTGGTGGTGGACAGCCCTTTCCGATGATCCTTACATGTCAGTCCAGGAGTACTTGAAGCACCAGCTGCCTAATGATGCCCTCCTGGGGAGTGTGTGGCCTCACAGGTAGTTGGTTGGATGATGCTGGTCATTCAGCCCAGAAGGAGATCATTGCTATATGTCTGGAAGTATGTTTGTAATTGAGAATATTAACTGTTGACATGAGGTTACACCTCATATGTTATCTATATGTAATCTATCTAAATTTGAACACAGACATTACGTTAGTTGTAATGCATAGTGCAGGTCAGCGACCAGACCTGGGTAGGTAGCACCCCTCTGATGAGGTGGCTCCCACACAATAAGGCTTCCCTCTATGGGCACCTAACAATTGCTCAAACCATAGAAGTACAGAAAGCAGCAGTAGACCAAAACCAGATGAGAAGCTAAGATGAATTTAATTGCGTGTAAAAAAAAGTCACGCCCAATGCATTTTGAGGGCAACACTGTCAAAGTCATAAAAACAGCCGTTTTAAGGGGCAACACCGCCCACCCTTTATCAGGGCTACAACAATAAGAAAAAAAACATAGCTATATGTTTTTCATTATTATGGCTATGTTTTTTGGTTTATTCTTATAGCCCCGTTGAAGGGGGGGCTGTTTTTATGACTTTTTTTTTAAGCCAACAATCAAAATTATCTTGGACTCCAGCTTTTTTTGGACTCTCCTTTCAGTTTTTTTACCCAATTTTGAACTCTATGTCAATTTAAAGTCGAAGTTTAGTGGATAAAAAAATCAGCACAAGGGACATTACTTACGATCAGTTCATGTGGCCCTTGTGCTTCTGGCTTCTGTGATAGTTGAACATTTTCTCCTCTGATCCTGCCCTACCCCTGCCGCCATAATATTCCAGTGCAGCAGTTGTTAAAAGAGCTAAGGGACCTGTCGTATGCATGCATCAAATGCACACCTTTTCTGCCCCTCCTCCATTTATAGAAACTCTATAGCATCTATGAATGAAATGTGATCTAGGAATGGAGGGGGTGGACCTTTAATTCATCCTTGTAGGGGATGAGATTTCTGGAGGTCACTGGGGGGCAACTGTGGAGGGTGGGATCTCTGGAGTGGGCTGAAAGGGTTTCTTCAGGAGGCCATGGGCTTTGTAAGTGTATTATGAGATATTGAAGGGCACTACAGGAGGTTGGGGGGCACTGTGGAACACTGTAGGAGGTTTGGTGCACTATGGGCGCCTGGAGACTCTGCAGCAAGATATTGGGCACTGCAGGGGCCTAGTGGCACTGCAGGAGATTGAGGGGCACTGTGGGACACTGTTAAAGGTTGGGGGCACAATGGAGGGGCTGGAGACTTTGCAGCAAGCTAGTGGGCACTGCTGGGAGTGGGCACTTTGGGAGGTTTAGGGGCACTGTGGGGGGGCTGAGGGCTCTCAGGGGCCCGGAGAACACTGTGGAAGGTTGAGGGGCATTGCAGGCCATTATGAGAGTTTGGGTGGTGCTGGGGTCTGGAAGGTCTGCCGAACATGTGGCCAATGTGATTTGCTGTCACAGTGGGCAAAAAAGGGGTATCCCGATTGCTGCACACTGTGCAAGCCTGTCCATCACTCAAGTGATAGCCGCCTCAGCCCAGTTCTGCCTAGGCCATGCCCCCAATGCAATGACTAAGCCCCGTGGATGAGCAAATGCATCTGCTGCATGGCCTACTGAGCTGAAGCTGCTATTACTTGTGTGATGGACTGGCTTGCACGGTGTGTGGCAGTCAGGATATCCCTTTTTTGCCTACATATTGCATAGAGTCAGTTTCCTTCCCCCCTTTTTATTTTACTCTTGTGTTTGTGCTGGAAATCTATGGATGCACTAAGTAAGTAGCATTGGAATGCTTTTATTGTTACAGATTGTTACAGATGCTTTGGTATATCGAGGCGGTTTAACACACGGAAAAAAAAATAAATATCTGGTGCTACTTGAAGACGGACATTATTTTGGGTGAGCATTTATAAAAGCGATTGATTGGTCATTCAGTATGATGGATCAGAGCCCCCCACATGGGAAATTAACAGTTTAGCTTGGTATGTCATTATAAGGATAGCATGGATTCTAATGGAGCTTTTGTGCCTTATATGTTTATAGGCTAAAACCCACATGCTTTCACTATGTGATAAAGGAGTACCATGATAATATATATATTTTTCCGACCCAGTGGGTTGTGGAATACTGCTACCGTATTCTAGGTAAGGAGGAATGGAAATTTCTCAGCTAGCTGTTTGGTGCATATATTAAGTAGGTAGAGCTATGGTGTCTGGTTTATTAACTGTGCCTTAATGGGTGTTACAGGTTCCTCAGTATATTTACCATGCCGATTTTGGGGATACTGATCTTCAGGATCATCATTCTCTTGCTTTTTCAGGAAAATAATGTCCTAAATTGGTAAGTTTGAACATAATACATCCCATATATGTAGCCGCCCTTTCCCCCTTTTAGTGTTCTAGTGTACACGACCTTGAGCTCCAACAGAACACCTCCAATAACTGATCACTCCTCCAATACTAGATACAACTCTAGTGTACCTCTACAAACAACCCTTGCTTTTGAGGCATATGTTGCTGTATGGTGTGCTGCTGGCTCCTGCTATGCTCCGGGAGATACATGTAAGTGACCCCTTTGTTTTCACCTGGGGAGGTAGGGTATATTTGATATATACTGTGTTGCATGATGTATATTTTGCATATTATTTAATTAATGACTGTGAATTTTGTTTCATAGATAGGTCCAGTTTCTTTGTGGTCAAGGAATTGAGGTCCTGAGAAAGCTGCTTGTGAAACGCGTCGACCTCTTGGCCATCTTTACAAAGAAACAATATGTGGAGTATATATGTACTAGCCTATCCAACAATCATATGAAGTTTTTAAGAGCATGAGCTCTATTTCTTTTTTTTATATATAGCTGCTTTGTATTAAAATACCTTTATGTGGTTTAGTCCATCTCTGGTATTATTAAAGTCTGTAAGCTTTGGCTGTTTGTTTTTTACTATATCTATTTTGGATGAGGTACCAATATTTAAGCCCGTTCTCTATAATATATTTGCATAGAGACAGGATGGACTCTTTACCCAGCCTGCACCCACAGCAGAATCCATCGGACATGGCTACAGAAGCCTGAGCAGAGACTCAAACAGCTTTTTGGGTTCTGGTCCTGGTCCTGCTAGTTCCCGATCATTACAAAAGACAGGTCAATATGCTGGGAGCACACCGCACTCCCATGGATGCATATGTGTAGTACAGTGTATCTCAACCTTTTTTCATTCAAGGCACCCTTTAAAATTATGAACAATCTTGAAGCACCCTCATTCAAAAATGTAGGACACTCTAGGACATCTAGGACACCCAACATTAGAGGTCATTCTTCCAAAGCAAACACACCTTTGCACACTGGTACAGACTAGTATCCAGTGTTTGTCTTCTCCCTCAGTTTCTCTCCCTCACTCGGCTAATCAGTGCTTGGGGAGAGGGGGCGACGGGAGAGAGGCAAACAAAGATGCTGCGCAGGCGCCCCGACTTCCTCCTTATCAATTGAGATCATTGGTTATTAGGATGCCGGTGACTACAAGGTCGTAGAAGTTTGTAATGGTGCACACTGAAAACCTGTGGCTTTGTGTAACTGAAAGGCAGGCTTGATTAACCCACTGGCTTGTGTGCAATTTTTAGGCATTTTAGGCATTTTGCCAAGGCACCCCTGACTAAACCTCAAGGCACCCCAGGGTTCATGGGCACAATGGTTGAGAAAGGCTGGTATAGCATGCAGGAATTAAAACCCACCGTATGTGCCACCGCATATATGCATTGCATGCGTGGCAACAGGTTAAAATAAATGGGCACTCTCAATGCAATATGCACCAATGCACAAGAAACTCCTGTACAAGTGTATATAGCCACATTTTTTTTGTAGGTTAGACAAACTTCTCTCAAACGTCGCCATTATGGAGCGTTGTATTAGCAGCGGAAGCTGTATTTGATGATATTAATATGATAATGTAGTAGGAACAGATGTGCAGGGTGAAACTAATAAAATAAAAGAGTAAACCACGCAAGGCCGTTAATGCGCACAGTCTGTTATCCTTCAGCTCTCACTTATCCATTGTCCATTTCATTAACATTCAGCACGGTTGCGGCGAAGATAGGTGAACGGGGGAAAGGTGCCTTGTGCACAAGTTTTATTTCATATTTTATGTGTATTAAATAGTGTTTGTGAAGTGGTCCTTGGAGAGCCAGAAAGCTCGACTTTAACAGCTGCTGAAAAACATCGATCATATTCATATGTCCTTCTCCGCCAAGAAGGCCACTACCCCCTGGGACCGCGAGTGGCTTTACCGGCCAATAAAACAACATATTTCTCTGCCTTTTACACTTGTTGGTTTTAATACGTCCTGTTAAATGTCTCCAGTTTTAGCCATTATATTTCTAAGACCAACCTAAAGCTGCACTCTGTCCAGAGGACTCCTCCGCCCCCTCTCCAGAACATTAAATTCTACTGAACCCCCCTGTTGAAGGGATGATTTCTTTTGCTGCTATATTGACTGTTTCTTTGGCAAACCCTGAGCTTCACTTTACAGCGGAGTCCCGCCCACATTTTTCACTCCTCAACATGCAGCACTAATGTGCATGCTTAAAATGAATTGGCAATTTATTATTTTTTTTCCTATTCACTTTCCTGATTTATGCCTATATCTAATTTCACTTCCTCCTTTAGGGGCCGCGGCACCGTAGTCATTTCCGGCTTTGCATTGGCTCCTGGGAGATCTTGGTCAGCTTGACATGGCACAGCTCCCGTAACATTTAACATTGGCGTCTATGGAAAATCTTGGTCAGCTTGACACGGCATGGCTCCAGTGCCATGTCAAGCTGACCAAGATTTCCCATAGAAGCCATTGTTAAATGTTACTGGAGCCGTGCCATGTCAAGCTGACCAAGATTGCACCACACTGCACATGCACGAGATTGGCAGGTGCATGCTGGGTAGCCAGCATGCATATAATCCAGGAAGAAGGACACTGCGGCTTCAGATGCCCACACTGGAGATGGCTGTGCAGGAACTTCCCAAAGTAAGAAAACGATGCTGCACAAATAGAAAACTGGGCAAAGTTTAGAGTATACCTTTGTTACATTGCACGAGGCATGAGTATTACATAGTTACATAGTTACATAGTAGGTGAGGTTGAAAAAAGACACAAGTCCATCAAGTCCAACCTATGTGTGTGATTATGTGTCAGTATTACATTGTATATCCCTGTATGTTGCGGTCATTCAGGTGATTATCTAATAGTTTCTTGAAGCTATCAATGCTCCCTGCTGAGACCACCACCTGTGGAAGGGAATTCCACATCCTTGCCGCTCTTACAGTAAAGAGCCCTCTACGTAGTTTAAGGTTAAACCTCTTTTCTTCTAATTGTAATGAGTGGCCACGAGTCTTATTAAACTCTCTTCTGCGAAAAAGTTTTATCCCTATTGTGGGGTCACCAGTACAGTATTTGTAAATTGAAATCATATCCCCTCTCAAGCGTCTCTTCACCAGAGAGAATAAGTTCAGAGCTCGCAACCTTTCCTCATAACTAAGATCCTCCAGACCCTTTATTAGCTTTGTTGCCCTTCTTTGTACTCGCTCCATTTCCAGAACATCCTTCCTGAGGACTGGTGCCCAGAACTGGACAGCATACTCCAGGTGCGGCCGGACCAGAGTCTTGTAGAGCGGGAGAATTATCGTTTTATCTCTTGCGTTGATCCCCCTTTTAATGCATGCCAATATTCTGTTTGCTTTATTAGCAGCAGCTTGGCATTGCATGCCATTGCTGAGCCTATCATCTACTAGGACCCCCAGGTCCTTTTCCATCCTAGATTCCCCCAGAGGTTCTGCCCCCAGTCTATAGATTGCATTCATATTTTTGCCACCCAAATGCATTATTTTACATTTTTCTACATTGAACCTCATTTGCCATGTAGTCGCCCAGCCCATTAATTTGTTCAGGTCTTTTAGGCAAGGTTTCCACATCCTGCGGAGAAGTTATTGCCCTGCTTAGCTTAGTATCGTCTGCAAATACAGAGATTGAACTGTTTATCCCACCCTCCAGGTCGTTTATAAACAAATTAAATAGGATTGGTCCCAGCACAGAACCCTGGGGAACCCCACTACCCACCCCTGACCATTCTAAGTACTCCCCATTTATCACCACCCTCTGAACTCGCCCTTGTAGCCAGTTTTCAATCCATGTACTCACCCTATGGTCCATGCCAACGGACCTTATTTTGTACAGTAAACATTTATGGGGAACTGTGTCAAATGCTTTTGCAAAATCCAGATACACCACGTCTACGGGCCTTCCTTTATCTAGATGGCAACTCACCTCCTCATAGAAGGTTAATAGATTGGTTTGGCAAGAACGATTCTTCATGAATCCATGCTGATTACTGCTAATGATATCGTTCTTATTACTAAAATCTTGTATATAGTCCCTTATCATCCCCTCCAAGAGTTTACATACTATTGATGTTAGGCTAACTGGTCTGTAATTCCCAGGGATGAATTTTGGGCCCTTTTTAAATATTGGTGCTACATTGGCTTTTCTCCAATCAGCTGGTACCATTCCAGTCAATAGACTGTCTGTAAAAATTAGGAACAACGGTCTGGCAATCACTTGACTGAGTTCCCTAAGTACCCTCGGATGCAAGCCATCTGGTCCCGGTGATTTATTAATGTTAAGTTTCTCAAGTCTAATTTTAATTCTGTCCTCTGTTAACCATGGAGGTGCTTCCTGTGTTGTGTCATGAGGATAAACACTGCAGTTTTGGTTACTGAAGCCCCCCGATTCACCTGAGAAGAATAAATTCAATACCTTCGCCATCTCCCCATCCTTTGTAACCAGATGTCCTTCCTCATTCTTTATGGGGCCAATATGGTCTGTCCTCCTTTTTTTACTGTTTACATACTTAAAGAATTTCTTGGGATTTTTTTTGCTCTCCTCCGCTATGTGTCTTTCATGTTCTATCTTAGCCGTCCTAATTGAACCCTTACATTTCCTGTTGCATTCTTTATAAAGTCTGAATGCTGAGGATGATCCCTCAACCTTGTATTTTTTGAAAGCCTTCACCTTTGCTTTTATATGCATTTTTACATTGGAGTTAAGCCATCCAGGATTTTTGTTCGCTCTTTTAAATTTATTACCCAATGGGATACATTGACTAATGCCCTTATTTAATATGCTCTTAAAGCAAAGTATTCTAGGGGTATTTTTTTCTTAAAAGTCATATTTCGGCCGTAACTCCGCTTTAAGGGCTCATTTGCACTTGCGTTGATTTTAAAACACTATAAAGAGCCTACAGCTTCAACATGCATTATTTATTTGTGTTTTTGATGTGTTTGTGATGCTTTTTTGAAGCTTTAATTAAGCTTTGCAAATGCCCTGTGTGTGTGTTGATTTTCTATTTGTTTTAAAGGAGCCCAGTAGTACCCCCAACTCAATAATACCCCCTGCACATTAGTACCCCCCGTGATGAACACGGGTGTCAGATCCCTGCCCTCCTCGCTAACTCGTGACGAAGGACCGGCCAACCTCACACCACGCTGTCACTTCCATAACAATGCCACTCTCAGCTGCGCCCAGGACAAAGATTTTCCAGCTTGCGGGACCACAATCTAGGTGCCTGCAGCCGGAGAGCGATTTTCACTGGGCTAATTACGCAAATAACCCTTTCACTAGCACCACCGACCTTTCGATTAGGAAGGGTCAGGACTTCCATCAATTTAGCAATACCAATTATGATTTCAGAAGAAGCGTCTGCAACACACACTGCCACCACAGACAGGTCTGCTCAGAGGCCTTACTCTACAACAGTAGCGTTCTTCAAGAGGCGGGTTCGTTTAGCAGGGGTCTCAAACTGGCGGCCCTCCAGCTGTTACGAAACTACAAGTCCGAGGAGGCATTGCAAGGCTGACAGTTACAAGCATGACTCCTACAGGCAGAGGCATGATGGCACTTGTAGTTTTGCAACAGCTGGAGGGCCACCAGTTTGAGACCCCTGATGTATAGCTTGCATGAAGAGCTTTAAAGACAAGGTTTTTCAAAACAAGGGTTTGATAATGAAAAGGTCAAAATTGATGCGAATAAAATATTTACAGAAAAAAAGATGTTTCAAAGAGATAAAGACAATATACAGCCACATAGAAATAAGGTAGAATTGAGGAGGAAGAATACTTGCAATTAATGTCCGAGGGTTGATCAGAGTTCGATCGATGAGCTGGGTAATCAGTTCTCAAACTTGGCAGATGTTCCTGCTTGGGTGGTAAAAGGAGAACTACCCATTGTCTTGGCATCCCCTCTTTTCTGTCAGATCTAAGGGGTGTTGACAGCGACCAGTGACCATCGTTGATCGATGATCGTCTTGTCATCTTGTTTAGGGGTTGGTTGCTGGTCTCTACATTTATGACCATGTCCCAGGTACACTTTGTGATACATATTCATATCTCTGCATCTCTACTGTTTACAGACTGCGAATATCCAAAACAAATACACACATGCCAGGTCTCCAATGTCTAGTTGACCTAAGAGGATTAAGGGGTACCAGTGGTTTCCCATATGATCTGACATAGGGGTGTCTGGACTTGAAACGTTACAAATTATCAGAGGAAACTAAATATGTCCATATTATGGCTGTGCCATTAATAATTGTTAAGTTATGAAACATGCTGAAATTTCAGACTTATCCCGACTGTTTGAGCTTTATGTGAATGGAGGTATTTACGATCGGTTGGTTCTCTGAATTGAGAGGGTGACAGTTTTACGATAGGCCTGGACATCCTGCCAGGCCAACATTAGCTGTTTTTTCAGACCTAGCCTGGTTCTGCTTTCTCTATGTTGAGATAACAGCTCTTTTGAAGTATAAAGCCTATGAATTCCTGGAAATAAGGGAGGAGGGAGGGGGTTCAGATTTCTACTGCAATGTTTAACTGTTAGCCAAAGCTGTCATGGCTGCCGTAAGGTTGCCCGACAACATGGCCGCTAGCTACAGCTTTTCGTGTGTCCAGTACGTGATATCATTACACCCCCCACAGCAGATCCCCAGCTTAATAGTACCCCTTGTTCAGAAGATCCCTGGCTCAGTATTACCCCCAGATCTTCTGATGCCCCACTCAGTAGTACTCCCAGTTCTGCTTAGACATGTGCAATTCGTTTTGTTACTAAATCATTTTTTTAACGAATTTCGACAAATTTGTCAATTCGGAAACATCCGAATTTAGGAAAACCCGTTTAGCGAATTTTTCCGAATATTCATAAATTCGAAAATTTGTAAATCAATAAATTCGTAAATTCTAAATTCGAAAATCTGAGAACCCGAAAATCGGAAAAAATAACTAAGTATTAAATTATAGGTATTGGAATTTCCTTTCAAATTTGGCTGTTAGTGAACGTAATGAATACTAATTTATTCGAAGTTACGAATTATCCGAAATAATGAATGCTGTATCTAAACGAATGTAACGCAACAAATTAATAATAATAAATCACAATAATAACAAAAACTTTTTACTATTATTATTTATTATGAATTTGTTCATTTCAATTGGTTTGATGCGGCATTCGTTATTTTGGATAATTCGTAACTTCGGATAAAGTCGTATTCATTATGTTCACTAATGCCGCGTACACACGAGCAGACTTTTCGACCGGACTGGTCCGACGGACTATCCAACGGACTTTCCCAACGAATGGACCTGCCTACACACGATCACACCAAAGTCCGACGGATTTGTACGTGATGACGTACACCGGACTAAAATAAGGAAGTTGATAGCCAGTAGCCAATAGCTGCCCTAGCGTTGTTTTTAGTACATCGGACTAGCATACAGGCGAGCAGATTTTTCGATAGGAACTAGGTCCGGCGGAGTTCCGACGTAAAGATTTGAAACATGTTCCAAATCTAAAGTCCGACAGATTTTCGACTGAAAAAGTCCGCTGCTGGTCTGATGAAGCCCACACATGGTCAGATTGTCCGCCGGACTCGGTCCGTCGGACCAGTCCGGTTGAACAGTCCGCTTGTGTGTACGCGGCATTACAGCCAAATTTGAAAGGAGATTCCAATACCTATCATTTAATAGTTAGTTAATAATAATTAGTTAGTTATTAAGATTTTTAGATTTTTGTTCTTTCAAATTTTCGGATTTTCCTTCTTCTGCGCTCCGAGTCGACCCGGTTGTATGACAATAGCGAAGAAATATTCACTATTTTCACACTGATTCTCCTCCCGGCCAATCAGGAAGCAGGTCCTGAGACCCATCACCTGATTGACTGAAAGGACAGATGATTCTATTGGACGCCTAGGGGGAGGGAGGAGACGCACGACGGAAGCCGCGGTGGTGCAGAGGAGGAGGAGACGTGATAGAAGCCGCCACCCGTCGCCCGTAGGAGCGCTACCCGCAACCTAGATAGGGTAAGTGCTGACTGACCACGAGACTCCCTGGGGGGGCGGTTGTTTGCAACCCCCCCAAAAAAAAACACTAGCCGCCACTGCCCCCCCCCCAGCGGCCGACCGGGGAGGGGGGTGGTTGTTTGCCGCCCCTCCCCCCAAAAAAAACACCAGCCACCACTGCCTCACAGGTAGTAGGAGGAAATGCCTCCAAGAGGAGCACAGACTGCAATAAAAACCCAACAGTTATTCAAAATATACTCACAAAGCATACACCACATAACCATAAAATAAAATAACATTTACATCGTCTTTATACTGATTGATGAGAAAGGTGGTGACACTTGGCCTGCAGAAGACAGAGCTAAAAGTGGGTTAGCTGCCTCACCCCAGAGAAGGTCACCTCTAGCTATTTGACTCATTTCTTGTAAAAGCAGATATGTAAGCCGGGAATCAGATGCATATCACGGTGACTGGCAGTCCCAGTTGGGACGGAACTACGAATGCTCCCAAAACCACATTTGCACTTTACGACAGACTGTCCCAGTTGCAGCACTGAGATATCCTCATATCGAACATCGCGACCCCAATAGTGAAAGACATTTTGACCTTGGTGTAGAGGAACCTTTTGACAAGGTCTCAATAGGACAAAACAGATGAATTGAAAGCTTTTAAATACCAAACATTAACAAAGCTGTGTAGGGAAGACAAATAACAAGATCTGTGAAAGTTCTCATTTATCCAGGTCGTGGAATAGCTAGTCAAGTTAGATACATTCAACTGAACTTGTTCTGTAATGTTTCATAGCTTCACCAAGCCACTTCTTCAGTTATAATGAGTGTCAGGAAGTTAAAGTATTAGGACGCCTGCCTTTACTCGTACATGAACTTTAATGGCATCCCAGTCTTAGTCTGTAGGGTTCAATATTGAGTTGGCCCACCCTTTGCAGCTATAACAGCTTCAACTCTTCTGGGAAGGCCGTCCACAAGGTTTAGGAGTGTGTCTATGGGAATGTTTGACCATTCTTCCAAAAGCGCATTTGTGAGGTCAGGTACTGATGTTGGACCAGAAGGCCTGGCTCGCAGTCTCCACTCTAATTCATCCCAAAGGTGTTCCATCAGGTTGAGGTCAGGCCAGTCAATGTTCCTCCACCCCAAACTCACTTATCCATGTCTTTATGGACCTTGCTTTTTGCACCGGTGCACAGTCATGTTGGAACAGGAAGGGGCGGCCCGTCCATTAAGAGTGCACGGGCGCCACCCCTCATGTCCATCGCCACCTTCCCTATCCAATGCGTCCAGCCCCTTTCAGGACACTGGCGCATGAATTCCATGTTTTTATTGCCAGAGGCTCTAATAGGCTTTAATATACGGTGGGCTCGGGTAGCAGAGAGTGCGCTCCAAGCCCACCCAGGTGTGTTACAACAGCGAATCAATATTCGCTGTTGTAACACTGATCCTCTTCCCGGCCAATCGGGAAACAGATTTTGTCACTGGTCACCCGATTGGCTGAAAGGGCAGGCGATCCTATTGGGCACCTAGGAGGAGGAGGGGAGGAGCTGGAAGCCGCCATGGAGGAGAGGACTTGGAGCCGAGCCGCTGCACTACGCTACCTGCCGCCCGTCATGATGGGGTAAGTGCCTGGGCAGACCGGCAAACAGCGCGGGGGGATTGCATGCCACTCGGGAGGGATGGGTGGTTGTTTGCCGCCCCCCAAAAAGAGCCACAAGCCACCACTGGAGGGGCCATCGGCAAACTGTTACCACAAAGCATGAAATTGTCCAAAATGTCTTGGTATGCTAACGCCTTAAGAGTTCCCTTCACTGGAACTAAGTGGCCAAGCCAACCCCTGAAAAACAACCCCACACCGTAATCCCCCCTCCACCAAATGATTTGGATCAGTGCACAAAGTTCCATAAAGACATGGATGAGCGAGTTTGGGGTGGAGGAACTTGACTGGCCTGACCTCAACCTGATAGAACACCTTTGGGATGAATTAGAGTGGAGACTGCAAGCCAGGCCTTCTCGTTCCAACATCAGTGCCTGACCTCACAAATGCGCTTCTGAAAGATGCGGAAGAGATGTGGAAGAAATACACCAAACACACCAATATTGAAGTAAAATCTAGTAAAGTCTAGGACCCCGCCATACCAGGTGTGGTAGGACTGCATTGGGCAGCTATTCCAGTGAAGCCACCGCAAGACAAGACAAGACCAAATGCCTCGTCTCCTACCTGGTTAGTTCACACCACTCCAATGCACTGAAAAAGGTATGGTTATATATAGGGTTTTTTTGGCTTATCGCTCTCCACATTGCCCAGCTTTTATTCTCGTGATCACTTTTATATTTGTATGCTTTTTTAGAAATAAAATACTATCTTTTTTGATCTACACCATGTGGAAGCTTTTTCTTTCTCCACATACTACCCTGCTGAGAGTGGCTCCGGAGTCCTGTTGATTCTACCATCCAGATCCAGTTTGATGTACCCAGATTGGAGGTCCGTTTGGAGGTTTCCTGTCTCTTCTCTGGATTCCACCTTGGAGGTTCTGGACCCTGTTGAGCTCCACACTTTGGCCATTTGTGGCACCATGCCTGTATGACTCCACGTCGTTGACATTGGAGTCCACCAGTTCCGGTAAGGGACACACACACTTCTCTTTTGTTGATGATGCAATATCTTTGATGTCCTCCTTATCAGACAGTGTTGGATCCTTCACTATTCTTCACTAGAACACCAGCTTTTGTTGGATTATAACCATATACTTTTTTTGCAAATTTTCACATTTCCTAGGGCTCGCTGGTGTCTGGTTACCCATTTATAGAGCTTTGTGCATTTACTGGACATTTCTTATTTATGTTTTTATCATTTTAATTCATCATAATTTTTTTTCACTTACATATTTGTGTTTATTGGTTAGCGCTGCAGTATTCACCATTTTGGTTATATATATATTGCATAAGCTGTCCTTATGGGTGAGGTTTTTGGGGTCTAATGGGATCCACCCATCCCCATGGCCAGAGATGACCCCCTTGAGAGTTTGCCATCCATGTCTCTGAGCTTCTTTCCTTTCTATTGATATTGCAACTTGACGTATCATTGTTTTCTCTGATATGTAGCTCTGAACTGCTGAAGTATATACCGTATATACTCAAGTATAAGTCGAATTTTTCAGCACATTTTTTTGTGCTGAAAGTACCCCCCTCGACTTATACTCGAGTCAAGCACTTTTCTGCAGAAAAAAATTCATTTTCCGAACCGAATTTGGGCCCCGTATCTCAGGGCCACTTAGTGCTAGGAACCCCAAATTTGGTGTGCTAACCCAGTGGAACTGAGTCCACAACATATCCAAAGCTGGAGTTCCTAGCACCAAGTATCCCAGAGATACAGGGCCCCAAAATTGGTTCAGAAAATGTCATTCTCTGCTGCAGAAAAATGCTTGACATTTTCTGAACCAATTTTGGGGCCCCGTATCTCAGGGCCACTTGGAGCTAGGAACCCCAAATTTGGTGTGCAAACCCAGTGCAACTGGTACCATAACATATCCAAAGCTGATTTTTGGGCCCTGTATCTCGGGGCCACTTGTTGCTAGAAACTTCAGCTATGGATATTTTATGGTACTAGTTCCACTGGGTTTGCACACCAAATTTGGGGTTCCTAGCACTAAGTGGCCCCGAGATACGGGGCCCCAAAGTCGGTCAACTGTGTCCATCTGCAGCAATGTCATTTTGGGACCCTTTGGGTTCAAAGACCCCAAATTTTGGCTGCAGCTAGGGGGCATCTAGGACCCTTAACTACCAAGTTTGAAGTTCGGGGGACCTATGGCTGCAAATGGGCACAGTGAGGCATGCAAATGGGCATGGTGAGGTTGCAAATGGGCATTGTTGACCCTCTTTTCCACTTAAAGTAGCTGTGCATTTCTCACCCTCGTCTTATACTCGGGTCAATAAGTTTTTCCCATTATTTTGTGGTAAATTAGTGCCTCAACTTATACTCGGAACGACTTATACTCGAGTATATACGGTATGTAAAAACCTTCGCTAACCCTCTCTCTGTTGAGCCATGTATTGCTCATTCCTCAAATCTAGTAAAAATAAAAAAAAAATAAAAAAAGTATGGCGTGCAAACCGTTTTCCAGCGAAGCACAGTGCAACCCAACTCCCTGCCTTGCATCACGAGGTGGCCAATAAAACGTAATAACCTGTCACCCTGTGACATTTCAATAAAATTTCAATAAAAAAAAAAAATTAACAAAAAAATAACAAAAAAAAAGACCGGTCGGTGCATCGCCACTGTTTTCTATACTACATTAGAACACTGTGAACTGGCCCTAATAGACACTAACATGTTAAAATGATAAAATATCATTCTAAACCTTCGTATTTATTCAGTGAATATTGTTAAAACTCATTTGCAGAGCTGGATTAATAATTTATGCTTCATGGGCCCTTTAAATGTATTCTTCATATGTTAAAGTTTTCATTAAAATTCATTTTTTCGTCCCTCTGGAAGGCCAGCTGTTATCTTCAAAGACAAGCAGACCTCCACCGCGGAATAAAAAAAACGCGTTTTATGAATACGTTTCCATTGCAAATCCTCAGTCCTGGCGGCACCGCTAACCACCCCACAATGGCTCCCCGCAATATTTTTGCTCGGCAGCGGCGGATAAATACAACCTCATTTGATTTTCGAGTTGTGAGGAAAAGAAGAATAAAATAGGCGGTAATATGACAAATCAGCCTCTGTATTATGACTGTATTTAAATGCGTAACTTGGTTATGCCCGACATTTCTTTTTATTATGTATAGTTATGGGTCACGGTTTTCCCTCTATGTGTAAAAGGAAATAAATTGGCACGGTGCAGAGGAGAGAGGGCAAAAAAAAAATAAATACAAAAAAATCTGTGTGCTAATACACATCCCGGGGCTACTGTCACCAATAACGGGGAATTATGGGATAGGGTGCAGGTGTAACAGTCAACTATTAAACTAATAATAAATAAATAATAATAATACTAATCACCTGGGAAATTTTAATTATAAATAGGAGGCATGTACTGAAAGTACTGTAAAAGTGGGCATAAGTTCTTTATTAAACTTACATAGATTGTTAAAATTTCATGTGTTGTTAGAGAAACTCTTGCTCTAAAACAAGTAAATATAATATACAAAACAATAAAATAATAATAAAAATTGCACAGATCCAAATCAAGTGCCTATAAATTATTATAGCAGCGCTACTATCATAAAGTTTATGATCAGCTTTCATTTGTATATAGTACACATAAGTAGTAAGTAGTTGACAGCTGATGTGAAAACAGTCATAATATATATATATATATATATATATATATATATATATATATATATATATATATATATATATATATATAATTAGGGCTGCGGAAATTAACGATTAATTCCTCGATTAATCGTTAATTTTTTTTGATCGGCTGCCTGCCCTGGGGCCGCTTTGGCCCAAGCTGTGGCTGCAGCACAGCGCTCCGCTCCCTCCTCCTCCTCCACTATATGTCATACACAGTCTGCAGGCATCTCCCGCTGTGTGTCTCGGAGCTGAGTGTGAAAACTTTGGCCTCGCTGTGAGAAAAGTCCCGCCCTCCTCCTAGATCAGCTCGTGTGATAGACGCAGTGTTCTGTCTATAGACGCAGTGTTCTGTCCATCACACAAGGAGGAGGGCGGGACTTTTTTCACAGCGAGGCCAAAGTTTTCACACTCCGCTCCGAGACACACAGCGGGAGATGCCCGCAGACTGTGTAATCCAGGCACAGGCACTGACTACAGTGAGGCTGCATTATGGGCACGGCGAGACTGCGATTATGGGCACGGTGAGACTGCATTATGGGTACAATGAGGCTGCGATAATGGGCATGGTAAGTCTGAGATTATGGGCACAGTGAGACTGCATTATGGGCTCGGTGAGGCTGCGATTATGGGCACGGTAAGTCTGAGATTATGGGCACAGTGAGACTGCATTATGGGCACGGTGAGATAGCATTATGGGCATGGTGAGGCTGCGATTATGGGCACGGTAAGTCTGAGATTATGGGCACAGTGAGACTGCATTATGGGCACGGTGAGACAGCATTATGGGCACGGTGAGGCTGCGATTATGGGCACGGTAAGTCTGAGATTATGGGCACAGTGAGACTGCATTATGGGCACGGTGAGACAGCATTATGGGCACGGTGAGGCTGCGATTATGGGCACGGTGAGACAGCATTATGGGCATGGCGAGGCTGCGATTATGGGCACGGTGAGACTGCATTATGGGCACGGTGAGGCTGAGATTATGACGTGTGACATCCTAGCCATGCCCCACTATGTCGGGCTTCGGCTGTTGCCATAAGGCCTGGCTCGCAGTCTCCGCTCGAATTCATCCCAAAGGTGTTCTATCAGTCAAGTTCATCCACCCCAAACTCGCTCATCCATGTCTTTATGGACCTTGCTTTGTGCACCGGTGCTCAGTCATGTTGGAAGAGGAAGGGGCCATCCCCAAACTGTGGCCACAAAGTTGGGAGCATGAAATTTTCCAAAATGTCTTGGTATGCCAACGTCTTTTAGGGACACTAAAGGTTCTCTTTTTTTATTTTAAAATAACAAACATGTCATACTTACTTACATACTGGTTTTGCACAGAGTGGCCCCGATCCTCCTCTTCTGGGGTCCCCCTGTGGCGCTCCTGGCTCCTCCCCGCATTGAGTGACCCATCGGAGAAGCGCTCTCCTCCGGGTCACCCATGCGATCGTGCTCCCTTGTCCTGTTGCTGCGTCCATAGATAGAGACAGCAGGACTCGGCCCCGCCCCCCGGTGGCCGCATCATTCGATTTGATTGACAACAGTGGGAGCCAATGGCTGCACTGCTATCAATCTATCCATTAAAATGGGGGGGGGGGGCTGGTGCACTACAATAGGTTTTTCACCTCAGTGCATAAAATGCAAATTGAGGTGAAAAACCGGATAGATTTACAGCCCCTTTAAGAATTCCCTTCACTGGAACTAAGGGGCCAAGCCCAACCCCTGAAAAGCAACCCCCACACCATAATTCCCCCCTCCACCAAATGATTTGGACCAGTGCACAAAGCAAGGTCCATAAAGACATGGATGACAAAGTTTGGGGTGGAGGAACTTGACTGACCTGCACAGAGTCTTGACCTGAACCCCATAGAACACCTTTAGGAAGAATTAGAGTGGAGACTGTGAGCCAGCCCCCCCCACACACACACACCTAATGATTTGGAGGGGTGACCCATAACTTTTGGCAATATAGTGTGAATGAGTGAGTTTGGGATGGGGGAACTTGACTGGCCTGCACACCCCACACCATAATCCCCCCTCCACCAAATGATTTGGACCAGTGCACAAAGCAAGGTCCATAAAAGACATGGATGAGCGAGTTTGGGGTGGAGGAACTTGACTGGCCTGCACCCGATAGAACTCCTTTGTGATGAATTAGAGTGGAGACTGCGAGCCAGGCCTTCTCATCCAACATCAGTGCCTGACCTCACAAATGCGCTTCTGGAAGAATGGTCAAACATTCCCATAGACACACTCCTAAACCTTGTGGACGGCCTTCCCAGAAGAGTTCTTCCCAGAAGCTCTTATAGATGCAAAAGGTGGGCCAACTCAATAATGAACCCTACGGACTAAGACTGGGAGGCCATTAAAGTTCATGTGCGTGTAAAGGCAGACGTCCCAATACTTTTGACCATATAGAGCAGGAATATGCAATTAGCGGACCTCCAGCTGTTGCAAGAACTACAAGTCCTATGAGGCATAGCAAGACTCCAACAGCCATAAGCATGACACCCAGAGGCAGAGGCATGATGGGACTTGTAGTTTTGCAACGGCTGGAGGTCCGCTAATTGCATATCCCTGATATAGAGTGTCTATATACTCTTTTTTACACTAGAGATATGCTATGTATCTCTACAATTACTTTTTGTTGTTTTTTTTTTCTTTTTTTTCATTTACCTCCAACCAATGCCCTTTTAAGCAGTACCCTTGCCCATTACTTTTTAATGACTACACAAAACTTAATTTATATCTTCGACAAAAGTTATTGCAGTAAAATTAATTTCCGGCTAACTGATGGCAGCCTAGGTCAGGAATGATGGAGTGAAGGGTAACACGCCGGAGAGGCAAAGGACAATTAAACCAAGGTTCAGAGTTATGGTGACATCCTCCACATCTTTGCAAATGAGAAACGTTAATGATCCGTGGCCTCCCTTTATTGACCCTGTTTACATAAACAAAGCCATCATAAACTTAGTGAGCCATTGCCGACCTCCTGAAAAGCAGAAGGCCAGAAAGAGAACGTAATAAACGGGACTTGGGGTACGACCAGCAGGACTGCGGCCATTAACCCGTCCTACAGATACTCAGACTCCCTCTGTGTCCTCCCGAGTGCACAATTACACACATGGCTGCTTCAACGTTGGAAACCATCCAGAAACTCAAAGATCGTTGTGCTGAGCAGCAGAAAAAAATAGATAACTATTGACAAATGATAAAAAAAACCTTCTGGCTATTAAGATCCACAAATGCAAAAATTGTACTCATGTCAGTGATAGGAAGACCTAAAAGATGGAGAAATAAATATGAACTTAAAGCGGACCATTATTTCAACTTTCCATCTATTAAATATTCTGCCCTTGTTGCTTTAAAGCGGAGTTCCACCCAAAAATGGAACTTCCGCTGATCTGGTCCCCCCCCCTCCGCTGTCACATTTGGCACCTTTCAGGGGGTAGCAGATACCTGTCTAATCCAGGAATTTACAGTGGCAGCATTTAATGGGGCACAGTGGCAGCACTTGATGGGCACAGTGGCAGCATTTCATGGGGCACAGTGGCAGCGTTTGATGGGCACAGTTGCAGCATTTGATGGGCACTGTGGCAGCATTTGATGGGGCACAGTGGTAGCATTTAATGGGCACAGTGGCACTATTTGATGAACACTGTGGCAGCATTTGATAGGGCATAGTGGCAGCATTTGATGGACAGAGTGATAGCATTTGATAGGGCACAGTGGCAGAATTTGATGGGCACAGTGGCAGCATTTGATGGGGCACAGTGGCAGCATTTGATGGGGCACAATGGCAGCATTGGATGTGCATAGTGGCTGCGTTTAATGGCACAGTGGCTGCAATTGATGGGCACAGTGGCTACGTTTGATGGCACAGTGGCTGCAATTGATGG
This sequence comes from Lithobates septentrionalis, assembly GCA_037952835.1. Lineage (NCBI taxonomy): Eukaryota > Metazoa > Chordata > Amphibia > Anura > Ranidae > Lithobates > Lithobates septentrionalis. Next base: position 448,699 of record JBBDGP010002151.1, read on the forward strand.
GCACAAGTGGCTGCAATTGATGGGCACAGTGGCTACGTTCTATGGGCACAGTGGCTGCAAATGATGGGCACAAGTGGAATCAACAAATCACACTTGTTTATAATAATAATAAAAAGGTAAACAGAGTAAGCGAGGTCAAAACAAGCCAGAGTTCAGTAACCGGATCGGGTAGTCAGCCAAGCCAATGTCAGAGAGCCAGAGATGAACGTAGTAGTACAGCAAGCAGGATCAGGAGCCAGAAGGGACGTCAGCCGAGCAAGTCTTCAACAGGAACGCAGGAAAAAGTCTCTGTGATGTCGACAAAGGCGAAGGCAGAGATCAAGTGAGCTGGACGGCTTTAAGTAGGCAGGACTGACGAGCAGAATCAACAACAGCTGGATAACTTTGGAGAGAGATGGGAGCTGGCAATTAGCCGACAGCTGAGTGGCCAGCTCAGAGAAGGAAGGGCTGAGACCAGCCCTGACAATGGCACAGTGGATGCGTTTGATGGCACAGTGGCTGCAATTGATGAGCACAGTGGCTCCGTTCGATGGGCACAGTGAGGCTGAAATTGATGGGGTTTTTTAAGAATTTTTCAGTTTGTTTGCGCCTCCCCCAAAAATTTTGAGCACCAGCCGCCACTGGTATTACAACATGTAAAGTTATAGTAAGTCGAGGCCGTTATTTAAACTTTTAGCACAATTAAAATACTTCTCGTTGTGGCTTAGTTTAGAACATTAATATTAAATGCACGTTTATACCCAGAACCTGTTTTGGGGTCATTCAATTAATCTTTCTCTCATATATTCTTAAACTCTATTACTTGTGAATAAATGATCTTCATAAATAGAATAATTATGATATCTGCAGAAGATTGCAGAGTGCACCTCCTTCCCCGCATGTGGTGCTTTAGAGATGGATTAATCAGTTGAGTATTAATTAGATATCTTAAAAACCTGGCCAATTAATGACTAATAAAAGAACATCTGCTTACCGCCATTATATCTATTTCAGGAGTAATGAAACATTGCCTGAGAAAACTTGCCTCTGGCTCCCCTTTTTCTTAAAGCCGTACTCCAAGCAGAAATAAAAGACACAAATTAATGGAGTTCTCTATTTATTAACCACTTCTGGACCGGCTCACGCCGATATACGTTGGCACTTTGAAGAGGGATATCTTTGTTATGGCAGCAGCTAGCTACCATAACTCCTGTATCCTCTTCTTCAGCGGGCGGTCCGGTTTCACATAAAAGTGGTCTCTGAGGAGGATTTGCTGCAAGATCACTTCTATCGGCAGCAGGAGAGAGCCCTCTCCTGTGCCCTCCGCCGCTTACCAGAGCCGTTGGCAGCGGCGGAGGCGATCAGGTCCTCTTCCTGGCTTGGTATGGAGACGAGTGAGGGGAAGATGCCCCCACCCGTCTCCATACCATTGCAGTGCGGAAGCGACTTCAAACATCACTTCCGCCCATAGCTCTTTAACCACCTCAATGCAGTGCACTTACACCCCCTTCCTGCCCAGACCAATTTTCAGCTTTCAGCGCTCTCACAGTTTGAATGACAATTACTCAGCCATGCAACACTGTACCCATACGAAACTTGTGTCCTTTTTTTCACACAAATAGAGCTTTCTTTTGGTGGTATTTAATCACTAGTGTTTTTTTTATTTTTTGTGCTATAAATAAAAAAATACGTAAATTTTGTGGAAAAAATGCCTTTTTCTTTGTTTCTGTCATAACATTTTGCTAATTAGTAATTTTACTTCATAAATTTTGGCCAAAATTTATACTGCTACATATCTTTGGTAAAAATAACCCAAATTAGTGTATATTATTTGGTCTTTGTGAAAGTTATAGAGTCTACAAACTATAGTGCCAATCTCTGAAAATTGATCACATCTGATCAGGCCTTCAGTACATCAGGTGAATCTCATTTCTTGAGACACTAACAAGTCAGGAAAGTACAAATACTCCCCAAATGACCCCTTTTTAGAAAGTAGACATTCCAAGGTATTAAGTAAGTAGCGTGTGAGGTTTTTTAAATTGTCATTTTTTCCCACAATTCTTTGAAAAATGAAGATTGCTTTTATTTTTTTTTACAAAATTGTCATTATCAGGTTATTTCTCACACACAGCATATGCATACAACAAATTACACCCCAAAATACATTCTGATACTCTTCCCGAGTATGTCGGTACCACATGTGTGAGACTTTTACACAGCCTGGCCAGTGGCCACATACAAAGGACCAACATTGAAGTAGCACCTTCAGGCGTTCTGTAAATGACATATCTCATTTCTCAACCACCTATTACACTTTTGAAGGCCCTGAAGCACCAGGACAATGGAATTGGCCACAAAATGACCCCATTTTGGAAAGCAAACACCCCAACGTATAATCTATGAGGCATAATGAGTCTTTTGAACGGTTCATTTTTTTCCAGAAGTTTTTGGAAAATGTGGGAAAAAAATGAAAACGCATTTTTTTGTACACAAAGTTGTCCATTTATAAGATATTTCTAACACATAGCATGTATATAACAAAAATTACACCCCAAAATACATTCTGCTACTCTTCCCGAGTATGGCGATACCACATGTGTGAGACTTTTACACAGCCTGGCCACATACAGAGGCCCAACATTGAAGTAGTACCTTCAGGCGTTCTAGGAGCATAAATTACACATCTCATTTCATTCCTACCTATCACACTTTTGAAGGTCCTTGAGCACCAGGACAGTGGAATTACCCACAAAATGACCCCATTTTGGAAAGCAAACACCCCAACGTATATTCTATGAGGCATGGGCTGCAAATAGGTACTCGGGTACTCTAATGGGCTGCAGATAGGTACTCGGGTACTCTGATGGGCTGTGGACAGGTACTCGGGTACTCTGATGGCCTGGTGACAGGTACTCAGGTACTCTGATGGCCTGGTGACAGGTACTCGGGTACTCCGATGGCCTGGTGACTGGTATTCGGGTACTCTGAAGGGCGATGACAGGTACTCAGGTACTCATATGGACTGTGACAGGTACTCAGGTACTTGGGTACTCATATGGACTGTGACAGGTACTCAGGTAATCATATGGACTGTGACAGGTACTCGGGTACTCAGATGAACTGTGACAGGTACTCAGGTACTTATATGGACTGTGACAGGTACTCAGGTACTCAGATGGACTGTGACAGGTACTCAGGTACTCGGGTACTCAGATGAACTGTGACAGGTACTCATATGGACTGTGACAGGTACTCAGGTACTCGGGTACTCAGATGAACTGTGACAGGTACTCGGGTACTCTGATGGACTGTGACAGGTACTCGGGTACTCTAATGGACTGTGACAGGTACTCAGGTAATCATATGGACTGTGACAGGTACTCGGGTACTCAGATGGACTGTGACAGGTACTCAGGTACTTATATGGACTGTGACAGGTACTCGGGTACTCAGATGGACTGTGACAGGTACTCAGGTACTCGGGTACTCAGATGAACTGTGACAGGTACTCAGGTACTCATATGGACTGTGACAGGTACTCAGGTACTCGGGTACTCAAATGAACTGTGACAGGTACTCGGGTACTCTGATGGACTGTGACAGGTACTCGGGTACTCTGATGGACTGTGACAGGTACTCAGGTACTCTGATGGACTGTGACAGGTACTTTGATGGGTGGTGACAGGTACTATGATGGGTGATGACAGGTCCTCTTTATTGGGGGGGGCAATCAGTGTGGTTGGTGTGTACTGTAAACGGTAATGAGATGTTACCGCAATCTCCTTCTCACACACGATTGGTGTGTGAGGAGGAGAACCCGGTAACATCTTGTTACCGCGGTTTGTTGACATTTAGTGATTGGCTGTGGAAGGATCACAGCCGATCACATGGGTAAACAGCTGGCCAATGGCTGTTTACCATCGGTGACAAGCAGTGTTCCCGGGAACACACCGCCACCGATGTGCACGCGCAGCTCGCTCGCGATTGGGCGCATGCGCCGTGCACAGTGGGGTGGAACCATTGGCAGTGACTTCATTACGGCCGATCACGTGGTGAACAACCATGCCCAATGGCTGTCACCCCCCTTGGTGGCATGCGGTGTCTCCGTGACACGCCGCCACCGAAGGAACAGGGATGCGCGCGCGATCGAGCGCATTCCCTGTTTAAATCGGAGGCCGTCATATGACGCCCTCCCGCAACGAGAGCCGCGCCGTCATATGACAGCCGGCGGTCGGTAAGCAGTTAAGCAACATTTATTTATTTTTTTCATGACATTTAATTTTTTTTTCTTATTGCATTTTAGTGTAAATATGAGATCTGAAGTCTTTCTGACCTGTCATGCTTTTTTTTCTATTACAAGGGTTTAAATTCCTTGTAATTGGAATAAAAGTGACACAATTTTTTTTAAAAAAAAGTACAGCGTAAAAATAACAAATAAAAGCTAAAATAAATAAGAAAAAAATTTTTTTTTTAAACGTGCCCTGTTCCGCCGAGCTTGCGTGCAGAAGCGAACGCGTATGTGACCAGTGTCCGCATATGAAAGCAGTGTTCAAACCACACATGTGAGGTATCGCCGAGATCGGTAGAGTGAGAGCAATAATTCTAGCCCTAGACCTCCTCTGTAACTCAAAACATGCAACCTGTAGAATTTTTTAAACGTCGCCTGTGGAGATTTTTTAAGGTAAAAGTTTGTCGCTATTCCACGAGCGGGCGCAATTTCGAAGCGTGACATGTTGGGTATCAATTTACTCGGCGTAACATTATCTTTCACAGTATAAAAAAAATTTGGGTCTAACTTTACTGTTGTTTTATTTCCTAATTCAAAAAAGTGTATTTTTTTCAAAAAAAGTGCGCTTGTAAGACCACTGCGCAAATATGGTGTGACAGAAAGTATTGCAATGACTGCCATTTTATTCTCTAGGGTGTTAAAAAATTTTTTTTATATATATAAATGTTTGGGGGTCCTAAGTAATTTTCGAGCAAAAAAAACCCCTGTTTTTAACTTGTAAACACCAAATCTTAGAAAGAGGCTCGGTCCTTAAGTGGTAGTGGTTCAAACGTTACTGCATTCTCTGCATTAAGGTAAAAAAGGTAAAAAAGGTTTGCCCCCCCCCCCCCAAAAACGCTTACCTGACTCCTGGATCAACCCAGCACTGTGAACGGCAGCAGTTCTTCTCTTCTCCTACATTCACAGGCCATTGCTTCTTGCTGCTGTCAGTCAAAGCCTGTGAGGAGGGATCCGGGGCAGGGCCGAGCAGTAGGTGAAGCGGTTATTAGGTGCTGCCCGGGCTGGGAGGGTTGGGGTTAGACATGTGCACTGCCGTAAAATTTTTCAGTTTCATTCTTTTTTTTTTTTCTTGTTTTTCAGGTCATTCGTTATGATCGCAATTCGTAAATTTGTGAATTGATAAATTCGAAAAAATCCGTAAATTTGAAAATCCATAAATTCGAAAATGCGAAAATACGAAAATAAGAAAGAAAATCCGAAAATTTGAAAGAACGAAAATCTGAAAATTTTAAATAATAACTAACTAATAATAACTAACTAATAAATTATAGGTATCGGAATTTTCTTTTCAAATTTGGCTGTTAGTGAATGTAACGAATACGAATTTATCCGAAGTTACGAAATTATCCGAAATAACGAATGTCGCATCTAAACAAATGGAACGGATCCAAATTCCAATATCTATAATTTAATAATAATAGATACAAATAGTGCAGCGCTAGAACGAATAAACAGCTTAAAATGTATAAATCAATGAACACAAAAAAAAAAGTGTAGCATGCAGAAATAAAACCCCCAAAAAAGTCTCATATAAGAGTCCATATGTTGAATAATAAATACAGAACTTATCATCAGTGCTCCGTGTGGTAGAAACACTGCAAGTGAAGAAATGGGTGATGTTCCTTCAAACCACAGAGAGTCCAGCTTCACACCCAGTGAAAGTAAGTACAGTGGAACCTTGGTTTACGAGTAACGCGGTTAACAAGCGTTTTGAAAGATAAGCAACTTTTTTTTTTTTTTAATTCTAACTCGGTTTACAAGTGTTGTCTCGCAAAACGAGCAGAATCAAGCTAATGGGGTGTGCAGTACTGCATTTGGCCAGAGTAGCAGGGGCGCCGGTGACACTCGGAACGGTTCAGAGCCGTTTGAAAATACTCGGAATCACTCGGAAATACTCGGAAACACTCGGAAAAACTCCGTCCCCAGTGTTTCCGAGCCTTTTCGAGGCTTTCCGAGTTCAGCTGGGCTGTCCCCGAGTATTTCCGAGGCTCTCCGGTGCCCCCCCCCACCTCTGGCCACATGCGGTATTGCATGTAATAGAAGTCAATGCGGAAGGAATTATCTTCGTTTCCATTGACTTCTATGGTGAAACTCGCTTTGATATGCGAGTGCTTTGGATTACAAGCATTCTCCTGGAATGGATTATACTCATAATCCATGGTTCCACTGTACAAACTGAATACCAGCTGTACGTGACCACTAGATTATAGGTGGTCTAACCAAGCACAGGGAAATGGGTCTCCCCAGAAAACCTGATATGATCTCTCCAACCCTCGGTGCTCACATCCCGTTTATTTGTAATAAAATGATTGTACTTACAAGAGTTCAGATGTAATCAACATAAGGTGGACTCCATTGGAAAAAACGAATGATAGCGGCGTCCCTACATTTCGTAATTTGTCAAAATTCGTTAAAAAGTGAATTTGGAACAAAACGAATTACACATGTCTAGTTGGGGGTTAACAATCTTTTTCTACAGTACCTACACTACAAAAACCTAACGTTACCTACCGTAGCCCACTAGAGGGTGCTACACTTAGTTTACCAAATGGGTCTTAAAGGGGTTGTAAACCCTCGTGTTTTTTCACCTTAACCACTTCCCAACCGCCTCACGCAGATATACTGCTGCAGAAAGGCAAGTACAGGCAGATTAACGTAGCTGTACATTGCCCTTTAAGAGGCAGCTCGTGCGCGCGCCGGGAGCTCTGTGACCGAGATTGCGGGTCCCGAGGACCCGATGTCCACGGGGATACCGGCGATCGTCTCACGGTGAGGAAGAATGGGGAAATGCTGCTAAACAAGCATCTTCCTGTTCTGCCTAATGACACTGTCACTGATCTCTGCTCCCTGTAATCGGGAGCGGTGATCAGTGTCGTGTCACACATAGCCCCTCCCCCCCCACAGTTAGAAACACTCCCTAGGACACACTTAACCCCTACAGCGCCACCTAGTGGTTAACCCCTTCACTGCCAGTGACATTTTTACAGTAATCAATGCAATTGTTTTAGCATTGATCGCTGTATTAATGCCAATGGTCCCAAAAATGTGTCAAAATTGTCCGATGTGTCCGCCATAATGTCGCAGTCATGATAAAAATCACAGATCGCCATCATTACTAGTAAAAAAAAATATTAATAAAAATGCCATAAAACTATCCCCTATTTTGTAGACGCTATAACTTTTGCGCAATCCAAACCAATCAATATACGCTTATTGTGATTTTTTTTAACAAAAATATGTAGAAGAATACGTATAGGCCTAAACTGAGGAAAAGAATGTTTTTTAAAATATTTTTTGGGAATATTTATTATGGCAAAAAGTAAAAAATAATGCTTTTTTTCAAAATTGTCGCTATTTTTTTGTTTATAGCACAAAAAATAAAAACTGCAGAGGTGATCAAATACCACCAAAAGAAAGTTCTATTTGTGGGGGAAAAAAGGACGTCAATTTTGTTTGTAAGCCATGTCGCACAACCGCGCAATTGTCAGCTAAAGCAAAGCAGTGCCGAATCGCAAAAGGTGCTCTGGTTAGGAAGGGGGTAAATTCTTCCGGGGCTGAAGTGGTTAATGCATCCTACGCATTAAGGAGAAAAAACACCTGGCAGTCACCGCCCCCCCCCCCCCCCCCGGGCCCCCCCCATTTTACTTACCTGAGCCCCTTCATCTCCTCAGCGGGTACAAATGACAGGTACAAAAGGTACACGTGCTGTCCCCCTCTCCACAGGGTCCCGGCTCTTGATTGGATATATTGATAGCAGCGCAGCCATTGGCTCCCGCTGCTGTCAATCATATCCAATAATGCGGGCGCCGAAGGGCGTGTGCCAGGAACTTGTCTTGCATACAAACGCTACTCAATTGTCGGACTACAAACACGAACGTAGTGACGTACTACGTGGAATTTCAGCTCTTGAGCGCCACCCTTTGGGCTCCTTCTGCTAATGTCGTGTTTGGTAAGCACTTTGATTCTGAGCATGCGTGTTTGTACTTTGGACTTTTGTGTGACGGACTTGTGTACGGACGATACGAAAAGCTGACAACAGACCGCTGTCTGCTGAAAATTTACTAGCTTGCCATCCAACATTTGTTGGCGGAAAGTTGGACAACAATTGGAGCGTACTAACGGTTGGATTTTAGGCAAACAGTCTGTTATTACACAATTCCCTGCCGAAAATCCGATCGTGTGCACGAGGCTTTAATGTCTGATTATAAGTTCCTGAGTCTTCAACTGCTGTGATCAGTAAGAGGAGCACATAGGAGCACCTGGAATCCACAAAGGTGAACATCCCAAACTGCAAGGTGAGTAATGCCGAGTACACACGAGCGGAATGTCCGACAGAAAAAGTCAGACGGAGTCTTTTCATCGTCTATTCCGATCGTGTGTAGGCCTCATCTGACCTTTTTTTTTCGAAAATTCTGACAGACCTAGAAATAGAACATGTTCTAAATCTTTCCACCCTTTACCAGTTCCTATCGGAAAAAACGATCGTCTGTATGCTGTTCAGACGGACCAAAAATGACGCATGCTCTGAAGCAAGTAAGAGACGGAAGCTATTGGCTACTGGCTATTGAACGTCCTTCTTCTAGTCCCGTCATACGTGTTGTACGTCACCGCGTTCTGGACGGTCGGACTTTGGTTTGACCGTGTGTAGGCAAGACCGCTTGAATGGAATTCCGCCGGTGTTCCGTCAGAGAAACCTTCGGAGCTTAGTCCGACGGCAAAACCGGTCGTGTGTACGCGGCATTAGGTGTGTATGAACAGAGTCATCAATTATGGCAGAAAGGTCACGTTTTTGGGGTTGTCCAAGGCGTACAATAAGCCAGAAGACTAAACTCATCAAGATCCCGCTATAACGAAAAAAATCCTGTTTGGGTGGACTGCCTCTTTAACCGCTTGCCAACCAGCGTCTGTCATTATACTGCGGCAGGTCGGCTCGTTCCTGCAAATCGCCGTAGCTGTTTGTTCGGCCCCTTTACTGCACGGCGGGGGAGCTGATGCGCGATGTCTGCCGCCCGCCCGCGATCGCTCCACAGAGATCCAGTACGGGGATCTGTCAATGGAAACAAACAGATCCCGGCTCTGATCTCTAGTGATCAGGAACAGCGATCTCTCGGTACTAGAGCTGCACGATTCTGGCTAAAATGAGAATCACGATTTTTTTGCTTAGAAGATAGATCACGATTCTCTCATGATTCTCGAGGCGTAACATCATCTTTCACATTAAAACAAAAAAAAAATTGGGCTAACTTTACTGTTTCTTTTTTTTTTTTTTTTTATTCAATGAATTTTTTTCAGTGTATTTTTTTCCAAAAAATTGCGTTTGAAAGACCGCTGGACAAATACAGTGTGACATAAAATATTGCAGCAATTGACATTTTATTCCCTAGGGTCTCTGCTAAAATATATATATATAATGTTTGGGGGTTCCAAGTAATTTTCTAGCAAAAAATATTGATTTTACCTTATAAAACAAGTGTCAGAAAAAGATTTAGACTTTAAGTGGTTAAACTTCCTGCATTTACATGTGTTTAAAAACTTGGCAGACTGCCTGGATTTTTTTTTTCCTTACACTCAGAAGTTTCCCTTTGATCAAAGAAGGAAATGAGTTACAATGTTTCATTTTAAAAACTTGGCAGGCTGCCTGGAATTTTTTCCTTACACACAGAGGTTTCCCTTTGATCTAAGAAGGAAGTTAGTTACAATGTTTCATTTTAAAAACTTGGCCCAATGTTTTTTTTTTTGACAGCTGAGTGAGCAGATAAGTCTCTCCACTTGTTATATGAGGCAAACTCTGCAAAATAGATTGTCAGAGGAGTTGAATCGAGATCACGATTTTTTAACAATTAATTGTGCAGCTCTACTCAGTACTCCCAGTCAGTCAGTCCCCCCCCCCCCACAGTTAGAAACACCTCCCATGGAAGACATTTAACCCCTTGATTGTCCCCTTAGTATTAACCCCTTCCCTGCCAGTGTCATTTATACAGTAATCAGTGGATTTTTTATAGCACTGATCGCTGTATAAATGTCACTGGTCCCAAAAATGTGTCAAAAGTGTCCGCCGCAGTCCCGCTAAAAATTGCAGATCGCCGCCATTATTAGTAAAAAAAAATAAATAAATAATAAAAATGCCATAAATCTATCCCCTATTTTGTAGACGCTATAACTTTTGCGTAAACCAATCAATATACACTTATTTTTTTTACCAAAAATATGTAGAAGAATATATATTGGCCTAAACTGGTGATGAAGAAATTTTTTTTTTTAATATTTTTTATAGCAAAAAGTAAAAAATTGTTCTTTTTTTTTCAAAATTGTCGCTCTTGTTTTGTTTATAGCGCAAAAAATAAAAACCGCGGAGATGATCAAATACCACCAAAAGAAAGCTCTATTTGTGGGGAAAAAAGGACACACATTTTGTTTGTGTACAGCATCGCACGACCGCGCAATTGTCAGTTAAAGCAACGCAGTGCCGTATTGCAAAAAATGGCCTGGTCATTAAAGGGTAAATCCTTCTGGTCCTTAAGTGGTTAAAATGTTTTTTTTAAGCACTCATTTTGTTAAAGAATAATACTGCTGTGGCATTATTGGCCTTGTAATTAATCGCTGCTGCAGCTGTCTGACGTTTATTATGGAGGTTAAATAAATAAAATAAAAAAGAACGAGGAAACATTGCCACCCGTTAATTTCACTTAATGATACCTTAATGTAAGTACACTCAGAAAAGAAAAAAGTCGATTTCCCTCCTGAAGAATGATTTTAATAAGATGTTGTGATTTCACTCTTTTATCTTTTGCTAATTGTGTTTGCTGTGCCTGGATTCAGTCCAATAAAAGGCAAAGTTAGTTAAAGGCAATGGATACAGGAAAACCTCGGATTGAGAGGAACTTGGTTTGGGAGCGTTATGCAAGGCAAGCAAATTTTTTTAAATAAATGTTGACTTGATATACAAGCGATGTTTTGATATACAAGTAGCGTCATGTCACAACTGGAGTATAAAAGAGAAGAGAGGCGCCTCTAAGTGTAGCAATATGGTTACATTTAATGAAGGTACAACATTTAGCAACTCACATGGTTGATGATTAAAAGAGGCACATCTAAGTATGCAGGCATCCGGGGTAAAGATGTCCACATAGACCATCCCCCGCACCGCCATCAATGTCCTCCCTTCCGCGCTGCGCTCCACGAGCGGTTCAAGCCTCGCTTTCAGATCGCTCTACTGCAGGGTAGTCTTCCCGATCACGATTGCAGACCGACAGCGGTGAGAGCCGGCGGTTCCGGGGATGGTCTATGTGGACAGCTTTACCCCAGATGCCTGCATACTTAGATGTTCCTGTTTTTATATACCAACTATGTGAGTTGCTAAATGTTGTACCTTCATTAACCACTTTGCCGCCCGCCCACCATCAAATGACTGCGGGGCGGTGCGGCTCTCGTTGTGGGTGGACGTCATATGACGGCCTCCCAGAACGACCGCTCTCGTGTGTGTTGCTAGGACGCGGCACAACCCCAGATATGTGCAAAGAGCCGCGGGCTGCGGCTCTTTAACCATTTGATCGGCTGTGTCCAATCACACCTGGTCACATGTAAACACGGAGATGCCGGTAATCGGCTCTCCTCGCCTCGCACTGACAGAGTACATCTAGGGATGTAATCAGGGCACTGATCATCAGTGCCCTGATTACAATTAAGTGCCACCAGTGCCAGCAATCAATGCCCACAAGTGCCAGCAATCAGTGGCCATCAGTGATGCCAGTCAGTGCTGGCTATCACTGCTGCCCATTAATGCTCATCACTGCTGCCCATCAATGCCACCCATCAATGCCTACCAGTGCCGCCTATCCATGCTGTCTATCTGTGCCCACCAGTGCCGCCTATCTGTGCCCAGTGCCCACCAGTGCCACCCATCAGTGCCGCCTATCAGTGCTCATCAGTGCCCATAAGTGTGGCATACTCGTGTCCCCTCATCAGTGCCACCTAATCAGTGCCCATCAGTGCCGCCTCATCAGCGCCTATTAGTGAAGGAGAAAAATTACTTATTTACAAAATTTACTGACAGAAACTAAGAAAAACTTTTTTTTTCAAAATTTTTGGTCTTATTTTTTTTTTTTAGGAAAAAATAAAAAATCCCAGCAGTGATTAAAAAAACCCAAAAGAAATCTCTATTTGTGTGAAGAAAATGATAACAATTTCATATGGTTACAGTGTAGTATGACCGCGCAATTGTCATTCAAAGTGTGACAGCGCTGAAAGATGAAAAATGGCCTGGGCAGGAAGGGGGGTAAGTGCCCTGTATTGAGGTGGTTAAAGGGTAACTCCACTTTCATGGGGAAAAAAATTAGCAGTCAAAGAAAAAATAATATAACGTGTACAATTGTGATACAAGTCATATTGTAATCGAATGTTATTAAAAATGACCTCTCCTTTTCAATCTGTAATTTTCTATAAATGCAATATGGCCACCTGAAGTTATCCTGTACACAGAGTGTGTACTGACCACCCCCAGAAACATAATTTCCTGCTTGTGTGATTGCTCACCAATTTTCCCAGAAGTCTGCCTAAGACACAAGTCAGATTTCAGTCATCCCCTGCAACAAAAATTTCATTTTTGGAAAGATACTTTCAATAGGAGCACGTCTAAAGGGATGCAGGCCTGGCAGATTTTCTCATTAGTGCTCTGCAGCTGTCACAGCTGACTGATAAGTATGAAACCACTCCCATTAGACCCACTCAGTACAGAGGCACAGACAAACACACATGGATTTCTTCTGAATAACAAAAGGTAGGAATCTGCAACAAAGGTTGTTATAATCCTTGCAATGTACAGAGTTCACCCAGAGGGGAATGTTTTTCTCTCAACCAAAGTGGAGTTACGCTTTAAATGTAACCATATTGCTACACTTAGAGGCGCCTCTCTTCTCTTTTATACTCTGGAGCATCTGCTGGATTTTTCTTCTAATCCCCTTGTGGAGGTTTCCATTTGTGGATGGACATTTTATGGTTACATAACCTGGTCACATTGCTAGAATCTTTTTATATTGACTATAAACTGAAGGACTTATGAATAAATGGTTGTGGAACGAATCATCTGAGTTTCCATTTTTTCTGAGGGGAAATTCGCTTTGATATACAAGTGCTTTGGATTACAAGCATGTTTCCAGGACAAATTATGCTCGCAATCCAAGGTTTTACTGTATACTGTATATATACGGTGGCAAGGCGGCTCTCCTGCGCAGGATCACATACCTAGTACGTGACCTGGCACTTCCGGGTCTGGGGTACACGCGCGTGTTCAGGCACCACTAGGGATGGGCGAACGGTTTGGGCCCAGCATAAGTTTGGCCTGAACATCGCCCATTCAGGTACTCCCCTAACACCCAAACTTTCTGGGCACTTAGTGGAATGTTCGCCCGCTGAGCACACAGTAAAGAGGTTGTTAAGGCTTCCCCCGCCGAGAGCTAAATTTAAAAAAAAATGTAAATTTAAAAAAATTGGAGAAAAACGTGGCGTAGGGGGACACTTTGGGTCCGGTATGGATTTTAACCACTTCCCTACCATTCTAAAATGACACCAGCAGGAAAACTCCCTCCCGCAGCCCATCATAATACCCGAGTACCTATCTGCAGCCATCACAAAGAAGTCAGGAGAACTGCGGTTGCTTTATTCCCTTCCTCCTTCATGAACTCTCTTGGGGTTTCTCCCCCCTTCTTTGTGATAGTATCACTAGTTTTTGGGAGTTGAAGGGAGTTGTTGATACAACATTGTATCCCATATCAGGATAACTCTGGTATTTTTTAACCAATTCCCTAACTATTTGCAGCCCATGCTTCATAGAATATACGTTGGGGTGTTTTCTTTCCAAAATGGGGTCATTTTGTGGGTAATTTCATTGTCCCGGTGCTCCAGGACCTTCAGAAGTGTGATAGGTAGGAATGAAATCAGATGTGTAATTTATGCTCCTATAACGCCTGAAGGTGCTCCCTGCATGTTGGGCCTCTGTATGTAGTCAGGCTGTGAAAAAGTCCCACACTTGTGGTATCACCATACTCAGCAGGAGTAGCAGAATGTATTTTGGGGTGTAATTGGAAGTAAGCATGTGCTGTGTGTAAGAAATAACTTGTTATTATGACAATTTTGTGTAAAAAAAAAAAAATATTTCTTCATTTTCCCAAGAATTGTGGGAAAACTTTACAACTTCAAAAAACTCACCATGCCTCTTACTAAATACCTTGGACTGGACCGAGATGGCCGCCAGGACCCGCCGATCCTTTGAAGGAAAGGCAGAACAGCGGTCTGCCTATGTAAACATGGCAGACCGCTGTTCTGTCAAGGAGGAAAAGAGAGATCTTGTGTTTCTGCTAAGCAGAAACATAGATCTCTCTTTTTGTCCAGTGCATCCCCCCCACATTCAGAAAGCACTCTCTATTCACTCTCACATTTAACCCTTTGTTTGCTTCTGGTGTTAACTCCTTCCCTGCTCGTGTAATTTATACAATGACAGTACATTTTTTTTTTAGTACTAATCACTATATTGGTGTCACTTGTCCCCAAAAAGTGTCACAGATTTGTCCGCCGCAATATCGCAGCCCCACTAAAAATCGCTGATCGCCGCCACTACTAATAAAAACAGTAAAAAAAACATTTTAAAAAGTCCATAAATCTATCCCATAGTATGTAGATGTGACAACTTTTGTGCAAACCAATCAATATACGCTTATTGGGATTTTTTGTTACCAAAGACAAAATTGGCCTAAAATGAGGAAGAAAATTGATTTTTTTTTTTTTTTTTTTAAAATATTGTGAATGTTTTATAGCAGAAAGTAAAAAAATAGTTTTTCTTTTTGTTTCAAAACTGTCGCTATTTTTTTTTTTTTGTTTATAGCACAAAAAATAAAAACCGCAGAGGTGATCAAATACCACCAAAAGAAAGATCTATGGGAAAATAAAGACGTACTTTTTTTGGGGTACAGCGTCGCACGACCACGCAATTGTCAGTTAAAGTAACGCAGTGCCCTATAGCAAAAAATGGCCTGGTCATTAAGAGGGGTAAAATCTTCCGGAGCTGAAGTGGTTAAAAAAAATGCATCACATGAGTTATAAGCCGATGGAAAGAGAAAATATGCGCGGTAATTGCCTCAATGGAAATGATTGGTATAACACGACAATAATGGGACATAAATGATCCATTTACTAAGCAATTAATGATTGAACAGAAAGTATCATTTAAAATGTGTGTAGTATTAGAGGATGCAGCGCTGAGTAATGTTGGAATGGATTAGAAGATATTATCAAGATGAACGCAGAGCTTTACTTGAGCGCCAAAAAGCCAACCACGTCTCAAATCATACTTTAGAACTCACATGGCTGCTCCTCAGATTACAGAGCACTGACGATCGATTCTTCTTCATTTACACGTCATGATTGGGGCCGTCATTCTATACGGCGTCTGGAGGCATCCTTTCAAAACCTCAGAAAGTCTTTATTGTTAATGAGCACAAGGGATGTTACCACCAATGAGAAGAAGAGAGCCTTTTGCTGCTGGCTGAGGATTTCAGTCCTCTGATTTCCCTTTTACCCCCCACAGCGGTAATCTTCCGGGGCCCCAGGGGTTAATACACACCGAAGGACCTCTTATATGCACTCATCGAGAGTGTGGACTACGCCCCGCCATTTCCGCCTCCCCACAACCCATTAATACATCATTCTCAGTGATGTCACTAGTGAATGGATAGGCTGCATTCTTGGTGATGTCACCGGTCTCCAGTGAATGGATAGGCTACATCCTCAGTGATGTCACCGGTCTCCAGTGAATGGATAGGCTGCATTCTTGGTGATGTCACCGGTCTCCAGTGAATGGATAGGCTGCATTCTCAGTGAAGTCACCGGTCTCTAGTGAATGGATAGGCTGCATTCTCAGTGATGTCACCGGTCTCTAGTGAATGGATAGGCTGCATTCTCAGTGATGTCACCGGTCTCTAGTGAATGGATAGGCTGCATTCTTGGTGATGTCACCGGTCTCCAGTGAATGGATAGGCTGCATTCTCAGTGATGTCATCGGTCTCTAGTGAATGGATAGGCTGCATTCTTGGTGATGTCACCGGTCTCCAGTGAATGGATAGGCTACATCCTCAGTGATGTCACCGGTCTCTAGTGAATGGATAGGCTGCATTCTCAGTGATGTCACCAGTCTCCAGTGAATGGATAGGCTACATCCTCAGTGATGTCATCGGTCTCTAGTGAATAAATAGGCTGCATTATCAGTGATGTCATCGGTCTCCAGTGATTGGATAGGCTGCATTCTCAGTGATGTCATCGGTCTGTAGTGAATGGATAGGCTGCATTCTCGGTGATGTCACTGGTCTCTAGTGAATGGATAGGCTGCATTCTCGATGATGTCACCGGTCTCTATTGAATGGATAGGCTGCATTCTCGGTGATGTCACTGGTCTCTAGTGAATGGACAGGCTACATTCTCGATGATGTCACCGGTCTCTAGTGAATGGATAGGCTGCATTCTCGATGATGTCACTGGTCTCTAGTGAATGGACAGGCTGCATTCTCGATGATGTCATCGGTCTCTAGTGAATGGATAGGCTGCATTCACGATGATGTCACCGGTCTCTAGTGAATGGATAGGCTGCATTCTCGATGATGTCACTGGTCTCTAGTGAATGGATAGGCTGAATGCTTGGTGATGTCACTGGTCTCCAGTGAATGGATAGGCTACATCCTCAGTGATGTCATCGGTCTCTAGTGAATAAATAGGCTGCATTCTCAGTGATGTCATCTGTCTCCAGTGATTGGATAGGCTGCATTCTCAGTGATGTCATCGGTCTCTAGTGAATGGATAGGCTGCATTCTTGGTGATGTCACCAGTCTCTAGTGAATGGATAGGCTGCATTCTCAGTGATGTCACCGGTCTCTAGTGAATGGGTAGGCTGCATTCTCAGTGATGTCATCGGTCTTCAGTGATTGGATAGGCTGCATTCTCAGTGATGTCATCGGTCTCTAGTGAATGGATAGGCTCCATCCTCAGTAATGTCACCGCTCTCTAGTGAATGTATAGGCTGCATTCTCAGTGATGTCACCGGTCTCTAGTGAATGGGTAGGCTGCATTCTCAGTGATGTCATCGGTCTTCAGTGATTGGATAGGCTGCATTCTCAGTGATGTCATCGGTCTCTAGTGAATGGATAGGCTGCATTCTCGGTGATGTCACCAGTCTCTAGTGAATGGATAGGCTGCATTCTCAGTGATGTCACCGGTCTCTAGTGATTGGATAGGCTGCATTCTCAGTGATGTCACCGATCTCTAGTGATTGGATAGGCTGCATTCTCAGTGATGTCACCGGTCTCTAGTGATTGGATAGGCTGCATCCTCAGTGATGTCACCACTCTCTAGTGATTGGATAGGCTGCATTCTCAGTGATGTCATTGGTCTCTAATGAATGGATAGGCTCCATCCTCAGTAATGTCACCGCTCTCTAGTGAATGTATAGGCTGCATTCTCAGTGATGTCACCGGTCTCTAGTGAATGGGTAGGCTGCATTCTCAGTGATGTCATCGGTCTTCAGTGATTGGATAGGCTGCATTCTCAGTGATGTCATTGGTCTCTAGTGAATGGATAGGCTGCATTCTCGGTGATGTCACCAGTCTCTAGTGAATGGATAGGCTGCATTCTCAGTGATGTCACCGGTCTCTAGTGATTGGATAGGCTGCATTCTCAGTGATGTCATCTGTCTCCAGTGATTGGATAGGTTGCATTCTCAGTGATGTCATCAGTCTCTAGTGAATGGATAGGCTGCATTCTCGGTGATGTCACCAGTCTCTAGTGAATGGATAGGCTGCATTCTCAGTGATGTCACCGGTCTCTAGTGAATAAATAGGCTGCATTCTCAGTGATGTCACCGGTCTCTAGTGAATGGTTAGGCTGCATTCTCAGTGTTGTCACCGATCTCCAGTGATTGGATAGGCTGCATTCTCAGTGATGTCACTGGTCTCTAGTGATTGGATAGGCTGCATCCTCAGTGATGTCACCACTCTCTAGTGATTGGATAGGCTGCATTCTCAGTGATGTCATTGGTCTCTAATGAATGGATAGGCTCCATCCTCAGTAATGTCACCGCTCTCTAGTGATTGGATAGGCTGCTTTTTAGTGACCTTGCACCTTTTCAATGATAACAGCAGTATGTCACCGGTCCTTTAGTGTAAAAATGAGCCACATTAAATGAATAGCGATAGTTAATTAATCCAAATGTGTGAATGCAGCAGAGCCAAATAGAATTCAAATCCCTAAAAGCGTCTCCTTTTCTTCTTGGCCTGGAGAGAAAATTTCATTAAATTGAGTAATCTTTCCTCTTCTACTTTATGTAACGAGCTTTGATGTTTCCTTTTCATCTAATCTTCTGCCTTTCCAATTTCCCCTTTTCTCTACACCTCAATGTATAACCTTTTCCCGTAGAATGCGTTTTTCTCTTATCGATTCCCATCTCTGCGTCTTTTCTTCCCCATCCAATGTAACACTTACGTGTCTATCAAGTGTCGTCCGTGAGTTGAGTCTCTCCTATCCCTCGGCATCTGTACAATTACTATACAGACTTGATTTAATAGAGGCCTTATGTACGGCCATTTCAGGGCCCCCATTACCTTGGTTGTCCTGCGAGGCGGTAATACATACAATGTGCATAATGTCCCCTCTAATCTCTCTACAGACAATATAAGAAATACTCTGAGAGATGAAAAGATATTCTGTAGCAATGTATAGAACTGACATCTACAAGAGTATAACCTTGCCGAGATAATGGGACCATTTTATACCATGATACAAGAGGGACCATTGTCGATGTGATGTGCAGGTCATCATTGGACATTTTCTGTTCTCATCTGGGAAAACACTAATTCCGAATAGGTACATTTTCATATTAACTTATTCAGGGCTGGTGAGGGATCTATTGTTGCTGGGGGGTGTGGGGGGGTGGGCTGCTGCTTGGAGGGATCCACTGTTGAGGGAAGGGTTTATTGTTTCTTGGGGGTATTATTTTGCTGGGGATCAACTGTTGCTTTGAGGGATCCACTTTTCAGGGAGTGGTCTATAGATGCTGGCTGCTAGGAGATCTACTGCTGCTGATGGGGGCCTATTGTTGCGGAGGTAGATCTAAATGTTGCTGCGGGATATTTTGTTGTGGGGGTATCTTTTTGCTGGGAATATCTATGGTTGCTAGGGGGGTTCTATCATTGCTGTAGGGTATTTTGTTGTAGGGGGTATATTGCTGCTGGGTGGTCCTATTGTTGCTGGGGTATTTAGTTATGGGGGTATAATATTGCTAGGAGGAACTTTTTTAGCTGGGGTGTATCTAATGTTGCTGGGTGACAGTGGCAACTGATGGTAATTTTTTTTTGGGGGGGGGTCTGGTCGGGTCCGGAGCACTTACCCCATCTATGGCATTGTAAGCGCTTCACCCAGACAGAGGGCATCATTGGCGTCGGGGATCACAAGCAGTGGGCATCACAGGTGGCTTCCTTTTTCCCTGCGGGCATCAAGGCAGCTTCCGTCTCCTCATTCCTCCTCGGCGGCCAATCGTAGCGCTTCTCCTTTCTGCCAATCCGGAAATGGGTTCTCAGACCAACTTCCTGATTGGCCGGGACGAGAATCAGTGTTTCAATAGAGAATATTCATTCGCTATTGTAACACACCTGGGTGGGCTGGAGGGGGGGGAGTTTGGCGCGGCGCCTGTGCGTGGGCTGGGGTCCAAAAGGCTCTTCGGACCTGGGAGCTAGAGCCAAAAAATGACACCTACAAGATGTAACGTAAGGGAGGGGAGGAGGGCTCACAGAACGCCATGTTGGTTGCCAAGCATCTGATACTAAAGAGGAGACCTTAGCAGCCAAGAGCGCAGCGTGAGTACAACATCCTCCTCCGATCACCCCTTGATCGGAGGAGGCTCTAGCTCCCAAGTCCGAAGATCCTTTTGGACCCCAGCCCACGCACAGGCGCCACGCCAAACTCTTGGACGTGGCGCTTTTCAGCATTTTTGGGGACTGTACTCCTTATATCAATCACCTATAGTGTTTCACCTACCCACAATTGGATTTTCGCTATGTGCACACGGCCTGGGATATAACAGCAGAGCTGATTCTATGTCTTGAATGCTTTTACAACACTTGCATTGGATGATAATTCTCACTTATCAAACCTTGATGAAGGATTTTCCGAAACGCGTCAGTTTAGTGAGACTTCCCTCATTCAATACCTTGGTCTGTTTCCTTTTTGTGTTGTGATATTCTGTATCTCATACATGTTATCCTTGATGCAATTGGTTGTATGTATCATTTGTATCTGATTCAAATTTTTTTATGGTGTATAGGGATGAGCCGAACACCCCCCTGTTCGGTTCGCACCAGAACATGCGAACAGGAAAAAAATTTGTTTGAACACGCGAACACCGTTAAAGTCTATGGGACACGAACATGAATAATCAAAAGTGCTAATTTTAAAGGCTAATATGCAAGTTATTGTCAATAAAAGTGTTTGGGGACCTGGGTCCTGCCCCAGGGGACATGGATCAATGCAAAAAAAAGTTTTAAAAACGGCCGTTTTTTCAGGAGCAGTGATTTTAATAATGCTTAAAGTCAAACAATAAAAGTGTAATATCCCTTTAAATTTCGTACCTGGGGGGTGTCTATAGTATGCCTGTAAAGGGGCGCATGTTTCCCGTGTTTAGAACAGTCTGACAGCAAAATGACATTTTGAAGGAAAAAACTCATTTAAAACTACCGCGGCTATTGCATTGCCGACAATACACATAGAAGTTCATTGATAAAAACGGCATGGGAATTCCCCACAGGGCAACCCCGAACCAAAATTAAAAAAAAAAAATGATGTGGGAGTCCCCCTAAATTCCATACAAGGCCCTTCAGGTCTGGTATGGATATTAAGGGGAACCCCAGCCAAAATTTTAAAAAAAAATTGACGTGGGGTTCCCCCTAAATTCCATACCAGACCCTTCAGGTCTGGTATGGATTTTAAGGGGAACCCCGCGCCCAAAAAAAAAAAAAAAACGGCGTGGGGTCCCCCTAAAAATCCATACCAGACCCTTATCCGAGCACGCAACCTGGCAGGCCGCAGGAAAAGAGGGGGGACGAGAGTGCGCCCCCCCCCCCTCCTGAACCGTACCAGGCCACATGCCCTCAACATTGGGAGGGTGCTTTGGGGTAGCCCCCCAAAGCACCTTGTCCCCATGTTGATGAAGACAAGGGCCTCATCCCCACAACCGTGGCCGGTGGTTGTGGGGGTCTGCGGGCGGGGGGCTTATCGGAATCTGGAAGCCCCCTTTAACAAGGGGACCCCCAGATCCCGGCCCCCCCCCCTGTGTGAAATGGTAAGGGGGTACTTACCCCTACCATTTCACTAAAAAACTCAAAAATGTTAAAAATGACAAGAGACAGTTTTTGACAATTCCTTTATTTAAATGCTTCTTCTTTCTTCCTTCATCTTCTTCTTCTTCTGGTTCTTCTGGCTCTTCTGGTTCTTCCTCCGGCGTTCTCGTCCAGCATCTCCTCCGCGGCGTCTTCTATCTTCTTCTCCTCGGGCCGCTCGCACCCATGGCATGAGGGGGAGGCTCCCGCTCTTCTCTTCATCTTCTTCTCTTCTTCATCTTCTTCTTCATCTTCTTCTTCTTCTTCTTCTTCTTCTCTTCTTCATCTCTTCTTCCTTCTTCATTTCTTCTGCGGGCCGCTCCGCATCCATGCATGGAGGGAGGCTCCCGCTGTGTGACGGCGTCTCTTCGTCTGACGGTTCTTAAATAATGGGGGCGGGGCCATCCGGTGACCCCGCCCCCCTCTGACGCACGGTGAATTGACGGGACTTCCCTGTGACGTCACGGGGAATGCCACAGGGAAGTCCCGTCAATTCACCGTGCGTCAGAGGGGGGCGGGGTCACCGGATGGCCCCGCCCCCCGTTATTTAAGAACCGTCAGACGAAGAGACGCCGTCACACAGCGGGAGCCTCCCTCCATGCATGGATGCGGAGCGGCCCGCTGAAGAAATGAAGAAGGAAGAAGAGATGAAGAAGAGAAGAAGAAGAAGATGAAGAAGAAGATGAAGATGAAGAAGAAGATGAAGAGAAGAGCGGGAGCCTCCCCCCTCATGCCATGGGTGCGGAGCGGCCCGAGGAGAAGAAGATAGAAGACGCCGCGGAGGAGATGCTGGACGAGAACGCCGGAGGAAGAACCAGAAGAGCCAGAAGAACCAGAAGAAGAAGAAGATGAAGGAAGAAAGAAGAAGCATTTAAATAAAGGAATTGTCAAAAACTGTCTCTTGTCATTTTTAACATTTTTGACAGTTTTTTAGTGAAATGGTAGGGGTAAGTACCCCCTTACCATTTCACACAGGGGGGGGGCCGGGATCTGGGGGTCCCCTTGTTAAAGGGGGCTTCCAGATTCCGATAAGCCCCCCACCCGCAGACCCCCACAACCACCGGCCACGGTTGTGGGGATGAGGCCCTTGTCTTCATCAACATGGGGACAAGGTGTTTTGGGGGGCTACCCCAAAGCACCCTCCCAATGTTGAGGGCATGTGGCCTGGTACGGTTCAGGAGGGGGGGGGGGCCGCACTCTCGTCCCCCCCTCTTTTCCTGCGGCCTGCCAGGTTGCGTGCTCGGATAAGGGTCTGGTATGGATTTTTAGGGGGACCCCACGCCGTTTTTTTTTTTTTTTTTTGGCGCGGGGTTCCCCTTAAAATCCATACCAGACCTGAAGGGTCTGGTATGGAATTTAGGGGGAACCCCACGTCAATTTTTTTTTAAAATTTTGGCTGGGGTTCCCCTTAATATCCATACCAGACCTGAAGGGCCTTGTATGGAATTTAGGGGGACCCCCACATCATTTTTTTTTTATTATTTTGGTTCGGGGTTGCCCTGTGGGGAATTCCCATGCCGTTTTTATCAATGAACTTCTATGTGTATTGTCGGCAATGCAATAGCCGCGGGTAGTTTTAAATGAGTTTTTTCCTTCCAAATGTCATTTTGCTGTCAGACTGTTCTAAACACAGGAAACATGCGCCCCTTTACAGGCATACTATAGACACCCCCCAGGTACGAAATTTAAAGGGATATTACACTTTTATTGTTTGACTTTAAGCATTAATAAAATCACTGCTCCTGAAAAAACGTCCGTTTTTAAAACTTTTTTTTGCATTGATCCATGTCCCCTGGGGCAGGACCCGGGTCCCCAAACACTTTTTATGACAATAACTTGCATATAAGCCTTTAAAATTAGCACTTTTGATTTCTCCCATAGACTTTTAAAGGGTGTTCCGCGGCATTCGAATTTGCCGCGAACACCCCAAATTGTTCGCTGTTCGGCGAACTTGCGAACAGCCAATGTTCGAGTAGAACATGAGTTCGACTCGAACTCGAAGCTCATCCCTAATGGTGTATTTTCTGTCATGTGTTTGTACTTTGCAATAAAAATTTCTTCTTTTTTACTTATGTATTTTCTATGGTAATGCCTTCAAAGTCCCACCTCAGGGGAACCCCTTGTTCTTTTTCTAAGTAGATGAGGAAACTCATATAATGCTTAGCACCATCTAGTGGCCAAACGTGGTATTTATCAGCTTAACCTGTTCAGATCCGCTCTATAGCCGAATGACGGCTACAGCGTGGATCTGCTTTGCCGGGAGGCCGTCTATTGAAGTCCTTTTCTTTCAAAGCTGGCCATGCCCCCTGCAGGGGGGGCATGGCAATGAGACTCGGGTGATCACAGATCCAAGTAAGGGGCTGATCCCGGCCCCTTACCACTTGATCAGCTGTCAGCCAATGGCAGCTGATCACGTGATGTAAACAGAGAATCGGTAATCAGTTTTTTTTTTCTTCTCACGCTGATAGCGTGAGAAGAAAAAAAGCAGATCGCCGGCTACTGTTTGAAGGGACATCGGTCCCGAAGAGGGAGAGCCACTGTGCCCAGGGCCGGATTAACATAGGGGCTGGTGGAGCTGCAGCTCCAGGCCCCTCCCTCAATATAGGCCCATGCCAGTGGCTTATGAATATCTGTGTGCCTTCCTGAAGGAAGAGGAGCCCTCTGTGCTCACATGGAGGAGACAAGTGTTAGTGCAGCCGAGTCCTGTCTCTGTCGATGCCGGACTCCTATCACAGGATCTGTTACACTCACACAGATCCTCAGTGTCTGGGAGCTGTCTGGGGGAGGGGTGCTGATGTTCTAACCAGCAGGAGCCCGGGAGGAAGGACATCTCCCATGCTGTTGTTGAGATAAGGTTGGTACATTTGTTAGGGAGGTGTTTTATTGTGCTATGGGAAAGACTGCTGCTTCCCCCCGTGTAATGTGCTCTCTTGTGCCCAGTGCCCACCATGTCATGTGCATTGCAGTGCCCCCCATGTAATGTGCTGTGCCCACCATGTCATGTCATGTGCTTTGCAGTGCCCCCCATGTAATGTGCTGTGCCCACCATGTCATGTCATGTGCTTTGCAGTGCCCCCCATGTAATGTGCTGTGCCCACCATGTCATGTCATGTGCATTGCAGTGCCCCCATGTAATGTGCTGTGCCCACCATGTCATGTGCATTGCAGTGCTCCCATGTAATGTGCTGTGCCCACTATGTCATGTGCTGTGCATTGCAGTGCCCCCCATGTAATGTGCTGTGCCCACTATGTCATGTGCTGTGCATTGCAGTGCCCCCCATGTAATGTGCTGTGCCCACTATGTCATGTGCTGTGCATTGCAGTGCCCCCTATGTAATGTGCTGTGCCCACTATGTCATGTGCTGTGCATTGCAGTGCCCCCTATGTAATGTGCTGTGCCCACTATGTCATGTGCTGTGCATTGCAGTGCCCCCCATGTAATGTGCTGTGCCCAGTATGTAATTTGCTGTGCATTGCAGTGCTCACTATGTAATGTGCAGTGCCCACCATGTCATGTGCTGTACATTGCAGTGCCCACCATGTAATGTGCTGTACATTGCAGTGCCCACCATGTAATGTGCTGTACATTGCAGTGCCCACCATGTCATGTGCTGTACATTGCAGTGCCCACCATGTAATGTGCAGTGTCCACCATGTAATGTGCTGTGCCATGCAGTGATCCCACCAATTAATGTACAGTGCCCACCTTGTAATGTGCTGTGCCATGCAGTGCCAACCGTGTCATGTGCAGTGCCCACCATGTAAATTACTGTGCAGTGCCTACCCTGCACCCTGCTGTGTTGTGCCCACCATGTCATGTGCTGCGCCATGCAGTGCTTACCATGTAATGTGCTGTACCCAGCATGTAATGTGCTGTACATTGTCCACCATGGCATGTGCCGTGCAGTACCCACAATGGAATGCGCTATGCAGGGTTTACCATGTCATGTGCGGTGTCCACCAATTAATGTGCTGTGCTCACAATGTAATGTGCTGTGCTGTGTCATGCAGTGCCCACCATATCATGTGGTGTCTTGCAGTGCCCACCTTGTCATGTGCTGTGCAGTGCCCACCATGCCATGTGCAGTACCCACCATATAATATGCTGTGCCCACAATTTAATGTGCTGTGCAGTGCCCACTTGTAATGTGCAGTGCCCACCATGTAATGTGCTCAGCTGTGCCCGCCATGTCATGTGCTGTGCCCACCATATAAGGTCCTGTGCCCACCGTGTGCATGTGCTGTGTTGTGCCCACAATGCAATGTGCTGTGTTGTGCAGTACCAATCATGTCATGTGTTGTGCCCACCATATAATATACTGTGCCTACCTTGTAAAGTGCTGTATTGGGCAGTGCCAACAGTGTAATGTGCTGTGCCCGCCATGTAATGTGCTGTGCTTCGCCCACCATTAAATGTGCTGTATCCATGTATCCACCATGTAATGTGTAGTGCCAACCATGTAATGTACTGTGCTATCCCCCCCCCCCCTCCCGTGTAATGTACTATGCTGTGCCCCCCCCACAGACTCACCCCCTCACTCTCACCCCCCCTCTCTCTCTCTCTTTCACCCCCTCTCTCTCTCTCATCCCCTTCACCCCCCATTCTCTCTCTCTTGCCCCCTTCAACCCCCTCTTTCATACCACCCTCTCTCTCTTTCACCCTCTCTCTATTCCCCTTTTTCTCACCCCCTCTCTCTCGTCCCCATCTCTCTCATTTAACGCCTTTCTCTCTCTTTTCCCCTCCCACTCATCCCCTCTTTTTCAGCCCCCTATCTCGCTATCACCCCCCTCTCTCTCTCTCTCTCTCTCTCTCAACCACTCTCTCACCCCCCTCTCGCTCTTTAATTTAATTCAACAAAAAATTGTTTGCGTTTTCATTTTATTTATTTTCATAAAAAGGCCCACCAAAATCCTTAGCACCAGGCCCATGTTGCTCTTAATCTGGCCCTGACTGTGCCCACCAGTACCGTCTGCCAATGCCAGCAATCAGTGCCATGAATCAGTGCCCACAGTGCCCACAGTACATCAGTGCCACCTATCAGTGCCCACAAGTGCCACCTATCAATGCCCACCAGTGGTGCCAATCAGTGCCTTATCAGTGCCACCTAGCAGTGCTGCTTATCAGTGTCACCTACCAGTGCCGATCAGTGCCCATCACTGCCACCCATCAGTGCCAGCTATCAGTGCCACCTATCAGTGTCACCTATTAGTGCCCTTCAGTGCCACCTATCAATGCCCTTCAGTGCCGCCCATCAGTGCCCACCAATGCCACCAATCAGTGCCCACCAGTGCCGCCTATTAGTGCCCATCAGTGCCACCTATCGGTGCCCATCAGTGTAGCCTCATCAGCGTACATTAATGAAGGAGAAAACCTACCTGTTTGCAAAATTTATTAACAAAATATAAAACGGTTTTGTATTTTTTTAAAGAAAAATCAGTCTTTTTTATTTTTTTTAACAAAAAATGAAAACCCCCAGAGGTGATCAAATACCACCAAAAGAAAGCTCTATTTGTGGGGAAAAAATGATAAAACTTTCATTTGGGTACAGTGTTGCATGGCCGCGCAATTGTCATTCAAAAAGTGACAGCGCTAAAATCTGCAAATTGGTCTGGGCAGGTTAAATCAAATCAAAATATTCGACTAGCACAGGAAATAGCCTAATAATATTTACTTTTTTTTTTTGTCTCATTCGAATGTACATGCACTTTCACACCCAGACAGCGCATTCAAAAACAAGAAACCAACCCA
Source organism: Lithobates septentrionalis (assembly GCA_037952835.1). Lineage (NCBI taxonomy): Eukaryota > Metazoa > Chordata > Amphibia > Anura > Ranidae > Lithobates > Lithobates septentrionalis. The sequence continues at coordinate 476,120 of JBBDGP010002151.1, forward strand.
TGACTTTTCTAACCTATTTATGATTGCACAATGTGTCTGCGGCCTCGATCACAGACGCGGTTGCGATGCCTTCCTAATGGTCACTGCCAGACTCGGCATTATGACGACGCTGGAGGCGGGGAATACGCTGGGGGGGCCGCCGTATCAAACAATCGCCTCGCCTTTTATTTATGTCATGATTTCAAGGCTCGTTCCGTTTGATTCACAAAAGCTGTCATCCTCCTCAGGCACACATGCAAATGATATCTCAGGAATCTGCGATACATGAAACAGAGCACCTCTTTGTAAATCAAATTAAAATTGATAATTAACAAACTCCTTCTTCAAGTAGATACTTCACGTCGGATGCAGGGAGACGATAGCATTCATCAACCACCTTTTTAATTAGCTGCTAGATTTCTGTGTGAATATCAACATTTTTTTATCTACTTTCTTTTTTCTTTGCCAAAAGAAACTTTGTAACTGTAAATTCATTTCAGAGATACAGATGTAGCCTTTCCATATCTGTTGGGGGATATTACAGTGGGCTCTCCCTGTCCTCTTCGCTTACCTACAGTGCCTTGAAAAAGTATTCATACCCCTTAGAATTTTTCAAATTTTGTCATTTTACAACCAAAAACGTAAATGTATTTCATTGGGATTTTATGTGATAGACCAACACAAAGTGGCACATCATTGTGAAGTGGAAGGAAAATGATAAATTGTTTTCAGAATATTTTACAAATAAATACTTTGTAGAACCACCTTTAGTTACAATTACAGCTGCAAGTCTTTTTGGGGATGTCTCTACCAGCTTTGCACATCTAGAGAGGGACATTTTTGCCCATTCTTCTTCTTTGCAAAATATCTCAAGCTCTGTCAATTTGGATGGAGAGCGTCTGTGAACAGCAATTTTCAAGTTTTTGCCTCAGATTCTCAATTGGATTTAGGTCTGGACTTTGATTAAGCCATTCTAACACATGAATATGCTTTGATCTAAACCATTCCATTGTAGCTCTGGCTGTATGTTTAGGGTCGAGAAAAACAAATATAAAAGCTGCGCTCAAAAGATGATGAAAAATTAATATGAGTGATGAAACCAAAGCAGCCAGCACCAAGATCTAGTCTCCAAACCTCACAGTAAAAATTATATAAAAAGGATGCGGCGCTAAAAAGTGATATAATGAATAAATACCTATACAATGTAACATATAGAAATGAACACGAATACTCTACAATATATCATGTAAAAATGAACACTAATAACAAAAAAGTAAATGAATACCAAATGTGAAAAAGGAAAAAATATATAAAAAAGGTGAAGTCACACCAAAAAATAAAGTCCACAAAACTGGGTAGAAAGTCCGTGATGGAAAAGAAAAAAGTGCCAAAATAAAGAAGATAAAGATGCAGATGGGGAAGTCTTCTATATCTCTTCACACCCAAGGTGGAATATCAAATGCGCTTACCAGATCCTGGTGACTGCTATTACGGCAGTCAAAAACAGCACAGGGAATTGGGTCTCCCCACAACCTTGACGTAAGGTACTCGTAAGCAGCAGATGGTTCTCAAGGATAGAAAACAAGAAGACAATCCATAGCGTAATATGTCCGAACAGTCAATTTATTAAAAAAGAATTGCACTTACAGGAACTCGGTGAAAAACCAGCATAATCTCATGGTATAAATGAACATCGGCGTCTCCGTCTGTTATCTCCGCTTCCTAGGTTCGTGTAAAGCCCAACACGAGAACGGACGTGATGACGTCGTAGGCTCCTCCCTACGCATTTCGTCACGATAGGACATCGTCTGGGGATTGGCCAAATGTTTAGGGTCGTTGTCCTGCTGGAAGGTGAACCTCGGTCTCAAGTCTTTTGCAGATTCTAATAGGTTTTCTTTTAAGATTGTCCTGTATTTGGCTCCATCCATCTTCCCATCAACTCTGACCAGCTTCCCTGTCCCTGCTGAAGAAAAGCATCCCCACAACATGATGCTGCCACCACCATGTTTCACGATGGGGATGGTGTGTTCAGGGTGATCTGCAGTGTTGGTTTTCCGCCATACATAGAGTTTTGCTTTCAGGCCAAAAAGTTCAATTTTGGTCTCCTCTGACCAGATCACCTTCTTCCACATGTTTGCTGTGTCCCACACATGGCTTCTCACAAACTGCAAACAGGACTTCTTATGGCTTTCGACTAACAGTTGTCCTGTGGACAGATTCTCCCACCTGAGCTGTGGATCTCTGAAGCTCCACCAGAGTTACCATGCATGGCTGCTTCTTTGATTATTGCTCTCCTTGCCCGGCCGGTCAGTTTAGGTGGACGGCCATGTCTTGGTAGGTTTGCAGTTGTGCCATACTCTTTCCATTTTCGGATGATGGATTGAACAATGCTCCGTGAGATGGTTCAACGCTTGGGATATTTTTTTTATAACCTAACCCTGCTTTAAACTTCTCCACAACTTTATCCCTGACCTGTTTGGTGTGTTCCTAGGCCTTCATGATGCTGTTTGTTCACTAAGGTTCTCTAACAAACCTCTGAGGGCTTCATAGAACAGTTCCATTTATACTGAGATTAAATTAAACACAGGTGGACTCTATTTACAAATTAGGTGACTTCTGAAGGCAATTGGTTCCTCTAGATTTTAGTTAAGTGGTATCAGAGTAAAGGAGGCTGAATACAAACACACGCCACACTTTTCACATATTTATTTGTAAAAAATTTTGAAAACCATTTATTATTTTCCTTCCACTTCACAATTATGTGCCACTTTGTGTTGGTCTATCACATAAAATCTCAATAAAATACATTTACGTTTTTGGTTGTAACATGACAACATGTGGAAAATATCAAGGGGTATGAATACTTTTTTAAGGCACTGTACACCTGTAAACCTGCAAAAGTATGTTTTCATGGATAGTTGAGTCGCTTAGCCTTATTTACATATCCTAGGCATACCATCATGCCATACCATCAGGGAGGAGTGTAATTGGCCCCATATTTATTCTGCAGCAGAACAACCACCCCAAACATACAGCCAATGTCATTAGGGACTATCTTCCGTGTAAAGAATAACAAGGAGTCCTGGAAGTGATGGTTTGGCCCCCACAGAGCCCTGATCTCACCACCATGGAGTCTGTCTGGGATGCCATGAAGAGACAGAAGGATTTGAGACAGCCGACATCCACTGAAGATCTGTGCTTAGTTCTCCAAGATGTTTGGAACAACCTACCTGCCGAGTTCCTTCAAAAACTGTGTGCAAGTCTACCTAGAAGAATTGATGCTGGTTTGAAGGCAAAGGGGGTCACACCAAATATTTTTTTTTACCGGTATTTGGATTTCTCTTCTGTTCATTTACTTTTAATTTTAATTAAGAAAGATGAACTATGAACACTTCTATTTATGGAAGCATTGTTCACACCGGCCTAAAAACTTTTGCACAGTACTGTATAGTATAATATTTGTATATATTAGGACACCTCATATTAGGTTGTTCTTTTAGATCTTCTTGTTTTTTTCTTGTGTTATCTTGCTTTCTTAGCCGTGATGGGGGAGTTTTAAGCTCCCAAAAGGCGTTGGTCCGTCTTCTGACCTCTTGTCATCAACAATAAAGTTTTATTGGACTCACACAAGTTCCGTAGTGATGTCATACTTTGCATACCTTTCAGACTACTCTGAGGGCCCTTAGGGACACGTCAGTTGACAGAAAGCTGCCTCCAAAAGTTGGATTTTGGGTTCACCAACACGTTCTTTGTTGAACCTAATGATAGAGAAGACTGCCCTTCAGCATATTAGCAAGTGTAGTACCCTCCTATTCAGTCTGTTATGGGGCGTACACACGGTCGGACTTTTCAGCTACAAAAGTCCAACGGACGCTGACGGACTAAAGCTGGCTGACAATCCGATCGTGTGGGGGCTTCTCCGGACTTTCAACTGACTTTTTCAGCCTCAAATCCGACGGACTTTAGATTTGAAACATGCTTCAAATCTTTCCGACGGACTCGAGTCCGGTCGAAAAATCTGCTCGTCTGCATGCTAGTCCGACGGACAAAAACCCACGCTAGGGCAGCTATTGGCTACTGGCTATGAACTTCCTTATTTTAGTCCGGTGTACGTCATCACGTAAGAATTCGACGGACTTTTGTGTGATCGTATGTAGGCAAGTCTGTTCGTTAGAAAGTCCGCCGCAAGTCCGTCGAAAGTCCGCCAAAAGTCAGTCGAAAGTCTGTCGGACAGGCTGTCGGACTTTTGTAGCTGAAAAGTCCGACCGTGTGTACGCCCCATTAGATTTTGTTTGGGCTTCTCCTGTAACGGCAGGAGCTGGGATTGTTTAGTTTAGTCTGCTTGAGACTGGGAGTTTGATTGCCTCCCCCTGACTCTGGGAGATACTTCTGAAGATTAGGGTGGGAAGGTTCAAATAGCTGGCCTGAATATTTAGTAGGGACTATCCAATCCCTGGGGAGGTGTGCCCAGATGGTAGATGGGTTCCTGGTATATAGACTGCTGGCCAGAGCAGAGGGGCTTCCCCTTAGGCAAAATGGATCTGTGAGCTCCAGGGGCTGTTTGCTGAAGGGCCCTCCTGGACTGAATGCTGGACTCTCTTCTTGGGGCTGCATACATGGGCTGTGGACGTTCTATAACCCCATGAGTAGAGCATTTCCTTTGCGGTTTCATGCTCCCCAGCTGTGAAACATGGACTACTTCAGTCTCCTATTATCTGCTCTACAGTTTACTGCATGGTATCCACTATCCAGCTGTCCTTGCTTCTACTACTACTCATACATTTCCTACTATTGCTGCTAAGATAGAATTGTCCTCTGTTAGCAACCTGTTTCATTTGGAGTATCCTATGGAGCTTTCTATGAGTTGCCTCCTGTTTATGGTGCCCTATCCTCCTCCCCATAGCCCAGACCAGCCTTTCTCAACCAGTGTGCCGTCAGAGGTTCTCAGGTGTGCCGCGGGATCAGGGGAGAGAAGGGCTGTCAGATGAGCCCGATCTCCCGATCCCCTGCCGAACTGTCCATCGGCACTGTGAGAAGCTCCGTCAATCTCAGCAAAGTGAAAGTAAAGTGCAGGGGAGTGTGCTGTGCTCTCTGCTTCCCCCTACAGTGCAGTACCTGGCTAAATGAGGAAACTGGAAAGGCACTGTGCTAGAAGCTAGATTCATTTTAAAAGGGCTTTATACATGTGTCTGTGTGCATGTGAGTGTCTGACTGTCTGTCTGTGTGTGTGTGCATGTGTCTGTATGTGTATGTGTGTATGTGTATGTGTGTGTGTGTGTGTGCATGTGTCTGTATGTGTGTATGTGTGCATGTGTCTGTATGTGTGTATGTGTGCATGTGTGTGTGCATGTGTCTGGTATGTGTGTGCATGTGTCTGTATGTGTGTGTATGTGTGCATGTGTCTGTATGTGTGTGTATGTGTGCATGTGTGTGTGTGTGCATGTGTCTGTATGTGTGTGTGCATGTGTCTGGTATGTGTGTGCATGTGTCTGTATGTGTGTGTGTATGTGTGCATGTGTGTATGTGTGCATGTGTGTGCATGTGTCTGTATGTGTGTGTGCATGTGTGTGTGTGTGCATGTGTCTGGTATGTGTGTGCATGTGTCTGTATGTGCGTGAGCATGTGAGTGTCTGTCGATATATTTGTGTGTACATCTGTATGTGTGTTTGTACATGTGTGTGTGTGTGCATGTGTCTGTATGTGTGTGTGCATGTGAGTGTCTGTCTATGTGTGTGTGTGTACGTCTGTATGTGTGTTTGTTCATGTGTGTGTGCGCGCATGTGTCTGTATGTGTGTGTGTGCCTGTGAGTGTCTGTCTGTATGTGTGTCTCTATGTGTGTTTGTACATGTGTGTGTGTGCATGTGTCTCTATGTGTGTCTGTATGTGTGTGTGCATGTGTCTGTATGTGTGTGTGCATGTGTCTGTATGTGTGTGTCTGTATGTGTGTGTCTGTATGTTCGTGCATGTGTGTGTGCACGTGTCTGCATGTGCGTATGTACAAGTGTCTGTATGCGTGTGCACGTGTATGTGTCTGTATATGTGTGTGTGTGTTTATGTTACTTTTAATCCTGACACCCCCCCCCCCATTCCTGTACCATCAGAACTGCTTTTGTAGGTCTTGTTTGTGATAGCAGCAAGGACTGCTTCTCCTCTGAAAAGCAACCTATGCACAGATCGCTTTTCAGAGGCATTTGACAGGCGGTAAAGAGGCATTATGTTGCCTCCTCACCACCTGTTTTAATGCAGCATCACTACACCTCAACCGTGCAATGTACACAGTTGCAGGGTAGTTGCAGTTCAGCCCCATTCACCCTGGGTATACCTCCAGCTGCAGCCACAACATGTGCACACCCCCAGCTGTTGTCTCTGCAGCTAAAGGGGAAGAATTTGGGGGTGGTAAAAACAGCTTAACCATGTGCTTTTACCATCCCTCCAACCCGACATGTGAACAAGCCCTTGGTTCACATCTGTGTTGCTGCATGCTGCGTGTAGTGCAGCCCATTCATTTCAATGGGCTTCCCTAAGCACAAAAATTCAGGGAAGGAAATCCGACCTTTTTTTTTTTTTTTTTAAATTGCACTGCACCAAAATCACCCCACATTTTCCAATGTGTAAGGTACCATTAAGAATTAATGGCACCCCTAAAGAGCGTGTGTCAGGAACGAGTGCGATTTTGCGCATGTTCCGCGTCACACCGTAACGTGAACTAATGCCGCGTACACACGGTCGTACTTTTCGTCTACAAAAGTCAGACAGCCTGTCCGACAGACTTCCGGCAGACTTTCGGTGGACTTGCGGCGGACTTGCGGCATACTTTCTAACGAACGGACTTGCCTACACACGACCACACAAAAGTCGGTCGGATTCGTACGTGATGACGTACACCGGACTAAAATAAGGAAGTTCATAGCCAGTAGCCAATAGGTGCCCTAGCGTGGCTTTTTGTCCGTCGGACTAGCACACAGACGAGCGGATTTCGGGGTCCGTCGTAGTTACGAAGTAAAGTTTTAAAGCATGTTTCAAATCTAAAGTACGTCGGATTTGAGGCTAAAAAAGTACGTTGAAAGTCCGGAGAAGCCCACACACGATCGGATTACCAGCCAGCTTTAGTCCGTCAGCGTCCGTTGGACTTTTGTAGACGAAAAGTACGACCGTGTGTACGCGGCATAAGCCTTGGACTGGGGTGCCTCGAGACTGAAAATACTTTTTAAGGGTGCCCCGACTGAAAAAAGGTTGAGAAACACTGGCCCAGACTGTGACTACTTCTTCTTTTCTCCTTCCAAATCTGTTGGGTTTTGTAAGTAGTTGAGGTTTTTATGTATATTCTTTTTTTTTGTTTTTCCCCAGTTCAGTTGTTTTCTTCCACCAATAGGATAGAGCATTTGTATTAAATGTAATGCAATAACTCTATTGGCAAAAAATTATATATTCAAACCCTTACATATTAACCATACACATAATATCCCTTGTATCCACCTATGTAGTATATTTATGCTTATGTTCTTGATTTGTAGATTAAAGTTATATGTAACAAGGCATCTGTCACTCAGAAATGTGAAGTCCTGAAGAAGCGGCAGTCGCTGCGAAATGCGTCAACAGTTGGAGATATGACAATGGCCATTGAAGTTTTATACATATTGTGACACGTCGGGTTTTTTAAGCTTAATGGTAGTGTCAAAACAGAGAGTTTACTCCATGGCAGATATAGTTTTCAGGGCTTTCCTTCCCACTTTTATTTAAACGAACATCAAAACTTCACACAGGTATGTCTTCCCACGCAGGGGGGTTCTCACCATCACTCCAAAACATAACATTTAGACTGCTTTCACACTGAAAGCGCTGGTCGTTTAGCGCTAAAGCGCTGCTCGTTTTGTCGGTGCTTTAGCGCTGTTTTAGCTGCGCTTTTGTGCCACTTTTCGGCCGCTAGCAGGGCCTATTCAACCCCAGTTTTGCGAGACTTTGAAAGTGCCGTCCATTCATTCCAATGGGCAAGGTGTTTTGGGAGCGCTAAATACAAGCGCTCCCAACCTGCCCCAAAGATGCTGCTTGCGGGACTTTTCGGAACGTCCCGCAAGCGCACTGCCCACAGTGTGAAAAGTCACATTGGAATGTATAGGAGGTGGTTTTCAGGCACTTAGCAGAAGCTATTTCCAGCGCCAAAGTGCCTGAAAACCGCCCCATGTGAAAGGGGTCTTAGCCTCCTGGCTCTCTTGTGGCTATTTTACTGCTTCAAGTACCTCTTTAGGGTCCATCCTGAACTTTAGTACCTTTTTTGGTCTTCTTGACCATGAAACATGTCCCAGTGTTTCTGCACAGATGCTGCACCTCAGCTTTTCTTCTTCCTTACAGCTTCCTAGCTGCTCTTGTCCCTCATGGACTCTCTCTCGGACTCAGGCCTTCCTCTGTCCCAACCTGGACACCATGGTGCACACAGCACCTCTCATGACTCCCTTCCCTTTGGGATTGTGGGGCTCTAAGCTCTATCTCTGGCTCTCATAGGAATGAAGCACACACCTGAGCAATTAGTGTGCTTGCTTCTCAGAAACTCTGCCATAAACCAGCGTTTTAAACAGTAGCACGGGGTCACCCTGCTATAATATGTATCTTTGTATGGTGATATCACCTTGGGGCCAGCCCCTTGTGGATACGTTGATTTTGTAATAAAACTAAGTACTTTTTTATACTTTGGTGTGTTACTGGCTGGTGATCATTGAAAGCCCATCTTTTCCCCTCTTTATTCACTTTTGAGTATCCTACATCACCCCCTGAACCCCCCTCCAACGTTCAACTGGCAAAAAAAACTTCAAAAAGACCCCCCTAGACTGTTTATTGAGCCTGAGTAAATTAGATGCTGCTGTGTGCCTGGCTGCCTGCAATCAGGGCCTCTAATAAGGCAGTACAGCTGGCCCTCCTGTACCAGGCCCAGGCCCCATCAGTTCAAAAGGGGAGCCCAGGCACCTGTGAAGCAGGAGGGCCTGCTGTACTGTCTTGTGACTCTTCTGGATCCCCCTGAAGAGCTGTCGGCTTTCTCCCTCTGGCTGCACTGCAGGGGGATCGGTTCTTTTATCTGTCACCACACCCCCCTTCCCGTCCACCATAGTAAACTGTGTTTACTATGCTTCAGTTTGTGAATGAACTGGAAACCTCAGAGCGCTTCTTGTTCATTCATCTGCAGAAAAAGGTACAGATGAATCTCTGTCCTCAGTCCCTTTCTCTGTCTCAAATGTGAGACATCAGGGGTCTGTTTAACCACTTGCCCACTCGATGTCCTCCAGCGGCCCACGATCGCCTTGTACACAGGCAGAACGGGGCACTGCCTATGTAAACAAGGCGATTCCCCGTTCTGCCTAGTGACATGACAGAGATCTTCTGTTCCCAGTGATCAGAAACAGTGATCTCTTCATGGTAGCCCACCCCCCCCTACAGTTAAAACACACCCAGGGAACACATTTAACCCCTTGATCGCCCCCTAGTGTTAGCCCCTTCCCTGACAGTGTCATTTTTACATTGATCACTGCATTTTTATAGCACTGATCAATGTAATAATGTCACTGGTCCCCAAAAAGTGTCATTTGGGGTCAGATTTGTCTGCCGCAATGTCGCAGTCCCGCTAAAAATCGCAGATCACCACCATTACTAGTAAAAACAATTAACAAAAAAAATCCCTAAACCTATCCCGTAGTTTGTAGACGCGATAACTTTTGTATAAACCAATCAATATACACCAATTGCGTTTTTTTTTTTTACTAAAAATATGTAGAAGAATACATATCGGCCTAAACTGATGAATACATTTTTTTATTTTTTTTTAGATTTTTTTTTGGATATGTATTATAGCAGAAAGTAAAAGAAAAATTAATATAGCAAAAAGTACTAAATATTGTGTTTTTTTTCAAAATTGTCGCTCTTTTTTTGTTTATAGCGCAAAAAATAAAAACCACAGAGGTGATCAAATACCACAGAAAAAAAGCTCTATTTGTGGGTAAAAGAAGGACGTCAATTTTGTTTGGGAACAGCATCGTACGACCGCGCAATTGTCAGTTAAAGCAACGCAGTACCAAATCGCCAAAAATGGCCCGGTCATTAAGAAGGCAATCCCTTCCAGTGCCGAGCTCTCACCGCTGCAGGCGCTCCCATCTTCACCTGTCTTCCTTCCGGGTTCGTGGACTCCGGCCGCGTGACTGGCCTGAGCCACAATGACACCACTCTTGTGCTGGAGCCGCTGCCGCTCACCGCACAGGACTCTGAAGGAACGGCCCGGGTGACCGTTCTTTCAGAATGCGCATGCCCCAGTGATGTCAAGGGCTGTATATACACTAAATGTCCCCTAGTGCCCGTTTAGGAGATATTTACACCTCCTATAGGTAAGCCTTATCATAGGCTTACCTATAGGTAAAAGTCAGAGATGGGCTTGACCACATAGCTACATAGTTACATAGTAGGTGAGGTTGAAAAAAGACACAAGTCCATCAAGTCCAACCCATGTGTGTGATTATGTGTCAGACATGTGCCTTGCATAGCACAATGGCTGTGGCATTTTAGCGAAAAATATAATTTGAGATTTTCTGGGGGGGGGGGGGGGGGGGGCTGTCAGGTAGGCTGTATGGGGCCTGTGATTTCTAACAACAGCACTGCTGGCCAGGGGCGTTGCTAGGGGGTGGCTTTTGGGGCTATAGCCCCGAATCAGAGGCCAATAGCCCAGAGTCTCTGCAGGGGTCCCCAAGGGGAGGGGAGGCTCTCTGGGGACCCTTATGTAAGTGGGGGGGCTCTCTGGGGACCCTGATGTAAGGGAGAGGCTCTCTGGGGACCCTGATTTTAAGGCCTAGGCTCTCTAGGGACCCAGATTTAAGGGGGAGGCTCTCTGGGGACCCTAATGTAAGGGGGCCTCTCTGGGAACCCTGATGTAAGTGGGGGGCCCTCTGGGTACCCTCATGGAAGGGGGAGGCTCTCTGAGGACTCTTATGTAAGGAGGAGGCTCTCTGGGGACCCTGATGTAAGGGGGGCTCTCTGGGGACCCTGATGTAAGCGGGGGGCTCTCTGGGGATATATATACACCCACACGTATATTACTGTATATACATGTGTATGCCCGCCCAAGCGTATGACTTTCTTTACTACACTGCTATGGGCTCTAGCCCCAGATCTTTTGTAGACCTAGCACCGCCCCTGCTGCTGGCACTGATTACAGAAAGAACCTGGGCACATCGATCTACTGCGGCTCCTACTGGGGAAGCGCTACACAAGCAATCCCAATAAATGGTCACAAGATAAGTATCAGAAAGGACATCTTTACAGCTGTAGACAGATAACACGCCATTCCGTGATTGAATACATGTCCGCGTCCACAGCGGTTGATTTGCTAAACTAATTGTGGTAGACAGAGAAAATTGCACAAATATTGCCAGGAAATTGTTAGTGAGGCAAACGTAACCAGACAACATTTCCTTCATTAGATGTCGGCAAGGACAGGAACTCTACCGCCTCTGAATTCCGGCGCACCGTACCGGCAGATATACCTACAACCGGCACTTACCACTCATACTGGGAATCCTATTTTCTCTCCCCTGTATGTCTAATATACTCACAAAACACTATTCGAGAAGCAATCTGCACCAACATCTCCCTGCAGATAGCCTGGAGGCACCATACATCGCCTAAAGCAGCTCCTGAACTAGGTGGATGAACTTTATCAATAATTTGAGCTATACGTTAAAAAATAAATGACATTCTGCTCTCTAAGAATACATTTCTCCTCATCCTCTGTGGAGATGTTTCATTAGTTCTTGTTTGTCGTGTGCAACGACTCGGGTCGGTGTGTTTTCTCCTTCTGCACCATTGAGCCTTGATTGACTCCCATGCTGCAAACATTGCTGTCTCTGGCTCCATTTGATCCATTATTGTGTTACACAAATCTCAGTTTTAAATGAATCGCGGGGCTTACAGTCTGCAATCTCTTTCTTTTTTTTTTTTTAGCGTGTAATTAGAAAGGTATCAAGTTGCTCCCTGACGCTTTAGGCATTCTTAGTACAATTAATAGAAAATGGAAAATCGTTTTGCAGTTGTCTTGCTCGGGGCAACCCTGGAGACTGTTGATACGGGTTTAATAGGTTCATCGTATTTGACTCTTTGTGACCTTATGGCCTCCTGAGTTCACATTTTGGACTAGCCATAGGAAGGCATGCCCCCCGAAGACCATTAGTCTATCCTTGTGACAATAGATTGTGGTTTATATGGATCTAGAAAGATGACATTATGGCCACTAATAACCATATATAATGTATATCTGAAGCTGTACTTGTATCCCTGTGAAGAATATCATGTACACCAAGCAACACTCTCTCTCTCCCTCTCCCTCCTTCTCTCTCTCTCTCATATACTGTATGTGTATACATATCAAATTGATCCCGCTCTGGTCAACTGCATCAAAGTGATCCCTCTCTGGCCAACTGCATCAAAGTGATCCCTTTCTGGCCAACTGCAACAAAGTGATCCCTCTCTGGCCAACTGGGTCAAAGTGATCCTTCTCTGGCCATCTGGGTCAAAGTGATCCTTCTCTGGCCAACTGCATCAAAGTGATCTATTTCTGGCCAACTGCAACACAGTGATCCCTCTCTGGCCAACTGCAACAATGTGATTCCTCGATGGCCAACTGTATCAAAGTGATCCTTCTCTGGTCAACTGCATAACAGTGATTCCTCTCTGTCCAACTGTAGAAAAGTGATCCCTCTCTGGTCAACTGCAATAACGTGATCCCCCAATGGCCAACTGTTTTAAAGTGATATCTCTTTGGTCATCTGAGACAAAATGATCCCTCTCTCACCAACTGCATCAAAGTGATCCCTCTCTGGTCAACTGCATCAAAGTGATCCCTCTCTGGTCAACTGCATTAAAGTGATCCTTCTCTGGCTAACTGTGTGAAAGTGATCCCTCTCTGGTCAACTGAGACAAAATGATCCCTTTCTGGCCAACTGCTTTAAAGTGATCCCTCTCTGGTCAACTGCATCAAAGCGATCCCTCTCCGGTCAAATGAGACAAAGTGATCCCTCTCTGACCAACTGCATCAAAGTGATTCTTCTCTGGTCAACTGCATCACAGTGATCCCTCTCTGGCCAACTGCAACAAAGTGATCCCTCTCTGGCCAACTGCATCAAAGTGATTTCTCTCTGGTCAACTGCATCACAGTGATCCCTCCTCTGGCCAACTGTATCAAAGTGATTCCTCTCTGGCCAACTGCAACAAAGTGATTCCTCTCTGGGTAACTGCATCAAAGTAATCCCGCTCTGGCCAACTGCTTTAATGCGATCCCTCTCTGGCCAACTGCATCAAATTGATCCCTTTCTGGCCAACTGTATCAAAGTGATCCTCCTCTGGTCAATTACACCACAGTGAATCCTTTATGGTCAACTGCATCACAATGATCCCTCTCTGGCCAACTGCATCAACGTGATCCTTCTCTGGCTGACTGTATCAAAGTGATTCGCCTCTGGCCAACTGCATCAAAGTAATCCCACTCTGGCCAACTGCGTCAAAATAATCCCTCTCGGTCAACTGCATCAAAATGATACCCCGCTGGTCAACGGAGACAAAGTGAACCCTTTTTGGCCAACTGATTTATAGTGATCCCTCTCTGGCCAACGCTTTAAAGTGATCCCTCTCTGGCCAACTGCATCAAATTGATCCCTCTCTGGTCAACTGAGACAAACTGATCCCTCTCTGACCAACTGCATCAAAGTGATCCCTCTCTGGTCAACTGATAAAAAGTGATCCCTCACTGGCCAACTGCATCAAAATTATTTCTTTGTGGTCCATTGCATCACAGTGGCCACTCTCTGTCCAACTGCATCAAAGTGAATAAACCCAATATTCACATGGGGAAGGCAGATATCTGGGCGTCCCCTTATTTGGTAAAATCATCCTCCCCCCAGCCTCCCTGGGCAGATCCCTCCACCATCCACTGTGCTAGGGATGTGAGGAGGAAACCTTTGTCCCTATGTTGGGTCCATGTGGCTAGGTATGGCTAAGAGGGGTCCCCCCCTTAGTAAATGCCCTGAAATGTGTTGACCTTATCCTCTGACCTCTTGTCATGCAAAATACATTTTTACCGGACTCATTTTAGATTTGTAGCACTCTCATCCTTTTACAAACTTTCTCGGGTTGGAATGCTGAACCCTTAACCTCTTTCGGCAAGGTTAAAGGTCATCTGTATGATGCCCACCTGCTATTATTTTCATTGGCGGAGATTTCTTTCCCCCGGCATTATTAAATGTTATCTCTGCTGACCACAAAATTAATTTTGCATGCAGAGCAGCAAGCTCTGGCGAGTGCCATTATTTCACGCTGCAATCTTGTCAGGCACACTTAACGATAAACCTCAACTAATTAAAATTCTGAGCTGATTCCATTTAATCACTTTCTCCATTGAGCATTTGCGATTTTACACTTTTCATTTATACCACTAATAACAATATAAAGAGTTTGTCAGCCCTGGGAGGAGGTTGGCAAATTGCTCTCATGTAGCGAACCATCACACCGATATAAAAGAAAAGAAAACGACAGCAACCTTTGTAATGAATAATGCATTTTGGTTATTGGAACCTTTTTTTTAGAAGTCTGAATTACGATTTGTGTGAATCTAACAAATAAAAAATAAAATTTAACATCCAGGTAAAGATATTATTGTCTTATCATGTAAAAAAAAAAAAAAAAAAAAAAACACTTAATGGAGTAAGGACAAGCTAAGACCAAGAGGTCTTGCACCCTATTTGTGAATTAGGAGCAGCATGTGCTCTGTTTTTATGTTAAGAAGAGTGGTGTAAGCATTTGGTTTGTATCACTCATTGTTAATTATCCATAAAGTGTCTGAAAGGACATAACTTTGTCCTGTGATCTACCTTTACATAACCCACAGGGCTCTGGAAATCTAGTTTTACATAATGGATATTTATTTGTGAAACAAAGATACTGTGTATATATATATATATATTTATATATATATACACACACACACACACACACACTATATTACCAAAAGTATTGGGACACCTGCCTTCACACGCACATGAACCTTAATGGCATCCCAGTCCTAGTCCGTAGGGTTTAATATTGAGTTGGCCCACCCTTTGCAGCTATAACAGCTTCAACTCTTCTGGAAGGCCATCCACAAGGTTTAGGAGTGTGTCTATGGGAATGTTTGACCATTCTTCCAGAAGCACATTTGAGAAGTCAGGCACTGATGTGGAACGAGAAGGCCTGGCTCGCAGTCTCCGCTCAAATTCACCCCAAAGGTGTTCTATCGGGTGCAGGCCAGTCAAGTTCCTCCACCCAAAACTCACTCATGCATGTCTTTTATGGAAATTGCTTTGTGCACTGGTCCAAATCATTTGGTGGAGGGGGGATTATGGTGTGGGGTGTGCAGGCCAGTCAAGTTCCCCCACCCCAAACTCGCTCGTTCATACTACATTGCCAAAAGTATTGGGTGTCCCCTCCAAATCATTTGCTGGAGGGGGGGTTATGGCGTGGGGTTGTTTTTCAGGGGTTGGGCTTGGCTCCTTAGTTCCAGTGAAGGAAACTCTTAAGGCGTCAGCATACCAAGACATTTTGGACAATTTCATGCTCCCAACATTGTGGGAAAAGTTTGGGGATGGCCCGTTCCTGTTCCAACATGACTGCGTACCAGTGCACAAAGCAAGGTCCATAAAGACATGGATGAGCGAGTTTGGGGTGAAGGAACTTGACTGGCCTGCACAGAGTCCTGACCTCAACCCGATAGAACACCTTTGGGATGAATTAGAGCAGAGACTGCGAGCCAGGCCTTCTCGCACAACATCAGTGCCTGACCTCACAAATGCACTTCTAGAAGAATGGTCAAACATTCCCATAGACACACTCCTAAACCTTGTGGACAGCCTTCCCAGAAGAGTTGAAGCTGTTATAGTTGCAAAGGGTGGGCCAACTCAATAATGAGTAGGAGTATCTGGGAGGTGTGATCAGAATGGGAGTATCTGGGAGGTGTGATCAGAGTGGGGGTATCTGAGGGGTGTGGTCAGGGTAGGGGTATCTGGGAGGTGTGATCAGAGTAGGTGTATCATGGAGGTGTGATCATAGTGGGAAAATCTGGGGGTGTGTGGTCAGGGTGGGAGTATCTGGGGGGTGTGATCATATGGGGGTACCTGGGAGGTGTGGTCAGGGTGGGAGTATCTGGGGGGGTGTGATCATATGGGGGTACCTGGGAAGTGTGATCAGAGTGGGAGTATCTGGGGGGTGTGGTCAGGGTAGGAGTATCTGGGAGGTGTGATCAGAGGGGGGTATCTTGGAGGTGTAATCAGAGTAGGGGTATCTTAGAGGTGTCATCAGAGTAGGGGTATCTTGGAGGTGTAATCAGAGTTGGGGTATCTGGGGGGTGTGGTCACGGTAGGGGTATCTGGGAGGTGTGATCAGAATGGGAGTATCTGGGATGTGTGATCAGAGTAGGAGTATCTGGGAGGTGTGATCAGAATGGGAGTATCTGGGAGGTGTGATCAGAGTGGGGGTATCTGGGGGGTGTGATCAGAGTGGGGGTATCTTGGAGGTGTGATCAGAGTAGGGGTATCTTGGAGGTGTGATCAGAGTAGGGGTATCTGGGGGGTGTGGTCACGCTAGGGGTATCTGGGGGTGTGGTCACGCTAGGGGTATCTGGGAGGTGTGATCAGAGTAGGAGTATCTGGGAGGTGTGATCAGAATGGGAGTATCTGGGAGGTGTGATCAGAGTGGGGGTATCTGGGGGGTATGGTCAGGGTAGGGGTATCTGGGAGGTGTGATAAGAGTGGGGGTATGTGGGAGGTGTGATCAGAGTAGGGGTATCTTGGAGGTGTGATCAGAGTAGGGGTATCTTGGAAGTGTGATCAGAGTAGGGGTATCTTGGAGGTGTAATCAGAGTGGGGGTATCTGGGGGGTGTGGTCACAGTAGGGGTATCTGGGAGGTGTGATCAGAGTAGGAGTATCTGGGAGGTGTGATCAGAATGGGAGTATCTGGGAGGTGTGATCAAAGGGGGGGTATCTGGGGGGTGTGGTCAGGGTAGGGGTATCTGGGAGGTGTGATCAGAGTGGGGGTATCTGGGAGGTGTGATCAGAGTAGGAGTATCTGGGGGGTGTGATCAAAGTGGGGTTATCTGGGGGAAGTGTGGTCAGGGTAGGGGTATGTGGGAGGTGTGTTCAGAGAAGGGGTATCTGGGGGGTATGGTCAGGGTAGGGGTATGTGGGAGGTGTGATCAGAGTAGGGGTATCTGGGAGGTGTGATCAGAGTAGTGGTATCTGGGGGCTGTGGTCAGGGTAGGGGTATCTGGGTGATGTGATCAGAGAAGGGGTATCTGGGGGGTGTGGTCAGGGTTAGGCTAGAGGTTAGGGAGCACAAATGACTTGCCCTGCCCCGGGCGCTGGCAATGCCACAAACCATTGTCGTTTTCCATAAAAATGGCCCTGGACTGGGATGCCACCCGTTCTATTTCAATGGCAAATATTGATATCTGAATGGAAGGATCACCCGAGAGCACAAATCTCTGACTTTGCCACTTATAGGAAATGTTTTCTAGCCCATTGGGGAGTCTTTCCGATGATAGAAGAACGAATCACACTCTTTGCACGCCATTTCTGTATATCTGGCTCTGTCCGCGGTAGTAACAAAATACAAACAGCGAGGAAACTTTTATTTAATCATTTTTCTCAGATCTACCCACAAGGATACCACTTGGCACAACACATTTCTGTTCAGCAAAGCAAATATGAGAAGAAGGAAGGAATCTACAGGGGATATATTTCACTTTGAGTTACAGTGAATTAAAGTGGACCTGTCATTTAAATCACGCTTTGCATGAATCAATAGGGCACATGTCAGCAGTACTAAGTCACAATAAGATATAGTAATACTGGCGTGCCCTATTGATTCGTCAAAAAAGGAGCTTTTACTGGGATTTTCAACTTCTAAATTCCTTCTTGTGGTTTATATATTTTTTTCAGGTACTTATATAGCGCTGTGCTGTGGGGGGGGGGGGGGGGGGGATGTGAAGGGGGACAGTGCAATGGGGGGGATGTAAAGGGGAGCAGTGCTGTGGGGGGAGAGATGTAAAGGGGGGGCAGTGCTGTGGGGGGATGTAAAGGGGGGGCAGTGCTGAGGGGGGATGTAAAGGGGAGCAGTGCTGTGGAGGGGAGAGATGTAAAGGGGGGCAGTGCTGTGGGGGGAGAGATGTAAAGGGGGGCAGTGCTGTGGGGGGAGAGATGCAAAGAGGGGCAGTGCAGTGTGGGGGATGTAAAGGGGAGCAGTGCTGTGGGGGGATGTGAAGGGGAGCAGTGCTGTGGGGGGGATGTGAAGGGGAGCAGTGCTGTGGGGGGAGAGAAGTAAAGGGGGGCAGTGCTGTGGGGGGGAGAGATGTAAAGAGGGGCAGTGCTGAGGGGGGAGAGATGTAAAGAGGGGCAGTGCTGTGGGGGGATGTAAAGGGGAGCAGTGCTGTGGGGGGAGAGATGCAAAGAGGGGCAGTGCTGTGGGGGGAGATATGTAAAGGGTGGCAGTGCTGAGGCGGGAGAGATGTAAAGAGGGGCAGTGCTGTGGGGGGATATAAAGGGGAGCAGTGCTGTGGGGGGGAATGTAACGAGGGGCAGTGCTGTGGGGGGATGTAAAGGGGAGCAGTGCTGTGGGGGGAGAGATGTAAAGGGGGGCAGTGCTGTGGGGGGAGAGATGTAAAGAGGGGCAGTGCTGAGGGGGGAGAGATGTAAAGAGGGGCAGTGCTGTGGGGGGATGTAAAGGGGAGCAGTGCTGTGGGGGGAGAGATGCAAAGAAGGGCAGTGCTGTGGGGGGAGATATGTAAAGGGGGGCAGTGCTGAGGGGGGAGAGATGTAAAGAGGGGCAGTGCTGTGGGGTGATATAAAGGGGAGCAGTGCTGTGGGGGGGAATGTAACGAGGGGCAGTGCTGTGGGGGGATGTAAAGGGGAGCAGTGCTGTGGGGGGAGAGATGCAAAGAGGTACAGTGCTGTGGGGGGATATAAAGGGGAGCAGTGCTGTGGGGGGAGAGATGTAAAGGGGGGCAGTGCTGAGGGGGGGAGAGATGTAAAGAGGGGCAGTGCTGTGGGGGGATATAAAGGGGAGCAGTGCTGTGGGGGATGTAACGAGGGGCAGTGCTGTGGGGAGATGTAAAGGGGAGCAGTGCTGTGGGGGGGAGATGTAAAGGGGGGCAGTGCTGTGGGGGGATGTAAAGGGGGGCAGTGCTGTGGGGGGATGTGAAGGGGAGCAGTACTGTGGGGGAAGAGATGTAAAGGGGGGCTGTGCTGTGGGGGGGAGATGTAAAGGGGGGCAGTGCTGTGGGGGATGTGAAGGGGAGCAGTGCTGTGGGGGAAGAGATGTAAAGAGGGGCTGTGCTGTGGGGGGATATAAAGAGGAGCAGTGCTGTGGGGGGAGAGATGTAAAGGGGAGCAGTGTCATGGGGGGGATGTAAAGGGGAGCAGTGCTGTGGGGGGAGAGATGTAAAGGGGAGCAGTGCTGTGGGGGAATGTGAAGAGGAGCAGTGCTGTGGGGGAAGAGATGTAAAGGGGGGGCTGTGCTGTGGGGGGATATAAAAAGGAGCAGTGCTGTGGGGAAGAGTTGTAAAGGGGAGCAGTGCCATGGGGGCATGTGAAGGGGAGCAGTGCTGTGGGGGTGGATGTAAAGGGGAAGAGTGCCGTGGGGGGAAGAGATGTAAAGGGGAGCAGTGCCAGGGGGGGGGATGTAAAGGGGAGCAGTGCCACGGGGGGGTGTAAAGGGGAGCAGTGCCATGGGGATGTGAAGGGGAGCAGTGCTGTGGGGGGAGAGAAGTAAAGGGGGGCAGTGCTGTGGGGGGAGAGATGTAAAGAGGGGCAGTGCTGAGGGGGAGAGATGTAAAGAGGGCCAGTGCTGTGGGGGGATGTAAAGGGGAGCAGTGCTGTGGGGGGAGAGATGCAAAGAGGGGCAGTGCTGTGGGGGGAGATATGTAAAGGGTGGCATTGCTGAGGCGGGAGAGATGTAAAGAGGGGCAGTGCTGTGGGGGGATATAAAGGGGAGCAGTGCTGTGGGGGGGAATGTAACGAGGGGCAGTGCTGTGGGGGGATGTAAAGGGGAGCAGTGCTGTGGCGGGAGAGATGTAAAGGGGGGCAGTGCTGTGGGGGGAGAGATGTAAAGAGGGGCAGTGCTGAGGGGGGAGAGATGTAAAGAGGGGCAGTGCTGTGGGGGGATGTAAAGGGGAGCAGTGCTGTGGGGGGAGAGATGCAAAGAAGGGCAGTGCTGTGGGGGGAGATATGTAAAGGGGGGCAGTGCTGAGGGGGGAGAGATGTAAAGAGGGGCAGTGCTGTGGGGTGATATAAAGGGGAGCAGTGCTGTGGGGGGGAATGTAATGAGGGGCAGTGCTGTGGGGGGATGTAAAGGGGAGCAGTGCTGTGGGGGGAGAGATGCAAAGAGGTACAGTGCTGTGGGGGGATATAAAGGGGAGCAGTGCTGTGGGGGGAGAGATGTAAAGGGGGGCAGTGCTGAGGGGGGGAGAGATGTAAAGAGGGGCAGTGCTGTGGGGGGATATAAAGGGGAGCAGTGCTGTGGGGGATGTAACGAGGGGCAGTGCTGTGGGGAGATGTAAAGGGGAGCAGTGCTGTGGGGGGGAGATGTAAAGGGGGGCAGTGCTGTGGGGGGATGTAAAGGGGGGCAGTGCTGTGGGGGGATGTGAAGGGGAGCAGTACTGTGGGGGAAGAGATGTAAAGGGGGGCTGTGCTGTGGGGGGGAGATGTAAAGGGGGGCAGTGCTGTGGGGGGTGTGAAGGGGAGCAGTGCTGTGGGGGAAGAGATGTAAAGAGGGGCTGTGCTGTGGGGGGATATAAAGAGGAGCAGTGCTGTGGGGGGAGAGATGTAAAGGGGAGCAGTGTCATGGGGGGGATGTAAAGGGGAGCAGTGCTGTGGGGGGAGAGATGTAAAGGGGAGCAGTGCTGTGGGGGAATGTGAAGAGGAGCAGTGCTGTGGGGGAAGAGATGTAAAGGGGGGGGCTGTGCTGTGGGGGGATATAAAAAGGAGCAGTGCTGTGGGGAAGAGTTGTAAAGGGGAGCAGTGCCATGGGGGCATGTGAAGGGGAGCAGTGCTGTGGGGGTGGATGTAAAGGGGAAGAGTGCCGTGGGGGGAAGAGATGTAAAGGGGAGCAGTGCCAGGGGGGGGATGTAAAGGGGAGCAGTGCCACGGGGGGGTGTAAAGGGGAGCAGTGCCATGGGGATGTGTGAAGGGGAGCAGTGCTGTGGGGGGAGGGATGTGATTTAAAGAGAGGCAGTGCCGTGAGGGGGTGTTTTTAGGCAGGGCAGTGCTGTGATGTACATTTTTTATAATTAAAAAAAAAAATGTTAATTTTAGGGCACAAAAGCACAATATATTACTCAATTCGATTCCTAACATGTCAAGGCTTTAATACTGCGTGCGCCCATAAAACGGTGATAAACTTTTGTACCCCAAATTTTCATAGGCGATGCTCACAGGCTGTCCATGAATCATGGATCTACTGTAGAGTGTTTGATCTCACTCACATGCAAGCAATAGATAACATGTGATAACATTGATGCTTCATGAGTAGGTGCCCCTGACATATGTATTGATGTGCCCATCAGTGCCACCTATCAGCACCCATTAGTGAAGAAGAAAAATTACCTGTTTGCAAAATTTTGTAACAAACTATAAAAAATGTTTTTTTTTGTTTTTTTTTCAAAATCTTCTGTCTTTTTTTGTTTGTTTAGCAAAAAATAAAAACCCCAGAGGTGATTAAATACCACCAAAAGAAACCTCTATTAAAAAAAAAAACTAATTGAAAAAAATGGTATGGGTCCCCCCCCCCCAGTCCATTACCAGGCCGTGTTGATGGGGACAAGGGCCTTATCCCCACAACCCTTTCCCGGTGGTTGTGGGGGTCTGCAGGCGGGAGGGACTTATCGGAATCTGAAAGCCCCCTTTAAGGGAACCCCCAAATCCCGACCTCCCCCCCTGTGTGAATTGGTAACGGGTACATTGTACCCCTACCATTTCACAAAAAAAAAGTGTCAAAAATAGTAAAAAAGACAGGAGACACTTTGGGACAAGTTCTTTTTTTAAAAATTCATCTCACGCCGTCCGATGGACCGAATAAAGGAGTAAAAAAAAGCCGCAACAACTCCGTCTCCATGGGAGGGTCCCGCCGAGTGACGCTTCTTCTCGGTGACATCTGTTATATAGCTGAGGGCGGGGCCACCCGGTGACTTAAACTGACGCCACGTGACGTCAAAGGAAGGTGGAAGTTCGAAAATTCGAAAATCAAAAAATAAGAAAGAAAGTCAGAAAATTTGAAATTATAACTAACTAAATAATAATAAATAACTATTAAATTATAGGTATTGGAATTTATTTCCTTTAAAATTTGGCTGTTAGTGAATGTAACAAATACAAATTTATCCGAAGCGAATTATCTGAAATAAGGAATGCCGCATCTTAACAAATGGAGAGGAACACATGAATAATAAATAATAATATGTTTTTATTATTATTATTGTTGTTATTTATTATTATTAATTAGTTCAGTTCGATTCATTTAGATACGGCATTCGTTACGTTCACTAACAGCCAAATTTGAAATACCTATAATTTTAATAGTTAGTAATAGTTAAGTTATTATTAGTTAGTTAGGCAGTGCCCAAACCTGAACAGCGAGTGAGTGACCCTGCAGGAGGGGGGCGGATCTGTGCATACAGGATCAAAGAGCCTTCTTACTAGGGATGAGCTGAACACCCCCTGGTTCGGTTTCATTTTAAAGGCTTATATGCAAATTATTGCCATAAAAAGTGATTGGGGACCTGGGTCCTGCCCCAGGGGACATGTATCAATGCAAACATTTTTTTTAAAAATGGCCGTTTTTTTCAGGAGCAGTGATTTTGTTTTAATGCTTAAAGTGAAACAAAAAAAAATTAAAAAATAAAAATTAAATATTCCTTTAAATATTGTGCCTGGGGGGTGTCTATAGTATGCCTGTAAAGTGGCGCATTTTTCCCGTGTTTAGAAGTTTAGAACAGTACCACAGCAAAATGACATTTCTAAAGGAAAAATTGTCATTTAAAACTGATCGCGGCTGTAATAAATTGTTGGGTCACGGCAATATCGGGTATGGAAATTAAGGGAAACCTGCACCAAATTTTTCAAAAAAAATGGCGCAGGGGTCCCCCCCAAAATTCATACCAGACCCTTATCCGAGCATGCAACCTGGCAGGCCGCAGGAAAAGAGGGGGGATGAGAGAGGCCCCCCCCTTGAACCATACCAGGCCACATGCCCTCAACATGGGGAGGGTAGACATGTACGCCATCAATAAATTTGTTTCTTTTCATCCCGTTCTGTTTCAAATTATAATTGATTCGTATTTCGTAATTCGAGTACGAAATTACGTACGAAATACGAATTTTCGTTAGGTTCGTTAACTTTTCGTAACAATTACGAATGTTCGTTAGGAATTTGGATCCGAAATTCATAAACTAAATTTCGTATTTCGTACAAAATTTGGAAGCATAGCAATTCGTATTTCGGATCCTCCCGAATGTACGAATTTACGACTCGTTTAGACACACACATCCCTGTTCTGCATCTCGTGCCCACAATCGCTTGTGGCTGGCGGTCATCACGACCATTGGCCACGAGCATCGGCACCTCGGCAGTGCACCTGCACGCCTGCTATCCCGCTCAAAGGAGCCGACGTATAGCTACGACGGCTCACAGGATCGTGCCGACCTGCCGCAGTATAATGACGGTGGCTGGTTAACTGGTTAATGAACTCCCTATTCTCCTCCATTTAACCACTTCTCGCCTGCCCTATTGCGGATTGACGTCCACAATGTGGCTCCGTTATCCTGACTGGGCGTCATATGACGTCCAGCAGGTAAAAACGCTTGCACGCGCTGATCGGTGGTGCTGTGTGTCACTCTGACACACCACATCTTCAATCATGGTAAAGAGCCTATGACGTAGGCTCTTTACCATGTGATCAGCTGTGACCAATCACAGCCGATCACAGCGGTAACAAGGAAGTGCCGGTAATTGGCTTTCCTCTGTTCGCGCTAATAGGGATAGCCGATCGGCAGCTCTCCTGTCAGAGGGGGGTGTGCGCTGATAATCAGCTTATTGATTATCAGTGCAGCCCCCATCAGAGGGTCCACCATCAGATGCCAGTCAGTGCCCATCAGATGCCAGTCAGTGCCCATCAAAATGCCAGTCAGTGCTACCAAAGTGCCATTCAGTGCTGATCAAAGTGCCAATCAGTGCTCATCAGTAATGACTGTCAGTACCTCCTCATTAATGCTGCCTATCAGTGCCATCTATTAGTGCCCATCACTGCCTATCAGTGCCCATCAGTGCCGCCTATCAGTACTGCATATCAGTGTCACCTATCAGTTCCCATCGATTCTACATATTAGTGCGACCTTATCAGTGCCACCTTATCAGTGCCAACTCATCAGTGCGGATCAGTGTAGGAGAAAATTAAATTTTATAATAGAAACAAAGAAAAACATTTTTTTTTTTTTTTTTTTTTATTTCAGTCTTTTTTTTGTTTGTTTAGCAAAAAATAAAACCCCCAGAGGTGATCAAATACCACCAAAAGAAAGTTCTATTTGTAGGAAGAAAGTGATAAAAATGTAGTTTGGGTACAGTGTTGTATGACTGCGCAATTGTCAGTGTGAGAACGCTGAAAGCTGAAAATTGGCCTGGGCAGGAAGAGGGTGAAAGTGCCCGGTATACAATTGTTTTTTTACTATTTTCCTGCTGGCTTTTTTTTTGTTCACTTCTATTTTATAAACTATTAATAATTAAAACATTTTTTTTGTTTGCTTTGTTCGTTAATATTTTTACACCTTTAACATATATTTTGACATTGTATTTAAATGTATTTAAATTGTAAATAACTTTTCAATGCTTTGTTCCAGTGCTGAAGTGCCACCAAAACAGTTCCGGTAGGTATCGGTAATTGGTATTGGGGAGTACTAGAAAAAAAATATTGATACTCATACTTGTTAAAAAATTGGTGCATCCCTAATAATGACACACAGGGGGTTATTTACTAAAGGCTAATCCACCTTGCACTACAAGTGCACTTGGAAGTAAAGTCGCTGTAGATCCAAGAGGGACATGCAAGGAAAATAAAAAACAGCATTTTAGCTTGCACATGATTGGATGATAAAATCAGCAGAGCTTCCCCTCATTTCAGATCTTCTCCTCAGATTTACAGCGACTGCACTTGTAGCGCATAGTGGATTTGCCTTTTGTAAATAACCCCCATTGTTTCCTTCTTCCCTTTCTTCCTCTTTCCTCCTTCTTTCCGCCCACGTCTATAGCCAAAATACAGCTACTGCACGCAGGCTTCCAGTGCCGGGAGGGCATCCATAAATGTCCTCCCGTGATCGCGCTGATCACAGAACAGGGTAAAGGGCCAATCACAGCGGCCCTTTACCATGTGATCAGCTGTCAGCCAATGACAGCTGATCACGGAAGTAAACAGAAGCCGGTATCGGCTTTTGTTCTCCTCACAATCAGTGTGAGGAAAAAATAAGAAAGCCAGTAACCAGCTTCTGTTACAACCTGTGCCCACTAGTGCTGCTAATCATTGCCAACCAGCGCCACCTATCATTGCCCACAAGTGCCACCTATCAGTGTCCATCAGTGCTGTAAATCAGTGCCCATCAGTGCCTCATCATAAGTGTCACCTATCAGTGCAACTTATCAGTGCCCATCAGAGCTGTAAAATATTGCCCATCAGTGAAACCTATCAGTGCCTCCTCATCAGTGCCCACCAGTGCTACATTTGTGCTTAATTTTTTTATTATCAAGGGGGTTATGCAGGGAGTGTCCAACAGTGCCACCTATCAGTGCCCACCAGTGCTGTAAATCAGTGCCCATCAGTGCCTTATCATCAGTGCCACTTATCAGCGCCCACCAGTGCCAGCTAGCAGTGCCCACCAGTGCCAGCTAGCAATGCCCCTCAGTGCCTTATTATCAGCGCCACCTATCAGTGCCCACCAGTGCCAGCTAGCAGTGCCCATCAGTGTCCAACAGGGTCACCTATCAGTGCCCACCAGTGCTGTAAATCAGTGCCCATCAGTGCCTTATTATCAGTGCCACCTATCAGTGCCCACCAGTGCCAGCTAGCAGTGCCCATCAGTGTCCAACAGGGCCACCTATCAGTGCCCACCAGTGCTGTAAATCAGTGCCCATCAGTGACTCATCATCAGTGTCATTGATCAGTGCAGCTTATTAGTGCCCATCCCTGCTGCCTATCAGTGCCCATCACTGCAACCTCACCAGTGCCTCCTCATTAGTGCCCACCAGTGCTACAATTGTGCTCAATCTTTCATATCAGGGGGGTTATGCAGGAAGGGAAAGTTTCCCTCCTTTCTATCTCATATGCCTACAGTATAAGGCTCATAAATTATTTGGTGATCCTATATTCCACTCGTAATGCGGCTTCAATAAAGAGGAACATTAAGGTAAGTCAGAGGGCACTTCCCTATTATTTCATTGCTGATCATTTTCGAAAATGTTGTTTCCGCCTCTTTTTTAAATCAGATGTTCAGTATGAGTTGCTCAGCTTTGTATTCACTACTTGAAATGACACGATTTCTATGGTGAGTTCCTTCTTCTTCTTCCCAGTCTGACATTTTATATGAACTACCAGCAAATCCGTCCAATACCTGAACGGTCATTTCATTTCAAGACGTCCCTTTAATAGTGATATAAAGGCCACTTGGAGGAATACTTGGAATAACATCTGAAGTAAACAAAAATTTTCTAATTGTATACAATGAAATTTCACAAGTTCCCTCCGACTCCTTCATTACTGAAGAGTGACGTGCACAAAGCCAGATTTGTACAATTTCACCCCAAAATGTTTTACGGTAATGTGTCGGCGATGGCAATGTGTCGGCGATGGCAATGTGCCGGCGATGGTAATGTGCCGGCGATGGTAATGTGCCGGTGATGGTAATGTGCCGGTGATGGCAATGTGCTGGTAATGGTAATGTACTGGTAATGGTAATGTGCCGGCGATGGCAATGTGCCGGTGATGGTAATGTGCCGGTGATGGTAATGTGCCGGTGATGGTTATGTGCCGGTGATGGTAATGTGCCGTGATGGTTATGTGCCGGTGATGGTAATGTGGCAGTGATGGCAATGTGCCGGTGATGGCAATGTGCCGGTGATGGTAATGTGGCGGTGATGGGAATGTGCCGGTGATGGCAATGTGCCGGTGACGGTAATGTGCCGGTGACGGTAATGTGCCGTGATGGTAATGTGCCGACGATGGTAATGTGCCGGTGATGGTAATGTGCCGGTGATGGCAGTGTGCCGGTGATGGCAATGTGCCGGTGATGGTAATGTGCCAGTGATGGCAATGTGCCGGTGATGGTAATGTGCCAGTGATGGTAATGTGCCGTGATGGTAATGTGCCGACGATGGTAATGTGCCGGGGATGGCAATGTGCCGGTGATGGTAATGTGCCGGTGATGGTAATGTGCCAGTGATGGCAATGTGCCAGTGATGGTAATGTGCCAGTGATGGCAATGTGCCGGTGATGGTAATGTGCCGGTGATGGCAGTGTGCCGGTGATGGTATTGTGCCGGTGATGTGTCTGCACTGTGTAATCAGCGGAGAAATCAAACAGACTAGGTGACCTTTCCGAGCAATTATCAGCAGGCTTCGTCCAATATAGCAAGAAAGCTGCATAAAACAGAACCGGGAATATGAAATGATACAAACAGCTATTTGCAGCATGCAGAGGAAGCAATGAGGTCTGTCACTATATGTGTTTATTGCCCGGCTTTTATAGTGCTGGACTTCACATCAGTAATTAACCTTTGTGAACTCTCTTCCTGGTTATTGACCGTAGCTGAAGTCGATTGACTCTAAAGGTCCCGATTAGCAGGGCGGTGAAATATGAACTTGCCTTGACATTAACCTTTTGCAGTTAAAATCAGAATTGAATTACAGCTGTGGCCACTTACAGGGCCCATTAATATCTTTGCATTGGGTTAATGGACATGCTACTATTGCATTACCATTAATTAGTCATTCTTAAATGTGTATGGAGGATTTCCTGGTACAAGAGTCATCTCACTTGAAGGACTTTTTGAAACATTTAACGGTTAAGAGGCACCTGGCACAAGAGTTCTTTTCAATTGAAGGACTTTATAAAGGTTTTAATGGGTATGAATACAGCGCATTTCAGGAACCCGCAACCTCTGCTGTGTCCAGTAATGTCTCTTCTTGCTGGGCCACCTGAGATGCTGGATAGCTCCCTGCCCGATCTCTCAAAGGCTAAGTTCACCTTTTTTTTTTCTTCTAAAATCAAGCTCCCCTATGTACCGATATAGCATTAATGTACTTATTTTGCAAAAATAAAAGCACTTTCCATTAATTCTACACAGGCTTACCTCACTCTCTTCATAGCTGTTCAAACACACTGCTCCATTACTTCTGCCTTACTTCCTGGACAGACTTTAGGTCATGACACAGAAAAGAGTTGACCAGCTGATCTCATGAGCACACACCCTGCATCATCCACCCTCAGCTGGTCAACTGCTTCCTGTGTCATGACCTAAAGCAGTGTTTCTCAACTCCAGTCCTCAAGGCGCCCCAACAGGTCACGTTTTCAGGCTCTCCAATATTTTGCACAGGTGATTTGATCAGTTTCACTGCCTTAGTAAATACCACAGCTGCTTCAACATACGGAAATCCTTAAAACATGATCTGTTGGTGCGCCTTGAGGACTGGAGTTGAGAAACACTGAGCTAAAGCCTGAACAGGAAGTAAGGCAGAAGTAATGGAGCAGTGTGTTTAACCACTTGCCGACCAGCTGTACTGTAGCAGAATGGCATGGCGAAACAACGGTTTGCAATGTTGCTTCGCCCTGTGGCCACGAGGGGGCGCTCGCCCCCCGAGCCAATGCGAGTGCCACTGAGACACGGAGAGTCCGGAACTGTGTGTAGACACACAGTTTCCGGTTCTCTAAAGGGAGAAGTGACAGACGGTCTGTTCATACAGAGTATGAACAGCGATCTGTTATCTTCCCTGCACAGTCCCCATCCCCCTTCAGTTAGAACACACACTAGGGAACACATTAACCCCTTCACCGCCCCCTAGTGTTAACCCCTTCACTGCCGGGGACATTTTTACAGTAATCAATGCATTTTTAATCATGCTGATCACTGCATTAATGCCAATGGTCCCAAAAATGTGTCGAAATTGTCCGACGTGTCCGCCATAATGTCGCAGTCAGGATAAAAATCGCTGATTGCCGCCATTACTAGTTAAAAAAAAATTAATAATAAAAATGCTATAAATCTATCCCCTATTTTGTAGTCGCGATAACTTTGGCGCAAATATACGCTTATTGCGATTTTTTTTTACCAAAAATATGTAGAAGAATACATATCGGCCTAAACTGAGGAAAACATTTTTTTAATATATAGTTTTGGGGGATATTTATTATAGCAAAAAGTAAAAAATATTGCGTTTTTTCAAAATTGTCACTCTTATTTTGTTTATAGCGCATAAAATAAATGCCGCAGTGGCGATCAAATACCACCAAAAGAAAGCTCTATTTGTGGGGAAAAAAGGACGTCAATTTTGTTTGGGTGCAAGGTCACACGACCGCGCAATTGTCAGTTAAAGCGACGCAGTGCCGAATCGCAAAAAGTGCTCTGGTCAGGAAGGGAGTAAAATCTTCCCGGGGCTGAAGTGGTTAAACAGCTATGAAGAGAGTGAGGTAAGCCTGTGTAGAATTAATGGGAAGCTGTTTTATTTTTTTCAAAATAAGTACATTAATGCTATATTAGTACATAGGGGAGCTGGAATCAGAAGAGGGTCTGAGCCCCGTTTCCCAATTCGCCGAAAAGAGAATAGTCCAGATTGGCTGCCGAGAATGAGGGAGGAAACGGAAGCTGCCGTCGATGTGATGCCCTTGGAGAGCAGGAGAAGGGGAAGCCACTGCCGAGTAGGAGTAGCCACCGGTGAAGCCCGAGGGAAGCGCTGCCCACCATAGATGGGGTAAGTGCTCCAGACCCGACTGACCCAGGGGGAGGGATTTTGGTACTGTTTGTAGCCCCTCCCCAAAAAAAAATCACCACCGACCACCACTGGTCATGTTGGAACCGGAAGGGGACATCCCCACCAAACTGTTCCCACAAAGTTGGGAGCATGAAATTGTCCGAAATGTCTTGGTATGCTGACGCCTTAAGGGTTCCCTTCACTGGAACTAAGGGGCCAAGCCCAACCCCTGAAAAACAACCCCAAACCATAATCCCCCCTCCACCAAATGATTTGGACCAGTGCACAAAGCAAGGTCCATAAAGACATGGATGAGCGAGTTTGGGGTGGAGGAACTTGACAGGCCTGCACAGTGTCCCAACCTCAACCGGATAGAACACCTTTGGGATGAATTAGAGTGGAGACTGTGAGCCAGGCCTTCTCATCCAACATCAGTGCCTGACCTCACAAATGCTCTTCTGGAAGAATGGTCAAACATTCCCATAGACACACTCCTAAACCTTGTGGGCAGCCTTCCCAGAAGAGCTGAAGCTGTTATAGCTGCAAAGGGTGGGCCAACTCAATATTGAATACTACGGACTAAGACTGGGATGCCATTAAAGTTCATGTGCGGGTAAAGGCAGGCGTCCCAATACTTTTGGCAATATTTGAAACAGAGCAGGTTGGATGGTGCAACATATGCGGACCTGGCATTTTCATGCAAGGAACGACTTTAAATGTTGCCTACAGAACCAATAGATGAACTTGCTGCTATCCGGGGTCTACAATTTCCCAGCAATAATGCAGAATAAACACCCACTCAACCTTATTTCCATTACAATGCTGTTAGCAGGTGATTTCCATCCAGTCAATAAGTTGATCTTTAACAACAATGGCGTTAGTTATTGCCGGCTTTTAGAAATCATTACTAATTAATTACAGGCTTTTGTTCTAGGCGTCCCCTGTCATTTCTTTCATCTGCAAGCACAATGCAAGTATTTCCGAGAAACAAAGTACGAGGCCCACCACTGTGCAACATATCCCTGGCAGCAAGTCACAGGAAGTTATTGATATGCCAAGCATCGGGCATTAACCTCCCCCCCCCCCCCCCCCCACCTCCATTTCTGGTGCTCTAACTCTACCATATCTGTTCGGAACCCCAAGCAACTGGACAGGGGAAGCATTCGAGACGTTGAACTCCAAAAAGTGGGTCACATTTGCCGCGTTAACATTGATCATAATAGGAAATCTCGGCCAACGGATTCTCATTTTTCATTTGGTCGTTTCCCGATATCTCACCTACGGTGCCGCGGACAGGGAAAAATACGATCGCTCCTCTCAGTAACTTATTTTTTATATTCGCTTGCAAAACATGTTACGCTAATTATAGCTTACAGCGAAAAAAAACCCTGCAATGATATGACAGCTTGAGTTCGATGTTTGAGGAACTCTCATGGAAGTTGCAATGTTGTTAATTACTATCATTTTCCCCGAGAACAATCATAATTAAGATATGGAAATAAATCCACCACCCCCCCTCCCCCCGCTGTGCCTGTTGGGGTTCCAGATTGAAAAGGTTGGTGCGTTTTCTGCCGAAGCATATTATGACACGCGGCCGATCTTTCCACGCGTACCGCGATGATGTCACTTATTGTAATCACACGTGTTAGAGATTTTATTTAAGACATCCAAGTCACAACAATAGACAATCACAGCGTGACGAAACTGGTAACACACCAACTCATTTCCCATGTTGAGAAACACTGAGCTAAAGTCTGAACAGGAAGTAAGGCAGAAGTAATGGAGCATCTTTAATGAAGACACCCATTAACCACTTCAATGCCGGGCATTTTTTCACACAAATGGAGCTTTCTTTCTGTGGTATTTAATCACCGCTGTTTTAATTTTTAATTTTTTGCTAAATAAATGAAAAAATACCCAAAAATTTGAAAAAAAAAAAAAAACTTTTTTTTTTCTGTTATATAATAAATAATCTTTCTTCATAAATTTAGGTCAAACTGTATTGTGCTACATTTCTTTGGTGAAAATAACTAAAATCTGTGTGTATTATTTAGTCTTTAGGAATGTCCACACATTATGGTGTGTGTATATATATATATATATACATATATACGCCGTATACGTATAAAATGCCGCCCGTTGGATGTGAGCCCACCGGATGTGCGGTAATACTGTATGTATGCTTTGGCTACATACTGTACAGTGTACACTGCTGAGCCAATCACGGCGAGTGATGTATTCTATTAATGAATACAGTACCCTGCTTGGCTTGGCTTTGAGAGTCAGAGAGGCGTGGGCTGATGATGTCACAGCCTCTGTCAATCCAAACCGGCTTTGGATTCATTAATAGAATACGTCGCTCGCCGTGATTGGCTCAGCGCGGTATGTTTCCAGCTCCAGCAAGAAGAAGGAAATATGAAGCTTCAGAGGGGGGGGGGGGGTCGTCTAATATGGCGACTATAGCCAAAAACCTAGGTTCTCACTGTAAAATTAGGGGGTCGTCTTATAAGCCGCCTTTTACACCGGAAAATACGGTGTGTGTGTGTGTTTGTGTGTATATATATATATCAGTGCTGGGACAAGGTTATCTAGAGCCCAGGGCAAACATGTCAAATTGCGCCCCCCCCCCCCCTCATTATGTATGAGCATTATGTGTCAGCAAAAATCCACCCCCCCCAAAAAAAATTGACCGCTAATCTGCATGATCACCCCCCAACCACCCAGCTCAAATCCTCTCTCTCCCCAAATGCTCCCAGCACAAATCTCCTTCCCCCCAAAAATGAATATTCCCCCTCCTAGCACAAATCCTCTACCTCTCAGCTTTCTCCTCCAAACACAACACCCCCCCACTCTAACCCACCCCCCCCTTTCCAGCACAAATTCCCCTCCCCCAATCCCCTATCCTAGCACAAATCTCCCCCCACAAACTTCCCCTCCTAGCACAAATATCCCCCAATCACTTCTACTAGCACCCCCCCCCCAAAAAAAAATGCCCTCAAGCCCCTGACGATGCATGTTGATGACGAAACGCTGGGCGACTAGGGACTGGTGACGCAGGATGCAGTTGGACGGTGACACGGCGGCCATCTTTGTGGTTAGAAGCGTTGGACGCTTCATACTGATCTGTACCTTCTTACGAAATGTGAGTGACTTTTACTTTTTAAATGATAAATTATCCTTTTTGATGGAATTTGCGCAATGAGCGTTTTCTCTTTACTCCCCATATACCACGATTCTTGAGGCGCATATACCCACTGGACTATACCTGGCTCTTAATCCTGTCACAAAGAGGAGACCTAAAGCCTTCCATTTAGTTTAGAGGGAAAGGAATATGTTTATGCTACTCCACTGGAGGATCGTTGGTCTATCCCAGGAAAATTACCTCTCGCTATCTGTTTTCTACACACATGTATAACCCATACACTGATGGTAAGGGTCAGTTTGTTTGGGTGTTGGTGATGGTGTTTACATCTCCTTTCTGAGTGTCCTTTCATTATGGATCCCGCTTGACCAGTGTAGTCCAGATTTTCCCCCCGTCTTATAATTACCAAAAAGGCCACCCATACTCCAACCCCTTTACCTTCCTAAATAATGAGACCACACCATACTTCTGGAGTATAAAATGGCCACGACATCCTCTTTATTAAAACCGTATAAAATTAACTCCAAACATAAAGATATAAAATTTTTATTTTTTGTGAAGAATCACCAACAAGTGGGACACAATTGTGAAGTGGAACGAAATCTATTGGATTTTTGAAACTTTTTTAACTAATAAAAAAATGAAAAGTGGGGCGTGCAAAATTATTCGGCCCCCTTGCGTTAATACTTTGTAGAGCCACCTTTTGCGGCGATTACAGCTGCAAGTCGCTTGGGGTATGTCTCTATCAGTTTTGCACATCGAGAGACTGAAATTCTTGCCCATTCTTCCTTGCAAAACAGCTCGAGCTCAGTGAGGTTGGATGGAGAGCATTTGTGAACAGCAGTTTTCAGCTCTTTCCACAGATTCTCGATTGGATTCAGGTCTGGACTTTGACTTGGCCATTCTAACACCTGGATACGTTTATTTGTGAACCATTCCTTTGTAGATTTTGCTGTATGTTTGGGATCATTGTCTTGTTGGAAGATAAATCTCCGTCCCAGTTTCAGGTCTTTTGCAGACTCCAACAGGTTTTCATCCAGAATGGTCCTGTATTTGGCTGCATCCATCTTCCCCTCAATTTTAACCATCTTCCCTGTCCCTGCTGAAGAAAAGCAGGCCCAAACCATGATGCTGCCACCACCATGTTTGACAGTGGGGATGGTGTGTTGAGTGTGATGAGCTGTGTTGCTTTTACGCCAAACATATCGTTTTGCATTGTGGCCAAAAAGTTCGATTTTGGTTTCATCGGACCAGAGCACCTTCTTCCACATGTTTGGTGTGTCTCCCAGGTGGCTTGTGGCAAACTTTAGACGAGACTTTTTATGGATATCTTTGAAAAATGGCTTTCTTCTTGCCACTCTTCCATAAAGGCCAGATTTGTGCAGTGTAGGACTGATTGTTGTCCTATGGACAGACTCTCCCACCTCAGCTGTAGTTCTCTGCAGTTCATCCAGAGTGATCATGGGCCTCTTGGCTGCATCTCTGATCAGTCTTCTCCTTGTCTGAGCTGAAAGTTTAGAGGGACAGCCAGGTCTTGGTAGATTTGCAGTGGTCTGATACTCCTTCCATTTCAAAATGATCGCTTGCACAGTGCTCCTTGGGATGTTTAAAGCTTGGGAAATCTTTTTGTATCCAAATCCGGCTTTAAACTTCTCCACAACAGTATTACGGACCTGCCTGGTGTGTTCCTTGGTCTTCATGATGCTCTCTGCGCTTTCAACAGAACCCTGAGACTATCACAGAGCAGGTGCATTTATACAGAGACTTGATTACACACAGGTGGATTCTATTTATCACCATCAGTCATTTAGGACAACATTGGATCATTCAGAGATCCTCGCTGAACTTCTGAAGTGAGTTTTCTGCACTGAAAGTAAAGGGGCCGAATAATTTTGCACGCACCACTTTTCAGTTTTTTAATTGCTAAAAAAGTTTAAAATATCCAATAGATTTCGTTCCATTTCACAATTGTGTCCCACTTGTTGGTGATTCTTCACAAAAAATTAAAATTTTATATCTTTATGTTTGAAGCCTGAAATGTGGCAAAAGGTTGAAAAGTTCAAGGGGGCCGAATACTTTCGCAAGCCACTGTATAACCTCAGATAAAGATCAACATATTTTAAACCAATCTATTGGTCAGTGACAGAGCTACACCCTTTTTTACCACCCATCAAAAACAGTACACTGCGGGCACCATGATTTAAACTGAATAAGGCCTCCAGCTGTACCGCTCGGAGACAACCCCTACCCGCAGTGCAACATACCGGTATTCCATTTGGGAATACACAGGAGGCGCCATACTATTGATGACCCCCCACCCCTTTTTAACCTTTCATTTACCGCTACCGTCACCGACCAACATCAAAAAACCAGCCACAGCCCGAAAGGATGAAACCTTATCCTTAAGGGCCCCTCCACACCCGCAAAGCCTTCTGAATTCCGTCCTGCAATCCCATAGACCAAAGATCAGTCCCCACATCCGTGAGGTGAACCCCATCCTTTCTCAAATAGAGGCCTACATTTAACTCTAATTCTCTGTGACGAATCACCATGCCCCCTTGTTGCACTATAAACCTTCCAACCACCCTATTAACTCTTATACGAGCCTTGTTGATTCGCTCCACCGACCTGGCATTGCGCCACGTCGTACGTGCCACAATATCAGACCATAACAGCAGTGTCTGCGGAAATTTGGAACGGATGTGTAACAGATCCGCCTTAACAGCCGCTATCAGCTCCCTGACAGTACTTACACCAAAATCATTACCACCGGCGTGAGTAACCAACACATCCGGTGGCCTATCGAGCCATGCATATCTCTCCACTTCTGGCACCACTCTACCCCACAACATGCCTGGTCTCCCCAACCATCTGATAAAAGCCTCCTTCCTTGATATGCCCAACTGCCTACCATCGGGTCTCGCATCACCTCTCCCAACAAACATACGAGTGTCCCAGTATCCAGACGAGGCGCGGAGACACTCCATCTGAAACGAAAAGACAACAAGGAAACGGTGACACCAGTAAAACTAAGACTACCCCGCCATCTGCGTGTAAACATCCAAAAACCCCTTCATTTTTTTATTTTTTTATTATTCCACTACCAATTGAGGACGAATGTAAGTGCGGAATCTCTTTGATTCCCAGCGCCCGATCCTCTTCACCGCCGCCTCGTCCAATCCACATCTGGCAGTTTCTGTAGCCGCCCCAATGCGGAAGGAGTGTGAGGCGTAAGCCTTCCCATCCAAACCTACCTCATCCAAACATTTCCTAAACACTGCCACAAATTGAAATCTGGATAAATGCGACCCATCTGCATGACACAAAAATGGCCCCTCACCTAACGGTCTCACTTTTTGAAAAGCGCTAACCGTTCTTACCGGACACACTGTTGATCCTGGCAAGGCGAACAACCACACATCCACGCCCCTTCCAAGCTGATCTGTTTTAGATCTACGCAGCCATAAACCCACCCTGTCAGCTTGAGTACTTACATCCTGAACCAAAATACCTCCTGCTTCCCTCCTGGACGGACTAACCAACTCACCCACCATAAAAGCCCCAAAAAAGGCTAACGAAAAGGCTGCTGCAAACAATAAACACTCATAACTTGAATCACAAACGAACCTTAACTGCGCACAAATTAATACCAGGTTTTGAAAAGTGACAGGCCTACGGTTATCCCTTCTTTTTTGACCTTTCCGATACCCTTTTAGTGCCTGCCTCACCCCAAAATCTTTTGTCCAATCCCCTTTTCCTTGTAGCTTAAAGAGGAACGACAATGCTGCCAACTTTTTTCCAATGGACGAAAATGCCACCCCACATTCCATATTCCTAGCCACAAAATATAGTACCATTAATCTCACTTCCCCGCCGGCCTCACTAACCCCAGCTTCACGGATAAGTCCTGACCATTCCTTCCATACCTTCACATACGCCGCCCAAGTGGACTCACTCACAGACTGTTGTATCCATCCCGCGATGACTCCAATGCCAGCTCCCAGATCCACTCCGGGCAAGGGATTCCTTCCAACTCTGCAGCCGGAGCTAAGGCCCTGAACTTGTCTCACTGAAAGCGAGACAGTGAGTCAGCCAGTGTGTTATCAACCCCAGGTAAGTGGACAGCATATAAGAAAATACTCAACTGCAAGCAACGCAAAACCAACTGCCGTAATAGCCTTATGACAGGTTGGGAAGACGCTGACATGCGATTGACTACCTGCACCACTCCCATATTGTCGCAATTCAATCGCAACTTCAGGTTCTGACAAGACTTTCCCCACAACTCTATAGCCAATACTACCGGAAACAATTCCAGCAATACCAGGTTACTCAGGAATCCCGCTTCCACCCAGGATTTTGGCCAATGCTCCGCACTCCATTGCCCTTGAAAATAAGCCCCGTAACCAGTTGATCCCGCCGCGTCTGTAACCAACTCCACGTCGAAATTACTTACCGGGCCCTCCATCCACACCGACTTCCCATTGTACTCCATCAGAAAATGATACCATACCTTTAGGTCCTCTCGATGCTCTTTCGTAAGCCTAACGAAATGTGTCGGTGCTTTTACCCCTGCTGTAGCCGCTGACAGCCGGCGGCAAAAAACTGTGCCCATCGGTATTATCCTGCAAGCAAAGTTCAATTTTCCTAGCAATGATTGAAGTACCCGCAGCTGTACTTTCTTCATCCCATGTATCTCTCTGATTTCTTTCTGCAGATCCCCAACTTGTCCTGCGGTAACCTGCATTCCATTGCCATGGAATCAATAACAATCCCCAAGAAACTAATCTCTGTCTTAGGGCCTCCTGTTTTTTCTTCTGCCAGGGGCACCCCAAATCGTTCCGCAATGTGTTGCAACGTTGCCATGAGGATCGCACACACCTTGGATGAAGGGGGGCCTATGCATAGGAAGTCATCCAAATAATGGATCACCGATTCTAGCCCCGACACATCCCTTACCACCCACTCTAAGAAGGAACTGAAAACCTCAAACATGGCGCAGGAAATAGAACAACCCATGGGCAAGCACTTGTCCACGTAGAATTGTCCTTGCCAGTGGCAACCTAACAGCCAAAAACTATCCGGGTGAACCGGAAGTAGCCGGAACGCCGCCTCTATATCTGATTTTGCCATCAATGCCCCTTTTCCATATCGCCTGACCCATCGAACTGCCGCGTCAAATGAAGTGTACGACACGGTACATGCCTCCAGGTCAATGAAATCGTTAACCGAACCCCCTTTTGGGAATGATAAGTGGTGAATCAACCGAAACTTGTTCGGTTCCTTCTTTGGTACCACGCCCAATGGGGACACCACTAAAGCCTTGAACGGCTGTTCCCTAAACGGCCCCCCCATTCGCCCTAATTTCACCTCTTTTTCCAATTTTTCCCCTACCACCCCCGGGTGTTGTACTGCGGATCTCAGATTCCGAGCCACCGGAGGCACCACCTCCAGTGAACACGGTATTTTAAACCCCTCAGTAAAACCCTCAAACAACAACCTCGCTGCCTCCCTATCTGGATACTTACTTAGGAAAGGCCGCATCCTTTCCGCCATCACCGGCGTCATCCCTCTTGTTAACAGTATCTCCGGTACGCTTTCCTTTTTTGAAACACCGTGCCAGGGTATGGGTTCCCCCACACCCTGAACACTCGTGCTTAAACTTGCAAGATCCACCGAACTTACAAGATCCTTCATTGTACTGCCAGCACACTCCCCATTTTCTGCCGGCCGGTAGTCCTGGGGAGTGGGTACCCCCGGCCCCCCCCTGAAATAACTGAGGCGGGGCCCTAGCTGACCCCATCAGTCTCATCCATAAGCTAATGTCCTTATGGTCCCAACGCAGCTCCGGACGCATCGCTCTGCGTTGACGAAATTGCTCGTCATACCGTAACCAAGCCGTACCACCATACACTCTGTGTGCTTCCCCTATAGCATCCATATAACAAAACAACCCAGAACAATGTTCTGGATTCTTTTCGCCAATGACGCTGGCCATGATAGCAAATGCTTGTAACCAATTTACAAACGTCCGCGGTATCAGTCTATACCTCCTCTTCTCCTCATCCTCCTTCTTGGAATCGTTGGGCTTAACCCTATCCAGGTTAAACTTTTCCAATGGCAACAAGGAGAATATCTCGACATATTCCCCTTTGTAAATTCTTTCTCTCACTTCCTGTTTCAG
The DNA here is from genome assembly GCA_037952835.1 of Lithobates septentrionalis. NCBI lineage: Eukaryota > Metazoa > Chordata > Amphibia > Anura > Ranidae > Lithobates > Lithobates septentrionalis. Next base: position 515,475 of record JBBDGP010002151.1, read on the forward strand.
ATGAGCTCCTAGCGGGCCCTCAAAACATACATATATCTCACATTTCGCTGCATCTGCCAGCCTAACCACATCGGTCTTACCCTTAGCTTCCGGGACCCCTTTTTCACGTGACGTGTCCTTACCTGTCACCGGCTCCACCGTCTGTTCAGCTTGACCCACCATAGCCGCCCGTTCCACAGGCCCAACCCCTGAGTTCACACTCCCCCCAGCCTGTTCTGCATCCTGGGCACCCCCTTGTGCATCCCCTTGTGCATTGCCAAAACGACCTACCAGCACCCGTAAACCCTCCAATAGCTCCTGAAGCTGTCCCGTGGACCCCAAACTGGCGGATACTGTACCCGCCACTTGTTGGTCTGGAACCTGTCTAACCACCCGCGGCGAAGGTGCCGCCACCCCCCTTGCACTTGTTGCCACCACCCCCAACAAGCCCTGCAATGCATTGGTAAATGATAGATTGTCACTGGACTTACCGGGCTGACCAGGAGACCTCCCAACAGCCGCTGTGCCGCCTTCCCTCGCCGGTGCTTGCTGGCTTGGCTCCTCTGCCTCATCCGACATTTCCTCATCTGATTGTGCCCTGTGCGCTGGAACGGACGCCACAGGCGAATCCCTCCTGGAGCCCTGGCCATCTGCATGCTGTGGAGCTTGTCCCCTGCTGCGATCGGACGATAACACATGCTGCCCTGACGTCCCTGCAACTGGGCCAGCCTGCACACGATTCCGTCCGCCATCTTGTGACACCTCCGCGCTGCCGAGTGAGCTCCGCCCCCTCGCAGCGTATCTTGACCCTCTGCTCACCGCTTCTCCCACTCCAGCCTCTGCTCTGCCATCCTCCCCCCACGCTCGTTTAGAGCTGCTGGGGTGTCAGTCTGTTGTTTTCCTCTGGTGACCGTGCGCAGGGAAGCGGCGCCATTGCGGCCCGTGGCCCCGCCCGGTGAACTCTGACCCCGCCGTGTAGCGCGCCCGGGCCTCGCCATTGCCTCCTTGCTGCTCCGTTTTGCCGGCGGAAGCGATCGTTCTTCCCCTGGACTCCTCTCCGCTCTTCCCGGTCTGTTTGCAGGCCCCGGCGAGTACCGCGCCGGAGGCCGCGATCTCCGCGCATGCGCCGCCGGCTCCTCCACCCTCGCCGATCCGCTTGCCTCCCCTCCGAGCATCTCCGCCACCTGTCTGTGCAGCCAATCCGACCCTCTCACCTCCGCTGCCTGCTTCAAACGCTCCAACAAGTCCTCCACACCGGCCATAGCTGAGGAGCAGAGAGATTCTGCCTCCTTGTGTCTTCTTCCCCCACGCACTGCCCGTTCTGGCTCCACCCCCTCCTTTTAACTAGACACTCCCCCCAACTTTCCTCCTCTCTCCTCCCCCTACCTTTCCCCAAAACTTAACCCTGTGTGTCACTAGACACACTGTCATACCCGGCCCTGCTCTAACTTCATTTCTTTCATCGCTCCGGGCCTTACTAAACAGAGTGTCACCACTTCCTTCTGATGAAAAGGACTTTGTTCAGTTATTGTTATTTTTATCTTTATGGGGAAATTTAGACTTATTTTCTAGCACTGCACCACTCCTCCTAATATTACTTCTATAGCACAACCCCCCCCCCCAATCCCCCCTCTTAGCACAAATCCTCTTCCCCCATCCCCCCTCCCAACACAAATCCCACCAAATTAGCATTCCTAGTACATGTCCCCAAATCTGCCCTTCTAGAACAATTCTTAACCCCTACCACCCCCCTAAATTTCCCCACCCAACACAAATCCAATCCCCCTAATCTCCTTGTGGTGCCCCCTACCCCACATAACACCACAGTGCCCAGGGCAGGCGCCCCTCCTGCCCACCCCTTGTCTCAGCCCTGATATATATTATATATATATATATATATATATATATATATATATATATATATACTGTATATGAAAATTGATCACACCTGATTTTCTGACGGCCTATCTAATTTCTTATATATATTCTATATATATATATATATATATATTTTTTTTTTACACACTGTGACCAGAGCAATACGGTGTCAACATAGTAACATTGTACTACATTGGGGAAGTGATCAGGATTTTTTTTTTTTTTTCTTATACCAATGAATTTCATGGTAGAAGCAACTATTTTTACAGTGTGTATTGTGATTAGCTGTGATTGGCCACAGCTAATTACATGATACAGATGGGCTGTGATTGGCCTTGTCTGTACCATGTGATCACTGTGACCAATCACAGCTATACACAATTAATGGCATTCATTGTTTACAGTTGTCATGTGATCTACTGTGATTGGTCACAGCGATCACATGGTACCGGCAGAGAGCCGGTCTCCTGTTAAAGTGGTGTTCCGGCCGAAATTCTACTTTTTGAATAAAAATACCCCTAAAATACACAAGCTTAATGTATTCTAGTAAAGTTAGTCTGTAAACTAAGGTCAGTTTTGTTAGTTTATAGCAGTAGTTTGTTATTTTACAAACTTACAGCAGGCCGTGGCCATCTTAAGTGTGGGCATCTGAAGCCAGACTGTATTTCTTCCTGCATCTCATCCTTGCAGATCTCGCACATGCTCAGTGCAGCACAAGCAGTGTAATAGGTTTCAGGTCAGGTTTCCATAGCAACGGCAGTTTCAGAGGAAGTTGCCGCCCCTTCCCAGAAGGCATTGCAAACAGGAAATGATGCAATGGGCCGCGGCCAGGGAGGAGGAAGTGAAAAATGAATACAGCAGATATACAGTAGGTGCTGAGAAAAAAAATAAAAAAATATCCAATTTGTTTACAGTGCACAGTTTAATGAGGGATGCTGAAAAGTTGTAAAAGTGGGTGGAGTTTAAATTCTTCAATCCGTCAAAAACTCCAACCACTTCACTTCCGGTTTCTTTAAACCATCAGTAATTGGAGATTTTGACGAATTGCTGTTTGGACACAACTCCGGCAACCGAATACAGTCCGGTACAAGAAGATTTAGCAGTTTTGAAAGCACAGCTCCTGAGGACAAAGTTGGCGCCGCCTCGGCAGCGGCCATTTTGTTGGCTAGTATCAGAGCCATAATATTCATAACATAATATTCATAAAAATATATCAAAAAATTGTGCACCGGACTCTATTCGGTTGTCGGTGTTGTGTCAAAACAGCACTTATTGACGCTTTGGAAAAAACGGAAATGACGTGGTTGGAGTTTTTGACGGGTTGGAGAATTTGACAGGACACCGGTACACTGATCAGGCATGTTTTCCTAATTTGCCCCCCGAAAGGCGCATTGTTTTTTCTGAAGTTGTTCTTTGGTAGGTTTTATTCGATCCTTAGGGTCATTGTCCTGCTGCATCGACCAAATTCTACTAAGTTTCAGCTGGTGGACAGCCACCCTGACATTATCCTGTAGGAAATTTTGATAAACTTGGAAATTCTTTTTTCCCCTCGATGATGGCAAGTGGTCCAGGCCCTGAGGCAGCGAAGCAATCCCAAATAATGGCAAATTACTGCAGAAAAACAGTTAATTCCATGGGGTTCACAAACTTTTTTTTTACGTTATTCCAGGCAAGTTATTCACCTATAAAAGCCTCTCTTGAGTAGATAGCCAAAAGCCCAAAGACTGTTACCTAATGCAGCCATCCTGAGTATTCTGTCCAGTTCTGGTCACCAATCCTCGGGAAGGATGTGCTTGAACTGTAGAGAGTCCAGAGAAGGGCAACAAAGCTAATAAGAGGGAGCTGGAGGATCCCAGTTATGAGGAACAACTACAAACATTAAACCTCTCATCCCTGAAGAAGACGCTTAAGAGGAGATATGATAGCGATATACAAATCCTTAATTGGTAACCTCAGCACTGGGAGGAAACTATTTAATCCAAGGTCTCTAAAGGAAACACGCGGCCACTCTAGGGTTGCCACCCATCTGGGATTCACCCGGACAGTCAGGAGTTTTAGATCGCCTGAATTCCGGACACATTAGTCAAACCAGACTGTGGCTCCTCGAGTAAAAAACCCATAGGCGTACACACAGGGTGATTGGTGAAAAATGTAGCGCTAAAAATATGAAACAATAAACATTGAACAACGTACCAAATGTTATGTGTAAATAATAAGAACTTTGTGAAAAAAATCAATCTCAAATGTAGTGAATATGAGACAAAGCATATATATAATAAATAGAAACACAAGCGAAAAAGTCCCAATGGTGAAAAAATCCTATGGTAAACATATATGGAGTCCACCACAAAAAAGTTGTTGCTCAGAAGTGGGGGTACAATGGCCTCAGCAGGCATGTAGAGCATCAGGGATAGTGTGTCCTCCACCCGAGATAAAGGGTATGCACTCTTACCGGAAGTCGTGGACTCGAGTGTCAGCGACAACGAGTCAATCAAGCGAGGATAGCCCGATCAGCAGATTTCCAAAACGATCCAGGGATAACTATAAGGCTGGAACTCAGATGTTAAGCAGCCAGACTGGAAAGCCAAAAACTCTCATCTGAAGGGATATAGAAAGAAAAATGCCTCCATATAGTGTAGGTCAAAAAGGTGGGTTTTATTGAAAAAAAACCCCAACAATTATCCATAAGAATAAAAATGTGATCACACAGTAAAAGCAATGTGGGGAGCAGAAAGCCAACCCCGACGCGTTTCGTCCCAATGGACTTCAATTGGGGCGTAAATGAGTGCCATTTATATATTTGCCATGTTTGCCTGAGCACTAGTACCGGGACAAGGTAATCTAGAGCCCAGAGTGAAGATGCTAAACTGCGCACCCCCCAAGATGTATGAGCATTATTTGTCAGCAGAACCCCCCCAAAAAAAAATACCAAGCACTAATCTGCATGCTTACCCCCTAAGCATACATTCTCCCTCCTCCCAGTACAAAACTGCCCGCATGCTGAGATTCCCCCCTCTCAGCACAAATCCTTGCCCCCCCATCCCCAAATCCCCCAGCTTAAATGCCCCCCCCCCCCAAAAAAAATCACCCTTACTAGCACAAATCCTCAAACACTAACATTTCCCATTAGTACAAATCCCCCCCACACTTGAAATCCCCCCTCAGCACCAATTGCCCCCAAATCCCCCCTCCTAGCACAAATCTTCTTCCCCCATCCCCCCAACACAAATTCCCCCTAAATCACCACTTTTAGAACCCCCTCCTCAAATTTCCCCTCATAGAACAATACTTACCCCCTGCGGCCCCCCAGAATTTTCTTTCCAACACGAATCCCCTCCCCCCAATCTCCTTGTGGTTCCCCCTTGCCTCACTGGATAACCCAGTGCCCAGGGCAGGCGCCCCTCCTGCCCACCTTTTTTCCCAGCCCAGCAGCTGGCAGATACATCGTGAATGAAAGGTGCTAATGCCTGAACCTCCATCCTCTGATGAGTGAGCTCACCATCCGCTGTCTGAAGTCTCTCTCCTCCCTCCCTTCTCCCTCCTGAGTAGACTAAGGTGAGGAGGACTCAGATGTAAGTGGTGCTCTGTGGACTCTGATGTAAGGGGGTCTTCGGAACCCGGACTTAAGGGGGATGCTGGGAACTGTGATGTAAGTGGGGGCTTTAGTGAGAAGAAACCCCCTTACATCAGAGTTCCCATTTACACCAGAGTCCACAGCGTTCCCTCATAAAAAAATAAATAAATGGCGTGAGCCACTAAAGTGTTCAGGTTTTGTGTTTTTGAAGAGATTCAATCTAGACATGTGCAATTCGATTCGTTCCAAATTAGTTTTTCAACGATTTTTGACAAATTCGTTAATATTCGAATCAACGAAAACCCGTTTAATGAATTTTTCTGAATATTGGGAAATTCAGGTATTAGAAAATTTGAAATTCGAAATTCGAAAATCCAAAAATAAGAAAGGCAATCCGAAAGTTCAAAAGAACGAAAATCCAAAAAAAAAAAACGAAAATCCCAAAAATGAGAAAAATCTGAAACAATAACTAACTTTTACTAAACTATTAAATTATAGGTATTGGAATTTCCTTTCAAATTTGACTGTTTGTGAACACAACGAATACGAATTTATCCGAAGTTACGAATTATCTGAAATAATGAATGCCACTTCTAAACGAATAGAGCAGAACAAATTATTATTAAAGAATAATAATAATTAAAAGCTTTTATTATTATTATCGTTATTTATTATTATTATTAATTTGTTCAGTTTCATTTGTTATTACGGTTTTTATTATTATTTATTATTAATTTGTTCCGTTCCATTTGTTTAGATGCGGCATTCGTTATTTTGGATAATTCGTAACTTCGGATAAATTTGTATTTGTTAAATTCACCAACAGCCAAATTTGAAAGGAATTTCCAATACCTATAATTTAATAGTTATTTCTTATTAGTTAGTTAGTTATTATTTTGGATTTTCAGGTTTTGTTTCTTATTTTCCAATTTCCGAATTGTCGAATTTCCAAATTTTCGAATTTCCGAATTTCTGAATTGTCGAATTACCGAATTTTCGAATTCTGAATTTTCAAATTTCCGAATACCCAAATCTTCAGATTTTCAAATTCCGAATGTTCAAATTTTCGAACTTTCGACTTTCCGAATGTTCAAATTTTCGAATTTCTGAATTGTCGAACTTCCGATTTTTTGAATTTCCAAATTTCCGAATATCCGGATTTTCAAATTTCCGAATTCCGAATGTTCAGATTTTCAAATTTTCGAATTTACGAATATCCGGATTTCCAAATTTCTGAATTTTCGAATTCCGAATGTTCAAATTTCCGAATTTCTGAAAAAAACAAAAAAACGAATGAAATGAAAATGAAAACTAACACATTTTTCAGCAGTGCACATGCTAAATTTAATCTTAAACTGCATAAGGGGTTGTTTACTGTTAGAACAGTAAGGGTGTGGAACACCCTTCTAGACATGTGCACAGCCAAAAAATTTGTTCATTTTCGTTTTCGTTTCATTAGTTTATTTATTTTTTCATTTTTCAGGTCATTCGTTATGATCGCGATTCGTAAATTCGTTCATTCGTATGCGTTCTTTTTACATTCGTAAATTCGAACATTCGTTCATTCGTACATTCGTACATTTTTACATTTGTTCATTTGTAAATTCGTACATTCGTAAATTCGTAAAATCGTACATTTGTAAATGAGCAAATTCGGAAATTTGTAAATTGGAAGTTTGAAAATCCAAAAACCCGAAAATTCAAAAATCTGAAATAGTAACTAACAATTAAAATATAGGTATTGTAATTTCCTTTCAAATTTGACTGAACGTAACAAATACGAATTTATCCGAAGTTACGAATTATCCAAAACGAATGCTGCATCTAAACAAATGGAACAGAACAAATTAATAATAAATGATAATAATAAAACGTTGTTATTATTATTATTATTGTTATTTATTATTATTAATTCATCACGTTCCATTCCATTTTTTCGGATCATTCATAACTTCGGATAAATTTGTATGTGTTACGTTCACTAACAGCCAAATTTTAAAGGAAATTACAATACCTATAATTTAAAAGTTACTAGTAATTACTAATAGTTAGGTTATTATTAGTTAACTATTATTTCAGATTTCCGAATTTTCGAATTTACAAATTTATGAATTCACTAATTTACTAATGTACGAATGTACGAATGTACATTCGTAAATTGCGAATGTACGAATTTACGAATGTCCAATTTTATCGAATTTACGAATATTCGGAAAAAATTTGTCAAACAAGTTTTCGTTAATTCGGATATTCCCGAATTAACGAATTTGTCGAAATTCGTTAAAAAAACGAATTCAGAACGAAACGAATTCAGAACGAAACAAATTGCACATGCCTACTCCCTTCCACAGTTGGTGGTGTTAGCAAGGAGTGTAGATAAATTCAAAAACGTTTAGATGTGATTCTTAGTGAATACAATGTACAGGGATATGGAAAATGTTAGTGACATAAACACACACACACTCGGACGGGTGTCTTTATTTAACCTTACCAAATGTCAGCAGCCCCAGAAGACTTAGAGCTGTCACTCAAGTGTCAATCAATAGCTTTGTTTCTGTTCCAGGAGCTATATATATATATTGCAGATCAATAAATATATATATATATATATATATATATATATATATATATATATATATATATATATATATATATATATATATATATATATTAAAAGAAAAACACTGCAAGTAAGCATTTAAAGTAATAGCCTTTTATGTGCTTTTACCTGCAGTTGTTTGGTCAGTGACAGGTTCTCTTTAACCGATTCAATACCGGGCACTTTCACCCCCTTCCAGTGAGGCCCGGAACGAAAAAAGAGAAGAGAATAGTGAAGGGCCGGGCATGACAGTGTGTCTAGTGACACACACAGGGTTAAGCTGGCTGGGTTTTGGTGGGGTGGAGACAGCAGGAAACTTTGGGGGTGCGGCCATATAAGAGGAGGGGGCGGAGCTGGGACGGGGTCAGTGGAGCAGGAAGAGACACGAGGAGGCAGATTTTCTCTGCTCCTCTACAGCAATGGCCGACATCGACGTGATACTCGCTCGTTTGCGGCAGGCAGCGGCGTCCAGGGGACCGGAGTGGCTACACAGTCAGGTGGCGGGGCTCATTGAGGACGAGGCAGGTGGCTCGGCAATCGAAGGTGAGGGGTCTGCCCGTGCGCGGAAGTCACGGCCGCCGGCGCGGTACTCGCCGGGACCCGATGGACGTATGGGTCGCCAGGCACGAAGCCCTAGGGGGGAACAGTCAGCCCCACCAGCTAAGAGGAGTCATCTGATGGCCGATGCCAAGCCCGGGCGGAACACACGCCGTGGTCGCGGTGCGGTGGGCGGGGCTATGGGTCAAGATGGCGCCGCTTCCCTGCGTACAGGATCCAGGCGTGCGGAACGATCGGACCCCCCAGCTGCTTTGCTCGAGCCGAGGGGGGTGGACAGAAGTGAGAGAGGAGCTGCCGCAGCGCCCAGGGCTGTGAGGAGAAGCATTGCTGACACCACAGGCGGCATTCGGTCGCCTGGCAGGGAGAGGGACCTACAGAGGAGCGGACGGAGGACTGATCAGGCCGGCCCGGTCTCAGCCATTCCAAGGCGGCGTGGAATCCAGGCGGGAAGCGGAGTTGCAGAGGTCGGACAGGTTACGTCTCAGCGGGTGCATACGGCCTCCAGGAGGGATGCGCCTGGGGGGCTCACCACGCCGGCAAGCCCACCCCAAGGGGACCGGTCTGAAGACGAGGAGTTGGAAGAAGGTGAGGTGGAGACACACCAGCAGGATACGGCAGTGGAAACCAGACCAGCGGCTGTCGGGAGGTCTCCGGGTCAGCCCGGTAAGTCCAGTGATAACGTAGATTTTACCAATGCTTTACAAAATATATGGGGTGTGGTTAACTCAGGTACGGCAGGGGCAGTAGCCCGACCAACACGGGTGTCGCAGGGCCATGACCACCAAGTGGCGGGGCAAGGATCCGCCAGTTCGGGGTCAGGGGGACAACTTAAGGAGCGGTTGGAGGGCCTGAGGGCGCTAGTAGGACGTTTTAGGGAACAACCTCCTCAGGCGGCCACGAGCGTAGTACCGCAAGGAACGCAAGGAACTGGCGGGGGTGTGTCATCTGGGGGGGAGGTGGAACTTTCCACGGGGGTGTCTGCTGACAAGACCCCGGAGTCGGGGGGTGGTAAAGAAAAGCCGGGGGAAAAAGGGGCAGCAGAAGCTGCGGGTAGGACGGATATAGTCAGGATTGCAGACGCAGCGAAATGCGAGGTATATGTCTGCTTTGAAGGCCCGCTGGGTGCGCATCTGAAACAGGAGGTTCGGGAAAAGATCCAAAAAGGGGAATACGTGGAAATATTTTCCTTGTTGCCGTTGGAAAAGTTTAACCTGGACAGGGTTAAGCCTGATGACTCCAAGAAGGAAGATGAGGAGAAGAGGAGGTACAGGTTGATCCTACGAACGTTTGTCAATTGGTTACAAGCGTTCGCTATCATGGCCAGCGTCATTGGCGAAAAGAATCCGGAGCATTGCTCTGGGTTGTTTTGTTATATGGATGCTATTGGGGAGGCACACAGAGTTTATGGCGGAACGGCTTGGCTGCGTTATGACAAGCAGTTCCGACAACGCAGAACGGTTCGTCCGGCCCTGCGTTGGGACCATAAGGACATCAGCCTGTGGATGAGACTTATGTCCTCGGCTAGGGCCTCGCCTCAGTTTTTTCAAGGGGGGGCTGGGGGGTACACACTCCTCAGGACTACCGGCCGGCAAGAAATGGGGAGTGTGTTGGCAATACAACGAAGGAAACTGTAAGTTTGGGGGATCGTGCAAATTCAAGCACGAATGCTCAGGGTGTGGGGGAGCTCACACACTGGCCAGATGCTTCAAAAAAGGGAAACGTACCGGGGAGCCTGCTAACAAGAGGGATGACGCCGGTGAAGGTGGAAAGGATGCTGCCTTTCCTAAGTAAGTATCCGGATAGGGAAGCGGCATCGCTGATTACCGCAGGTTTTCGGGAAGGGTTCAAAATACCATGTGCCTTGGAGGTGGTTCCCCCTATGGCACGGAACTTGAAATCAGCGTTGCAACACCCAAGGGTGGTGGGAGAAAAATTGGCAAAAGAAGTGGCATTAGGCCGCATGGTAGGGCCATTCGCGGAAAAGCCATTACCGGATTTGGTGGTGTCCCCACTGGGTGTGGTGCCCAAAAAAGAGGCGAATAAGTTTCGACTAATTCACCATTTATCCTTTCCAAAAGGGGGCTCGGTCAATGATTTCATTGACCCTGATGCCTGCACTGTGTCCTATACTTCCTTTGATGCTGCGGTGTGGTGGGTTAGGAGGTATGGATAGGGGGCACTGATGGCAAAATCTGACATAGAAGCGGCGTTTCAGCTACTTCCAGTGCATCCGGACAGCTTTAGGCTACTGGGTTGCCACTGGCAAGAACAGTTTTACGTCGATAAATGTTTGCCCATGGGTTGCTCCATTTCTTGCGCCATGTTTGAAGCGTTCAGTTCCTTTTTGGAGTGGGTGATTAGGGATGTGTCGGGGCTGGACTCGGTTATCCATTACTTGGATGACTTCCTTTGTATAGGTCCTCCTTCCTCCAGTGTGTGTGCGATTTTATTGTCAATGTTGCAGCACATTGCGGGAAGGTTCGGAGTGCCACTGGCAGCCGAAAAGACGGAAGGCCCGACAACCGAGATTAGTTTTCTGGGTATAATAATTGACTCCATAGCAATGGAATGCAGATTGCCGCAAGAAAAGTTAGTGGATCTACAGAAGGAGATCCGGGAGATTCATGGAATGCGGAAGGTGCAGTTGCGGACACTGCAGTCGTTGCTAGGTAAGCTAAATTTCGCTTGTAGGATCATACCCATGGGTAGGGTGTTTTGTCGGAGGCTGTCAGCAGCCACGGCGGGAGTAAAAGCCCCCACTCATTTTGTCAGCCTGACGCAGGAACATCGGGAGGACCTGAAGGTATGGAATCAATTCCTGTCAGTGTACAACGGAAGATCAGTGTGGATGTCAGGTCCGGTAAGTAACTTCGATGTGGAACTGGTTACGGACGCGGCGGGTTCTACAGGTTACGGGGCATATTTTCAAGGGCAATGGAGCGCGGAACCGTGGCCACAATCGTGGGTGAAAGCGGGGTTTCTTCGGAACCTGGTACTGTTGGAACTGTTTCCAGTGGTGCTGGCTATGGCGTTATGGGGGCGGTCCTGCCAGAATTTAAAGTTGAGACTTAACTGTGACAACATGGGGGTTGTGCAGGTGGTCAATCGCATGTCAGCGTCTTCCCAACCTGTCATCAGGCTGATGCGACAGTTGGTATTGCGGTGCTTGCAATTGAATACCTTTATATATGCTGTACACATACCAGGGATTGACAATACACTGGCTGATTCGCTGTCTCGCTTTCAGTGGGACAAGTTCAGGGAATTAGCCCCGGCAGCAGAAAAGGAAGGGATTCCTTGCCCGGAGTGGATCTGGGAGCTGGCATTGGAGTCGCCACAGGATGGATCCAGCAGTCAGTGAGTAAGTCCACTCGGATGGCCTATATGAAGGTATGGAGAGAATGGGAGGGTTTAATACAAGAAGCTGGGGTGGACAAGGATGGGATTGAGGTGAGATTGCTGGTCTTGTATTTTGTGTCCAGAAATATGGAAAACGGGGTGGCGGTGTCTTCTATTGAAAAGAAGATGGCGGCTTTGTCATTCCTTTTCAAGTTGAAAAGGGGGGAGGATTGGACAAAAGATTTTTGGGTTATTCAAGCCATCAAAGGGTACAAGAGAGGACAAAGAAGGAAAGAAAAAAGAAGGCCTGTCACTTTTGCAAACCTGGTGGCCATTTGTGGGCAGTTAAGGTCAATATGTTCTTCAAGTTAGGAATGTTTGCTGTTTACGGCAGCCTTTTTGTTAGCGTTTTTTGGGGCGTTCAGAATTGGGGAATTGGTTAGCCCGGCACGGGGGGATGCGGGGGGCATTCTGGTGCAGGACGTTAGGTTGCACAGGGATAAAGTGTGATTGAGACTGAGAAGGTCAAAAACCGATCAGACGGGGAGGGGGGTGGACGTATGGTTGTACGCTCTGCCAGGATCCACGGTATGCCCGGTAAGGGCGGTCGAGGAACTGGCGCAGGTAAGGCCGATGGGTGAAGGGCCATTTTTGCGTCACGAGGACAGGTCTTATTTATCTAAATTTCAATTTGTAGCAGTGTTTAGAAAATGTTTGATGAAGTTGGGTTTGGATGGGAAGGCTTACGCTTCACACTCCTTCCGCATTGGGGCGGCTACTGAAGCTGCCAGATGTGGGCTGGATGAGGCAGCCGTGAGGAGGATCGGTAGATGGGAATCGAGAAGGTTCCGCACCTACGTACGACCTCAAATGATAATGGAATAGCAATTAAAAAAAAAAAAAGAAAATAGATAAATAATTAAAAAGGGTGGTGGGGTTTTTGCTGGTGTTATGGTCCAGGTACGTGGGAATTGTGTTTTAGGTTTTAAAAAATGACGTTACCTTGGTGTGATCTTTTCATTTCAGGGGGAGGTGCTCCACGCCTCGTCTGGATTCTTGGGCACTCTTATGTGTGTTGGGGGGCCAGGAGAGGTGATGCGAGACCAGACGGGCGGCAGCTGGGAGTATCGAGGAGAGAGGCATACATCAGGTGGCTGGGGAGACCGGGTATGATGTGGGGTAGAGTGGTTACGGAAGTGGAGCATTATGCGTGGTTGGACAGACCACCTGATGTGTTGGTGATTCATGCAGGAGGGAATCATTTAGGGGTACGCACGGTAAGAGACAAGCGTTAAGGCGGATTTGCTATATATCCGCACGGTTTTTCCCAATACTCTTCTGTTATGGTCCGACATGGTGGCACGCACCACCTGGCGGATGGCAAGGTCTGTTGAACGGCTTAACAAGGCACGTATTCGCATTAACAAAGTGGTGGGGAGGTTTTTGGTGAAGCAGGGGGGCATGGTGATAAGGCATAGAGAGCTGGAAATTAATGTAGGCCTTTATTTACGTAGGGATGGTGTTCACCTCACGGATGTGGGGATTGATCTGTGGACCATGGGGCTACAAGAGGGAATCCAAAGGGCACTGAGTGTGTGGAGGGGCCCTTAAGGATAAGGTTTCATCCTTTCGGGCTGTGGCTGTGTTTTTTCTGTTGGTCGGTGACGGTAGCGGTAAACAAATGTGGTAAAAAGGGGTGGGGGGTCATCGATAGTATGGCCCCTCCGGTGTATTCCCGAAATGGAATACCGGTATGTTTACACTGCGGGCAAGGGGTTGTCTCCGAGCGGCACAACTGGAGGCCTATCAAGTTGGAAATGGTTCCCGCGTGTATGGTTTTGATATGTGGTAAAAGTGTGTAGCTCCATCATTGACCAACAGATTGCAGTTAATAACATGTTGTTTGCACTGAAGTTATATGGTATTTATATATTTAAGGTTATTGGAGTTATTTATTCAGTTTGTTTAATAAAAGGCTGTTGTGGCCATTTTATACTCCAATAGATTGGTGTGGTCTCGTTAATTTAAAATAAAGGGAAAAGGGGTTGGAGTAAAATGGTATAGCAGTAAGAGGAAATAAGTGGGTACATCTGGAATACACTCGTCATGCCCAGGCCTATTATCAGCTTTTAGCGTTCTCACACTTTGAATGACAATTGCGCGGCCATACAACACTGTACCCAAACGAAATTTTTATAATAATTTTTTTTTCACACAAATAGAGCTTTCTTTTGGTTTTATTTAACCCCTTCAGATCAGTGCTATAGCCGAATGACGGCTACAGTGCGGACCTACAACAGACGTCCCCCCCCTTTGCATGCTCCCTGCGCGCCCCTGCGCACGCTGTGATCACCAAGTCAATGAGAATCGGGTGATCGCAGATCGGAGTAAGGGGTTGATCCCGGCCCCTTACCACGTGATCAGCTGTCAGCCAATGACAGCTGATTACGTGATGTAAACAGAAGATCCCTGACAGCATGAGGAGAAAAAAAAAGCCGATCACCGGCTTCTGTGCAAGGGACATCGGTCCCGAAGAGGAAGATGCACAGCCATCTCATCTGTGCCCACTAGTGACGCCTGCCAGTGCCACCTGCCAATGCCCACAGTGCCATGAATCAGTGTCCACAAATGCATAACAGTGCCAGCAATCAGTGCCACCTATCAATGCCCATGAGTGCCACCTATCAATGTCCACCAATGGTGCCAATCAGTGCCTCATCAGTGCCACCTAGCAGTGCTGCCTATCAGTGTCACCTACCAGTGCCGATCAGTGCCCATCACTGCCACCCATCAGTGTCCATCACTGCCACCTATCAGTGCCCATCACTGCCAGCTATTGTTGCCACCTATTAGTGCCATTCAGTGCCACCTATCAATGCCCTTCAGTGCCGCCCATCAGTGCCACCCATCAGTGCCACCTATCAGTGCCCACCGATGCCACCTGTCAGTGCCCACCAGTGCCACCTCATCAGTTCCCACCAGTTCCACCTCATCAGTGCCCACCAGTACCACCCCATCAGTGCCCACCAGTGCCGCCTATCAGTGCCACCTTATTAGTGCCCATTAATGTAGCCTATCAGTGCCCATCAGTGCAGTCTATCAGTGCCCATCAGTGCAGCCTCATCAGCGTACATCAATGAAGGAGAATAATTACCAGTTTGCAAGATTTTATAACAAAATATAAAACTTTTTTTTTTTTTTAATGTCTGTCTTTTTAAATTTTTTTTAACAAAAAATAAAAAACCCACAGAAGTGATCAAATACCACCAAAAGAAAAGCTCTATTTGTGGGTAAAAAATGTTATTTGGGTACAGTGTAGCATGACCGCGCAATTGTCATTCAAAGAGTCGAGACGGCGCTGAAAGCTGAAAATTGGTCGGGGCAGGAGGGGGGTTTAAGTGTCCAATAAGCAAGTGGTTAATCACCACTGGGGTTTTTAATATTTTTGCAAAATAAACAAAAAAAAAACCCCATAATTGTGGAAAAAAACCCCACATTTTTCTTTGTTTCTATTTTGCAAATAAATAATCTTTCTTCTTATAGGCCAAAATGTATTCTGCTCCATTTCTTTGGTACAAAATAACCCAAATCAGTGTATATTATTTAGTCTGTAGGAAAGTTATAGAGTCCACAAACTATGGGATAGATACAGTATCTAAAGATTGATCAATCCTGACGTATTGACAGCCTATAACATTTCTTGAAGCCAAATATCCCCAAATTACCCCTTTTTGGAATGTAGACAGTCCAAGATATTTAGTAAGAGGGAATGCCGAGTTTTTTGAAGTTGTCATTTTTTGTCACATTTTTTGGGAATTTGAAGAAATAAAAAAAAAAAAAAAAAAATATATATATATATATATATATATATATATATATATATATATATATATATATATATATATATATATATATATTTATATATATATATATATATATATATATATATATATATATATATATATATATATATATATATATATATATATATATATATTTATTTATATATATATATATTTATATTATTATTTTTTATTTTTTTATTTCTTCAAATTCCCAAAAAATGTGACAAAAAATGACAACTTCAAAAAACTCGGCATTCCCTCTTACTAAATATCTTGGACTGTCTACATTCCAAAAAGGGGTAATTTGGGGATATTTGGCTTCAAGAAATGTTATAGGCTGTCAATACGTCAGGATTGATCAATCTTTAGATACTGTATCTATCCCATAGTTTGTGGACTCTATAACTTTCCTACAGACTAAATAATATACACTGATTTGGGTTATTTTGTACCAAAGAAATGGAGCAGAATACATTTTGGCCTATAAGAAGAAAGATTATTTATTTGCAAAATAGAAACAAAGAAAAATGTGGGGTTTTTTTCCACAATTATGGGGGTTTTTTTTTGTTTATTTTGCAAAAATATTAAAAACCCCAGTGGTGATTAACCACTTGCTTATTGGACACTTAAACCCCCCTCCTGCCCCGACCAATTTTCAGCTTTCAGCGCCGTCTCGAAATATATATATAATATACTCTGCCAAAAAATTAGTATGTTTTAGTTTTCGTTTCGTTCATTTTTTTTTTTTTTTCGTTTTTTGGGTCATTTGTTATGATCGCAATTTGTAAATTCATAAATTCATTAATTCGTAAATTCGAAAATCCGAAAAAAAGAAAGAAAATGCGAATATTCGAAAGAATAACTAACTAATAATAACTAACTATTAAATTATAGGATTTGGAATTTCCTTTCAAATTTGGCTGTTAGTGAACTTAAGTAATACAAATTTATCCGAAGTTACGAATTATCCGAAATAACGAATGCCGCATCTAGACGAATGGGACGGAACAAATTAATAATAAAGAATAATATTAATTAAAAGTTTTTATTAGGACTTCTCGTTAAGGGGTTTGCTATGCCGAGAGGTGGGGCAGGGCTTATGGCTATGTAACCGCCATGATTGGCTGTCATGGCGGTCACATGATCCGAAAAGCCGTTTGCGCTGGGGAACTTTCTGTGAGCCGCCGGTCACTGTTTCGGGAGCGCTCTCGTCACAACACTGTTGGAGCTATGGCACGCAAATATGCGACCACTTGGCACCAAGGCCTGAGCCGCCGAGAGGCCACATATTTGCAAGAGGTTAAAAATTTTAAAAACGTGTCCCCGATGTAAATCCATCATGAATTAAGACACCCGCTGCACGCCCCCACCCAAAAAAAAACAATAACGCTCCGCCCACCGTGAAGGCAAACCGCCGAATGGCTGGCTTGCTGTTTGACAGTTTTTATATAGGTAAGGGCAGTGCCACCCGATGACATGACCAGGTGGCACTGCCCCCCTCGCTTTGCACCAAGGCCCGGCCTCCGAGAGGCTGCATATTTGCATGTGCTTGGCGCCAAGAGGTTAAAAATAAAAAAACTGTGTCCCTTGATGTAAATCCATCATGAATCAAGACGCCCGCCTCGCTCCCGACCCGAAAGAAAAAAAAGGTACTGTGTAGGCAAACTGCCGAATGGCTGGCTTGCTGTTTGACAGTTCTTATATAGGTAAGGGTGGGGCTAACCAGCGACATCATCAGGTGGTACCACCCCCTCGTGACGTCATCGGATAAGGGTCTGGTATAGATGTTGGGGGGACCCCACGCCGTTTTTCTTTAAATTTTGGCATTGGGTTCCCCTCAAAAGACCTGAAGGGTCTGGTATGAATGCAGAATGCACTGTACAGCACACAGTGCATTGCAGGACGTTCACCAGGGTGAACAGCCACCAAACACCCTGCAAATTCGGGTATACCCTGAACGGGCCGAACAGCCAATATTTGGCCCGAACTCATGCTCGGGCCGAACTGTTCGCCCAAAACTATTGGTTGGCTTAAATCAGGTTTGGTCTCCACCCAGAGACTGACCACATCAATAACCTTGCAGGTGGACAGAGAGGCAGGGAGAATGCATCATAGTCAAAGCCAAGATACTGGAATAAGACAAGCAGCTTTGATGGAGCAGGAGCGCCACAAGCTCCTGACATTACTGCCCCCAAACCCCTTGGAGCAGGCTGGGCACCCAGTACAGGACCATCAGGCTGGGCAATGGTAAGGGGATCAGCGAGGTCAGGTTGATTAGCAGGCAGAGAGTCTATGGAACCAAACTTGACAGTAGACAGACAACTAGTAATGTCAGGCCTGATAGCAGAAGACATGTCATTGGAGTCAAGCTGGATTGCTGGACCACAGGCTGGATGCAAAGTGTCTTGAAGAAAAGTCAAAACCAGCATGCTGGAATGAGACCAGGAGCTATGATTGAGCAGGAGCATTAAACGCTCCTGACAAAGCCAGACGGTAATAGAGCACTACTTATGAATCCAAAAGACTGCTTATTTAATTAAAACATCTCCCACCTGACCAACAGTCTTACACCTTTGAAGCATTTCCCCTAGAAATGATCTTTGGTCATACAGGAATCTACAGCTAAACCCATTTACAGGCAAAACTTGTCCGTTGGGAGATCTACATAGTTACATAGTTACATAGTTACATAGTAGGTGAGGTTGAAAAAAGACACAAGTCCATCAAGTCCAACCTATGTGTGTGATTATGTGTCAGTATTACATTACATATCCCTGTATATTGCGGTCATTCAGGTGATTATCTAA
This sequence comes from Lithobates septentrionalis, assembly GCA_037952835.1. Lineage (NCBI taxonomy): Eukaryota > Metazoa > Chordata > Amphibia > Anura > Ranidae > Lithobates > Lithobates septentrionalis. Next base: position 534,054 of record JBBDGP010002151.1, read on the forward strand.
TAGTTTCTTGAAGCTATCAATGCTCCCCGCTGAGATCACCGCCTGTGGAAGGGAATTCCACATCCTTGCCACTCTTACAGTAAAGAACCCTCTACGTAGTTTAAGGTTAAACCTCTTTTCTTCTAATTGTAATGAGTGGCCACGAGTCTTATTAAACTCTCTTCTGCAAAAAAGTTTTATCCCTATTGTGGGGTCACCAGTACAGTATTTGTAAATTGAAATCATATCCCCTCTCAAGCGTCTCTTCTCCAGAGAGAATAAGTTCAGTGCTCGCAACCTTTCCTCATAACTAAGATCCTCCAGACCCTTTATTAGCTTTGTTGCCCTTCTTTGTACTCGCTCCATTTCCAGTACGTCCCTCCTGAGGACTGGTGCCCAGAACTGGACAGCATACTCCAGGTGCGGCCGGACCAGAGTCTTGTAGAGCGGGAGAATTATCGTTTTATCTCTGCAGTTGATCCCCCTTTTAATGCATGCCAATATTCTGTTTGCTTTATTAGCAGCAGCTTGGCATTGCATGCCATTGCTGAGCCTATCATCCACTAGGACCCCCAAGTCCTTTTCCATCCTAGATTTTCCCAGAGGTATAGATTGCATTCATATTTTTGCCACCCAAATGCATTATTTTACATTTTTCTACATTGAACCTCATTTGCCATTTAGTCGCCCACCCCATTAATTTGTTCAGGTCTTTTTGCAAGATTTCCACGTCCTGCGGAGAAGTTATTGCCCTGCTTAGCTTAGTATCGTCTGCAAATACAGAGATGGAACTGTTTATCCCATCCTCCAGGTCGTTTATGAACAAATTAAATAGGATTGGTCCCAGCACAGAACCCTGGGGGACCCCACTACCCACCCCTGACCATTCTGAGTACTCCCCATTTATCACCACCCTCTGAACACGCCCTTGTAGCCAGTTTTCAATCCATGTACTCACCCTATGGTCCATGCCAACGCACCTTATTTTGTACAGTAAACGTTTATGGGGAACTGTGTCAAATGCTTTTGCAAAATCCAGATACACCACGTCTACGGGCCTTCCTTTATCTAGATGGCAACTCACCTCCTCATAGAAGGTTAATAGATTGGTTTGGCAAGAACGATTCTTCATGAATCCATGCTGATTATTGCTAATGATATCATTCTTATTACTAAAATCTTGTATATAGTCCCTTATCATCCCCTCCAAGAGTTTACATACTATTGATGTTAGGCTAACTGGTCTGTAATTCCCAGGGATGTTTTTTGGGCCCTTTTTAAATATTGGTGCTACATTGGCTTTTCTCCAATCAGCTGGTACCATTCCAGTCAATAGACTGTCTGTAAAAATTAGGAACAACGGTCTGGCAATCACCTGACTGAGTTCCCTAAGTACCCTCGGATGCAAGCCATCTGGTCCCGGTGATTTATTAATGTTAAGTTTCTCAAGTCTAATTTTAATTCCGTCCTCTGTTAACCATGTAGGTGCTTCCTGTGTTGTGTCATGAGGATAAACACTGCAGTTTTGGTTACTGAAGCCCCCCGATTCACTCGTGAAGACTGAGGAGAAGATTAAATTCAATACCTCTGCCATCTCCCCATCCTTTGTAACCAGATGTCCTTCCTCATTCTTTATGGGGCCAATATGGTCTGTCCTCCCTTTTTTACTGTTTACATACTTAAAGAATTTCTTGGGATTTTTTTTGCTCTCCTCCGCTATGTGTCTTTCATGTTCTATCTTAGCCATCCTAATTGCACCCTTACATTTCTTATTGCATTCTTTATAAATTCTGAATGCTGTGGATGATCCCTCAACCTTGTACATAATAGCAGTAAATATGTCTATACCATCCAAGAACTTAATAGCCCTCATATTCTAGTCTTTGAAGTCAACCTAAATATTGCCATGAAGTCTGAAGACTGAATTCAAGCTTTAACAGTTGTCTCAATACAACTATGGTTGGAAATGGATGCTGTATTGCTCTCCTCACCTAAATAGTTAACAAACATTGGTATGCCACTTTACTCCAGAACGTGAACAGAGCAGTGTGGGATCAGACAAAAGGAAAGGGTAAGTGATTGGGGGGAGGGGGGAGTTGGGCCGGTGGGTAATTAGGTGAGTCAATTACTTTGCCCTTCACGGGAAAATTGTAGGTTTTCATAAAAGAATCCGCTCCCTGACCAAATTCTCTACTTTGTACAATTTTAAGAAAATAACAAATGTCCTTCAAAGTTGTTTTCTTCCATCTTAATACGGTATTTAAATATACTTATACTATAAATACATTGAATTTTTTAAGGAGGCACGGCATGTTCTTCACCAAGGCGAAGAACAAGCTGAAATTTTCGTCTGAATCATGTTGACTTTTTTGGGGAGTTTTTAGTTTCACGATAAGCTGAAACTAGCAAAAAATACATTTTTTATCGTAGAGATGAATACTACATTAGATGGATATTGATCTCCTAATTTGTCCCTTTTTTGTACACTTGGCATAGATAGACCTGGACACCTGGGTACGTGCCTCGGGTCTCCTACCTGGTACCTGAGTCTAGTGGTAACATGGGGTAAAGTTATCGCCAAAGTAAAAAGCAGTGAAGTCCAAAAAATGAAGTGGTACTCTTGACAGGGCTTGACTCTTCAATTGTTGGTGGGTGCTGGAGGTATTTGTTATATTTGTTTAGTTTAGTTCTTTAGTTGTGGGGGCTTTGGTCAGATATTGGGTCTAAACAGGCCTCTGATGTTCCACCTTTGAGACAGAGAAAGGAGATTGAGGACACAGCCTTCAGTCTCCATCGCTGCAGTCTCAGCAACAGAAGGAATGGACAGGAATAGCCCTGTACAGAGGCTTCCCATTCATTCGCTATGGGATCACTGGCTCTATTTATTCAAACAAGAAAGGGGCCGGTAAATGACACATTTACCGGCCCCTTTCCCGCTTTCTTTCTTGACAGCTTCCCCCACAGCGGCTGGCGGGAGAGGGGAGGGGGAATCATGCACAGCTGCAGGGGATGGGAGGGGGGCAGGAAAAGAGCACAGGGGGGGCTGGAGAGGAGGAGCGGTGGGGTGGCTGCATACAGAGGAACCGATCTCTTAATATTCCTCCAGCAAAATGCATGTGGGAAGGAGAGGAAGAGAAGCGGACATTCAGTGGCTGCAGAAGGAAAATGGAGAGATTGATTCCTCTGTATGCAGCCACCGCCACCGCTCCTCCTATCCGAGTGTACAGGGGGGCCTTATGGGCCCTCCTGCAGCATGGGGCCGGGTCGCCATTGAGACCCCTGCTACCCCTGTAGGTTCGCCCCTGCTCAAAATATTTTTTTGATATAAGTACAATGATGTCAAGTATTTTCCTAAAATAATGCATTGCTATTTAGACAATACATTTTGTTAACCATCTTTGTTGTTTCAATTAATTTAAGGTTAATTAAATGCATTAAAATGAATAAATAAACAAATACATGTCTTAAAATAAGTAATACATTAATTAAATTGCACAGCTTAAATTACCTGTCAATGTGATGGGAGAGCGTAACAAATGTATATCTGAGGATAATCAAAAGGTTTCACACCACATAACAATGATAGAAATTTGAAGAATGCCTAAAAAACATGTCCCCTTGGGCATTTAAAAAAACAACTAGTTGGCATTCAGAAAATCTGGGTGTCGTATTCAAGAAAAAAAATCTTATGTAATTTGTCCATCCCAACGGGGCTAGCAGAGTGAAACAAATCTCCATACTCCATGTCAACCAGAAGCTGATTGTAAGAAAATGAAGTGAACCCCTTGGGCATCCTGTTATTAAAATTTGATGACTGAGGGGAAAATCTGGGATTTTGAATTTAGAAAGTTGGCGAAAGTTCAAGTTAAAAAACATGTGCCTGGCAAAAGTTATATTAGGAGAAATGCGTACGAGTATTTTTGGAGTATTTATAAATCACGGCTTTAAAGTAAAACTACATTGCATCTGAGCACCGCAAACCAACAACTCACCACCTGCCGGCTGCCGAACTGGGAATATACGTCCTTACTTTGACGTTTGAAATACTGGAGTTATGGCTCCAGCTAGATGCCACAACCCCGGTATTACCTTTTCCCTTAGGCGATTCTCTTTTAGGTAAAATTGATCCCTCCCTCCGCTTCAGGTGGTTCCCGGGCTTAAACATCATGGACAAACATCTTCAGGGTTACGCGTTTGGGTCATTGAGTCTATTCCACCCACCCTCCCCACCGCTGAATTCTACAAAAGGTTGTGTGAAAGAGAAAACTACTGGATATACACACTAGACACTTTATCGCCAGGAGGCCTCAATGAAGGCATCGTAATGAACATTCTGTTGTGACCCCAACCACATTCCCGCCCCATCATATCATCTCATCCCAATCCACCACGTACTGTTTCATCTAATGTTTTATTCGTTGTTTTATTCATCGTTCTATCTATCAGTCAGTCACTTCCTCATTAACTCATTTGTCTATGTGAGATACGTATGTAATTGTATTGTCACCCATTATCCCTATCCACATAGCCCTAGTGTATAATACATATGCACCCCCTGGCCCTCTCCGATACACCTCCAATATCATGGCCAGCCAGCCCCATGCCACTCCACCATTTCCCCCTAAAAAACTCCCCCTTCCCCTCTGCCGCCCAATCCAGGACATATAATTTCTTTTATTCTTCTTTTATTATTATTTTCTTATTTTATTATTTTCTTCTTTTCCTCTTTAGTCTCACTTTTATTTTTATTTTATTTTATTTTATTTTTATTTTTTTTTATTTTTAATTATATCTACCCACATTCCCCATAGTATTCCTCCTATTCTCAATACCCATCTGGAAGCACACATCCCCTAATTCCCCCCTCCCCATTCGGTGCGTCTTTTTATTTTTTTATATTTTTATATTGTGTATGTGTATATAAATAGTTCATAATTTTATTCAGTCACTCATATATACATTACATTTTAATATGTTTCCTTCCATTGCGTCTTTCCTCATATATACCTTCAACCCCTCATTCCACATTCTATTTTTACCTCTCCCTATAATTAGATACAGTTCCCTTGTGCGTTCTTATATCTTCTTTTGTTCCCGTCCACTATTATCTATGCATCATTCCTCTTCATGTAGACAGCCTCCCCCATTACCCCATGATATATATATATATACATTTACATATTTCTCACCAAAATAAACTCATTCACATTACATTATTTACCACCCAAATCTCCCCCCCGCCCTCTCCCCGCCCTCTCCCCGTCCTCCTTCACTCTCCTTCCATATTGTGTACACCCCATCTCCATGGTTACCTATGCGCTCAGACATTATACGTAGTCCCGCCCTCAACCCAATCACCTCTCCACCCCTTCCCGTGCCTATGGTATAAGTTCCAATACTAAACATGGCCACCAGCATAGCCTGATGAAGGAGCACGCATGCTCCGAACGCGAAGCACTGCCTGCCTCACCCCGCTCCCAGGAGTGAAGACGCAAGCCAGCACGGCGCTCCACGGAGGATCCACGACCTACATCCTAGCAGCCCGGAGGCTCTGAGCACCCTCGGCACCACCGGAACAGCTACTTTGACTCAGGTCACAGGATCCACATCCCAGGACCCCCCCCACTGGCCCGTGACAGCCACATCCCCCGGGAGCACGCGGATAAAACTACTATATGCTGGTTTTTAGCAACTCAAATGTGAGTGTTTTTATCTATTGTAATAAAAACTTTTATCATACATGCTGCATTTAGAGGGCTCTGTCCTTCTCTCTTTTTTATGGTTCCCGGGCTTATGTTTCCGATCGCTGAGCCCGGGAACCGTCCGGCGCTGGCAGCGCCTTCCCATAGGGATAAGCGATGGCAAGATGGCCACCCCTCATCTCTTTGTCCTTGGAGGACCGGAGGGACTTTGTGACGTCACTTCCGGTTCTCGGGCCATGTTTTTTTTTCCTTAAAGCAATATATATATATATATATATATATATATATATATATATATATATATATATATATATATAAATCTTTTCCTTTTAAGGGTAAAGGAGACTTTTAAACTCAAGATTTCTCCATGAAGAAGACTTGTCATACTGTATTGTTATCACAAGGAATGTTTACATCGAAAACATTTTTTTTTAAAGGGACAGTGTAAAAATTTTAAAAATGTAATACATTTTTTTTTAAAGCGCCCCTGTCCTCACGTGCTCGCACGCAAAAGTGAACGCATACATAGGTATGTATTTTCTAAAATAATATATACCTATTTAGATAAACTTTGTTAACCGTTCTTGTTGTTTCAAAATAATTTAAAGCGGAACTTCAGTCATTTTTTCATCTTTTCATCTATTAAATCTTCTGCCCTTGCAAAAGCAAAAAACAAATGAAACGAAAATGAAAACAAACAAATTTTTCAATGTTCAAATGTTGAATTTGCGAATTGTTGAACTTCTGAATTTTCGAATTCCGAATGTTCAAAGTTTCGAATTTCCAAATTTTAGTATTTTAGAATTTCCGAATATCCAGATTTTCGAATTTCTGAATATTCAAATTTTAGAATTTCCGAATTTATGAAAAAAGCAAAAAACAAATGAAACAAAAATGAAAATGAACACATTTTTCAATGTTTAAATGTTCGAATTTCCAAATTGTCGAACTTCCGAATCGTCGAACTTCCGAATTGTCGAACTTCCGAATTGTCGAACTTCCGAATTGTCGAATTCCGAATGTTCAAATTTTCGAATTTTCGAATTTCCAAATTTATGAAAAAAACAAAAAAACGAATGAAACGAAAATGTAAACAAACACATTTTTCAATGTTCGAATTATCGAAATTGTCGAACCTCCGAGTTTTCGAATTCCGAATGTTCAAAGTTTCAAATTTCCACATTTTAGAACTTTAGAATTTCCGAATATCCGGATTTTCGAATTTCCGAATATTCAAATTTTAGAATTTCCGAATTTATGAAAAAAAGCAAAAAACAAATGAAATGAAAACGAACAAATTTTTCAATGTTCAAATGTTCGAGTTTCTGAATTGTCAAACTTCTGAATTTTCGAATTCCGAATGTTCAAATTTTCGAATTTCCGAATTTCCAAATTTCTAAATTTCCAAATTTATGAAAAAAATGAATGAAACGAAAATGAAAACATACACATTTTTCAATGTTCAAATTTCAGAAATCGTCGAACTTCTGAATTTTCGAATTTCGAATTTTCGAATTCCGAATGTCCAAAGTTTAAAATTTCCAAAATTTCAAATTTCCGAATATCCAGATTTTCGAATTTACGAATTTTCGAATTCCGAATGTTCAAATTTTCGAACTTACGAATTTATGAAAAAAACAGAAATCGAATGAAACGACAATGAAAATGAACACATTTTTCAATGTTCACATGTTCGAATTTCTGAATTGTCGAACTTCTGAATTTTCAAATTCCGAATGTTCAAATTTTCGAATTTCTGAATTTCCAAATTAATGAAAAAAAACAAAAAACGAATTAAACGAAAATGAAAACGAACAAATTTTTCAATGTTCAAATGTTCGAATTTCCGAAATTGTCGAACTTCCGAATCGTCAAATTTCGAATGTTCAAAGTTTCAAATTTCCAAATTTTAGACTTTCCGAATATCCGGATTTTCGAATTTACGAATTTTCGAATTCCGAATGTTCAAATTTTAGAATTTACGAATTTATGAAAAAAAAACAAAAACGAATGAAATGAAAATGAAAATGAACAAAATTTTCAGCAGTGCACATGTCTAATTCAATCTTAAACTGCATAAGGGGTTATTTACTGTTAGAACAGTAAGGGTGTGGAACTCCCTTCCACAGTTGGTGGTGTCAGCAAGGAGTGTAGATAAATTCAAAAACGTTTAGATGTGCTTCTTAGTGAATACAATGTACAGGGATATGGAAAATGTGAGTGACATAAACACACACTCAGGTTGAATTGAATGGACGCGTGTCTTTATTCAACCTTACCAAATGTCAGCAGTCCCAGCAGACTTAGAGCTGTCACTCAAGTGTCAATCAATAGCTTTGTTTCTGTTCCAGGAACTATATATTATAGCAGGTCAATAAAAAAAAAATATGAAAAGAAAAACACTGCAAATAAGCATTTAAAGTAATAGCCTTTTCTGTGCTTTTACCTGCAGTTGTTTGGTCGGTGACAGGTTCTCTTTAACCAATTCAATACCGGGCACTTTCACCCCCTTCCTGCCCAGGCCAATTTTCAGCTTTCAGCGTTCTCACACTTTGAATGACAATTGCACAGTCATGCTACACTGTACCAAACTAAACTTTTATTATTTATTTTTTCACACAAATAGAGCTTTTTTTTTTTGGTGGTATTTAATCACCACTTGGTTTCTTTTTTTTTTTTTTGCAAAAAAAACAAAAAAAATCCACAAAATTGTGAAAAAAACCCACATTTTTCTTTTTTTTCTATTTTGCAAATAAATAATCTTTCTTCTTATAGGCCAGCATGTTTTCTGCTACATTTCTTTGGTAAATATAACCCGAATCAGTGTATATTCTTTAGTCTGTAGGAAAGTTATAGAGGCCAAAAACTTTGGGATAAATACAGTATCTAAAGATTGATCAATCCTGATGTATTGACAGCCTATAACATTTCTTGAAGCCCGAAAATGCCAGGACAGTACAAATATCCCCAAATTACCCCTTTTTGGAATGTAGACAGTCCAAGGTATTTAGTAAGAGGGAATGCCGAGTTTTTCGAAGTTGTAATTTTTTTTTGTCACATTGTTTTGGAATTTTTTGGGGAATTTGAAGAATTTAAAAATAGACATGTGCACTGCCAAAAAATTAGTTTGTTTTTGTTTCATTCATTTTTTTTTCCGTTTTTCAGGTCATTCATTATGATCGCAATTCGTAAATTCATAAGTTCGTTAATTTGTAAATTCGAAAATCCGAAAAAAAGAAAGAAAATGCGAATTTTTGAAAGAATAACTAACTACCGGTAACTAATAATAACTAACTATTAAATTATAGGTTTTGGAATTTCCTTTCAAATTTGGCTGTTAGTGAAGTTAACAAATATGAATTTATCTTACTAATTATCCGAAATAATGAAAAAAATGAACTAACTAATAATAGCTTAACTATTACTAACTATTAAATTATAGCTATTGGAAATTCCTTTTAAATTTGGTTGTTAGTGAACATAACGAATACGAATGTATCCGAAGTTACGAATTATCTGAGATAACGAATGGAACGGAACAAATTACTAATAAAGAATAATAATATATAAAAGTTTTTATTATTATTATTGTTATTTATTATTATTAATTTGTTACGTTCCATTCGTTATCTCAGATAATTCGTATTCGTTATGTTCACTAACAGCCAAATTTAAAAGGAATTTCCAATACCTATAATTTAATAGTTAGTAATAGTTAAGTTATTATTAGTTAGTTATTTTTTCAGATTTTCAAATTTTCGGGTTTTCAGATTTTCAAATTTAGAACTTCCGAATTTACGAATATTCGAATTTACGAATATTCTGAAAATATCGTTAAGCGGGTTTTCGCTAATTCGGATATTTCCGAATTAACGAATTTGTCAAAAATTCGTTAAAAAACAAATTCGGAAAGAAACAAATTGCCTAATTAAAATTTTTATTTTTCACATTTTTTTACATACTGTCACCAGTGCAGTACAGTGTCATCATACAACCGGTGTGGCGGTGATCAGGGATAGCAACTGGTGACAGTATGTATTTAAAAAAATATATATATATTTTTTTTTTATTACATTTTTTTTTTTTTACATACAGTGACCAGAGCAATGGAGTGTTAAGTTTTTTGATCACTTTTATTCCTGTTATAAAGAATGTAAACATTCTTTGTCATAGAAATAAGCAGGAAATGGCCTCTTTAATGTGAGATATGGGGTCAAGAAGACCTCAGATATCACATTTACACTTAATAGCAATAAGAAAAAGAAATAAAAATTATGTAATTGTAAAAAAATGTAATGTAAAAAAAAATGAAAAAATGGGCCCTTTAACCACTTGACGACCGCCTCACGCCGATGTACGTCGGCAAAGTGGCACGGACAGGCAAAATCACGTACAGGGTACGTGATTTGCCTTTCGCGGGTGGGGGGTCCGATCGGACCCCCCCCCCGGTGCCCGAGGCGGTCGTCTTTTGTCCAGCGGCGATCGGTGATGAGGGGGAGACCATCCGTTCGTGGCCCCCCCCTCGCGATCGCCGCCGGCCAATGAGAACACTCCTTTGCTGCTGTATGCTAAACAGCAGCAAAGGAAGTGATGTCATCTCCCCTCGGGTCGGTATTTTCCGTTCCGGCCCGAGGAGAGACGACATGTGAGTGAGTGCACAACACTACACACACACAGTAGAACATGCCAGGCACACAAAACACCCCGATCCCCCCCCCGATCACCCCCCGATCCCCCCCCAATCACCCCCCCCCCCCCCCGTCACAAACTGACACCAGCAGTTTTTTTTTTTTTTTTCTGATTACTGCATAGTGTCAGTTTGTGACAGTTACTGTGTTGGGACAGTGAGTATTACCCCCCTTTAGGTCTAGGGTACCCCCCTAACCCCCCCTAATAAAGTTTTAACCCCTTGATCACCCCCTGTCACCAGTGTCGCTAAGCGATCATTTTTCTGATCGCTGTATTAGTGTCGCTGGTGACGCTAGTTAGTGAGGTAAATATTTAGGTTCGCCGTCAGCGTTTTATAGCGTCAGGGACCCCCATATACTACCTAATAAATGTTTAAACCCCTTGATTGCCCCCTAGTTAACCCTTTCACCACTGATCACCGTATAACCGTTACGGTTGACGCTGGTTAGTTCGTTTATTTTTTATAGTGTCAGGGCACCCGCCGTTTATTACCGAATAAAGGTTTAGCCCCCTAATCGCCCGGCGGTGATATGCGTCGCCCCAGGCAGCGTCAGATTAGCGCCAGTACCGCTAACACCCACGCACGCAGCATGCGCCTCCCTTAGTGGTATAGTATCTGATCGGATCAATATCTGATCCGATCAGATCTATACTAGCGTCCCCAGCACTTTAGGGTTCCCAAAAACGCAGTGTTAGCGGGATCAGCCCAGATACCTGCTAGCACCTGCGTTTTGTGCTTCCGCCCAGCCCACCCAAGTGCAGTATCGATCGATCACTGTCACTTACAAGGCACTAAACGCATAACTGCAGCGTTCGCAGAGTCAGGCCTGATCCCTGCGATCGCTAACAGTTTTTTTGGTAGCATTTTGGTGAACTGGCAAGCGCCAGCCCCAGGCAGCGTCAGGTTAGCGCCAGTACCGCTAACACCCACGCACGCACCATACACCTCCCTTAGTGGTATAGTATCTGAACGGATCAATATCTGATCCGATCAGATCTATACTAGCGTCCCCAGCAGTTTAGGGTTCCCAAAAACGCAGTGTTAGCGGAATCAGCCCAGATACCTGCTAGCACCTGCGTTTTGCCCCTCCGCCCGGCCCAGCCCAGTCCACCCAAGTGCAGTATCGATCGATCACTGTCACTTACAAAACACTAAACGCATAACTGCAGCGTTCGCAGAGTCAGGCCTGATCCCTGCGATCGCTAACAGTTTTTTTTGTAGCGTTTTGGTGAACTGGCAAGCACCAGCCCCAGGCAGCGTCAGATTAGCGCCAGTACCGCTAACACCCACGCACGCACTGTACACCTCCCTTAGTGGTATAGTATCTGATCGCATCAATATCTGATCCGATCAGATCTATACTAGCGTCACCAGCAGTTTAGGGTTCCCAAAAACGCAGTGTTAGCGGGATCAGCCCAGATACCTGCTAGCACCTGCGTTTTGCCCCTCCGCCCGGCCCGGCCCAGCCCACCCAAGTGCAGTATCGATCGATCACTGTCACTTACAAAACACTAAACGCATAATTGCAGCGTTCGCAGAGTCAGGCCTGATCCCTGCGATCGCTAACAGTTTTTTGGTAGCGTTTTGGTGAACTGGCAAGCGCCAGCGGCCTAGTACACCCCGGTCGTAGTCAAACCAGCACTGCAGTAACACGTGGTGACGTGGCGAGTCCCATAAGTGCAGTTCAAGCTGGTGAGGTGGCAAGCACAAGTAGTGTCCCGCTGCCACCAAGAAGACAAACACAGGCCCGTCGTGCCCATAGTGCCCTTCCTGCTGCATTCGCCAATCCTAATTGGGAACCCACCGCTTCTGCAGCGCCCGTACTTCCCCCATTCACATCCCCAACCAAATGCAGTCGGCTGCATGAGAGGCATTTTCTTTATGTCCTCCCGAGTACCCCTACCCAACAAACCCCCAAAAAAGATGTTGTGTCTGCAGCAAGCGCGGATATAGGCGTGACACCCGCTATTATTGTCCCTCCTGTCCTGACAATCCTGGTCTTTGCATTGGTGAATGTTTTGAACGCTACCATTCACTAGTTGAGTATTAGCGTAGGGTACAGCATTGCACAGACTAGGCACACTTTCACAGGGTCTCCCAAGATGCCATCGCATTTTGAGAGACCCGAACCTGGAACCGGTTACCGTTATAAAAGTTAGTTACAAAAAAAGTGTAAAAAAAAAAAAAAATAAGAAATAAAAAAAAATAGTTGTTGTTTTATTGTTCTCTCTCTCTCTATTCTCTCTCTCTATTGTTCTGCTCTTTTTTACTGTATTCTATTCTGCAATGTTTTATTGTTATTGTTATTGTTATTGTTATTATGTTTTATCATGTTTGTTTTTCAGGTGTGTAATTATTTACACTTTACTGTGCTTTATTGTTAACCATTGTTAACCATTTTTTTGTCTTCAGGTACGCCATTCACGACTTTGAGTGGTTATACCAGAATGATGCCTGCAGGTTTAGGTATCATCTTGGTATCATTCTTTTCAGCCAGCGGTCGGCTTTCATGTAAAAGCAATCCTAGCGGCTAATTAGCCTCTAGACTGCTTTTACAAGCCGTGGGAGGGAATGCCCCCCCCCCCACCGTCTTCCGTGTTTTTCTCTGGCTCTCCTGTCTCAACAGGGAACCTGAGAACGCAGCCGGTGATTCAGCCAGCTGACCATAGAGCTGATCAGAGACCAGAGTGGCTCCAAACATCTCTATGGCCTAAGAAACCGGAAGCTACGAGTATTTCATGACTTAGATTTTGCCGGATGTAAATAGCGCCATTGGGAAATTGGGGAAGCATTTTATCACACCGATCTTGGTGTGGTCAGATGCTTTGAGGGCAGAGGAGAGATCTAGGGTCTAATAGACCACAATTTTTTCAAAAAAGAGTACCTCTCACTACCTATTGCTATCATAGGGGATATTTACATTCCCCGAGATAACAATAAAAATGATTAAAAAAAAAAATATGAAAGGAACAGTTTAAAAGTAAGATTAAAAAAGCAAAAAAATAATAAAGAAAAAAAAAAAAAAAACAAAAAAACACCCCTGTCGCCCCCTGCTCTCGCGCTAAGGCGAACGCAAGCGGCGGTCTGTCGTCAAACGTAAACAGCAATTGCACCATGCATGTGAGGTATCACCGCGAAGGCCAGATCGAGTGCAGTAATTTTTCCAGTAGACCTCCTCTGTAAATCTAAAGTGGTAACCTGTAAAGGCTTTTGAAGGCTTTTAAACATGTATTTATTTTGTTGCCACTGCACGTTTGTGCGCAATTTTAAAGCATGTCATGTTTGGTATCCATGTACTCGGCCTAAGATCATCTTTTTTATTTCATCAAACATTTGGGCAATATAGCGTGTTTTAGTGCATTAAAATTAAAAAAAGTGTGTTTTTTCCCCAAAAAATGCGTTTGAAAAATCGCTGCGCAATTACTGTGTGAAAAAAAAAAATGAAACACCCACCATTTTAATCTGTAGGGCATTTGCTTTAAAAAAATATATAATGTTTGGGGGTTTAAAGTAATTTTTTTGCAAAAAAAAAAAACTTTTTCATGTAAACAATAAGTGTCAGAAAGGGCTTTGTCTTCAAGTGGTTAGAAGAGTGGGTGATGTGTGACATAAGCTTCTAAATGTTGTGCATAAAATGCCAGGACAGTTCAAAACCCCCCCAAATGACCCCATTTTGGAAAGTAGACACCCCAAGCTATTTGCTGAGAGGCATGTCGAGTCCATGGAATATTTTATATTGCGACACAAGTTGCGGGAAAGAGACAAATTTTTTTTTTTTTTTTTTTTTTTTGCACAAAGTTGTCACTAAATGATATATTGCTCAAACATGCCATGGAAATATGTGAAATTACACCCCAAAATACATTCTGCTGCTTCTCCTGAGTACGGGGATACCACATGTGTGAGACTTTTTGGGAGCCTAGCCGCGTACGGGACCCCGAAAACCAAGCACCGCCTTCAGGCTTTCTAAGGGCGTGAATTTTTGATTTCACTCTTCACTGCCTATCACAGTTTCGGAGGCCATGGAATGCCCAGGTGGCACAAAACCCCCCCAAATGACCCCATTTTGGAAAGTAGACACCCCAAGCTATTTGCTGAGAGGTATAGTGAGTATTTTGCAGACCTCACTTTTTGTCACAAAGTTTTGAAAATTGAAAAAAGAAAAAAAAAAATGTTTTTTCTTGTCTTTCTTCATTTTCAAAAACAAATGAGAGCTGCAAAATACTCACCATGCCTCTCAGCAAATAGCTTGGGGTGTCTACTTTCCAAAATGGGGTCATTTGGGGGGGTTTTGTGCCACCTGGGCATTCCATGGCCTCCGAAACTGTGATAGGCAGTAAAGAGTGAAATCAAAAATTTTCACCCTTAGAAATCCTGAAGGCAGTGATTGGTTTTCGGGGTCCAGTACGCGGCTAGGCTCCCAAAAAGTCCCACACATGTGGTATCCCCGTACTCAGGAGAAGCAGCTAAATGTATTTTGGGGTGCAATTCCACATATGCCCATGGCCTGTGTGAGCAATATATCATTTAGTGACAACTTTATGAAAAAAAAAAAAGTGTCACTTTCCCGCAACTTGTGTCAAAATATAAAATATTCCATGGACTCAATATGCCTCTCAGCAAATAGCTTGGGGTGTCTACTTTCCAAAATGGGGTCATTTTGGGGGGTTTTGTGCCACCTGGGCATTCCATGGCCTCCGAAACTGTGATAGGCAGTGAAGAGTGAAAGCAAAAATTTACACCCTTAGAAATCCTGAAGGCAGTGATTGGTTTTCGGGGCCCCGTACGCGGCTAGGCTCCCAAAAAGTCCCACACATGTGGTATCCCCATACTCAGGAGAAGCAGCTAAATGTATTTTGGGGTGCAATTCCACATAGGCCCATGGCCTGTGTGAGCAATATATCATTTAGTGACGACTTTTTGTAAATATTTTTTTTTTTTTTTTTTTTTGTCATTTTTCAATCACTTGGGACAAAAAAAATAAATATTCAATGGGTTCAACATGCCTCTCAGCAATTTCCTTGGGGTGTCTACTTTCCAAAATGGGGTCATTTGGGGGGGTTTTGTACTGCCCTGCCATTTTAGCACCTCAAGAAATGACATAGGCAGTCATAAACTAAAAGCTGTGTAAATTCCAGAAAATGTACCCTAGTTTGTAGACGCTATAACTTTTGCGCAAACCAATAAATATACGCTTATTGACATTTTTTTTACCAAAGACATGTGGCCGAATACATTTTGGCCTAAATGTATGACTAAAATTTAGTTTATTGGATTTTTTTTATAACAAAAAGTAGAAAATATCATTTTTTTTCAAAATTTTCGGTCTTTTTCCGTTTATAGCGCAAAAAATAAAAACCGCAGAGGTGATCAAATACCATCAAAAGAAAGCTCTATTTGTGGGAAGAAAAGGACGCAAATTTCGTTTGGGTACAGCATTGCATGACCGCGCAATTAGCAGTTAAAGCGACGCAGTGCCAAATTGGAAAAAGACCTCTGGTCCTTAGGCAGCATAATGGTCCGGGGCTCAAGTGGTTAAGACCGGAGGACGGAAGTGACGCTTGACGTCGCTCCAATCCTCTAAGGGCATAGAGTCGAGTGGGGGCCATCTTGCCCTCACTAGACTTCCTGCCCATCCATCCATCGGATCCGATCGTTTCCACCGCTGCTGATCTCTCCGGCCCTCCATCCCGCCGCTTCCCGGAAATGACCAGGAAGCGGCAGGATGGGGGGGCGCAATTGGTTCGCCCCTGGTCAAAATATTTAATTGCTATCAAGTATTTTCCTAAAATAACGCATTGCTATTTAGACAATACATTTTGTTAACCATCTTTGTTGTTTCAATTATTTTAAGGTTAATTAAATGAATTATAATAAAAAAATAAACAAATAAATAAATACATGTCTTAAAATGAGTAATACATTCATTAAATTGCACAGCTTACATTTCCTGTCAATGTGATGGGAGAGCGTAACAAATGTATGTCTGAGGCTAATCAAAATGTTTCACATCGCATAACAATGATAGAAATTTAGAGAATGCTTAAAAAACATGTCCCCTTGGGCATTTAAAAAAACAACTAGTTGGCATTCAGAAAATCTGGGTGTCATATTCAAGAAAAAAATCTTATGTTATTTGTCCATCCCAACGGGGCTAACAAAGTGAAAAGAATCTCCATACTCCATGTCAACCAAAAGCTGAATGTAAGAAAATGAAGTGATCCCCTTGGGCATCCTGTTGTTAAAATTTGATGACTGAGGGGAAAATCTGGGATTTTGAATTTAAAAAGTTGGCGAAAGTTCAAGTTAAAAACGTGCCTGGCAAAAGTTATATTAGAAGAAATGCGTAAAGCTATTTTTGGAGTATTTATGAATCACGGCTTTAAAGTAAAACTACATTGCATCTGAGCACCGCAAACCAACAACTCACCACTTGCCGGCTGCCGAACTGGGAATATAAGTCCTTACTTTGACGTTTGAAATACTGGAGTTATGGCTGCAGCTAGAGGCCACAACCCCGGTATTACCTTTTCCCTTACGCGATTCTTTTTTAGATAAAATTGATGCCTCCCTCCGCTTCAGGCGGTTCCCGAGCTTATGTTGCCGATCTCTGAGCCCGGGAACCATCCAGCGCTGGCAGAGTCTTCCCATAGAGATAAGTGATGGCAAAATGGCCACCGCTCATCTCTTTGTCCTTGGAGGACCGGAGCGACTATGTGACGCCACTTCCGGTTCTCGGGCCACGTTTTATAATATATAAACCGCTGTTCCAGCAATATGTTATTGTGCCTCTGTATTTTTATCTTTCCCTTGATAATGTCCTCCGGCCCCGCCCCTTGACAGACTAAATAATGTTACTACCCAGCACCCATCCCCTATGCTTGACAAAGGAGTTCCGCTATTCCCTCTTTCTATAGCGAGCCGACTCGGAAACGCGTCGCACAATAGTGACGTCACTGCCCGGCGCCCACTCTGTGCTTGCTCTCCAAGCCTCATTCTGGCTCCGACTGCATGGCCGTGTTACTTCCTATCACGGATGCCGTACTAGGCTATGTTGATCCCACAGCACAGCTGATGACTGGCTCTGGCCCTGGCGTCCTCCCTCACCCCATCCCTGGAACCCACACCATCTTCTGACGGCCTCCCGTGTGACTCCATCTCCTGCTGGTGTGTCATTTGGACTACATAGAGAGCCTGCTACCACTCATCCCTGATGGACATAATGTGATGTCAGCACATGGACCTGCTGCTACTTGTAGTCCTCCTCTCTCTCCTCCACCCGGAGATGTACCTGAACTCTACTTTTCAGTTTTACATGTGAGTGAATATTGCTTGTTATTATTAGAGTGTCATTGATACATACTCAGTGGTGCCCCTTCTCCTTGTTCTTTTCTCTCAGCACATTGGACCCGGCTTCCGGTCCTTCTGGTGGCAGCCCTGATAGACTCATTGTATATATGTATATATATCTGTCTATATACATATATTTTGCCTTTGGACTATGAGGAACAGTTGTTTGAGGTACTTATGTATTGCGCCTTTTTTACTTGTTTAAATAGGAAGTGAACAGGCAGCAGCTTCAGCTGCCCACAGTTATAATGGATGCAGCCAGACTCAGTGGAGGGAGATTCCTGCAGCATATTTGGCAAGTACAGAATCACAGAATATATAAAATAATATGCAAAGTGGTTGGAGGGAAGCTTCAGAATGGCAAAGATGTTTTTATTACTTTAATTATAATTATAATAATTATATATTATAATTATTTATTAATATGTGAGCAGACTGCCTCTTTAAGCTTAATTAAATGAATTATTAATTAAAAGAAATAATAAAAAAATAAATACATAAATAGGTGAATTAAAATAAGTAATGAATTCATTAAATTGCACAGCTTAAATTACCTGTCTATGGGAATGGAAGAGCTTAAAACGTACAGTATCTCACAAAAGTAAGTACACCACATTTTTGTAAATATTTTATTATTTTATCTTTTCATGTGACAACACTGAAGAAATGACACTTTGCTACAATGTAAAGTAGTGAGTGTACAGCTTGTATAACAGTGTAAATTTGCTGTCCCCTCAAAATAACTCAACACACAGCCATTAATGTCTAAACCGCTGGAAACAAAAGTCAGTACACCCCTAAGTGAAAATGTCCAAAGTGGGCCCAAAGTGTCAATATTTTTTATGGCCACCATTATTTTCCAGCACTGCCTTAACCCTCTTGGCCATGGAGTTCACCAGAGCTTCACAGGTTGCCACTGGAGTCCTCTTCCCCTCCTCCATGACGACATCACGGAGCTGGTGGATGTTAGAGACCTTGTGCTCCTCCACCTTCCGTTTGAGGATGTCCCACAGATGATCAATAGGGTTTAGGTCTGGAGACATGCTTGGCCAGTCCATCACCTTTAAGCTCAGCTTCTTTAGCAAGGCAGTGGTGGACTTGGAGGTGTGTTTTGGGTCGTTATCATGTTGGAATACTGCCCTGCGGCCCAGTCTCTGAAGGGAGGGGATCATGCTCTGCTTCAGTATGTCACAGTACATGTTGGCATTCATGGTTCCCTCAATGATCTGTAGCTCCCCAATGCCGGAAGCACTCATGCAGCCCCAGACCATGACACTCCCACCACCATGCTTGACTGTAGACAAGACACACTTGTCTTTGTACTCCTCACCTGGTTGCCCCCACACACGCTTGTCACCATCTGAACTAAATACGTTTATCTTGGTCTCATCAGACCACAGGACATGGTTCCAGTAATCCATGTCCTTCGTCTGCTTGTCTTCAGCAAACTGTTTGCGGGCTTTCTTGTGCATCATCTTTAGAAGAGGCTTCCTTCTGGGATGACAGCCATGCAGACCAATTTGATGCAGTGTGCGGCGTATGGTCTGAGCACTGACAGGCTGACCCCCCACCCCTTCAACCTCTGCAGCAATGCTGGCAGCACTCATACGTCTATTTCCCAAAGACAACCTCTGGATGTGACGCTGAGCACGTGACCTCAACTTCTTTGGTGGACCATGGCAAGGCTTGTTCTGAGTGGAACCTGTCCTGTTATACCGCTTTATGGTCTTGGCCACCGTGCTGCAGCTCAGTTTCAGGGTCTTGGCAATCTTCTTATAGCCTAGGCCATCTTTATGTAGAGCAACAATTCCTTTTTTCAGATCCTCAGAGAGTTCTTTGCCATGAGGTGCCATGTTGAACTTCCAGTGACCAGTATGAGAGAGTGAGAGCGATAACACCGAATTTAACACACCTGCTCCCCATTCACACCTGAGACCTTGTAACACTAACGAGTCACATGACATCGGGGAGGGAAAATGGCTAATTGGGCCCAATTTGGACATTTTGCACTTAGGGGTGTACTCACTTTTGTTGCCAGCGGTTTAGACATTAATGGCTGTGTGTTGAGTTATTTTGAGGGGACAGCAAATTTACACTGTTATACAAGCTGTACACTCACTACTTTACATTGTAGTAAAGTGTCATTTCTTCAGTGTTGTCACATGAAAAGATAGAAGAAAATATTTACAAAAACGTGAGGGGTGTACTCACTTTTGTGAGATACTGTATGTCTGAGGCTAATCAAAGTGTTTCACATCACATAACAATGATAAAAATTCAGAGAATGAGTGGACAGCATGTCCCCTTGGGCATTTAAGAAACAACTAGTTGGCATTCAGAAAATCTGGGTGTCATTTGCTCATCAGAATGGGGCTAACAAAGTGAAAAAAATCTCCATACTCCATGCCAACCAGAAGCTGAATATAAGAAAATGAAATGATCCCCTTGGGCATCCTGTTGTTAAAAATTTGATGACTGAGGGGAAAGTCTGGGATCTTGAATTTAGAAGGTTGGCAAAAATTAAAGTTAAAAAAACATGCCTGACAAAAGTTATATTAGGAGAAATGCGTAATGCTATTTTGTTTTGAGTGTTTATGAATCACTACTTTAACCGCTTGCCAACCATATAACTTACATATATGGTGACAGGTGCAGGATCGTGTTCCTAGTACGTGATCCTGCACTTCCAGAGCCAGAACGGCAGTCTTCCTATGTAAACAAGGCAGATCGGCGTTCTGTCAGTAGGGGAGGCATGGATCCCGTATTCCTGCAAAGCAGGGGCCACCAATCCATGCCTTCCCCTAGTCAAAGCACCTCCCACACAGTACACAAACACTGGCTAGGCACACAGTTAACCCTTTGATCGCCCCGTGATGTTAACCCCTTCCCAGCCAGTGTCAGTTCAGTGACAGTGCATTTTTTTTAGCACTGATCACTGCATAGCTCCCAATAGGGATGGGCTTTATGTTCTGGTCGACCATGATTTTGACTCGAACATTGGCTGTTCGCCCGTTCGCCGAATAGCAAACAATTTTGGGTGTTCACGGCAAATTTGAAAGCCACGGAACACCCTTTAAAAGTCTATGGGAGAAATCAAAAGTGCTAATTTTAAAGGTTAATATGCATGGTATTGTCATAAAAAGTGTTTGGGGACCCGGGTCCTGCCCCAGGCGACATGTATCAATGCAAAAAAAGTTTTAAAAAAGGCAGTTTTTTCGGGAGCAGTGATATTAATAATCTTAAAGTGAAACAATTAAAGTTTAATATTCCTTTAAATTTCGTAGCTGGGGGGTGTCTATAGTATGCCTGTAAATGGGCGCATGTTTCCCGTGTTTAGAACAGTCTGAGAGCAAAATGACGTTTCTAAAGGAAAAAAAGTCATTAAAAACTACTCGCGGCTATACCGAATTGTTGGTCCCGGCATAAAAGTCATTGAAAAAACGGCAAGGGATTCCCCGACAGGGGAACCCCGAACCAAAATTAAAAAAAAAAAATGTGTGGGGGTCCCCAAATTCTATACTAGGCCCTTCAGGTCTGGTATGGATATTAAGGGGAACCCCGCGCTAAAATTTTTTAAAAAAATGGCGTGGGAGTCCCCCTCAAAATTCATACCAGACCCTCAGGTCTGGTAGGGATTTTAGGGGAAACCCCGCGCCAAAATTAAAAAAAAAATGGCGCGGGGGTCCCCCCAAAAATCCATACCAGACCCTTATCTGAGCATGCAACCTGGCAGGCCGCAGAAAAAGAGGGGGGGATGAGAGAGCGCACCCCCTCCTGAACCGTACCAGGCCACATGCCCTCAACATTGGGACGGTGCTTTGGGGTAGCCCCCCCTACCTAAATTGTTATAATGCGCTTGCCCGGTGGTTGTGGGGGTCTGTGGGCGGGGGGCTTATTGGAATCTGGAAGCCCTCTTTAACAAGGGGACCCCCAGATCCCGGCCCCCCTGTGTGAATTGGTAATGAGGTACAAATGTATCCCTACCATTTCACAAAAAAAGTGTCAAAAATAGTCGGTTTTTGACAATTCCTTTATTAATGTCTTCTTCTTTCCCCGCTTCTTCTTCCATCTTCTTCTGGTCTCCCTTCGGTGTTCTTCTTCTTCCTCCATCTTGTTCTTCCCCTGCTTTTTCCTATATCTTCCTCTGCTTCTTCCTCCGGCATCTTCCTCTGTCTTCCTCTGCTTCTTCCTCTGGCATCTTCCTCTGGCTTCTTAATATTCATACCAGACTCAAAGGGCCTGGAAATGGACTGTGGGGGAATCCCATGCCGTTTTTTTCAATTACTTTTATGTGTATTGCCGGGACCGTCAATTCATATAGCCGCCAGTACTTTTAATTTAATAGCTAGTACTATTAATGAATTGTCGAGTCTCTGTTAAAAAAGACAATAGCCGTTTTTGACAATTCCTTTATTAATGTCTTCTTCTTTCCCCGCTTCTTCTTACATCTTCTTCTGGTCTTCCTTCGGTTTTCTTCTTCTTCCTCCAACTTGTTCTTACCCCGCTTTTTCCTCTATCTTTCTCTGCTTCTTCCTCCGGTCTTCTCCACCGGCATCTTCCTCCGGTCTTCTCATCCAGCATCTTCCTCTGGCTTCTTACCCACTTCGACCTCCGGACGATCCGCCTCAATGGGAGGCTCCCACTGTGTGACGCTTCTGTTCTTGTGACAGCTCTTATATAACTGAGGGCGGGGCCACCCGTGACCCCGCCCACTCTTACGCACGGGGACATCCCTATGGGTTTCCCCGTGTGGTATCAAAAGGGGCGGGGTCACCCGTTTACGTTCCCAACAACCCCGCCCCCCTCTGACACCACACGGGGAAAGCCATAGGGAAAGTCATAGGGAAGTCCCCGTGCGTCAGAGTCAGATATTATATATTTTGTCATCGGCTCATACGCTCTGAAGGAATGGCCCCTATGTGCCGTGTCTTCAGAGCCCTGTGCTGTGACCGGCGGCTCCCGCGCGCATGCGTCTTTGCGGCTTCGGCCACTCACAGCACCGCAAACCCATAAGAAACACCAGTGAAGATGTCAGCCGTGTGTGGGTGCCGCTGCAGGGCTTCGTTTTAAGGTAAGTATTTTATAATGAGCTGCGATGAGTAACCTCTTTAACCACTTCAGCCCTGGAGGGTTTTACCCCCCCCCTTATGACCAGGCCATTTTTTTGCGATACGGCACTGCGTTATTTTAACTGAGAATTGCGCGGTCGCGTGATGTGCACAAATAAAATTGATGTCCTTTTTTTCCCCCCACAAATAGAGCTTTCTTTTGGTGGTATTTGATCACTTCTGCGTTTTTATTTTTTTGGGGGTTTTTTTGGGCTATAAACAAAAAAAAAAAAAATCTATATTTTTTACTTACTTTCTGCTATAAAACACATGCAATAAAAAAATTTAAAACATCAAATTTCTTCATCAATTCAGGCCAATATGTATTCTGCTACATATTTTTGGTAAAAAATCAGTTACAACAAACAGTCGTTTTCCTTTTGGGATAAAGGTTTTGGATGAATAAATAAAAGCGGATCATTTTAATCACCCCTGCCAGCGTTAATTGGTTTGTCTCATTCATGTAAACTGATACATTCCGCTTGAGCTTCTGAAAAACAACAGACTTACTGGCTGGATCACCAGATGGAAATAGAAGAAAGGAAGCCTAAAAAAGAAAGCTAATGCAGCCATTACATCTAAGAGTTAGTAAGCTGCAATATAATAAATGTTTGCTTTTGAGTTTAACCACTTGCCGACCGCGCTATAGTCAAATGGTGGCTACAGCATGGTCGGCTGGTTCTGGGAGGGCGTCTGCTGACATCTCCTCAGAACTCGGGAAGAAATCCTTCAGACACGGCTGACCAAAGATAGAGGAAAAGGACCAATCACAGCTGATCACAGTGTATACAGACTTGTCAGTTATCCACAGTCTTCTCCTTACGAGCTGAGACACCATGATGAGAAGAGAGCCAGTAGCCGGCAATTCTCACAGGGGGCATCTACACCAATAATCAGGGCACTGATTATCAGTTTAGCCCCTTAAGTGCCAATCAGTGCCCATCAGTGCCTCATCATCATCAATGCCGCCTATCAGTTCCACCTATCAGTGTTGCCTATTAGTGCCCATCAGTGCTGTCTATCAGTGCTACCTTTCACTGGTGCATCATCATCAGTGCCGCTTATCAATTCCACCTATCAGTGCTGCCTATCAGTGCCCATCAGTGCCACATATCCGTGCGGCCTCATCAGTCCCGATCAGTGCTGCCTCATCAGTGCCTATCAGCGCTGCCAATCATTGCCCATCAGTGCAGCTTATGAGTGCCCATCAATGCCACCTATCAGTGCAGCCTTACAGTGGCTCATCATCATCAGTACCACCTATCAATTGCACCCAACAGTGCTGCCTATCAGTGCCCGTTAGTACTGCCTATTAGTGCCCATCAGTGCAACCTATCAGTGCAGCCTCATCAGTGCCCATCAGTGCAGCCTCATCAGTGCCCATCAGCACTGTCAATCATTGCCCATCAGTGCTGCCTATCAGTGCCCACCAGCGCAGCTTATCAGTGCCCATCAGCACTGTCAATCATTGCCCATCAATGCCACCTATCAGTGCCACCTTTCAGTGCCTCATCATCAGTTAGGCCTATTAGTTCCACCTATCAGTGCTACTTATAAGGGCCCATTATTGCTACCTATTATTGCCCATCAGTGCTGCCTATCAGTGCCCATCAGTGCTGCCTATCAGTGCCCATCAGTGCAGCATATCAGTGCCCATCAGTGCACTCCATCAGTGCCCATTAGTGCTGCATATCAGTGCCTCCTCTTCAGTGCCCATCAGTGCCGTATATCAGTTTAGCCTAATCAGTGCCCACCAGTGCAGCTTATCAGTGGCCATCAGTCAACTCTATCAGTGCCCATTAGTGCAGTATATCAGTGCCCATCTGTGTCACATATCAGCGCAGCCTCATCAGCGCCCATCAATGAAGGAGAAAAATTACCTGTGTGCAAAATATTATAACGTAAACTAAGAAAAACTTTTTTTTAATTCAAAATTTTTAGGCTGTTTTCATTTGTTTAGCAAAAAATAAAAAGCCCATTGGTAATTAAATACCATTAAGAGAAAGCTCCATTTGTGTAAAAAGAATGATACAAATTTTATTTGGGTACAATGTTGCATGACCGTGCAATTTTCATTCAAAAGTGCGACAGCGCTGAAAATTGGCCTGGGCAGCAAGGGGATGAAAGAGCCCGGTAAGCAAGTGGTTAATACGGCTTTAAAAGGACTTTTTGTATTCTTAATGAAAAGGAAAATTTAAGAAAGGCAAAAGAGGCCCGCCAGGATTCCCGTCTAAATAGCATGCGATGTTAATTTAATGTTTAGAAATTAAACACAATGGCTGTGACCTTAAGGTCCTGTACACCGAGGGGTCCCCAGTGCCTCCCGGTTAATACAAATTGTTATAATGCACTTCCTAATCTCCCCCCCCCCCATCCCGATCCTTGCCATTAATTGTTCTGTGGGTCCCTCCGCTCGGTGGGATAATATGGAAGTGATTCTGGAGTCAGATGTTGCGCTATTTATTCTCAAGGCTTTAAAAAGCTTTTAATTACTCCCTAAAGTTTTTTTCCCTCACCAACTATTTCTATTTATGGCCGGTGATTTGTAAATGAAAGAGACCTCCATTATTTAAATGTTGGCTAAACTTTTAAACAATGCGTCTTCAGGTGTCTTCAGGCGTCTCGAAAAACTGGCCGGTTTTTAAAAAAAGAAATTGATGGAGCTTTATCGGGAGGGCTGTGTCCGTGGAGCTCCGAAGAGCGTAAATCTGGGAGATCAGCGTCCATTTATAACTTGCATGCTCTGAAAATGATAATTGTTCTGCAATAAAAAAATAAGAGTCCTGTGTTAGGAGCAGCTCTTTCTTCTGCAGAACAGTTTTACGACGGCGACGATGGGATGGAGAAAGCTCTAAAGGGGAATTTATGGCTGAACTACAAGTTGTTCTTCCACAAGAAAGTTTTTGCTACTTTCCAAATAAAATTTTTCGGTTAATGTCTGTAAAACTTACGGAGCTTAAAGGAAACTTTTTATTTCCGGTAAAGCTTGACCAAGATAAAGCTACAGAGATGAAGGGCTTTTGGGGAACCTAGATCGTGTCAACTTATTTGGGGGTGTTTAGGTCTCGTGGTAGATGCATTTGCAAAGTGAGTCCACGTAAGACAGAAACTATAGTTTAGGGCTCGGCAGCCCACTTTTATTAAATTAAAAACATAGTAGAAGTCCAACACAATTGGATTTGCATACAACCAATGTTCGCCCATGGGACTTCGAATGATGCATAATCCAAAAGTCATAAAATATCAATTTATTGTACAAGGATATTACACATAAATGTGTAAAGTACACTTAAAAAATGTTTGGCATATCAAGATAAATGAGTTACACAACAATATATAATGTACATCAAGCTGCTATATTTTCATGCTTTAGGCAGGGACGGCCCGTCCTTTAAGGGCACACGGGCGCCGCCTTCTCTCTCCAGCCAACCCCCGCTATGTATTATGGATAGATTCATGCATTGCATGAATCTATCCATGGCCGCCGCCGCCACCCCCTATTCAGGCGTCCGGCCCCTTTTAGGTCGAATTACAGTGGCAGGGGTGTATTTTTGAAGCAGCTGATAGGCTCTAATAGGCTTCAAAAAAGGTGGACTTGGAGCGCAAAGCATTGCGCTCGGAGCCCACCCAGATGTGTTAGAAAGGCGAATGAATGTTCGCTCTCTCCCTCAATCAGGAAGGGCGGGTCTGTTACCCATCACCTGATTGGCTGAAAGGACACGTGCTGCTATTGGACGCCTATCAGGAGGAGGGGAGGAGACACATGGAGGACACAGCTCACCGCTGTCTGACTCGCTGCAAGGTCCCACAGCTCGTCGCCGTCACCTGCCGCCACCAAGATAGGGTAAGTGCCGGTTAGACAGCGATCGGGCGGGGGGGTCACAGTGGCAACTTTTGATGGGCACAGTGGCAACATTTGATGGGCACAGTGGCAGTGTTTGATGTGGCACAGTGGCTGCAATTGGTGGGCACAGTGGCAGCATTTGATGGGGCACAGTGGTTGCAATTGATGTGCACAGTGGCAGCATTTGATGAGGCACAGTGGCTGCAATTGATGAGCACGGTGGTGGCATTTGATGGCATAGTTGCAGTATTTGATGGGCACAGTGGTGACATTTTATGGGCACAGTGGCAGCATTTGATGGCACAGTGGCAGCATTTAATGGGCACAGTGGCGACATTTGATGGGCACAGTGGCTGCGTTTGATGGGCACATTGGCAGCGTTTGATGGGCACAGTGGCTGCATTTGATGGGACACAGTGGCTGCATTTGATGGGCACAATGGCTGAATTTGATGGGCACAGTGGCTGCATTTGATGGGACACAGTGGCTGCATTTGATGGGACACAGTGGCTGCATTTGATGGGACACAGTAGCTGCAATTTATGGGACACAGCGGATGCATTTGATGGGACACAGTGGCTGCATTTGATGGGCACAGTGGCTGCATTTGATGGGACACAGTGGCTGCATATGAAGGGCACAGTGGCTGTAATTGATGGGCACAGTGGCTGTAATTGATGGGCACAGTGGCTACATTTGATGGGGCACAGTGGCTGCATTTGATGGGGCACAGTGGCTGCATTTGATGGGGCACAGTGGCTGCATTTGATGGGGCACAGTGGCTGCATTTGATGGGCACAGTTAGGCTGCAATTGTTTTTTTCAGTATTTTTCAGACTTTTTCAGAATTTTTCAGTTTGAAAAATTTTGAGCACCAGCCGCCTCTGGCTGTAAGTCATGCTTTACATAACCATGATGATTGTGACATGGGAGAGGAATGCATCTTGTAACTCGACGCATTTCATCAATACTTTCACTTCTTCAGGAGTAGATGCCTTCAACAACAGAACTCTATAAAACCAGCTTGGAACTTGATAAAACATAGCGCCTTTAAATAGTTACCGCTTCTTAGTGTCTGACACGGGAGTAGTGGAAGGAGACCACAATACACAATGGGGAGACCAATAAGGTGGCACAAGAGAGTTCATGGTTGTAGTAAAAAAAAAAAATACCAAAGTACCAAAAACCAACCTAGTGTTTGATGGTTCTCCAACCAAAAATCTCTTTTCCTTTCAGATCATGATCTCTGGTTGGAGAATCCTCACTCATCCTTGCAAACACTAGGTTGGTTTCCCACGCTGGGGTTTTTCTCCAGCAAACACAGAAAAATTGCCACCTGGCTCTTAGGCTCACTTCACGTAATTCTAAAGGAATTATTTTTTTGGTTGGTTTTGCAATGGACTTGCACAGAGCAGCCCGAGTCTCTTTTTATTGGGTCCCCTACTGGCAGTCCTGGCTCCTCCTCCCTATCCAGTGCCCCCAATAACATGCCTCTTGCTATGGGGCCGCTCGAGCAGCTCGCACCCAAGCCATGCTCTGTGTGTCTATGTACACACAGAGCGTGGCTTGCCCCCCCCCACACACACACACACTCTGCTCAACGGCTCACTGGCTGTAATTGACAGTAGGAGGAGCCTAAGGCTCCTGCTGCTGTGTGAGCCAATAAGGAAAGAGAGACCCAGGAGGGCCGCTGCTCTCATGCACATCGCTGGATCGAGATAGAATAAGGTAAGTACAGTACCAGGACAGGTTCATCCAACACCCAGGGCAAGGATGCAGAATTGCGCCTCCCTCCTAATGAATGCCGTTAAATGGTTGTACCACCTTGTGCCCATACTTTGCCCCCTTTGCTCTGGCTGTCCATAGTTGGCATGGAGTGTGCACTGCCCATACATGGACAATTGCTTGCTTTCTTGTGACTATAAGATAGCGGCACATGCATGGTGTGGTTTTTTTTTTACAGCTGTGGGCGGATGGGGTGAAGAACGGGTAGGTTGGAGCACAGGGTGTCAGCAGTAGATGTCACAGAAGACATGAAGCTGCAGCCCACTGGTTGCTAGCCACTCATCTGAAGCTTGCGGGTGGTAAGGGGATGCCCTACCCTTCTGATGCACCCTGGTTGGCTGCCCCTCCTGCCCACCCCGTGCTCCAGCCCTGGGTAAGTATAAGGGGGAACTAGGGGGAGCTGTACCCAGAAGGTTTTTCACCCTATGCATTCTATGCATTAAGGTAAAATACCTTGACCATTGGAACCACTTTCAGCCTCAATTGCAGTACCTCGTTGCAAGGGCCTGCTCCGAATAAGGTTCTCCAGGCCCCCTCCCTGAGTTTTGCAAACTCTTTCAGGAACTTCCTGACTTCCTCCAATTTCCTGGACCTGTTAGCAACCTCAGCTTTCTTGGCCTCCCAGACCTTCCCTTGGTCTCCCAGGCCCATGTAGCTGTCCCAACTTTCCCAGTCCTTTGGCCCAGAAGTCCCCCACATAAGGGATGGAGTCTCTGACAGGAACAACAAAATCTTCTGACAGGGTCTGGGTTTTCAAATGGCAGCAACTGTCTTGAGCTACTCTGAGGTCTGACTTATAATGACCCTGCACGCCTGTGCGTTTGCAGGCTGCATGTGTCTAGCAAAATCCAGACACAGGATTGAAAGTTCCTTCCCACCCAAGAAACTTTGGAACCTTCAAACTCCATTCCCCAATCCGGGATTACAAAACCCAGAGAAAGCTCAGCTGTCCCTTTTTGCAATATAAACACTGGAGCCTCTCAAACCCTAACTTTGAGAATCCTTTGTCCTCCAATCATTTTCCTAGTGTCAGGGCCTTGCATTGTCACATGTGTAATAACTATCTACAAATGTTGGGTAGTTTGTACCAAAAGGTTTACGCTATTCCCAGTTACTTGAAATTAGCAAACTTTTTAAAATATCTTATGACATTCATTCACCCCAAAAATTAAAACAGAATTTCAGGTATAGATATTTTTTATACAAAATTACAATCTAAATCTAAAATCTAAATTTTCAAATGCCTTACCTGGCCCATCCCTTGGAGCTGGAAATCACTGAAGTAGACACAGTTACTACACAGCTACGTCAGTGATCTCCACTAGCTTCCACCTGCACCGTGCATGCCCTGCTCTGTTGCATCCAGAAAGCAAGAGGTCAACCACTCAGCATAGGCGCCATTCAGACAATGCTTTGCATTTTCTGAATGAACGCAAAGCATTGTCTGATTGAACGAGGGGGAAAGTGTGATGTCACCGCCCTGCCTCTTTATCTCATCTTAATCAATTTAGAAAATGCAAAGCATGGTGTCACCACCATCCTCCAGATGACTGGCCCTGCACCCATCCTAGACTGCTGCATCTCAGTCCTCTCAGGCATGCCTCTTAGTCCTCCCGACGGTGTGAACACTCACCAGCCCTCCTGGCTGCCTCTGTGGATCTCCTCCTTGCCCGGCAGTGTTCTCCCGCTGTCCTCTCTTGCTCCACCTGTGCCTCCTGGTCAGGACACCTCTGTGGGTTGCAAGAGGGCCCCATCCTCACCCGCGCCCGGGCTCAAGGTCCCCCCCCCCAAAGGCCCCGACAGCCCCGACAGGCCCCGACAGCCGGCACCCACCCTGGGGAGCTTCCTCAAAGGCCCCGACAGCCTAACACTCCATCGCCATCTTCCACTCAATCAACTCCTCCCCAGCTGGGCTGACCCTGGGTATTTAAGGAGGCCTGCCAATCCAGACTGGGGATTGGTGAGGGCTCCTCAGAATGCCCAGGTGGCTCCACCTCCCCTCTCCACCTCTCTTTCCAGAAAGCACCAGGATATTCCAGAAAGAAGTGGGAGGTCCTAGTGACACCACCTGTGATTCACCCAGCTCTACTCTAGGTCACTCCCAACCCAGATCACAAAGACACACCCAGGCTTGGCTGCCAGCCAAACCTGGAAATTTACCTACTCTCAAAAAAAAACAAAAAAAAAACAACATTACTCTTCTAGCACACTAGAGGGTGCTACACATATATGTCATTGGAATGGGCAAAGAAGACAGTTGGCTGTTACAGCATGTTAACAATTGCACTTCCCCTTTAAAGCAGAAACCTGAGAGTTTTTGTAGACTTTTTGTTGCAGAAAGTGGTTTCTGTATACTGTTCTCACACCTGCCAGAGCTGGATTTTAATTAACCTTTACATGGTAATTATACAATTGGCGAGACTCCAGAGAAAGAATCTCAAATTACTTTATTTTAATCATTTCGTACAGATGTTCAGAAGCTGAATAATCAATAGCCCCTCCGAAAGCTGCGGGCTGCGGCTCCGGCAAATAGTAAACAAAACAAAATATGTTTGGAAACGGACGGCCGAGCCCGGCGAGCTCAGATCTTTCCTGGGTGCGATGGAACGGCGGCCGTGCAAATCATTTTTTGTTCCTTTGTTCTTTTAACGCTTTCCCAGGTGAATCCGGCATTCTCTGTTCTCCTGGAAATGATTGTATCAATTTCCACATCAAAGCCGAATAACTCTTAAAGTGGACCCAGCGCTTGATATGTGCTTTCATGTTAGGTGCATGTACCATAAATATTATGCATTAAAGTGATATTAAAGATTCAGCTTTAAAAAAAAGAAACATATCATAATTACCTGCTCTGTGCAAGTCCCCCTACGGCACTCCTTCCCCCCACGACCCGTGCCCCCCACTAGCAAGCTGCTTGTCATGGGGGCACTGGTGTGCGTTCGTTCTCGAGCCCCGCTCTATGCATCCATAAGACACATAGAGCCATGGCTCACCCCACCTCCAGCTCTCTCCTCATTGGCTCGCAGGCTGTTATAAGAGATCCTGGGAAAATGTTGCACTTTGAATGGATGTAGAGGAAAGATGGTTGCAGACAAACAGGTACAACTTATGTAGGAGGATTTGTTTAATTGCTGTGTATTGCCTGAGGCCAGTCACTTCATTGGGTATATTTGAGGGTTTACAACTACTTTAATGCACAAGGTTGGTGCGCCCCCTTCTTTTGTTTTTATGCTTAACCACTTCAATACCGGGCACTTATACACCTTCCCGCCCAGACCAATTTTCAGCTTTCAGTGCTGTCGCAATTTGAATGACAATTGCACAGTCATGCTACGCTGTACCCAAACATTTTTTTTATCATTTTGTTCCCACAAATAGAGCTTTCTTTTGGTGGTATTTGATCACCTCTGTGGTTTTTATTTTTTGCACAACAAATAAAAAAAGACCGAAATTTTTTAAAAAAAATAGTTTTTTTTTGTTTCTGTTAACATTTTTTGTAAATAAGTACGTTTTCTTCTTCAATGACGGGCACTGATATGGCTGCACTGACGGGCACTGATACAGCGGCACTGATGGGCACAGATGAGGTGGCACCAATGAGGTGGCACTGATGAGGTGGCACTGATGGACACTGATGATGGGAACTGATAGGCGGCACTGATGGCCACTGATAGGTGGGACTGATGGGCACTGATAGGTGGCACTGGTATGCTGCACTAATGGGCACTCATAGGTGGCACCGATGGGCACTCATAGGCGGCACTGATGGGCACTCGTAGGTGGCATTGATTGGTACATATGGGTGGCACTGATGGGTACTTATTGGTGGCACTGATAGGTGCCACTGATGGGCACTGATAGGTGGGCACTGATGGGCACTGATGGGCACAGATGGGCACTGACAGGTGGCACCGATGGGCAATGACAGGTGGCACTGATGACACTGACTGGTGGCACTGATAAAATTTATTGGTGGCATTGCTGGGCATAACTAAAACATAATGGTGCCAATCAGTGCCCATTTGTGGGCACTGATTGGCACAGATTGGGCACATTGGGCACATGTGGATGGCCATGGGGTACATACCTTCCCTGGTGGTCCTAGTGGCGATCCCTGGTGGTCCAGTGTGGTGATCTGAGGGGGGGCTGCGCTGATAAACAATCAGCGCAGACCCCCCCTGTCAGGAGAGCCGCCGATCGTCTGACAGACGCGAGTGAGGAAAAGCCGGTCAACGGCTCTTCCTATTGACATCGTGATCAGCCGTGATTGGACAGGCTGACACACCGCTCCACCGATCGCCGCGATGCGCGCGCCCAGTCAGGATGACGGAACCACTTCCCGGACGTCAATCCGCTATAGGGCGAGCGGGAAGTGGTTAAAGATTAATCACTTACGGACCGCCCGCCGTCATTTTACGTCGCTACTTTGAAGAGGAGTATCGTTGTTATGGCAGCAGATAGCTACCATAACCCCGGTATCCTCTTCTTCAGCGGGCAATCCGCTTTCAGATAAAAGTGGTCTCTGCGGCGGATTCGCTGGGAGATGACTTTTATCGGCGGCAGGAGGGCCCCCCCGACGCCCTGCGCCACTTACCGGACCTGTCGGTAGCGGCCGAGGCACTCGCATCCTTTGCTGGCTTGGTATGGAGAGGAGTGAGGGGAAGATGGCCCCCACCCGTCTCCATACCATTGTAGGGCGGAAACTTCACTTCCGCCCATAGCTCTTAACGGGCCATTTTTTTTTTTTTTTAAATCACAATTTTTTTCTTTATTGCATTTTTGTGTAAATATGAGATGTGAGGTCTTTTTGAACTCAGATCTCATATTTAAGAGGTCCTGTCATGCTTTTTTTTCCATTACATTCCTTGTAATAGGAATAAAAGTGACCCATTTTTTTTTAAAGAACAGTGTAAAAATAAAAAAAATAAAAGGTAAAATAAATAAGATTTTTTTTTTTTTTCTAAAGCGCTTCGTCCCGCCGAGCTCACATGCAGAAGCGAACGCATATGTAGAAGAATACATATCAGACTAAACTGAGGAAAAAATTAGTTTTTTTATATATTTTTTGGGGATATTTATTATAGCAAAAAGTAAAAAATATTGCTTTTTTTAAACAAAATTTTCGCTCTTTTTTAGTTTTTAGTGCAAAAAATAAAAACCACAAAGGTGATCAAATACCACCAAAAGAAAGCTCTATTTGTGTGAAAAAAATTACGTCAATTTTGTTTTGGTGTAAGGTCGCACGGCCCGCAATTGTTAGTTAAAGCGACGCAGTGCCGAATCGCAAAAGTGTGTCACTTTTATTCCTTGTAATAGGAATAAAAAAGTGACACAATTTTACTTTTTTTTAAAAACAGTGTAAAAATTTTTTAAAAAAAGGTAAAATAAATATGAAAAAAATAAATACAGTTTTATTAAACGCACCCCGTCCCGCCGAGCTCACGTGCAGAAGCGAACGCATATGTGAGTAGCGCCCGCATATGAAAATGGTCTTCAAACCACACATGTGAGATATCGCCGCGATCGATAGAGCGAGAGCAATAGTTCTAGCCCTAGACCATCTCTGTAACTCAAAACATGCAACCTGTAGAATTTTTTAAATGTCGCCTATGGAGATTTTAAGGGGAAAAGTTTGTCGCCATTGCACGAGCGGGTGCAATTTTGAAGCATGACATGTTGGGTATAAATTTACTCGGCGTAACATTATCTTTCACAATATAAAAAAAAAAAAATTGGGCTAACTTTACTGTTTTCTTATTTTTAATTCAAAAAAGTGTATTTTTTTTCCAAAAAAAGTGCACTTGTAAGGCTGCTGCAAATACGGTGTGACAGAAAGTATTGCGACCGCCGTTTTATTCTCTAGGGTGTTAGAAAAAAAAAAAAAAAAAATATATATATATATATATATATATATATATATATATATATATATATATATATATATATATATATATATATATATATATATATATATATATATATATATATATATAATGTTTGGGGGTTCTAAGTAATTTTCTAGTAAAAATAATTATTTTAACTTGTAAACACCAAATCTCAGAAAGATGCTCGGTCCTTAAGTGGTTAAGGATTCCCCAGCCTGAGGCAGAAGGCCAAGTGGATCTTAGAAGACCGTGACCTTGGTTACGTATTAGAGATACCTGAAATCTAGAGAGACATCTTAAAAAAGGACTGGTGCCAAACCTTAGCGCAGAATTGATACGGTATAATAAATATTAAACATTGTAACACTTCACGAACACAATACTCCCTCTCATAACGCCATCTGCTTTTCTTTGCAGAAGGACAGGAGCCATTTTTGTTCCGGTGTTCTATAGATTTGTGCCCTCCGTTGAAAAGTGCCCACGCATGCGCAGAACGGAAGGGCACTAATTTGCCGATCAGCTGTACTGTCGCCACCATAGCGCCACCATAGCGTATGCGCAAATCGTAGGTGTTTTTTTTTGGGTTTTTTTGACGGCAGATACCATTTCATGGGCACAATTGAAAGCTATGCAAAGAGGGAAGGGACACCGTAGGTGTCAGATTGTGCCTCGCTGTAAACCCGTGGCGCAACAGCAAGGCACAATATGACAAATACGGTGTCCCTCCGCTCTTTGCATAGCATTAAATTGTGCCCAAGAAATGGTATCTCCCATCGAAAGAAGGCTCCTACGATGTGCGCATGCGCTATGGTGACGTCACACCAGCTGATCCGGAAATCAGCTGGAGTGCCGCTCCGTAATGCGCATGCGTGGGCACATTTCAACAGAACAACGGCATCATCCGGGGTCACCGTCTTCTTCCTGGACTGAGATGCTGGTTCATAGACATGTGCAATTCGTTTAGTTACGAATTAATTTTTTCACGAAATTCGGAAAATTTGTTAATTTGGAAATATTCGAATTAACGAAAACCAGTTTAACAATTTGTTCCGAAATTTGAAAATCCGAAAATTTAGAAATTTGGAAATTCGAAAATCCAAAAATTTGGAAATTCACGTAAAATACAATAAAAATCTTAAATATAAAAAAAAAAAATCGGAAATTCGAAAATCTGAAAATCCGAAAACTAAAAAGAACATAAATCGGAAAATAAGAACAAAAATCCTAAAATTAAAAAACCCATGAAAATCTGAAAATCTGAAATAATAACTAACTAATAACTATTACTAACTATTAAATTATAGGTATTGGAATTTCCTTTCAAATTTGGCTGTTAGTGAACAGAACGAATACGAATTTACGAATAATCAGAAATAACGAATGCCTCATTTATATATATATATATATATATATATATATATATTGTATATATATATATATGTATATATATATGTAGTATATATACTATAGACATAAACATTACTATTAATATGGAAATTTCATGCACATGGGTATACACCACACCTCAGACATTTATGATTGGCAGGCCACTGTGACAACTACTTGGTGAGATAGCTTAAGCGAGCTGGAAATTCCTATTAGGGATCTATTTGTACAAATATTTGCCGTGGAAATGCACAGCCATCACAAAATGCCCTGCAATGCGTATAATATGTGTTTTTTTCCTATGAACGTCAGCTCCATCTAGTGGCTGTAATGCGGTAGTTTCCTGACTGAGGCATTTCAGGAAACATATCCCAATATGGCCATTAGATGGAGCTGACAATCATAGGAAATAAATGTAGTAGCTGACACATCGTGGGGATTATTTGCAACGGCCATGTGAATTGGCTCAGGAATTTTTTTAAAAAGTAGACCCCTGTGTGTTGTAATAGCAAAAAGCAAACAAAAAAAAGAACATCCTAGTCTTATCTTTTATCCGTGAAAGCATCTCAATCAAAATGAAATCGCTATTGCAGGGGATGTTTATAATTTGGCTTGCAAATCTGTGCGGACTTTTGGGGAAAAGCCGTGATGCAATTACAAGAGCAGAAAAGCAGTAAAAGTTTCACGTTCATAAATAATCGGAATAAATCCACCAAAATAAAGTTAAGAAACTGTTTTTCGAAATAGATTTTTATTATGTTGTTTTCCTCAGCAAATTACACTATTTCATTCTGTTTTTATAAAAGACTAGAAAAAAAAAGCCAATTCCCTTTCCCATCATTGTGAAACATCGCCGCGGCGAGCTGGTTGGCAAAACAAATCAATGACTCCGTGAATGTGTCTGGGCTGTATCTGATCAGTGCGTGCAACAAATCAGCACATATGAGGCAGCCATGTTCTTCACCGGCTATCGTCCGCCCAGCTGAGGCAGTTTTAGTGCAGAATAAATTGACAGTTGGCAGTAAATTGGCAGCAGTTTGTCTCGGGTGGCAAAAGCGCGATAGCGAAAAAGTTCAGAACAAAAGTTGGTTTTGTAGTTTTGGTGGATACTAAGTTTTTATCATGAAGTTTATGTGAGAACAGATTAATGTGGCTTTCTGGATTTTATAGCCTTGCAGGTCAAGACATAATCATACAGAAAATTGGCAGGGTCAGGCTGTAGAGGCCAGTACGGCAGTTCTCATCTTTTCTTCAGTTGCAGTGCCTTTTAAAAGTATGCAAAATCTCAAGACACCCCAGTCTAAAACACAAAAAAAAATTAAATGTTACATATCAGTGAGAAACCTTAGCCTAGGTTTATGCACACAACCACTTTGATGAAATTAACTTCACATCAGAAGCTCTCAGAGGTTCCCTCATCATGTCAGAGTTTCCCCCATCACAGCAGAGGTTTCTCAGTCATGTCAGAGGTTCCACCATCACATCAGAGATGCCCCAATCACATCAGAGGTTCCCTAATCATGTCAGAGGTCCCCCCATTACATCAGAAATCCCACCTTCACATCAGAGGTTCCCCCATTACATCAGAGCTTCCCCAACATATAAGAGGTTCCCTCATCATGTCAGAGGTTCCTCCCATTTTGTCAGAGGTTCCCCCATCACGTCAGAGATCCCCCTTCACATAAGAGGTTACCTCATCACATCAGGGGTTCTGAAATCATGTCAGAGGTTCCCCAATCACATCAAAGGTTCCCCAATCATGTCAGATGTCTCCTCCATCATTTCAGAGGTCCCACATCGCACCAGAGGTCCCACCTTCACATTAGAGGTTCCTACATCACATCAGAGGTTCCCCAACCCAATCAGAGTTCTCATCTTCACATCAGAGGTTCCCCCATCACATCAGAGGTGCCCCAATCACATCAGAGGTTCCCCAATCATGTCAGAGGTCCCCCCATTACATCAGAGGTCCCACCTTCACACCAGAGGTCCCCCCATTACATGAGAGGTTCCCCAACACATAAGAGGTTCCCCCATCATGTCAGAGGTCCCCCCCCATTATGTCAGAGGTCCCCCCATCACGTCAGAGATCCCCCTTCAAATCAGAGGTTACCTCATCACATCAGAGGTTCTGCCATCATGTCAGAGGTTCCTCAGTCACATCAAAGGTTCCCCAATCATGTCAGATGTCTCCTCCATTATTTCAGAGGTCCTGCATCACATCAGAGGTCCCTCCTTCACATTAGAGGTTCCTCCATCACATCAGAGGTTCCCCAACCACATCAGAGGTCTCACCTTCACATTAGAGGTTCCCCCATCGCATAAGAGGTTTACTAACACATCAGAGGTTCCCCCATCATGTCAGAGTTTGCATCATCTCATCAGAAGTTACCCCATCACATCAAAGGTTCCGCAATCATGTCAGAGGTCCTGCAAACATGTCAGAGGTCCCCCATCACATCAGAGGTTCTCCCATCATATCAGAGGTCCCCCTTCACACCAGAGGTTCCCAATTACATCAGAGGTTCCCCCAATTATGTCAGAGGTTCCCCCATCACATCAGAGGTTCCCATCACTTAAAAGGTTCCCTAATCACGTCAGAGGTCCCCCCCCCCCCATCAAATCAGAGGTCCCCTATTGCATCAAAGTCTCCCCTTCATGTCAGAGTCCCCTCTTCCAGTCAGAGTACCCCTCTAGGCAGGGGGAGGTGAGCAGAGTTCCTCCTACTGATGGATTGCTTCATGGGTATCCGAGGTGGATGGAGCTAGAACGTGGAACTTGTTTTAGAAATCATCTAGACGTGTTCCCTTTTGGTCGGGGGCTGGAGAAGAGTTCTTGCACCTAAGCCTAAGGATGGAGAAAGGTACTGAAAGAGGGAAAGAGGCTGAGAAAGGATCCTGCAGAGAGAAAGAGAAGCTTGGTCTTCCAATGCCTGAATACTTATTCTTAAGCCATTATTGGGACTGGTCTGTATTAATTACTGATTTAAACAAGCAAAAGAAGTTTATTCTGTCTAGCAGCATAAGGGTCATAGGTTTGAATCCCAACCACAGCACTACCTGTCTGGAGTTTGCCTGTTCTCCCTGTGCCTGCGTGTGTTTCCTCCGGTTACTCCAGTTACCCCCCACGCTCCAAAGACATGCTGGTAGGCTAATTGGCTCCTGTCTATATTGACCCTAGTATGTGTATGTATGAATGTGAGTTAGGGCCCTTAGATTTAAAGCTCCTTGAGGGCAGGGACTAATGTTAATGTTCAATATATATGTACATATATATGTGTCTAAAGTGATGTGTAAATTGACAGCACTATATAAGTACCTGTAACTGTAATAAATAAATAATAATAATATTACAGGTACAAGCCTCAGTGTGAATATCTAATGGTAGAATGCCTATTACAGCCAACAGCTATGGAGCAGAGCCATGTCAACTTTAAGATGTCAGGTGCAAACCTGGTCAGCCACAGCTAGTGGTGATTGGGGGAACACAGTCACCCTCCTGCTGGTGAGAGATGACCCCCTCAGGTAACACTCATTAAGGGATTTTGGCCCCATGTAACATAGGGCCCAAGTGTATGGGTGGACATTGGGAACTCTAATCTGAACCACAGGTAAGACACGTGTCTGAGCTAATAGGTGCTCTGGGCGTGAATGGGGTTAAGCCGTGGTAATCAGGAGGATAGTAAGAGTAGTCCTAAGGCTGCCATATGTCCACAGCACAGTGTGTGGTTTGGACTGAGCAACATGTACTGCCTGCTCCTCCCAGGACATCTTGCTCTCTAGCTCCCTTGTTACCTCCTCCCATGATAAACTACAGGACTTTTCCAGAACCTCTACTATGACAGACCCAACCAGGACAGTGACTTTTGGAGGGGACTGCAGGCTAGCCTCTTGCCTACTAACTATGGACCCTTGCTTTTAAGGGAACAATACCCTTTGGGAGGTGTGTGGCTAATTTGGCTAAGTCTTGGCTAACTCTTGGAGGATTCTACATGATGGGATTAGCCTTGTGTCAACTCTACTTTGTTATCCAATCATTGTGTGATGTTTTGGGTTATTGTTCATGTGGTGACTGACCTACTTTTGAAGTGTATAAAAACCTGTATTTTCTACTCAATAAACAGTCATTCCTTTGGTTCTATCCCAACATCGTGTCTGTTTACAATGCTTGGTGTAAAAAAAGGGCTGGTATTAGCTCTCGGTCTGCTGGTACAGTTACATTTAATAGTATGTAAACTCTTGGAGGGGATGATAAGGGACTATATACAAGATTTTATTAAGGAGAACGGTATCATTAGCAGTAATCAGCATGGATCCATGAAGAATGATTCTTGCCAAACCAATCTATTAACCTTCTATGAGGAGGTGAGTTGCCATCTAGATAAAGGAAGGCCCGTAGACGTGGTGTATCTGGATTTTGCAAAAGCATTTGACACAGTTCCCCATAAACGTTTACTGTACAAGCGTTTATGGTCCGTTGGCATGGACCATAGGATGAGTACATGGATTGAAAACTGGCTACAAGGGCGAGTTCAGAGGGTGGTGATAAATGGGGAGTACTCGGAATGGTCAGGGGTGGGTAGTGGGGTCCCCCAGGGTTCTGTGCTGGGACCAATCCTATTTAATTTGTTCATAAACGACCTGGAGGATGGGATAAACAGTTCAATCCCTGTATTTGCAGACGATACTAAGCTAAGCAGGGCAATAACTTCTTCACAGGATGTGGAAACCTTGCAAGAAGATCTGAACAAATTAATGGGGTGGCAACTACATGGCAAATGGGGTTCAATGTATAAAAATGTAAAATAATGCATTTTGGTGGCAAAAATATGAATGCAACCTATAGACTGGGGGGAGAACCTCTGGGGGAATCTAGGATGGAAAAGGACTTGGGGGTCCTAGTAGATGATAGGCTCAGCAATGACATGCAATGCCAAGCTGCTGCTAACAAAGCAAACAGAATATTGGCATTAAAAAGGGGATCAACTCCAGAGATAAAACGATAATTCTCCCACTCTACAAGACTCTGGTCCGGCCGCACCTGGAGTATGCTGTCCAGTTCTGGGCACCAGTCCTCAGGAAGGATGTACTGGAAATGAAGCGAGTACAAAGAAGGGCAACAAAGCTAATAAAGGGTCTGGAGGATCTTAGTTATGAGGAAAGGTTGGGAGCACTGAACTTATTCTCTCTGGAGAAGAGACGCTTGAGAAGGGATATGATTTCAATTTACAAATACTGTACTGGTGACCCCACAATAGGGATAAAACCTTTTTGCGGAAGGGAGTTTAACAAGACTCGTGGCCACTCATTAAAATTAGAAGAAAAGAGGTTTAACCTTAAACTACGTAGAGGGTTATTTACTGTAAGAGAGGCAAGGATGTGGAATTCCCTTCCACAGGTGGTGGTCTCAGTGGGGGGCATCGATAGTTTCAAGAAACTATTAGATAAGCACCTGAATGACCACAACATACAGGGATATATAATGTAATACTGACATATAATCACAAACATAGGTTGGAATTGATGGACTTGTGTCTTTTTTCAACCTCACCTTCTATGTAATTATGTAACTATGTAACCTAATAGGGGTGCCGAGCGATTCCGTCACATCTACTATCCTCTGGAACTCCCTACCCCAGTATATCCGGCTAGCTCTTACCCTGTTCACCTTCACCTTTTGAAAACCCTTTTATTTAGGGAAGCCTAGCCCTCCTCCACCTAAAAACTGTACTTCGGCCAACCTCATCAGATCATCTCCCACAGCTTTTGTACCAACTACCCCCCCCCCCCCCCTCTTTAGATTGCAAGCTCTGTATGAGCAGGGCCCTCCTATTCCTTCTATATTGAACTGTATTGTAATCGTACTGTCTCCCTTTATATTGTAAAGCACTGCACAAACTGTTGGGGGCTATATAAATTCTGTATAATTATAATAATAATAGTAATAATGTTGAGGGGGTAACCAGGATGTATGTGACAACCACTAGGAAGCCGGCCGGGCTCTACCTTACACTCCCATCACATTAAAGCCCCCCTATACATCAGAGGTCCTGCATCACATCAGAGCCCCCCCCCCCCTCATCAAATCAGAATCCCCCCCATAAGATTAGAGTCCCAACTATACATGAGATTCCTCCCAATTTATCAGAGTTCCCCACCATCCCCGTCCTACCTTGTGTTACAGAGTCCTTTCTTCCATCTTTAATCCAGAGCAACCTAGGTTTCATGCTCGTGGCGCCCTGGGGTTGCGGTGACACCCTGGTTGAGAAGCACTGAAACCTTGCTGGATTATAAGCATTGACAGGTCAAGCTACCCAGGCCATTGTTGCTTAAAGTACTAAGGACCAGGGACCAATCAAATGTGCAGCACATAAAAATGTATTTTTTAATGTATGGTATCACACCCCCTCGTAAGAGCAGCTAAATTAGGGTTCCCCACTACTGCACAGCCAGTCACTTAGCATTTCCTTCATGCACTCCAACACAGAGGAATCAGTTCTTTGGCTTGTTTTGTTGGTTTTATTAGGAGATGATAACTTGGATGGGGTAGGGAATTATGGAATGCCGAACTTTAAAATGTTCAGACACAGAACAAAGGGACAACTTCCTCCCTATTTACATACATCTTCTTCTTCCTTCCTTCTGTGCAAACTTACACAGCATCTGCTGCTCACTCCTGGTGGAACAAGAATTCTAATGCAAAGGCCCATTACAGGCAGGAACTCTCAGTCTCTTGACAAAAGTAGCACAAATGTAGTGAACAGTACAGCACAACTGATCCCATTTCCACTTGCCTGCATAATGCTAGTCCACCTGGCTGCCACCAGCCACGCCTGGCTGCTCTTCCTTCTAGTCCACCCGACTCACTCTCTCCACCAGTCCTGCCCAACTGGCACACATACATGGAGATTTCCAAGGGCAAGGTTAGATGAAGAATTGGTGCACTACAGTCTTCAAGAGAGCACTGTTGCAGCTGACTGTCTCTCCCTTTGACTTGTCCCGGCACCGTGCTGATCCACTCACTGTCTCTGCTTGCTCCTTCCCACTGCCTCTCTGGTATGAATCCCTCCAACTGCCTCCTGCGGTAGGATCCTTCCAGGCTAGCTTTCCTGAGCTCCCAGCCCGAGGTTTACCCCTCCACCCCCCCCGGTAAGGGGTCCCTCAAGGGCCACTGACATCCTCCCTAAGTACTGCTTCTCCATCTACTGCCCGACTCCCCTTGCTGGCATGGCCCATGTTTATTTATGGGTTATCCCAGTTCCCTGCCAGGTCCACTCCTGGGGATTGGCTGAGAGCCCATAAGTATTCAAGGCAGCTCCTCCTCACCTCCACCCACTAGTTCCAGAATGTTCTCCACCCTTCCAGATATCAGGTGGAGGCACCAGAGAGATGTCAGGATGAGTCACCCAGCCCTGGCCTCTAATAACCCTGACCCGGATTCAGTAACTCAGATTTCCTACACTCACTTCTAGTAGCACACACTAGACGGTGCTATATTAACCACTTAAGGACCGCCTCACGCCGATGTACGTCGGCAAGGCGGCACGGGCAGGCAAAATCACGTACCTGTACGTGATTTGCCTCCCGCGGGTGGGGGGTCCGATCGGACCCCCCCCGGTGCCCGAGGCGGTCCCGTTTTGTTCCCCGGCGATCAGAGTGGAGGGGGAGGCCATCCGTTCGTGCCCCCCCCCCCTCGCGATTGCCGCCGGCCAATGGGAACATTCCTTTGCTGCTGTATGCTAAACAGCAG
Organism: Lithobates septentrionalis; assembly: GCA_037952835.1. Lineage (NCBI taxonomy): Eukaryota > Metazoa > Chordata > Amphibia > Anura > Ranidae > Lithobates > Lithobates septentrionalis. Next base: position 577,531 of record JBBDGP010002151.1, read on the forward strand.
CAAAGGAAATGATGTCATCTCCCCTCGGCTCGGTAGTTTCCGTTCCAGCGCCGAGGGGAGAAGACAGGTATGTGAGTGCACAACACACACACAGTAGAACATGCCAGGCATACAAAACACCCCAATCCCCCCCCCCGATCGCCCCCCGATCCCCCCCAATCACCCCCCCCCTGTCACAAACTGACACCAAGCAGGTTTTATTTTTTTTATTTATTTTTTTTCTGATTACTGTATTGGTGTCAGTTTGTGACAGTTACAGTGTTAGCACAGTTACTGTTACCCCCCTTTAGGTCTAGGGTACCCCCCTAACCCCCCCTAATAAAGTTTTAACCCCTTGATCACCCCCCGTCACCAGTGTCACTAAGCGATCATTTTTCTGATCGCTGTATTAGTGTCGCTGGTGACGCTAGTTAGGGACGTAAATATTTAGGTTCGCCATCAGCGTTTTATAGCATCAGGGACCCCCATATACTACCTAATAAATGTTTTAACCCCTTGATTGCCCCCTAGTTAACCCTTTCACCACTGATCACCGTATAACCGTTACGGTTGACGCTGGTTAGTTCGTTTATTTTTTATAGTGTCAGGGCACCCGCCGTTTATTACCGAATAAAGGTTTAGCCCCCTAATCGCCCGGCGGTGATATGCATCGCCCCAGGCAGCGTCAGATTAGCGCCAGTACCGCTAACACCCACGCACGCAGCATGCGCCTCCCTTAGTGGTATAGTATCTGATCGGATCAATATCTGATCCGATCAGATATATACTAGCGTCCCCAGCAGTTTAGGGTTCCCAAAAACGCAGTGTTAGCGGGATCAGCCCAGATACCCGCTAGCACCTGCGTTTTGCCCCTCTGCCCAGCCCACCCAAGTGCAGCATCGATCGATCACTGTCACTTACAAAACACTAAACGCATAACTGCAGCGTTCGCAGAGTCAGGCCTGATCCCTGCGATCGCTAACAGTTTTTTGGTAGCATTTTGGTGAACTGGCAAGCACCAGCCCCAGGCAGCGTCAGGTTAGCGCCAGTAGCGCTAACACCCACGCACGCACCGTACACCTCCCTTAGTGGTATAGTATCTGATCGCATCAATATCTGATCCGATCAGATCTATACTAGCGTCCCCAGCAGTTTAGGGTTCCCAAAAATGCAGTGTTAGCGGGATCAGCCCAGATACCTGCTAGCACCTGCGTTTTGCCCCTCCGCCCGGCCCAGCCCACCCAAGTGCAGTATCGATCGATCACTGTCACTTACAAAACACTAAACGCATAACTGCAGCGTTCGCAGAGTCAGGCCTGATCCCTGCAATCGCTAACAGTTTTTTTGGTAGTATTTTGGTGAACTGGCAAGCACCGGCCCCAGGCAGCGTCAGGTTAGCGCCAGTACCGCTAACACCCACGCACGCAGCGTACACCTCCCTTAGTGGTATAGTATCTGAACGGATCAATATCTGATCCGATCAGATCTATACTAGTGTCCCCAGCAGTTTAGGGTTCCCAAAAACGCAGTGTTAGCGGGATCAGCCCAGATACCTGCTAGCACCTGCGTTTTGCCCCTCCGCCCGGCCCAGCCCAGCCCACCCAAGTGCAGTATCGATCGATCACTGTCACTTACAAAACACTAAACGCATAACTGCAGCGTTCGCAGAGTCAGGCCTGATCCCTGCGATCGCTAACAGTTTTTTTGGTAGCTTTTTATTGAACTGGCAAGCGCCAGCGGCCTAGTACACCCCGGTCGTAGTCAAACCAGCACTGCAGTAACACTTGGTGACGTGGCGAGTTCCATAAGTGCAGTTCAAGCTGGTGAGGTGGCAAGCACAAGTAGTGTCCCGCTGCCACCAAAAAGACAAACACAGGCCCGTCGTGCCCATAATGCCCTTCCTGCTGCATTCGCCAATTCTAATTGGGAACCCACCGCTTCTGCAGCGCCCGTACTTCCCCCATTCACATCCCCAACCAAATGCAGTCGGCTGCATGAGAGGCATTTTCTTTATGTCCTCCCGAGTACCCCTACCCAGCGAACCCCCCCAAAAAAGATGTCGTGTCTGCAGCAAGCGCGGATATAGACGTGACACCCGCTATTATTGTCCCTCCTGTCCTGACAATCCTGGTCTTTGCATTGGTGAATGTTTTGAACGCTACCATTCACTAGTTGAGTATTAGCATAGGGTACAGCATTCCACAGACTAGGCGCACTTTCACAGGGTCTCCCAAGATGCCATCGCATTTTGAGAGACCCGAACCTGGAACCGGTTACAGTTACAAAAGTTAGTTACAAGAAAAGTGTCAAAAAAAAAATATATATAAAATAAAAAAAAATAGTTGTCGTTTTATTGTTCTCTCTCTCTCTATTCTCTCTCTATTGTTCTGCTCTTTTTTACTGTATTCTATTCTGCAATGTTTTATTGTTATTATGTTTTATCATGTTTGCTTTTCAGGTATGCAATTTTTTATACTTTACCGTTTACTGTGCTTTATTGTTAACCATTTTTTTGTCTTCAGGTACGCCATTCACGACTTTGAGTGGTTATACCAGAATGATGCCTGAAGGTTTAGGTATCATCTTGGTATCATTCTTTTCAGCCAGCGGTCGGCTTTCATGTAAAAGCAATCCTAGCGGCTAATTAGCCTCTAGACTGCTTTTACAAGCCGTGGGAGGGAATGCCCCCCCCCCCACCGTCTTCCGTGTTTTTCTCTGGCTCTCCTGTCTCAACAGGGAACCTGAAAATGCAGCCGGTGATTCAGCCAGCTGACCATAGAGCTGATCAGAGACCAGAGTGGCTCCAAACATCTCTATGGCCTAAGAAACCGGAAGCTACGAGCATTTTATGACTTAGATTTTGCCGGATGTAAATAGCGCCATTGGGAAATTGGGGAAGCATTTTATCACACAGATCTTGGTGTGGTCAGATGCTTTGAGGGCAGAGGAGAGATCTAGGGTCTAATAGACCCCAATTTTTTCAAAAAAGAGTACCCGTCACTACCTATTGCTATCATAGGGGATATTTACATTCCCCGAGATAACAATAAAAATGATTAAAAAAAAAAAGGAACAGTTTAAAAATAAGATAAAAAAAGCAAAAAAATAATTAAAAAAAAAAAAAAAAAAAAAAAGCACCTCTGTCGCCCCCTGCTCTCGCGCTAAGGCGAACGCAAGCGGCGGTCTGTCGTCAAACGTAAACAGCAATTGCACCATGCATGTGAGGTATCACTGCGAAGGTCAGATTGAGGGCAGTAATTTTTGCAGTAGACCTCCTCTGTAAATCTAAAGTGGTAACCTGTAAAGGCTTTTAAAGGCTTTTAAAAATGTATTTATTTTGTTGCCACTGCACGTTTGTGCGCAATTTTAAAGCATGTCATGTTTGGTATCCATGTACTCGGCCTAAGATCATCTTTTTTATTTCATCAAACATTTGGGCAATATAGTGTGTTTTAGTGCATTAAAATTTAAAAAAGTGTGTTTTTTCCCCAAAAAATGCGTTTGAAAAATCGCTGCGCAAATACTGTGTGAAAAAAAAAATGAAACACCCACCATTTTAATCTGTAGGGCATTTGCTTTAAAAAAATATATAATGTTTGGGGGTTAAAAGTCATTTTTTTGCAAAAAAAAATAACTTTTTCATGTAAACAATAAGTGTCAGAAAGGGCTTTGTCTTCAAGTGGTTAGAAGAGTGGGTGATGTGTGACATAAGCTTCTAAATGTTGTGCATAAAATGCCAGGACAGTTCAAACCCCCCCCAAATGACCCCATTTTGGAAAGTACACACCCCAAGCTATTTGCTGAGAGGCATGTCGAGTCCATGGAATATTTTATATTGCGACACAAGTTGCGGGAAAGAGACAAATTTTTTTTTTTTTTTGCACAAAGTTGTCACTAAATGTTATATTGCTCAAACATGCCATGGAAATATGTGAAATTACACTCCAAAATACATTCTGCTGCTTCTCCTGAGTACGGGGATACCACATGTGTGAGACATTTTGGGAGCCTAACCGCGTACGGGACCCCGAAAACCAAGCACCGCCTTCAGGCTTTCTAAGGGCGTGAATTTTTGATTTCACTCTTCACTGTCTATCACAGTTTCGGAGGCCATGGAATGCCCAGGTGGCACAAAACCCCCCCAAATGACCCCATTTTGGAAAGTAGACACCCCAAGCTATTTGATAAGAGGTATAGTGAGTATTTTGCAGACCTCACTTTTTGTCACAAAGTTTTGAAAATTGAAAAAAGAAAAAAAAAATGTTTTTTCTTGTCTTTCTTCATTTTCAAAAACAAATGAGAGCTGCAAAATACTTTTTTTTTGACAACTTTTTGTAAATATTTTTTTTTTTGTCATTATTCAATCACTCAAAAAAAATAAATATTCAATGGGTTCAACATGCCTCTCAGCAATTTCCTTGGGGTGTCTACTTTCCAAAATGGGGTCATTTGGGGGGGTTTTGTACTGCCCTGCCATTTTTGCACCTCAAGAAATGACATAGGCAGTCATAAACTAAAAGCTGTGTAAATTACAGAAAATGTACCCTAGTTTGTAGACGCTATAACTTTTGCGCAAACCAATAAATATACGCTTATTGACATTTTTTTTACCAAAGACATGTGGCCGAATACATTTTGGCCTAAATGTATGACTAAAATTTAGTTTATTGGATTTTTTTTATAACAAAAAGTAGAAAATATCATATTTTTTCAAAATTTTCGGTCTTTTTCCATTTATAGCGCAAAAAATAAAAACCGCAGAGGTGATCAAATACCATCAAAAGAAAGCTCTATTTGTGGGAAGAAAAGGACGCAAATTTCGTTTGGGTACAGCATTGCATGACCGCGCAATTAGCAGTTAAAGCGACGCAGTGCCAAATTGGAAAAAAACCTCTGGTCCTTAGGCAGCATAATGGTCCGGGCTCAAGTGGTTAACATACACAAATTGCGTTCTACTTCTACTAGTGCCATAAGTAAACAAAACCCACTTCATATTCACCTAAGTGGGAATCTATATCATTAAACAATAAAAAATCTAGAAATATATTTGTATGTGTCAAAGGTGAAAAAACAATAAATCTGCAATAAAGTGCACGTCATATGTGAACACAACAAACAATAATGTGTACTTGTGGCAATTCACAATATGTTAAGTGAATAAAAAAAAATTGTGTTAGCATTCCTCTTCACAGGTACTTGTTTTGCTTGCGTCTATCTAGCAAGGTTACTCTGTGGTATAAGCAAGGAAGCTGAGATTTCTGCAGTGTGTAAATGTGCTTTTACTATACAAAGATGCTGTACATACAAAACTATTACAATATTAGGAATACAATACAAGACTGACAGATATCTATAACAAGCAAAATGCCTAGCAAATGAACAGCCTTTGGGCTATACCAGTACAAATACACTTAAAGGTTACTTATCTTCTGTTACTGTATGTTCATGATCTCCATTGGCAACAATTCTCCTGGAGCATCAGGCACCTTTCTTCTATCATCAGTGGCTTCTGATCTTACAGCATGATGGTGTGTGTTTGTGTGTCCCAGTCTCTACTCACCACTAGGGATGAGCTTCGTGTTCGAGTCGAACCCATGTTCGACTCGAACATCGGCTGTTCGACCGTCCGTCGAATTGCGAACGTTATGGGCCGTTCGCGCCAAATTCGTGTGGCGCGTCACGGCCCATAATTCACTGCGGCATCGCAGTGCATTGCTGGCTGATGATTGGCCAAGCATGCACTATGACCCGCATGCTTGGCCAATCACAGCGCCGTCAGTAGAGAGAGCTGTAATTGGCCAAAGCCAGGGTGGCTTTGGCCAATTATGGCTCAGGGGATTTAGTACACGCCCCACACTATATAAGGCCGCCTGCACGGCGGCCCTGTGTAGTGTGTTCCGGTGTGCTGATAGAGAGAGAGACAGACAGTGTCATTTGATTTGAGTTAGATAGATTAGGCTAGATCTGTTCCTGCTATTTACATTTAGTGCAGTGCGTCCTGCTCACAGTGTTCAGCTAGATCCGTTCCTGCTATTTACATTTAGTGCAGTGCGTCCTGCTCACAGTGTTCAGCTAGATCTGTTCCTGCTATTTACATTTAGTGCAGTGCGTCCTGCTCACAGTGTTCAGCTAGATCTGTTCCTGCTATTTACATTTAGTGCAGTGCGTCCTGCTCACAGTGTTCAGCTAGATCTGTTCCTGCTATTTACATTTAGTGCAGTGCGTCCTGCTCACAGTGTTCAGCTAGATCCGTTCCTGCTATTTACATTTAGTGCAGTCAGTGCGTCCTGCTCACAGTGTTCAGCTAGATCCGTTCCTGCTATTTACATTTAGTGCAGTGCGTCCTGCTCACAGTGTTCAGCTAGATCTGTTCCTGCTATTTACATTTAGTGCAGTGCGTCCTGCTCACAGTGTTCAGCTAGATCCGTTCCTGCTATTTACATTTAGTGCAGTGCGTCCTGCTCACAGTGTTCAGCTAGATCTGTTCCTGCTATTTACATTTAGTGCAGTGCGTCCTGCTCACAGTGTTCAGCTAGATCCGTTCCTGCTATTTACATTTAGTGCAGTCAGTGCGTCCTGCTCACAGTGTTCAGCTAGATCTGTTCCTGCTATTTACATTTAGTGCAGTGCGTCCTGCTCACAGTGTTCAGCTAGATCTGTTCCTGCTATTTACATTTAGTGCAGTGCGTCCTGCTCACAGTGTTCAGCTAGATCCGTTCCTGCTATTTACATTTAGTGCAGTGCGTCCTGCTCACAGTGTTCAGCTAGATCTGTTCCTGCTATTTACATTTAGTGCAGTGCGTCCTGCTCACAGTGTTCAGCTAGATCTGTTCCTGCTATTTACATTTAGTGCAGTGCGTCCTGCTCACAGTGTTCAGCTAGATCCGTTCCTGCTATTTACATTTAGTGCAGTCAGTGCGTCCTGCTCACAGTGTTCAGCTAGATCCGTTCCTGCTATTTACATTTAGTGCAGTCAGTGCGTCCTGCTCACAGTGTTCAGCTAGATCTGTTCCTGCTATTTACATTTAGTGCAGTCAGTGCGTCCTGCTCACAGTGTTCAGCTAGATCCGTTCCTGCTATTTACATTTAGTGCAGTGCGTCCTGCTCACAGTGTTCAGCTAGATCCATTCCTGCTATTTACATTTAGTGCAGTCAGTGCGTCCTGCTCACAGTGTTCAGCTAGATCCGTTCCTGCTATTTACATTTAGTGCAGTGCGTCCTGCTCACAGTGTTCAGCTAGATCCGTTCCTGCTATTTACATTTAGTGCAGTGCGTCCTGCTCACAGTGTTCAGCTAGATCCGTTCCTGTTATCTTCCTACTGACAGGCAGGCTTGTCTGGTTACAGTATATAAAGCTACCTGAAGAAAATTACAGGTGTTCTATCCCAGCTTAGTGCAGCTACAGGCCATTAGTATGTCTGGAAGGCCAAGAAGGAGAGGCAGACAGTCACAAGCCAATAAGAGAGGGCAAGCAGGCTCTGTGTCTAGTGCTGGTCGTGGAGACGGTGCATCCTCATCAGCACGTGGCCATGGGACACGCTTGGCCTTTTTTTCGGCAGCTGGCCGTGTTGAGCCGCAACATGCGGAAGACTTGGTCGAGTGGATGACCAAGCCGTCCTCATCCTCCTCATCCTCTCTCACCCATGCCCAGGGTGCTTTGTCTGGCAAAGCAGCGGCCTCTTCCCTCAGCTCAATGTCATCAGTGACTCCTTCCCTAGCTCCACCATGTCCTCCTGAGGATTCCCTCGAACTGTTTGACCACAGTGTTGGGTACATGCTCCAGGAGGATGCCCAGCGTTTGGAAGGCTCTGATGATGATACTGAGCTCGATGAAGGCAGTAACATGAGCACGGACAGAGGGGGTGCCCAAGAAGAACAGCAATCTGGCAGTCATGCTCCCCCTGCTGCAGCATACTGCCAGGTTTGCTCCAGTGATGAGGAGGGAGGGGATGATGAGGTCACTGACTCAACGTGGGTGCCTGATAGGAGAGAGGAGGAGGAGGAGGAGGAGGCGGCACATCACCAACGAGGCAGGATGCCCTCCAGGGGCCAGCCTAAGGGCAGCACATTGACTGCATCACACCCCAAAGCTCCACATGTGCAGGGCGCTGCAGTCTCTGCGCGTTATTCAAAAAGTTCTTTGGTGTGGGCCTTTTTTGAGACGAGTGCATCAGATTGCACCGCTGCTATTTGCAACATATGTCTCAAGCGTATCTCGCGTGGCCAAAACATCTCCCGCTTGGGTACCACATGCTTGACCAGACATATGTTGACCTGCCATGCAGTTCGTTGGCAAGCATATCTAAAAGACCCACACCAAAGAACAAAGAGGATCTCTCCTTGCTCCTCATCAGCTGAGATTTCCAACCCCACTAGACCTTCAGTCCTCTCTGAGACCTGCAGTGAGAGGAATGAAGGTGTAGAATTAGGTGTGTCACAGCCAAGTACTTGTGGGCAATCTGCTTTTGGTACACCGACGTCAGATTGTGCCAGGCAAATTTCCCTGCCCCAGCTGCTGCACCGCCGAAAGAAGTTTGCTCCCAGCCATCCACATGCCCAGCGGTTGAATGCTAGCTTGGCAAAATTGCTAGCACTTCAACTGCTGCCTTTTCAGTTGGTAGACTCTGCCCCCTTCCGTGAGTTTGTGGAATGTGCGGTTCCTCAGTGGCAGGTACCCAAACGCCACTTTTTCTCACGGAAGGCGATTCCGGCTCTCTACCGGCATGTGGAAGGCAATGTCCATGCCTCGCTGGACAGGGCGGTCAGCGGTAAGGTGCATATTACCGCTGACTCATGGTCCAGCAGGCATGGACAGGGATGTTACTTAAGTTTCACGGCGCATTGGGTGACTCTGCTGGCAGCTGGGAAGGATGCAGGACAAGGTGCAGTAGTGTTGGAGGTTGTTCCGCCACCACGCCTCCAAAATGCTGATTGTGACACACCTCTCTCCTCCACCTCCTCCTCTTCTTCTTCCTCCATGGCCTCTTCCTGGGAACCAGCGGTGCTCCGTAGTCGTTCAAGGGGCTACGCAAGTACGCAGGCCAAAAGATGCCATGCGGTGCTTGAGCTGGTGTGCTTGGGGGACAGGAGCCACACTGGGGCAGAGGTTCTGTCAGCTCTGCAGGGGCAGGTTCAGAGGTGGTTGACGCCACGCCAACTTAAGGCAGGAATGGTGGTTTGCGACAATGGCACCAACCTCCTCTCTGCCCTCCGACAGGGACAACTGACCCATGTGCCCTGTTTGGCTCACGTCCTTAACTTGGTGGTGCAGCGGTTCTTGGGCAGGTACCCGGGCTTACAGGATGTCCTGAGGCAGGCCAGGAAAGTCTGTGTGCATTTCCGCCGGTCATATAATGCCAGTGCTCGGCTGACGGACCTCCAAAAGGAGTTTAACCTGCCCAAGAACCGCCTAATCTGTGACATGCCCACCAGGTGGAACTCAACGTTGGCCATGCTGCAGCGGCTGCACACGCAGCAGAGGGCCATCAATGAGTACCTGTGCGACTATGGCACCAGGACAGGGTCAGGAGACCTTGGTTTTTTTTCCCCACGCCAGTGGGCCATGATCAGGGATGCATGCACTGTCCTGTCACCATTCGAGGAGGCCACGAGGATGGTGAGCACTGACAGTGCATGCATCAGTGACACTGTCCCCCTTGTCCACCTGTTGGAGCACACGCTGCGTGGAATAATGGACAGGGCACTTGAGGCAGAACAGAGGCAGGAAGAGGAGGACTTCCTTAGCTCTCAAGGCCCCCTTTATCCAGACAGTGTTCCTGCATGCCCGCCGATCACACAGGAAGAGGACGAGGAGGAGGAGGAGGAAGATTGTGTCAGTATGGAGGTGGAGCCTGGCACTCAGCATCAGCAGTCTTTAAGGGATCAGTCCCAAGGAACACATGGACTTGTACGTGGCTGGGAGGAGGTGGCTGCGGACGTTGTTGTCCTTAGTGACCCAGAGGACTCCGGACCGAATGCCTCAGCAAACCTACGCTGCATGGCCTCCCTGATCCTGCAAAGCCTGCGTAAGGATCCTCGTATTCGTGGTATCAAGGAGAAGGACCAATACTGGCTGGCAACCCTCCTTGATCCACGTTACAAGGGTAAGGTTGCGGACCTTATCTTGCCATCACAGAGGGAGCAGAGGATGAAACATCTTCGGGAGGCCTTGCAGAAAGGTCTGTGCAACGCGTTCCCAGAGACTGGGAGGTTACAAACTCCTGTTTCTGGACAACGTGTTGCTGAGGCTTCGGTCAGTCAAAGAAGGAGCGGTGGAGAAGGTGGCCGTCTGACCGATGCGTTCAGACAATTTTTTGGTCTGCAGCCCCAAGGTATGATCGGTTCCAGCAACCATCGCCAGCGTCTGTTTTACATGGTGCAGGAATACCTAGGGGCAAGATCAGACTTGGACACCTTTCCCACCGAAAATCCTCTGGGTTACTGGGTCTTGAGGATGGATCACTGGCCAGAGCTTGCACAGTATGCAATTGAGCTACTGGCCTGTCCTGCATCCAGCGTTCTTTCGGAACGCACATTCAGTGCTGCTGGAGGCGTGGTAACCGATCACAGGGTGCGTCTGTCCACTGACTCGGTCGATCGGCTGACCTTCATAAAAATGAATCAGTCTTGGATCACCACCAGCTACCAAGCACCTGATGCTGATGTAACTGAATAATTTTTTTCAGATCCCTTCAAAGACTGCCTATGCTGATGCTGAGTGACTATCCCTGAGTAATTATCCTCTTCCTCCTCAATCATCACGCTGATAGCTTGTAAGAACATTTTTGGTTCTGGGCGCCACCACCAGTGCCTAAGGCACAATTTTTCAGCCCCTGTTTAACAGGGGCGTGTAATTACAATTTTTGATGTAATACTTTGCAGCAGGGCTCGTTCCTGCATTCCAACTAGAGTGTCTGTGAGGGGTTGCAGTGTTGTGGCACCAGCACCAGTGCCTAAGGCCCAATTTTTCTGCCCCTGTCTAACAGGGGCGTGTAATTACAATTTTTGATGCAATACTTTGCAGCAGGGCTCGTTCCTGCATTCCAACTAGAGTGTCTGTGAGGGGTTGCAGTGTTGTGGCACCAGCACCAGTGCCTAAGGCCCAATTTTTCTGCCCCTGTCTAACAGGGGCGTGTAATTACAATTTTTGATGCAATACTTTGCAGCAGGGCTCGTTCCTGCGTTCCAACTAGAGTGTCTGTGAGGGGTTGCAGTGTTGTGGCACCAGCACCAGTGCCTAAGGACCAATTTTTCTGCCCCTGTCTAACAGGGGCGTGTAATTACAATTTTTGATGCAATACTTTGCAGCAGGGCTCGTTCCTGCGTTCCAACTAGAGTGTCTGTGAGGGGTTGCAGTGTTGTGGCACCAGCACCAGTGCCTAAGGCCTAATTTTTCAGCTCCTGTTCAACAGGGGCATGTAATTACAATTCTTGATCTAATATTTCACAGCAGGGCCCTGTGAGGGCTTACAGTGTTGTGGCCACAGCAACACCCAAGGCCCAAATTTCTGCTGAGTATATAGGGCAGGACCCTACTTTCAAACATCTAACTTACAAACGACTCCTACTTGCAAACGGAAGGAGACAACAGGAAGTGAGATGAAATCTACCCGTAGGAAAGGAAATTCTCTCCTGTAAGAGTTAATATGGGAAAACAATTTCTCCTTTCCACTGATGCTTTCCAATCCTTGTTCCACAAAAAAACCCAAATTTTCAAAAAACATTTTTCATTGGGACAAAAAAGTGAGGTGAAATCTTCTGAAGAGGAGGAAAGACAGCAAAACAAATGTCACAGGGGTGATAACCCTTCCCTATGTTTTCCAAAAAGCTTAAAAAAGATTTTTTGGCTGGAGCTAAACACGTTAAAAATGTACCCGTTCAAAATTACAAAGAGATTCTACTTAACAACAAACCTACAGTCCCTGTCTTGTTTGCACCGCCTGTATACTGCTGTTCAGAGTATATAGGGCCTTTCCTTATTTTAATTTGGGTGCGGGGTTCCCCTTAATATCCATACAGGACCCAAAGGGCCTGGTAATGGACTGGGGGGGTACCCATGCCGTTTGTCTCACTGATTTTCATCCATATTGCCATGACCCGACATGACATTAAACCCGCAAGCAGTTTTAAATGAGATTTTTTCCTTTAAAAATGACATTTGGTGCAGGGACTGTTCTAAACATGGGAAATACGCGTCACTTTACAGGCATACTATAGACACCCCCCAGGTACGATATTTAAAGGAATATTTCACTTTTTTTTTTTTACTTTAAGCATCATTAAAATCACTGCTCCCGAAAAAACGGCCGTTTTTAAAAGTTTTTTTTGCATTGATACATGTCCCCTGGGGTAGGACCCGGGTCCCCAAACCCTTTTTCGGACAATACCATGCAAATTAGCCTTTAAAATGAGCACTTTTGATTTCGAACGTTCGAGTCCCATAGACGTCAATGGGGTTCTAACGTTCGTGCGAACTTTCGGTCCGTTCGCGGGTTCTGGTGCGAACCGAACCGGGGGGTGTTCGGCTCATCCCTACTCACCACTTTTATATGTCAGTCTGTTTACCATAGTTACCAAACAACAGAAAACATACCTGTTTACTGTAGCTGTGTAGACAATGGACTGTTGAAACTGTCAACTGGATATAACAATAATATCTATGTAAACCATTGTCTACTCAAGCCAAGACCTGACAGTAATCTCATGCCTCGTACACACGAGCGGACTTTTCGACGGACTAGGTCTGACAGTCTTTCCGACGGACTTTGCAGCGTAGGTCCACCGGACTTTCAAACTAACGGACTTGGACACACACAATCACACCAAAGTCAGACGGATTCGTACGTGATGACGTGCGACCGAACTAAAATAAGGAAGTTGATAGCCAGTAGCCAATAGCTGCCCTAGCGTTGGTTTTAGTCCGTCGGACTAGCATACAGACGAGTGCATTTTTCGACCGGACTCGAGTCTATCAGAAAGATTTGAAACATGTTTTATTTCTAGGTCCTTCTGACTTTTAGGAAAAAAAGTCAGCTGGCACCCACACACGATCGAATTGTCCGACGGAGTCCAGTCCGCCGGACCAAGTCTGCCGGAAAGCCCGCTCGTGTGTACCGGCATTACAGTCATTCTTTCAGTTTGAGAGCTGAAAGAACCTCAAACAAGTAAATCTCTTACTTGTGTACTGTAGCTATAGAGACAATAGCCTGTTGAAAACTGTCAATTGAATACAACAATACAACGTACCCATTGTCTACTCAAGCCAGAACCTGACAGTATCTTTATGACCAACCACTATTGTGTAATGTTTTGTCCCATGTATCTTATGTCTGATTAATATTTAAAAAAAAATCATATTATAACAAACGCAACACAGTACTGTGATAAAGACAAATAAGATAAGACAAATATAAATCAAAGAGGCTTACTATGGGGGCACGCAAAGAAAAGGAGGAGCCCAGAGGGCCAGCGGGGGGCCATGTTTGGGGCTGCTCTGTGCAAAACCATTACACAGATCTGGTAAGTATAACATGTTTGTTCTAAATATATGTGATACCATAAAGTGTAATCCAAATCAATGTGCATATATAATTGATCATCAAACAGAAAATTATTGATAATAAATAAAGTCCAATCAAAAAGTTCATCATCAATCCTTGTGTTTCTTACATTAAACTCTGAGCTCCATCGAGAAAGTGCAATGCTCCATGACCAGTAAGAATACTCACTCACCTGAACTGTACACCTATATAAACATACAGGTCAGAAAACGCATTATCCAATCATCTGGTGGTATCTCCAGTCCTGTAGATACTGATAGACAGATTCCCTTTAAATCCTTGATGGATCCTCTTTATCTTGTATGCATCCTTTCGTTCTATGTAAATGCTCATAGAGGAAAATAAGAGGCTTTAATAATTTAAAATAAAAATATTCCATGTAGCACACTCACATATTGAATATGAGTCACAGACTCCTTACCAACATTAAGAACCTGTACTTTGGTTTTCGTCTCAGCACAAGAAGTGACGTCACCCAGCTCCACCCCACGCGTTAAGTCACTTGCCCACGTAGGTTCCTCAAGTTAAGTGACTGTGGTCTGCAGTACATACTGTAGGACGAATGATGCAACCTCTCTTCTCAGATGGACCTCACCAGAAAAAAGAGGTTAACTTTCTTTTTAAGAAGGTGAGTATCCCAGGTAAGTATCCCCAGACTTTCTCTATAGACTTTGCGACTCCTATTATGAATTACATCACTTAATAGTTGAACCTTATCCCGTAGGTCAACTGCACAAAATAACACTTTTGGGACCCAGATGCCGATGGCAACAACATTTCTCCAGGCAGCAAAGGTCTTCAGCCTAATTAAACTACCCTCCGCTGCTGAGTGTTAGCATTCCTCTTCACAGATACTGTGATAAAGACAAAATACAAAAAGGACAATGTAGCGCTGGACTAGTGAAAAAGAACACGTATGTTGATATATATAAATATACCAAGACCCACAGAATTGTCATGAGCCAATATGTGATATTAGGTAGTGTAAAACCATATCCTAAACAGTGTATACAAAACTAGAAGTGAAGGATAATTAAATATAAATATTGACAAAATATTTACTAAAAAGTTCATATATGTGACTAAAAATGCGTGTCAAAAAATACTTTAAAAAAAAGTTCATAAATGTGACAAAGTGAAGGTGTTAAATCCACAAACGAGCCAGATGGGGGGACCGGAGTTACATAATCCAACATCAGTGTAGCCCACCACCAGATGATAAAGTTGGAGGCTTACCAGAAAGCCTGCGACCGCCCTTACTCAGGGGGGTCAAAACAGGCTTAGTAGTGGAAGGTGAACTCCTGGACGTATCCCACAATAGACTCCTCACGTTGTCCTACTGGTCTCCTCTTTCCACAGCTGATCCGCAATAGCAAAGGCACCAATGTGGAGGAAATGATCCTCAAAATTCCTCCTGATATTTCTTCCCATGTAAGGTACATAAATGGGAGCCACAAATCCCAAGAAGAGAAAAAAAACTCCAATAGTGCAGATTGACTAATAAAAAGTAACAAGCGGTTTAAAACAAAAACGCGCATGCGCGATGCACGTTTTTGTTTTAAACCGCTTGTTACTTTTTATTTTGTCACTCTGCTGGGAAGCAATTTTAGTCTATTGGATTGCATTGCTGTATTTAATAAACGAACATCATTAGTCAATCTGCACTATTGGAGTTTTTTTTCTCTTCTTGGGATTTGTGGCTCCCATTTATGTACCTTATATGGGAAGAAATATCGGGAGGAATTTTGAGGATCATTTCCTCCACATTGGTGCCTTTGCTATTGCGGATCAGCTGTGGAAAGAGGAGACCAGTAGGACAACGTGAGGAGTCTATTGTGGGATACGTCCAGGAGTTCACCTTCCACTACTAAGCCTGTTTTGACCCCCCCTGAGTAAGGGCAGTCGCAGGCTTTCTGGTAAGCCTCCAACTTTATCATCTGGTGGTGGGCTACACTGATGGTGGATTATGTAACTCCGGTCCCCCCATCTGGCTCGTTTGTGGATTTAACACCTTCACTTTGTCACATTTATGAACTTTTTTTTAAAGTATTTTTTGACACGCATTTTTAGTCACATATATGAACTTTTTAGTAAATATTTTGTCAATATTTATATTTATTTATCCTTCACTTCTAGTTTTGTATACACTATTTAAGATATGGTTTTACACTACCTAATATCACATATTGGCTCATGACAATTCTGTGGGTCTTGGTATATTTATATATATCAACATACGTGTTCTTTTTCACCAGTCCAGAGCTACATTGTCCTTTTTGTATATTGTATGTGCCCTTGCATTGGGGTTATTGTGATTTAGCTGCAGGACTTCCTTCACGGTCCCCCATTTCAATTCTTATTATCATTTATGTTTAGCACCTAGCGCAATTTCTTTTTCTTTTTTGGTTACTGTGATAAAGAAAAATATAATAAAATCACAATCCTTTTAGAGTAAGCCAAAGCTGCTTGCTATGGGGGGGGGGGGGGGGGCACACAAAGAAGAAGGAGCCCAGAGCGCCCGCGGGGGACCCAAAAATGAGGTTTGGGACTGCTCTGCCCAATGCCATTGCACAGAGCAAGTTCAGTGCATCTGGAAAGCATTCACTGAGCTTCACTTTTTCCACATTTTATGTTACAGCCTTAATCCAAAATAGATTAAATTCATTATTTTCCTCAAAAGTCCTCAAACAACACCCCACAATGACAATGTGAAATAAGTTTGTTTGAAATCTTTGAAAATGTATTAAAAATAAAATAGGAAAATAATCCCATGTACATAAGTATCACAGCCTTTGCCATGACACTCAAAATTGAGCTCAGGTGCCTCCTGTTTCCACTGATCATCCTTGAGATGTTTCTACAACTTAATTGGAGTCCACCTGTGGTAAATTCAATTGATTGGACATGATTTGGAAAGGCACACGCCTGTCTATATAACGCCCCACAGTTAACAGTGCATGTCAGAGCACAAACCAAGACATGAAGTCCAAGGAATTGTCTGTAGACCTCCAAGACAAGATTGTATCGAGGTACAGATCTGGGGAAGGGTACATAAAAATGTCTGCAGCATTGAATGTCCCAATGAGCACAGTGGCCTCCATCATCTGTAAATAGAAGAAGTTTGGAACCACCAGGACTCCCCGCCCAAACTGAGCGATCGGGGGAGAAGAGCCTTAGTCAGGGAGGTGACCAAGAACCTGATGGTCACTCTGACAAAGCTCCAGTCTTTCTTTGAGGAGAGAGGAGAACCTTCCAGAAGAACAACCATCTCCGCAGCACTCCACCAATCAGGCCTGTATGGTAGAGTGGCCAGACGGAAGCCACTCCTCAGTAAAAGGCATATGGCAGCCCACCTGGAGTTTGCCAAAAGGCACCTGAAGGACTTTCAGACCATGAGAAACAAAATTTTCTGATCTGATGAAATAAATATTGAACTTTTTGGCCTGAATAGCAAGCGTCATGTCTGGACGAAACCAGGCACCCCTCATCACCTGGCCAATACCATCCCTACAGTGAAGCATGGTGGGGATATTTTTTAGTGGCAGAAACTGGGAGACTAGTCAGGGTCGAGGAAGAGATGAATGCAGCAATGTACAGCGACATCCTTGATGAAAACCTGCTCCAGAGTGCTCTGGACCTCAGACTTGGGTGAAGGTTCATCTTCCAACAGGACAACGACAATAAGCACACAGCCAAGATAAAAAAAGGAGTGGCTACGGGACAACTCTATGAATGACCTTGAGTGGCCCAGCCAGAGCCCAGACTTAAACCCGATTGAACATCTCTGGAGAGATCTGAAAATGTCTGTGCACCAACACCCCCCATCCAACCTGATGGAGCTTGAGAGGTCCTGCAAAAAAAACAGGAGAAACTGCCCCCAAAAAAAAGGTGTGCCAAGCTTGTAGCATCATACTCAAAAAGACTTGAGGCTGTAGGTGCTGCCAAACGTGCTTTAACAAAGTATTGAGCCAAAGCTGTGAATACTTATGTACATGGGATATTGTCATTATGGGGTATTGTTTGTAGAATTTTTAGGAAAATAATGAATTCAATACACTTTGGAATAAGGCTGTAACATAACAAAATGCACTGTAAGAATAACATGTTTGTTATTGAAAAAAAAATACCTTTGCAAAGCGCTTTAAGAAAATAAAATTATCCAAAACCATTAAACTTTTCCTATAAATGTAACAACACACTTTAAAAAAAAATGTATTAATATTTCATACTCTGGGGACATTTTTTTTTCACTTTAGCTGAAGGAGCAGAAAGTCGCCCCCAGCTTGCTTGCAGCCTGTCCCTGCAAAGTGTTTTATCTGTTTTTAGTAACTTGATGGATCTCTCAGTCTTTCTCCCCATGCGGCTCAGATCTTTCCCCAATGCCTTTTCCTTTTTAGACTTCATTACACGGGATAATTTATGTACGGCTAAAACGGCCCATCTCTTGTGGTTAGTTTTTAAAGCTGGGCTCCAGGCGGATATTTCTTAAAAAGATTAATGCAGTTATACATTTCTTATACCAATTTATTTTTAAACACAGCTTGTGGAAGGACCCAAGTTTGTACTTGTATCAGTTTTCTGTATTCCTGTGAGCAATAGGACTGGAAGGAGCAAGGTCGGCATATTGACCCAATCAGGATCTGTCTAGCTTGTGTAAGGGATGGGAGATGTTGGTAAATTAATTTCACCGCTGGCAAAATATTTTTGAAGTGGACACCTTAACCTTTGCTCATAAACAGGGTAACAAGATTCTATAGGGTCCCAATTACTCTGTTCAAGATCTTTTCACACACATCTAGTTTCTCTTGGGGATGTGGCAGGGAAGAAGGTTCTTATTTCCACATTTTTCTGAGCTGCCCAAAAATACCCCCTTTTTTGGATCAAGTACACCAGTTAGTATTCAAGCTTACACGGGGGAGTTGGGTAGTCACCCTATGAACTACTTGCGTCTTCTCAAACGTGTCCTGTTTTCGCGTTACAAATCCTCTCTTATGTTACACTAGTTGAATGCATCCCCGGCTTGCATGCCGGTTCTTTGGAAACAACCCATCACTCCACCTACTTTTTTGTGGCTGTCTAAAATCAACATAAACCGAATGCAGGACTATGTGTGCCGCTCAGGCTGTGAGGGACTCCAGTCCTGTGGCCACCGCTGTGGGTGCCGGCCGGGAAAGGAGCTCATCTTGGCTCCAAACGTCAACATGTAAGAGGGTATATGCCATAGGCTGCGTGTTAGAGATTAGAGTGGGTAAAACATAGTTTAGCACAGGGCTATGCCGGAGCTATGGAGTCTGGGTCAGGGTTATTAGAATTCATGGCTGGGTGACCTATCCTGGCAGCTCTCTGGTGCCTTCTCCTGGGAGTGGGTGGGCAGCAAGGTGCGCTGGTGTGAGAGTCAGCCGGGTGGGCTGGTGAAGAGTCAGTTGGGTGGACTAATATGGAGAGTTAGCCTGGAGGGCCAGTGAAAGGGGCAGCTGCAGCCAGGTGGGTTGGCAGTGCCTGAAGAGGTGGTGCTGGGATTCGTGGCCACAGAGGAAGAGTACAAGCTGTTTCACTACCATTTTGCTACACTACAAGGGGTTATGAGTTCCTGCCTGTAAAGGGCTATTTCTAAAATCAGTCTGGGAGCCTGCCAAGTCATCTAACAAATGATTCAGTTGGAGCCAGCGAGTGTTGTGCAGGAGGAGAGCAATGAGACTGTATATAGCTGTATATAGGAAGAATGAACCTGAATTTGGACATCCCAATTTTGGACATCCCATAACCTTCCACCCCTATCCAAGTTATTAACACTTAATAAATAACAAAAACAAAGCTACGGACTGTTTTATTACTCTGGGTGCTTGTGAAGATTCGGTGTACCTGGCTGTACAGGAGTGGGGAACCCGGGTTCATCAGCAGTCCCTATGGGGGTATTCTACAGTTGAAAAAAAAAAAGTCAGTGTCAAGGTCAGTGTTATGGTCAAAGTAAGGGTCAAAGGTCAAGGTCAGTATATTTTAGGTTAGATAAAATAAACAGCATTTTTTAAATTCATTTTCGTGTCAGTATGTTTTAGGTAGGATAAAAAAAAGCAAAATGTACACTCTTTTTCCCTACTATGGGTACATACAACAAAAAAGATACACATACAGTATGTGGTATCAATGCAATTTTCATCAGCAGATAATTTATTTAGGGTTGTTCTTTGTTGGTAAGTCATGGTAATAGCAAGAAATATACAACTAAATAAAATAATATAAAAAAAAATATTATTTTGGGCCAGTTTTCCTATGACAATAAAAAAAAAAAAAACAACAACAAAAAAAGGAGATATCTGTTACAATTTACCACCAAATGATAGCCCAATTTGCCCTGAAAAAAACCCAAGATATAATCCACCTGGATACACAAAGTAGTTGAGATGATATGTTAATTAACACTAGAGTTGTGCGAATAATTCATTGGAACAAATTTTTAGGGTGATCGGTGAGCCCTCCCTGCCCCAAAGCACTCCCCCCATGTTGAGGGAATGTGGCCTGCTATGGTTCCTGACCTGCCAGGTGCCTGGATAAGGGTCTGGTATGGATTTTGGTTGGGACCCCACGTTGTTGTTTTTTTTTTTACATTTTGGACTTAAAATACATACCAGACTTGAAGGACTGGGAGGGGACCCCACACCATTTTTTTCTTTATTTTTTTTCTTCAATAGCCAGGTGCCAACAGTTGCAACCGAGATTCAATTTAAATGTGATGTGACTTATTTTTTTTCTTTATTATTATTATTATTATACAGGATTTATAAAGCGCCAACAGTTTTCACAGCACTTTACAACATGAGGGCGGAAAAAAACAGTTTCAATAGGATACAATACAGGAATCAGAGGATCCTGCTCGTTAGAGCGTACAGTCTAGAAGGGAGGATCAAGTGAAACAAAAGGCAATAACTGTGGGGGAAATGACAATTTTGCTGCAGCAGGTTCTATACATGGTACAGATGTGCCACTTTACAGGCAGACAAAGGGGACCCCCCAAGCACTATATTTAAAGGAATTTTTCATTTTTATTGTTGCACTTTAGGCATCATTAAGATCACTGTTCCTGAAAAAAACAATTGTTTTTAAAAAAATGTTTTACATGTCCCTCAGGGCAGTACCCGGACCCGCATACCCCTTTTTTTGGCCAATAACTTGCATATAAGCCTTCAAAATGGGCACTTTTGATTTTTCCTGTTCGGCTCCCATAGACTTCAATGGGGTTCTCCATTCTGGTCAGAACTTTTCCCCTGTTTGGGAGTTCTGCTGCGAACCAAGCAGGCCGTGGGGGGGGGGGGGGGGATTGTTTGGCCCATCTCTAATTAACACATGTCAAAGTTGCAAAATTGGGTTTGGGCAATAAGGTTTGTTTTATCCTCAGTCATAAAGGGGTTAAAGGGATGCTGATGAAGGGCGGGAAGGTGTTACTTTCAAGGCAGAGCTAAGCATTTTTCATTTTTCAAGGTCCTTACAGCTGTCTATCTTCAGTTACAGGACACAGATGTATCTGTTTTCAAATATTTTAAAAGAAAAATAATACATCGATGAATAAAAATACATCACATAGATCTCACTTCTTCCAAGAACAGCAATGAAATTTGGTTTAATTTCAACTTCTATTGGCTCTAAATGCATGACTGGTTTAATGTACCTGAGTGCATGAAATGAGATATTTGTTGGAATCTACAGCGCAATGTAAAATCCTTATTAAAACTTTATTTCCAGGCTCGGGCTGACACCTGATCTCAGAAAAAAAATTAGATGAAATATTATTGCCGCTTGAAAAACTTGCCAGAGCGCCGCTCTCAGTATCTCGGAGGGTTCCATTTTATTTTTTTCAGGAGAGGAAGTTATAAATATACACAGAGGAAGGCTTCTAAATATAGGAATAAAAAGTCCAAGAGAGAGTCTGATGCTCAGTGGCGGAAAAGGATGCAAGAGATATTTAATATGTATGGAAATTTGTATATTTACCACATGCTTACTGGACACTTTTACCCCCTTCCTGCCCAGGCCAATTTTCAGCTTTCAGCGCTGTAGCATTTTTAATGACAATTGCGCAGTCATGTAACACTGTACCCATGTGACATTTTTAGCATTTTTTTTCACACAAATAGATCTTTCTTTTGGTGATATTTAGGCTCCGTTCACATCTTGACGTATGGGGACCACAATTGTGGTAAAATCGCGCAAATAGAATCGTAGGCCGCCGGTCGCCCAAAAGAAGCTCATGTACTTCTTTTGGGGCGACAGGCGTCCCACGATTCTGTTTGTGCGATTTTACCACGATTGTCGCCCGACGAATTGCGGGAAAATCGGTGCCTTATATGCATTAAATTAGCCTCAGAACCTGTGTTATTCATATGTGTTCGGGTTTAAAGCATGAGGTGGCAAACCTTGCCATGCCAGCAAGGGCGGTCAGGTGGAAGATCGAGATGGAGTGCTGAGGCTGTTGTGGCCCTTGAGGGTACCCCTCAGCCTGGGGCTTGGGTGCTGGAATATTCTCCCTACAACACACGGAGGAAACCTTTCCTGGAGGCACGGGAGCAAGAACAAAGGACAGCAGGTCAGCATGTTCGGGAGATCTTCTGAGAGTCAGCCAGGTGGGCTGGTAAGTGTCAGTCTGGAGAACTGTAGAGGATTAGCCTGGAGGGTTAGAGAAAAGGGCAGCTGCAGCCAGGTGGGCTGGCAGGGCCTGAAGAGGTGGTGCTGGGATCAGTAACCACAGATAGGAAGTGCTGGGAAAGTGTGAGCTGTGTCACCCGATCTATTTTTCAAGTATAGGGGCTGCGAGTCCCTGCCTGTAATGGGCCTATGCTACAAAATTACTACATGGGGACATAGCTGGTTCTGTAAGCAAGTGAGTGCTGGAGGAAGAAGAGGAACTGTATATAGAGACTGTAGAGACTGTATATGTGAGAGTTGTCTCTGAAGTTTGTTCTGAAGTCAAGTGGGCATCTCATAACCTCCCATCCTTATCCAAGTTACTATACCTCAATAAACAAAAAGAAAACCAAAGTCACGGATTGTCTTTGGTGTGCCTGGCCGTGCAGGGTGGGGGATCCCAGTTCAGCGCTACACCATAAAAACAGCATTTTTGAACTCAAGTGTCCATGAGGCCTAAAAGAAGCAAAATATTTACCTTTCCATGGGCCCCTATTTTGAAAGAGATGGGGTGGGTCTAGTGGTGGGCCATGTGCCAAACCCTGGCTTTATAATTTTGCATTACTTGCAAAAAAGCCTGTTGGATAATAATAATAATAAAAAAAAAAAAAAAACAGCGGAGGTGCAGTCTGTTTCTTTGTAACCATACCTGATGCATGTTCTACATGTCCCAAGCTCCCTCCACACCTCTGCCTTGCTGCAATCCAGGAATGTGATAGGTGAATTTACTGACCTATCGCAAAGCTCAGGTGGTGGGAAGGGGTGATGCTTTACAGCAGGGATCTCCAAACTTTCAAAACAAAGGGCCAGTTTAGACTTTAGGAGGACCGGATTGTGGCCAGTGCGATTATAAAAGGTCCCGGCTTCAGTGGGAAAAAAATATTACCCCATTATTTCAGTGAGAGTAATTGCGCCCCATCATTTGTCATTGAGAGGAATTGTGCCCCGTCATTGATGTTTTTCGGGCCCCATTGTTGGTGTCAGTGGGAGGAATTGTGCCCCATTGTTGGTGTCATTAGGAGCAAATGTGCCCCCTATATTGGTGTCAGTCGGGGGAATTCTGCCCCATTGTCGGTATAAGTGGACATAGCGTCCCAAGGGCCAGATAAAAGCAAGTAAAGGGCCGCATCTGGCCCCCGGGCCTCAGTTTGGAGACCACTGCCTTACAGTATCCATGCAAGCTCTAGTTGCAGTGGCTCCACAGTTACCCTTTAAATATGTTCCCCTCCGGTGGAGCTCGCCATCTTCCAGGGCGCGGTGTCAGAGGTTTTACGCTCTGATATAAATTCTGCAGCTTGACTTAAATGATGTATTGAAGTGTTTTCCTCAAAGGTCCAGTGGAAGCAGAGAAAATCCATTTGGCAGACTTTTTTGAAGACTTGATAAAAGACTTAATACTAAATTCAATGCAGTGAATTTGGTATATTTTCCTGTTCATCTGGAAGAAAAGCACATTACATTAACACTTTGGACAGAGAATATTGACAACATTTCTTGGCTTTTTCCAGAAATCAATACGGCTGACTATAAGGAATGAGTTACTTAAAACTGACTGTTTGTACTCAGGGGCAATGAAGAAAAACTTTGAGATGTAAAGACACAGGAAGGCATGACCGGCAGGGAGAGAAGGACGAAGGAGCCCAGGAACTACTTTGTTTTCTGGAAAAATATCTAAAACCAGGAGATGTAGAGGGATATATAAAGACGCAACACGACCGCTTGACCTCCGGTGGGTTTACCCCCCCTTTATGACCAGGTCATTAATTGCAATACGGCAGTACGTTACTTTAACTGACAATTGCGCGGTCGTGGGATGATTTTTTTTCCCCACAAATAGAGCTTTCTTTTGGTGGTATTTGATCACCTTTTTTTTTACTTTTTGTGTTAGAAACAAAGAACAATTATTTTTACTTTCTGCTATAAAACCTCCAATAAAAAAAATACGAAAAATCAAATTTCTTCATAAATTTAGGCCAATATGTATTCTGCTACATATTCTTGGCAAAAAAAGAATCCCAATAAGCGCATATTGATTGGTTTGCACAAAGGTTATAGTGTCTACAAACTATGGGATACAACTTATGCCGCGTACACACAAGCGGACTTTTCAACCGGACTGGTCCGACGGCCGAGTCCGGCGGACAATTCGACCGCATGTGGGTCTGCAGGACCTGCAGCGGACTTTTTCGGTCAAAAATCTGACAGACTTTAGATTTGGAACGTGTTTCAAATCTTTACATCGGAACTCCACCGGACCCAGTTCCTATCGAAAAATCCGTTCATCTGTATGCTAGTCCGACGGACGAAAACCGACGCTAGGGCAACTATTGGCTACTGGCTATGAAGTTCCTTATTTTAGTCCGGTCGTACGTCATCACGTGCAAATCCGTCGGACTTTGGTGTGATCATGTGTAGGCAAGTCCGTTCATTGGGAAAGTCCGCCGGAAGTCCGTCGAAAGTCCGTCGAAAAGTCAGTCGGACCAGTCCGGTCGGCAAGTCTGCTCGTGTGTACACGGCATAAGAAGACATATAGTGTCTTCAAAAATTATTCATACCCCTTGACATTTTCCACATTTTGTCATGTTACAACCAAAAAAATTTAAATGTATTTTATTGGGATTGTATGTGATAGACCAACACAAAGTGGCACATAATTGTGAAGTGGAAGGAAAATGATAAATGGCTTTCAAAATTTTTTACAAATAAATATGTGAAAAGTGTGGAGTACATTTGTATTCAGCCCCCTTTACTCTGATACCCTTAACTTAAAATCTAGTGGAACCAATTGCCTTCAGAAGTCACCTAATTAGTAAATAGAGTTCACCTGTGTGTAATTTAATCTCAGTATAAATACAGCTGTTCTGTGAAGCCCTCAGAGGTTTGTTAGAGAACCTTAGTGAGCAAAAAGCATTATGAAGGCCAAGGAACACACCAGACAGGTCAGGGATAAAGTTGTGGAGAAGTTTAAAGCAGGGTTAGGTTATAAAAAAATCTCCCAAGCTTTGAACATCTCACGGAGCTCTGTTCAATCCATCATCTGAAAATGGAAAGAGTATGGCACAACTGCAAACCTACCAAGACATGGCCGTCCACCTAAACTGACCGGCCGGGCAAGGAGAGCATTCATCAGAGAAGCAGCCAAGAGGTCCATGGTAACTCTGGAGGAGCTGCAGAGATCCACAGCTCAGGTGGGAGAATCTGTCCACAGGACAACTATTAGTCGTGTTCTCCACAAATCTGCCCTTTATGGAAGAGTGACAAGAAGAAAGACATTGTTGAAAGAAAGTCATAAGAAGTCCTGTTTGTAGTTTGTGAGAAGCCATGTGGGGGACACAGAAAACATGTGGAAGAAGGTGCTCTGGTCAGATGAGACCAAAATTGGATTTTTTGACCTAAAAGCAAAACGCTATGTGTGGGGGAAAACTAACACTGCACATCACCCTGAACACACCATCCCAACCATGGTGGTTGCAGAATCATGTGGTGGGGATGCTTTTCTTCAGCAGGGACAGGGAAGCTGGTCAGAGTTGATGGGAAGATGGATGGAGCCAAATACAGGGCAATCTTAGAAGAAAACCTGTTAAAGTCTGCAAAAGACTTGAGACTGGGGCGGAGGTTCACCTTCCAGCAGGACAACGACCCTAAACATACAGCCAGAGCTACAATGGAATGGTTTAGATCAAAGCATATTCATGTGTTAGAATGGCCCAGTCACAGTCCAGACCTAAATCCAATTGAGAATCTGTGGCAAGACTTGAAAATTGCTGTTCACAGACGCTCTCCATCCAATCTGACAGAGCTTGCGCTATCTTGCAAAGAAGAATGGGCAAAAATGTCCATCTCTAGATGTGCAAAGCTGGTAGAGACATCCCCAAAAAGACTTGCAGCTGTAATTGTAGAGAAAGGGGGTTCTACAAAGTATTGACTCAGGGGGGCGCCATACAAACTTTTCACATATTTATGTGTAAAAAAATTTGAAAACCATTTATCACTTTCCTTCCACTTCACAATGATGTGCCACTTTGTGTTGGTCAATCACATAAAATCCCAATAAAATACATTTACGTTTTTTGGTTGTAACATGACAAAATGTGGAAAATTTGCAAGGGGCATGAATACATTTTCAAGGCACTGCAAACAAAAAAACTCTAACAAAGTTTCTGTTTATGTCTTCTTAGTTGGTGTCAAGTTTCCTCTTATTTGTTTCAGTTGCCATCTCCAAATCTTGAGGAAGTTAATAAGCGAAACATGTTGATTCTATACGTTTGGATCATTGATTATCGTCTGTGAAAACAAATCACCTGTCTCTTATGCCGTGGTTTTAATCAGATAGAACTCTTTTTTAATGTGATATAATAAATTCTTGTTTTTTACATATTTGATTCTTGACATTTCCTCATTTGGTCGGCACATTTAAAGTCCCCGCCCCCTTTTTTTCTTGTGGATTTTTGGAGTATCCCCTCCTCTGTTTGGATGTGGCGCTCCCCTCCATAGGATCAATTTTGTGGTCCAATACATTTATCAGTGGGATGGTGCCGACATGAAGACATTTTTTATATCTATGTCTGGCTCGAAATCTTTTTTTTGGACTCATTAACAAATTACTTAACATCAAAAATCATACTTGGTTCTCTATTCTCTGAAAGGAGCATTGCTGGGAGGTGGGTAGGGATTGGAACCAAGGGACGGTACTCGGAGGTGGGTGGGGGGCAAAGATAAGGGGTGACTTAGAAAGGGGGTTTACCTGCACCTATTCCATGAGAAAAAAAAAAAGCCCTGTAAATACAACGTAACTCTGTAACAATATCCCTACCCGGAATTCTTCTTTAAATACGAAAGCATTTATATGATTAGTCGGATCCAACGGATTTGCATAGAAACAGACAAGAAGAGACTGACTTCTTAATAAATGGATTTACAGGATAATGCATCATTGAATAAAAATCCCATCAATGCCGAGATTTATAGTGTCAGATTACGGGAATAAAATGTCGATGGGAACACGCGCCTAGGACAGGACAGCTGTATCCGAGTCACGGAAGCCATCTATTCCCATCAAACCATGCTGAAGAGAAGTCCCCAGGAGGAGATTTAAACTCTCCCAAGGAAGCCCCGAGCAATTTTCAACAGCTGCGGTTTTCAAGACACTCCATTTAATGCCGACTTCAAGTTCATTCACACGACATAATGGCTTTCTTACACCCAGCATCTGTCCTCCATACACTCTACAGCACCAGTCACGGCTAATGTTGCCGACCATATTGTAATGACATCAGATGGAAGTTCTTCATTCCATCTCTTTGCTAAATGTCACTTCGTTAACAATGTAGGATGAGGATATTTATTACTATGTGGGGCCTATTTATAAAGGATTTGTTATGAATTCAAACACAGAGAAAGTGTTTTCTGGACGTTCACTGGTTTGCAGTGGCGGCCTGTCCATACGGGGCACAGGGGGGCCGCCCCCCCCCCCCTAATCCATGTGCACGGCCTCTGATCTACATGCAGGGCGCCGGACGCATGGATTCCAATGGGTTTTTTTTTTAGAAGCAGATGTTTAGAGCCTGAAGCTCTAATTGACCTAAAAAAAGGGTGGGCTCAGGGCGCAGAGCACTGCGCCCTGAGCCCACCCAGTTGTGTGACATTAGCAAATGAATATTCGCTATTATCTTCCTGATTCTCCTCCTGGCCAATCAGGAAGCGGGTCCTGAGACCCATCACCCAATTGGCTGAGAGGAGAAGCGATCCTTTTGCCTGTCGAGGAGGGAGGAGATGCAAGGGAAGCGGAGGAGGAGGAGACCCAGGGCGAAGCCGCCGCCCAGGGGAAGCGCTACCCGTGACCTAGATGGGGTAAGTGCGACCGACTGAGGGGCTGAGGTGGCGGAGGGTGGCGGTGGGTGCATTGTTTGCTGCCCCCCCCCCAAAAAAAAAAATATACCACCAGCCGCCACTGTTGGTTTGTATTTAATAGGAATAGTTCTTTATTAAGGTTTTAGAACAGGACAACAAGACAACATAATGCAAGTCCTAGTGGTATAAACTGCGTTTGCAGAGAGTATATAAAAAACATATTCTCACAAGTGACATAAACGAGATAATGATGTTAGAAAATTGTAAACATAGAATTAACGTTAATAATTAGAGGTAGAGTAACTGCATCTGTATACAGGAGATGACACAGGAATGCTCTCAGATCAGGACTGTCCAGGGTTTGATTACCGCCCCCTTCCCACAATTTCTGCTGCAGGTCAGGAGAAGTGTGGGGAGGAGAAAGGGGTGGGTAATCAACCCCTGTACAGACCAATCTGAGTGTGTTCTGTCTTAACTTCAGCATACAGATGGTGGGGGGGAGAGAGCACAGCCCGCACCTCCTCCCAACTCTTTTCCCCTCTCTGCTCCTATCTGTAATCCTGTTAGCAACCTAGAAAGCTGTGTGGGCGCCCGACATATCCTTAGCAACCGATGACATCATCAGTCGGTAGGACATGGCCAGCCTGGAGGCACAGCTTTCTGGGTTGCTGGCAGAATTACAGTTAGGAGCAGAGAAGAGAGCTGGGAGGAGGTGCAGGCTGTGCTTTCTCCCCCCTGTCTGTATGCAGGAGTTAAGACACTCCAATTGGACAGTACATGCTGATTTTGTCTTTTTGGTGCGGCACCCCTGAGGACTCTTCGAGGCACCCCAGGGTCCCATGTACACATCGGTTGAGAAACACTGGTGTAAGCGTTGGTGCTTTGGCAAACATTTATATATCCATTTTGAGTAGGGATGTTGCTCTATAATTGTTGGTAAGAGAGGGGCCTTTATCTGGTGTAGGAGTTTAATGTAGGGAGGTTGGTAGCATGTAAGTGTAGTTCACCCCCTAAGGAGCCACAGCAGAATGGGATCCCCCACCCTGCACAGCCAGGCACACCGAATTTTCACAGTCACTTTGGAGTCAGAAAACAGTCCAGTACTTTGGTTTTTGTTTGAGGAATAATAACTTGGATAGGGATGGGAAATTATGGGATGCCCACTTGACTTCAAACAACTCCAGGGACAAATATCTCTATATACAGTCCTATATACACTCCTCTCTTCCTCCAGCACTGGCTTGCAGGACTTCGCTGGCACACTGATAGTTAATCTGACACAGCACTCAGTCAGATTTAGAGCAGAAGCCTGTTATAGGCAGGAACCCGAGGCCCCTTGGTTGTGTAGCAAAGTTCAGTGTCTGGCATTCATCACTCCTGTGGCTACTGATCTCATCACCACCGCTTCAGGCACTGCCAGCCCCCCTGGCTGCAGGTGCCCCTTTCACTAGCCCTCCAGATTTCTTCTTCACCGTCCTCCCAGACTGAACATTCATATGCCCACCTGGCTGACTTCTCAGGAGATGTCCCAGATGTGCTGACCTGCTCCCGCTGTCCTCCCTTTGCTCCCGTGCCTCCAGGAGGGGGTTCCTCTGTGTGTTGTGGGGATTCTTTTAGCACCTGAGCCCCAGGCTTGAGTTCACCGCCCCAGACTAGGGGGAGCCCTGTAAAGGCCTCTGACAGCCTCCTCAGCACTCCATCTTCCAACCGACTGCCCCTGCTGGCATGACTCATGTCTATTTATGAGTTGTTAACCATTTGATCCAGGGTGCCTGTAACTACCCCAACCCTCCTACAGGCATCCAGGGAAAAAATAAGAGGCGCTTTGAAGGGATTTGTTAAAGTGTTCAAGTGCCTTTGACACAATGATGGTGTGACCCTCTAAAGGTGTCCTGCACCTTAACACACTATAAAATCCCAGTGTGAACACATCTGCAAACTGAAAAGCAAATATAAATATAAAACACACTCTCTAAGTGTCCAGGTGTCTAAAGTACAGTGATGGTGTGACCCTCTTAATGTGTAATTATGCACTCACACTGAGTAAATAAATACCAACACCATATATATCAATACGTCTCCAGTGTTATAATGTGCAATCACTTCATGCTGTACATGCACCAAATTAAATTAAAAAATGACATATCTTCAAAAAACAATCAGTCCAAAAAAAGACATGACATCACACATGGTGGACAAATGTCCAAACAGGTAGTGATCAATCTTGATGAGAAAAAGGGTGATAAAGTGTTTCTTCCACCTCTCCCTTCGTGCACAGTGCTTCCACTCCCATAAGAATTACACTCACCGACTTATTTTGCCAGCATTCTCATGCACGGCAATAATCGCTTGTTTACCCCACACACGGGTAATAGGATCAATCGTTGTTCCACAGTGAATGTTTTAAATGAGGTCCACATGAAAGAAATAATAAGTGCTCCAATAGTGTAAACCAGTATCACACATTTATTAAAACCACTGCAATCTTCTATCATTAAACTCACATTTAAAAAGATAAAATTCAGCCCAAATACGGTGCAGATCACAACAAGCTCAATCCAGTGAAACCACATGTAACAATCGGTCACGGCGGACCCGAGGTGTGCTGGTGCCAAGCTTCCAATCTCACCCCTCCCTTGATAGTCCTCCATTCCTCTGTGCAAACAAGACTCCTCTCCTTCAGTGTGGCTAACAGCGCTGTGCGTCACGTCTCACAGCCATGCCCCCGACATGTTTCGTCATAATATCTAGAAACCCACAAGCAGAAGCCAGTGGGTGAAGGAGGAGGAGGTGGGACTTTGAATGAAGCCAATGGTTTGCAAGCCGACACAAATGGTGGGTCAATAAAATTCTTTATTTGCATATTCATACAAACAATGGTATCAGACAATATCAATATAACACTTGGTAAAATGTTAACAATGATAACCAGAGATCAACATAAGGACCATTAGTATAGTTATCAAGGATATAAAAGATATAAAGGTAACAAGAGTAATAACATGGGTATGAGCAATATTATTGAAGATAGACCAGGGATCACCAGGTGTCAGAATGCGTAGATAGTTAAAACAAGGTAATGCCTGCCTGATAGCTGGCCTCAAATTCCTGTTAAAGGGTAAAACTCTGTATAGCATGGGTTGGGACAATAAGAGACAATCGGTAGCTCGACGCGTTTCGTGGTTCAAGACCACTCATCAGGAGCAGACATGTCATGTTTCTGGAAATAAAATAATAATAATATCAAGGGCCAAGGTAACAATGGGTACAGAGGGCCAAATAATCCCCCAAAAATAGAGAAGTACTCACGGCAATTATGGGTAGATAGTGAATGGCCAGGTACGGCAACCATCCGGGACTAATGCCGGGCCGGGAGCTAGAGTGAGGAAAGGAGTGAGGGAAAGAGGAGTGGGAAGGCTGGAGGATGACATGTGCGCAACCGGGGTAAGGAGTGGCCTTACCTGTGTGACAGGGTGGTGTGGAGCGACCACCACCATGCTGAAGTGTAGCTGTAGTGTACCTCGAGCGCCGCACCGCCCCAGGTGAACAAAAGCGCCCATATATAGGCGCCGCCGCGGGGAGGCCCGCCAACGTCACGTCCGCACGGCCGAAGGTGGGAGGAGCCAGAGCGGGAAGCCGACCAATGATCGGCGGCCGCTGGGACCAACCCACCAAGCCTGCGAGCATAGCAACCACAGCGCAAAGGGCGCGGCGGCGCCGGGAGGCGCGGCACACGTCCATCGCTGAGGGCCAAATATTCCCCCAAAAATAGAGAAGTACTCACGGCAATTATGGGTAGATAGGGAATGGCCCGGTACGGCAACCATCCGGGACTAATGCCGGGCCGGGAGCTGAGGCAGGCCCCCCCGCAGCGGCGACCAAAACAGGCAATCCCCCCCAGGGCGAAGCAGAGCCACGAGGCACCCTAGAGTTGAGAGTGAAAGATGAGTGATAATGCAGGGAGTATGTGTGCAGAGGGGGGAGTGGGGAGAGTGAAGGTAAGGGGGGGTGCCTCGTGGCTCTGCTTCGCCCTGGGGGGGATTGCCTGTTTTGGTCGCCGCGGCGGGGGGGCCCGCCTCAGCTCCCGGCCCGGCATTAGTCCCGGATGGTTGCCGTACCTGGCCATTCACTATCTACCCATAATTGCCGTGAGTACTTCTCTATTTTTGGGGGATTATTTGGCCCTCTGTACCCATTGTTACCTTGGCCCTTGATATTATTATTATTTTATTTCCAGAAACATGACATGTCTGCTCCTGATGAGTGGTCTTGAACCACGAAACGCGTCGAGCTACCGATTGTCTCTTATTGTCCCAACCCATGCTATACAGAGTTTTACCCTTTAACAGGAATTTGAGGCCAGCTATCAGGCAGGCATTACCTTGTTTTAACTATCTACGCATTCTGACACCTGGTGATCCCTGGTCTATCTTCAATAATATTGCTCATACCCATGTTATTACTCATGTTACCTTTATATCTTTTATATCCTTGATAACTATACTAATGGTCCTTATGTTGATCTCTGGTTATCATTGTTAACATTTTACCAAGTGTTATATTGATATTGTCTGATACCATTGTTTGTATGAATATGCAAATAAAGAATTTTATTGACCCACCGTTTGTGTCGGCTTGCAAACCATTGGCTTCATTCAAAGTCCCACCTCCTCCTCCTTCACCCACTGGCTTCTGCTTGTGGGTTTCTAGATATTGTGTGATAGGGATGGAAACGTGCGACCTCTACCCGGCGCAGTTTCATACAAAGTCCCATTTCCCCTCCCCCTTGTTGTTTATATGAATAGGGATGGAAGCCCATGGTTTGCTCTACTGCTCTATCTTGATATTACCAATGATTGTTATCATCCTGCCCCCATTGATTCCTTGGTAGCCTCACCTGTGTTTACTTTTGTGTCATTTTCACCAGTTTCAATCTTACATGCCATGTTTCTTATCCTGTGACTAGGTTTTCATCAATACTATGGTTAACCCTTCCCAATTAGTGGTCCAACCCAATTCTGGGTGGGTGGCTGTGGCTGGCCGGTGGGCCGTCCGGCCTTTGCCTGCCCGGGAGCTGCGATGGGCACTGCCGGCCTCTGGGTTCCCCCCCTTCCTCCCCCGCCCGCCCCTCCTGGTGGGCGTGTGTGTGGGGGCGGGGCTTGCCGCCACTGCCCATCGACGTCACGTCACCAGCGGTGGACGTGTGCCGCGCCTCCCGGCGCCGCCGCGCCCTTTGCGCTGTGGTTGCTATGCTCGCAGGCTTGGTGGGTTGGTCCCAGCGGCCGCCGATCATTGGTCGGCTTCCCGCTCTGGCTCCTCCCACCTTCGGCCGTGCGGACGTGACGTTGGCGGGCCTCCCCGCGGCGGCGCCTATATATGGGCGCTTTTGTTCACCTGGGGCGGTGCGGCGCTCGAGGTACACTACAGCTACACTTCAGCATGGTGGTGGTCGCTCCACACCACCCTGTCACACAGGTAAGGCCACTCCTTACCCCGGTTGCGCACATGTCATCCTCCAGCCTTCCCACTCCTCTGTCCCTCACTCCTTTCCTCACTCTACCCACTCACTCACCTACCTCCACATCACGCCCCCCCTCCTCCCCCCCCCCTTACCTTCACTCTCCCCACTCCCCCCTCTGCACACATACTCCCTGCATTATCACTCATCTTTCACTCTCAATTCTAGGGTGCCTCGTGGCTCTGCTTCGCCCTGGGGGGGATTGCCTGTTTTGGTCGCCGCGGCGGGGGGGCCTGCCTCAGCTCCCGGCCCGGCATTAGTCCCGGATGGTTGCCGTACCTGGCCATTCACTATCTACCCATAATTGCCGTGAGTACTTCTCTATTTTTGGGGGATTATTTGACCCTCTGTACCCATTGTTACCTTGGCCCTTGATATTATTATTATTTTATTTCCAGAAACATGACATGTCTGCTCCTGATGAGTGGTCTTGAACCACGAAACGCGTCGAGCTACCGATTGTCTCTTATTGTCCCAACCCATGCTATACAGAGTTTTACCCTTTAACAGGAATTTGAGGCCAGCTATCAGGCAGGCATTACCTTGTTTTAACTATCTACGCATTCTGACACCTGGTGATCCCTGGTCTATCTTCAATAATATTGCTCATACCCATGTTATTACTCATGTTACCTTTATATCTTTTATATCCTTGATAACTATACTAATGGTCCTTATGTTGATCTCTGGTTATCATTGTTAACATTTTACCAAGTGTTATATTGATATTGTCTGATACCATTGTTTGTATGAATATGCAAATAAAGAATTTTATTGACCCACCGTTTGTGTCGGCTTGCAAACCATTGGCTTTATTCAAAGTCCCACCTCCTCCTCCTTCACCCACTGGCTTCTGCTTGTGGGTTTCTAGATATTGTGTGATAGGGATGGAAACGTGCGACCTCTACCCGGCGCAGTTTCATACAAAGTCCCATTTCCCCTCCCCCTTGTTGTTTATATGAATAGGGATGGAAGCCCATGGTTTGCTCTACTGCTCTATCTTGATATTACCAATGATTGTTATCATCCTGCCCCCATTGATTCCTTGGTAGCCTCACCTGTGTTTACTTTTGTGTCATTTTCACCAGTTTCAATCTTACATGCCATGTTTCTTATCCTGTGACTAGGTTTTCATCAATACTATGGTTAACCCTTCCCAATTAGTGGTCCAACCCAATTCTGGGTGGGTGGCTGTGGCTGGCCGGTGGGCCGTCCGGCCTTTGCCTGCCCGGGAGCTGCGATGGGCACTGCCGGCCTCTGGGTTCCCCCCCTTCCTCCCCCGCCCGCCCCTCCTGGTGGGCGTGTGTGTGGGGGCGGGGCTTGCCGCCACTGCCCATCGACGTCACGTCACCAGCGGTGGACGTGTGCCGCGCCTCCCGGCGCCGCCGCGCCCTTTGCGCTGTGGTTGCTATGCTCGCAGGCTTGGTGGGTTGGTCCCAGCGGCCGCCGATCATTGGTCGGCTTCCCGCTCTGGCTCCTCCCACCTTCGGCCGTGCGGACGTGACGTTGGCGGGCCTCCCCGCGGCGGCGCCTATATATGGGCGCTTTTGTTCACCTGGGGCGGTGCGGCACTCGAGGTACACTACAGCTACACTTCAGCATGGTGGTGGTCGCTCCACACCACCCTGTCACACAGGTAAGGCCACTCCTTACCCCGGTTGCGCACATGTCATCCTCCAGCCTTCCCACTCCTCTTTCCCTCACTCCTTTCCTCACTCTACCCACTCACTAGGGATGAGCCGAACACCCCCCGGTTCGGTTCGCACCAGAACCCGCGAACGGACCGCAAGTTCGCACGAACGTTAGAACCCCATTGACGTCTATGGGACTCGAACGTTCGAAATCAAAAGTGCTCATTTTAAAGGCTAATTTGCATGGTATTGTCCTAAAAAGGGTGTGGGGACCCGGGTCCTACCCCAGGGGACATGTATCAATGCAAAAAAAACTTTTAAAAACGGCCGTTTTTTCGGGAGCAGTGATTTTAATGATGCTTAAAGTAAAAAAAAAAAAGTGAAATATTCCTTTAAATATCGTACCTGGGGGGTGTCTATAGTATGCCTGTAAAGTGACGCGTGTTTCCCATGTTTAGAACAGTCCCTGCACCAAATGTCATTTTTAAAGGAAAAAATCTCATTTAAAACTGCTTGCGGGTTTAATGTCATGTCGGGTCCTGGCAATATGGATGAAAATCAGTGAGACAAACGGCATGGGTACCCCCCAGTCCATTACCAGGCCCTTTGGGTCTTGTATGGATATTAAGGGGAACCCCGCACCCAAATTAAAATAAGGAAAGGTCCCTATATACTCTGAACAGCAGTATACAGGCGGTGCAAACAAGACAGGGACTGTAGGTTTGTTGTTAAGTAGAATCTGTTTGTAATTTT
This sequence comes from Lithobates septentrionalis, assembly GCA_037952835.1. Lineage (NCBI taxonomy): Eukaryota > Metazoa > Chordata > Amphibia > Anura > Ranidae > Lithobates > Lithobates septentrionalis. Next base: position 613,497 of record JBBDGP010002151.1, read on the forward strand.
GAACATTTTTAATGTGTTTAGCTCCAGCCAAAAAATCTTTTCTAAGCTTTTTGGAAAACATAGGGAAGGGTTATCACCCCTGTGACATTTGTTTTGCGTCTTTCCTCCTCTTCAGAAGATTTCACCTCACTTTTTTGTCCCAATGAAAAATGTTTTTTGAAAATTTGGGTTTTTTTGTGGAACAAGGATTGGAAAGCATCAGTGGAAAGGAGAAATTGTTTTCCCATATTAACTCTTACATGAGAGAATTTCCCTTCCTAGGGGTAGATTTCATCTCACTTCCTGTTGTCTCCTTCCGTTTGCAAGTAGGAGTCGTTTGTAAGTTAGATGTTTGAAAGTAGGGTCCTGCCCTATATACTCAGCAGAAATTTGGGCCTTAGGTGTTGCTGTGGCCAAAACACTGTAAGCCCTCACAGGGCCCTGCTGTGAAATATTAGATCAAGAATTGTAATTACATGCCCCTGTTGAACAGGAGCTGAAAAATTAGGCCTTAGGCACTGGTGCTGGTGCCACAACACTGCAACCCCTCACAGACACTCTAGTTGGAACGCAGGAACGAGCCCTGCTGCAAAGTATTGCATCAAAAATTGTAATTACACGCCCCTGTTAGACAGGGGCAGAAAAATTGGGCCTTAGGCACTGGTGCTGGTGCCACAACACTGCAACCCCTCACAGACACTCTAGTTGGAACGCAGGAACGAGCACTGCTGCAAAGTATTGCATCAAAAATTGTAATTACACGCCCCTGTTAGACAGGGGCAGAAAAATTGGGCCTTAGGCACTGGTGCTGGTGCCACAACACTGCAACCCCTCACAGACACTCTAGTTGGAACGCAGGAACGAGCACTGCTGCAAAGTATTGCATCAAAAATTGTAATTACACGCCCCTGTTAGACAGGGGCAGAAAAATTGGGCCTTAGGCACTGGTGCTGGTGCCACAACACTGCAACCCCTCACAGACACTCTAGTTGGAACGCAGGAACGAGCACTGCTGCAAAGTATTGCATCAAAAATTGTAATTACACGCCCCTGTTAGACAGGGGCAGAAAAATTGGGCCTTAGGCACTGGTGCTGGTGCCACAACACTGCAACCCCTCACAGACACTCTAGTTGGAACGCAGGAACGAGCACTGCTGCAAAGTATTGCATCAAAAATTGTAATTACACGCCCCTGTTAGACAGGGGCAGAAAAATTGGGCCTTAGGCACTGGTGCTGGTGCCACAACACTGCAACCCCTCACAGACACTCTAGTTGGAACGCAGGAACGAGCACTGCTGCAAAGTATTGCATCAAAAATTGTAATTACACGCCCCTGTTAGACAGGGGCAGAAAAATTGGGCCTTAGGCACTGGTGCTGGTGCCACAACACTGCAACCCCTCACAGACACTCTAGTTGGAATGCAGGAACGAGCCGTGCTGCAAAGTATTACATCAAAAATTGTAATTACACGCCCCTGTTATACAGGGGCTGAAAAATTGTGCCTTAGGCACTGGTGGTGGCGCCCAGAACCAAAAATGTTCTTACAAGCTATCAGCGTGATGATTGAGGAGGAAGAGGATAATTACTCAGGGATAATCACTCAGCATCAGCATAGGCAGTCTTTGAAGGGATCTGAAAAAAATTATTCAGTTACATCAGCATCAGGTGCTTGGTAGCTGGTGGTGATCCAAGACTGATTCATTTTTATGAAGGTCAGCCGATCGACCGAGTCAGTGGACCGACGCACCCTGTGATCGGTTACCACGCCTCCAGCAGCACTGAATGTACGTTCCGAAAGAACGCTGGATGCAGGACAGGCCAGTAGCTCAATTGCATACTGTGCAAGCTCTGGCCAGTGATCCATCCTCAAGACCCAGTAACCCAGAGGATTTTCGGTGGGAAAGGTGTCCAAGTCTGATCTTGCCCCTAGGTATTCCTGCACCATGTAAAACAGACGCTGGCGATGGTTGCTGGAACCGATCATACCTTGGGGCTGCGGACCAAAAAATTGTCTGAACGCATCGGTCAGACGGCCACCTTCTCCACCGCTCCTTCTTTGACTGACCGAAGCCTCAGCAACACGTTGTCCAGAAACAGGAGTTTGTAACCTCCCAGTCTCTGGGAACGCGTTGCACAGACCTTTCTGCAAGGCCTCCCGAAGATGTTTCATCCTCTGCTCCCTCTGCGATGGCAAGATAAGGTCCGCAACCTTACCCTTGTAACGTGGATCAAGGAGGGTTGCCAGCCAGTATTGGTCCTTCTCCTTGATACCACGAATACGAGGATCCTTACGCAGGCTTTGCAGGATCAGGGAGGCCATGCAGCGTAGGTTTGCTGAGGCATTCGGTCCGGAGTCCTCTGGGTCACTAAGGACAACAACGTCCGCAGCCACCTCCTCCCAGCCACGTACAAGTCCATGTGTTCCTTGGGACTGATCCCTTAAAGACTGCTGATGCTGAGTGCCAGGCTCCACCTCCATACTGACACAATCTTCCTCCTCCTCCTCCTCCTCCTCCTCGTCCTCTTCCTGTGTGATCGGCGGGCACGCAGGAACACTGTCTGGATAAAGGGGGCCTTGAGAGCTAAGGAAGTCCTCCTCTTCCTGCCTCTGTTCTGCCTCAAGTGCCCTGTCCATTATTCCACGCAGCGTGTGCTCCAACAGGTGGACAAGGGGGACAGTGTCACTGATGCATGCACTGTCAGTGCTCACCATCCTCGTGGCCTCCTCGAATGGTGACAGGACAGTGCATGCATCCCTGATCATGGCCCACTAGCGTGGGGAAAAAAAACCAAGGTCCCCTGACCCTGTCCTGGTGCCATAGTCGCACAGGTACTCATTGATGGCCCTCTGCTGCGTGTGCAGCCGCTGCAGCATGGCCAACGTCGAGTTCCACCTGGTGGGCATGTCACAGATTAGGCGGTTCTTGGGCAGGTTAAACTCCTTTTGGAGGTCCGTCAGCCGAGCACTGGCATTATATGACCGGCGGAAATGCACAGAGACTTTCCTGGCCTGCCTCAGGACATCCTGTAAGCCCGGGTACCTGCCCAAGAACCGCTGCACCACCAAGTTAAGGACGTGAGCCAAACAGGGCACATGGGTCAGTTGTCCCTGTCGGAGGGCAGAGAGGAGGTTGGTGCCATTGTCGCAAACCACCATTCCTGCCTTAAGTTGGCGTGGCGTCAACCACCTCTGAACCTGCCCCTGCAGAGCTGACAGAACCTCTGCCCCAGTGTGGCTCCTGTCCCCCAAGCACACCAGCTCAAGCACCGCATGGCATCTTTTGGCCTGCGTACTTGCGTAGCCCCTTGAACGCCTACGGAGCACCGCTGGTTCCGAGGAAGAGGCCATGGAGGAAGAAGAAGAGGAGGGGGTGGAGGAGAGAGGTGTGTCACAATCAGCATTTTGGAGGCGTGGTGGCGGAACAACCTCCAACACTACTGCACCTTGTCCTGCATCCTTCCCAGCTGCCAGCAGAGTCACCCAATGCGCCGTGAAACTTAAGTAACGTCCCTGTCCATGCCTGCTGGACCATGAGTCAGCGGTAATATGCACCTTACCGCTGACCGCCCTGTCCAGCGAGGCATGGACATTGCCTTCCACATGCCGGTAGAGAGCCGGAATCGCCTTCCGTGAGAAAAAGTGGCGTTTGGGTACCTGCCACTGAGGAACCGCACATTCCACAAACTCACGGAAGGGGGCAGAGTCTACCAACTGAAAAGGCAGCAGTTGAAGTGCTAGCAATTTTGCCAAGCTAGCATTCAACCGCTGGGCATGTGGATGGCTGGGAGCAAACTTCTTTCGGCGGTGCAGCAGCTGGGGCAGGGAAATTTGCCTGGTACAATCTGACGTCGGTGTACCAAAAGCAGATTGCCCACAAGTACTTGGCTGTGACACACCTAATTCTACACCTTCATTCCTCTCACTGCAGGTCTCAGAGAGGACTGAAGGTCTAGTGGGGTTGGAAATCTCAGCTGATGAGGAGCAAGGAGAGATCCTCTTTGTTCTTTGGTGTGGGTCTTTCAGATACGCTTGCCAACGAACTGCATGGCAGGTCAACATATGTCTGGTCAAGCATGTGGTACCCAAGCGGGAGATGTTTTGGCCACGCGAGATACGCTTGAGACATATGTTGCAAATAGCAGCGGTGCGATCTGATGCACTCGTCTCAAAAAAGGCCCACACCAAAGAACTTTTTGAATAACGCGCAGAGACTGCAGCGCCCTGCACATGTGGAGCTTTGGGGTGTGATGCAGTCAATGTGCTGCCCTTAGGCTGGCCCCTGGAGGGCATCCTGCCTAGTTGGTGATGTGCCACCTCCTCCTCCTCCTCCTCCTCCTCTCTCCTATCAGGCACCCACGTTGAGTCAGTGACCTCATCATCCCCTCCCTCCTCATCACTGGAGCAAACCTGGCAGTATGCTGCAGCAGGGGGAGCATGACTGCCAGATTGCTGTCCTTCTTGGGCACCCCCTCTGTCCGTGCTCATGTTACTGCCTTCATTGAGCTCAGTATCATCATCAGAGCCTTCCAAACGCTGGGCATCCTCCTGGAGCATGTACCCAACACTGTGGTCAAACAGTTCGAGGGAATCCTCATGAGGACATGGTGGAGCTAGGGAAGGAGTCACTGATGACATTGAGCTGAGGGAAGAGGCCGCTGCTTTGCCAGACAAAGCACCCTGGGCATGGGTGAGAGAGGATGAGGAGGATGAGGACGGCTTGGTCATCCACTCGACCAAGTCTTCCGCATGTTGCGGCTCAACACGGCCAGCTGCCGAAAAAAAGGCCAAGCGTGTCCCATGGCCACGTGCTGATGAGGATGCACCGTCTCCACGACCAGCACTAGACACAGAGCCTGCTTGCCCTCTCTTATTGGCTTGTGACTGTCTGCCTCTCCTTCTTGGCCTTCCAGACATACTAATGGCCTGTAGCTGCACTAAGCTGGGATAGAACACCTGTAATTTTCTTCAGGTAGCTTTATATACTGTAACCAGACAAGCCTGCCTGTCAGTAGGAAGATAACAGGAACGGATCTAGCTGAACACTGTGAGCAGGACGTACTGCACTAAATGTATATAGCAGGAACGGATCTAGCTGAACACTGTGAGCAGGACGCACTGTACTAAATGTAAATAGTCTAGCTGCCTGACCGTGGTACTAATAGGATCAAAAAGAACACCTGTAATTTTCTTAAGGTAGCTTTATATACTGTAACCAGACAAGCCTGCCTGTCAGTAGGAAGATAACAGGAACGGATCTAGCTGAACACTGTGAGCAGGACGTACTGCACTAAATGTATATAGCAGGAACGGATCTAGCTGAACACTGTGAGCAGGACGCACTGTACTAAATGTAAATAGTCTAGCTGCCTGACCGTGGTACTAATAGGATCAAAAAGAACACCTGTAATTTTCTTAAGGTAGCTTTATATACTGTAACCAGACAAGCCTGCCTGTCAGTAGGAAGATAACAGGAACGGATCTAGCTGAACACTGTGAGCAGGACGCACTGTACTAAATGTAAATAGTCTAGCTGCCTGACCGTGGTACTAATAGGATCAAAAAGAACACCTGTAATTTTCTTCAGGTAGCTTTATATACTGTAACCAGACAAGCCTGCCTGTCAGTAGGAAGATAACAGGAACGGATCTAGCTGAACACTGTGAGCAGGACACACTGTACTAAATGTAAATAGTCTAGCTGCCTGACCGTGGTACTAATAGGATCAAAAAGAACACCTGTAATTTTCTTCAGGTAGCTTTATATACTGTAACCAGACAAGCCTGCCTGTCAGTAGGAAGATAACAGGAACGGATCTAGCTGAACACTGTGAGCAGGACACACTGTACTAAATGTAAATAGTCTAGCTGCCTGACCGTGGTACTAATAGGATCAAAAAGAACACCTGTAATTTTCTTCAGGTAGCTTTATATACTGTAACCAGACAAGCCTGCCTGTCAGTAGGAAGATAACAGGAACGGATCTAGCTGAACACTGTGAGCAGGACGCACTGCACTAAATGTAAATACCAGGAACGGATCTAGCTGAACACTGTGAGCAGGACGCACTGCACTGAATGTAAATAGCAGGAACGGATCTAGCTGAACACTGTGAGCAGGACGCACTGCACTGAATGTAAATAGCAGGAACGGATCTAGCTGAACACTGTGAGCAGGACGCACTGCACTGAATGTAAATAGCAGGAACGGATCTAGCTGAACACTGTGAGCAGGACGCACTGCACTGAATGTAAATAGCAGGAACGGATCTAGCTGAACACTGTGAGCAGGACGTACTGCACTAAATGTATATAGCAGGAACGGATCTAGCTGAACACTGTGAGCAGGACGCACTGCACTGAATGTAAATAGCAGGAACGGATCTAGCTGAACACTGTGAGCAGGACGCACTGCACTGAATGTAAATAGCAGGAACGGATCTAGCTGAACACTGTGAGCAGGACGTACTGCACTAAATGTATATAGCAGGAACGGATCTAGCTGAACACTGTGAGCAGGACGCACTGCACTGAATGTAAATAGCAGGAACGGATCTAGCTGAACACTGTGAGCAGGACGCACTGCACTGAATGTAAATAGCAGGAACGGATCTAGCTGAACACTGTGAGCAGGACGCACTGCACTGAATGTAAATAGCAGGAACGGATCTAGCTGAACACTGTGAGCAGGACGCACTGCACTGAATGTAAATAGCAGGAACGGATCTAGCTGAACACTGTGAGCAGGACGCACTGCACTGAATGTAAATAGCAGGAACGGATCTAGCTGAACACTGTGAGCAGGACGCACTGCACTGAATGTAAATAGCAGGAACGGATCTAGCTGAACACTGTGAGCAGGACGCACTGCACTGAATGTAAATAGCAGGAACGGATCTAGCTGAACACTGTGAGCAGGACGCACTGCACTGAATGTAAATAGCAGGAACGGATCTAGCTGAACACTGTGAGCAGGACGCACTGCACTGAATGTAAATAGCAGGAACGGATCTAGCTGAACACTGTGAGCAGGACGCACTGCACTGAATGTAAATAGCAGGAACGGATCTAGCTGAACACTGTGAGCAGGACGCACTGCACTGAATGTAAATAGCAGGAACGGATCTAGCTGAACACTGTGAGCAGGACACACTGCACTAAATAGTCTAGATAGAAGATAACAGGAACGGATCTAGCTAAACTGAATACAGTGTATATATATATATGCAACACCTGGGATGCATATATATACACAATACACTGTAAGTGCAGCTAACTGACTGACTGTTCTGCCTAATCTATCTAACTCAAATCAAATGACACTGTCTCTCTCTCTCTCTATCTCTCAGCACACCGGAACACACACTACACAGGGCCGCCGTGCAGGCGGCCTTATATAGTGTGGGGTGTGTACTAAATCCCCTGAGCCATAATTGGCCAAAGCCACCCTGGCTTTGGCCAATTACAGCTCTCTCTACTGACGGCGCTGTGATTGGCCAAGCATGCGGGTCATAGTGCATGCTTGGCCAATCATCAGCCAGCAATGCACTGCGATGCCGCAGTGAATTATGGGCCGTGACGCGCCACACGAATTTGGCGCGAACGGCCCATATCGTTCGCAATTCGACGGACGGTCGAACAGCCGATGTTCGAGTCGAACATGGGTTCGACTCGAACACGAAGCTCATCCCTACCACTCACTCACCTACCTCCACATCACGCCCACCCTCCTCCCCCCCCTTACCTTCACTCTCCCCACTCCCTCCCCTCTGCACACACACTCCCTGCATTATCACTCATCTTTCACTCTCAAGTCTAGGGTGCCTCGTGGCTCTGCTTCGCCCTGGGGGGGATTGCCTGTTTTGGTCGCTGCGGCGGGGGGGCCCGCCTCAGCTCCCGGCCCGGCATTAGTCCCGGATGGTTGCCGTACCTGGCCATTCACTATCTACCCATAATTGCCGTGAGTACTTCTCTATTTTTGGGGGATTATTTGGCCCTCTGTACCCATTGTTACCTTGGCCCTTGATATTATTATTATTTTATTTCCAGAAACATGACATGTCTGCTCCTGATGAGTGGTCTTGAACCACGAAACGCGTCGAGCTACCGATTGTCTCTTATTGTCCCAACCCATGCTATACAGAGTTTTACCCTTTAACAGGAATTTGAGGCCAGCTATCAGGCAGGCATTACCTTGTTTTAACTATCTACGCATTCTGACACCTGGTGATCCCTGGTCTATCTTCAATAATATTGCTCATACCCATGTTATTACTCTTGTTACCTTTATATCTTTTATATCCTTGATAACTATACTAATGGTCCTTATGTTGATCTCTGGTTATCATTGTTAACATTTTACCAAGTGTTATATTGATATTGTCTGATACCATTGTTTGTATGAATATGCAAATAAAGAATTTTATTGACCCACCGTTTGTGTCGGCTTGCAAACCATTGGCTTCATTCAAAGTCCCACCTCCTCCTCCTTCACCCACTGGCTTCTGCTTGTGGGTTTCTAGATATTGTGTGATAGGGATGGAAACGTGCGACCTCTACCCGGCGCAGTTTCATACAAAGTCCCATTTCCCCTCCCCCTTGTTGTTTATATGAATAGGGATGGAAGCCCATGGTTTGCTCTACTGCTCTATCTTGATATTACCAATGATTGTTATTATCCTGCCCCCATTGATTCCTTGGTAGCCTCACCTGTGTTTACTTTTGTGTCATTTTCACCAGTTTCAATCTTACATGCCATGTTTCTTATCCTGTGACTAGGTTTTCATCAATACTATGGTTAACCCTTCCCAATTAGTGGTCCAACCCAATTCTGGGTGGGTGGCTGTGGCTGGCCGTGGGCCGTCCGGCCTTTGCCTGCCCGGGAGCTGCGATGGGCACTGCCGGCCTCTGGGTTCCCCCCCTTCCTCCCCCGCCCGCCCCTCCTGGTGGGCATGTGTGTGGGGGCGGGGCTTGCCGCCACTGCCCATCGACATCACGTCACCAGCGGTGGACGTGTGCCGCGCCTCCCGGCGCCGCCGCGCCCTTTGCGCTGTGGTTGCTATGCTCGCAGGCTTAGTGGGTTGGTCCCAGCGGCCGCCGATCATTGGTCGGCTTCCCGCTCTGGCTCCTCCCACCTTCGGCCGTGCGGACGTGACGTTGGCGGGCCTCCCCGCGGCGGCGCCTATATATGGGCGCTTTTGTTCACCTGGGGCGGTGCGGCGCTCGAGGTACACTACAGCTACACTTCAGCATGGTGGTGGTCGCTCCACACCACCCTGTCACACAGGTAAGGCCACTCCTTACCCCGGTTGCGCACATGTCATCCTCCAGCCTTCCCACTCCTCTTTCCCTCACTCCTTTCCTCACTCTACCCACTCACTCACCTACCTCCACATCACGCCCACCCTCCTCCCCCCCCCTTACCTTCACTCTCCCCACTCCCCCCTCTGCACACATACTCCCTGCATTATCACTCATCTTTCACTCTCAAGTCTAGGGTGCCTCGTGGCTCTGCTTCGCCCTGGGGGGGATTGCCTGTTTTGGTCGCCGCGGCGGGGGGGGCCCGCCTCAGCTCCCGGCCCGGCATTAGTCCCGGATGGTTGCCGTACCTGGCCATTCACTATCTACCCATAATTGCCGTGAGTACTTCTCTATTTTTGGGGGATTATTTGGCCCTCTGTACCCATTGTTACCTTGGCCCTTGATATTATTATTATTTTATTTCCAGAAACATGACATGTCTGCTCCTGATGAGTGGTCTTGAACCACGAAACGCGTCGAGCTACCGATTGTCTCTTATTGTCCCAACCCATGCTATACAGAGTTTTACCCTTTAACAGGAATTTGAGGCCAGCTATCAGGCAGGCATTACCTTGTTTTAACTATCTACGCATTCTGACACCTGGTGATCCCTGGTCTATCTTCAATAATATTGCTCATACCCATGTTATTACTCATGTTACCTTTATATCTTTTATATCCTTGATAACTATACTAATGGTCCTTATGTTGATCTCTGGTTATCATTGTTAACATTTTACCAAGTGTTATATTGATATTGTCTGATACCATTGTTTGTATGAATATGCAAATAAAGAATTTTATTGACCCACCGTTTGTGTCGGCTTGCAAACCATTGGCTTCATTCAAAGTCCCACCTCCTCCTCCTTCACCCACTGGCTTCTGCTTGTGGGTTTCTAGATATTGTATGATAGGGATGGAAACGTGCGACCTCTACCCGGCGCAGTTTCATACAAAGTCCCATTTCCCCTCCCCCTTGATGTTTCGTCATAAATTGACTTATTCATGGGATAGGCTGTGCTCCCTGCCACTCATCCCTTATATGCATAATTCGCTTGCGTCCGTTAAGCGGCGCCTCGCGCATGTGCACATCTCGGGTCCCCGCTGTATGACTTACGCTGAGAGCTCCATTACGGTACACATTAGGGATCGGGCATTCAAATAATATGGACTGATATTTATAAGGATCGATCTGCTCTGTGAAGTGTAATACAAACATGGCTTAAACATAAGCATGTCAATTTCTATATGTCCCGCTCTCATGTTAATTACTGAATATCTTTGTTATTCACACAGATATACATATCTACACGGTGAGTATCTTCCTATCTTAGTAGGAACATAAAATTAGTACATAAAATGTATTAATTCATTCTTCTATGTATGAGCTCCCACCATATCTATATATAAACATATACTATGGGTATTATTCATGTATATGTGTGTGTATCTGGTGGATGATTGGAATATTTCTAATAAAGTGTTAAAATCAATCTGAACTATAAAATACATTACATTACACATACACCTACCAACTAGTAAGCATGTTGAATTTGTATAAATATAAGATTTGAGATAAAGCAAAACAAGTTGAATCCATTTCAGTAAAAATTCAATAATTGATAAAAAATTATTGATAAAAAAGGGGGGTCCTACATGTACATCCAGTTCCACCTTACCATTATTAACCAGGTTTGGGGAATCATTTATAATCGATCACAATAATACGTAATATCTGGACATGTATCTAATATCTCGGCAGATACATCCTCCCCCTGGGCATTCAAGTCATATGGATTTTTACATAACTAAAGTGCTAGATATTATCAGGATCTATATAATTAAAAATCATTGATAAAACAGTTTAGGTCTAGTTCTATATTTAACCCCCTCGGGGCCAGACTTTTCAATAAAAATATCCAACGAGTTTCCCTTTGGGATAGATTCCTAACTCTATTGGATCCCCTCCACGATGGGTGAATCACATTTATCCCACAAAACTGCAGTAAAGAGGGGTCCTGTTGATGTTTTTCCTTAAAATGTAGAGAAACGCTATGGTATTTGTAACCATTTTTTATGTTAGTTAGGTGTTCTGAAATTCTAATCCTTAACTACTTCCCACCCGGCCAATGTACATAAACGGCCGGGTGGGCGCTCTCTCCTTCTGAGTGGACGTTCAGGAACGTCCCTCAGAAGGAGCGGGATCGCGCGCGCGCGTGCCCGCGCAGCGGCGCGATCCCGATGCGCTCGTGTCCCCCGGACACGGCGCATCTCGGATCGGCAGGAGGGCTCTGTGATTGGCCCTCCTGATCACATGACGGCCGTGTCCAATCACAGCTGTCATGTGATGTAAACACAGCCGGTTGCTAGGCGATCAGCTCTCCTCTCCTCACACGGAAGTTGTCGCTGAGGAGGAGAGGAGAGGGGATCGCTGCAGCCGGCTGATGATCAGTGAGTATGAGCTGTTTTTTACAGCTTTTTACTCACTGATCACCAGTCTAGTGTCAACACACATGTAAATACATACATGTAAAACACACACATGTCCCCACATAATGTAAAACACAAACATGTCCCCACATAATGTAAAACACACATGTCCCCAAAACACATGTCCCCAAATAATAAAAAAAGCTGTCCCCCACATATGTCACACTAAAATCACATGTCCCAATGGTAATCTGCACACATATGTACGTGATCACCTGCACACATCTGTACATGATCATTTGCGTACATATGTCCGTGATCACACAAACCAATTATTATACACTTAACAGGATTTTTTTTATCAAAAACATGTAGCAGAATACATTTTGGCTTAAATTTATGACAAAATTCGATTTTACTGGATCTCTTTTAAAACAGAAAAAAGAAAATATTGTTTTTTTTCCAAATTTCCACTATTTTTGCGCTTATATCGCAAAAAAAAAAAAATGGAGTCGTGAATAAATACCACCAAAAGAAAGCTCTATTTGTGCGAACAAAATGATAAAAATTTCATTTGGGTACAGTGTAGCATGACCGAGTAATTGTCATTAAAAGTGCGAGAGCGCTGAAAGCTGAAAATTGGTCTGGGAAGGAAGGGGGCGAAAGTGCCCAGTATTGAGGTGGTTAAGAGCCTTTTCGTTCTCCCCACATATGATAGGCCACATGGGCACCACATAAGATATACTACATGTGAGGAGTTGCAGGTGCTGAATTCTTTGATGTCAAAGGATTCGCCCTCCCTATTAGTCACACTCTTTATTCCTCTGTGTCTTACTTTGACCGTCCTGCAACAAATACATCTCCTACAACAGTAAAAGCCCCTAAAGTCCAATCTCAGGTCATTTTGCCCTGGTGGATTCAAAATTTTCTTGACCACAAGGTCACCGAAACTTGGGGCCCTTCTATATATAAATTTTGGGTGACTTGGTAGCACTTCTCCCAGGTGCCTATCTCTGCACAAAATATGCCAGTGTCTTTTAAAATTTATGAGTTGGCCTGCCCCCTTTCAGCCTTCCTGCTGGAGATTGTCTGGGGCTCTCATAAATATTCCAAGCAGCTCCTCCTAGCTTCCACCCACTACATCTGGAAGCTTCACCAAGGTTCCAGAAAACAAAGGGAGGCACCTCAACATGCTGCTTGCTGAGTCATCCAGCCTCCCTGAGTTACTCAACCCTGACCCAGGTTCAACCCAGGCCTGGCTCTCAGCCAAACCAATTTAACTACACTAACAACTAACTATATACACTAGCACACTAGCTAGAGGATGCTACACTAGAAAGCATTCATGAAAGGGGTGGATGGTCTGTAGTCCTGATATACTTCCTAAGTTAGGGTGACAACACTTTCCCTTTACACAGAGTAGCAAATGAGTGGTGTCACCTATTACAGGAAGTATGTTACTGGCAGATCAACAGGGGAAAAAAAAGGAAAAAACTCTAAAAAAAAAAAAAGAAAATAATCTGGCCACCACACCTGAGGACTGATATGTTGCAATGTATTAAATGTGTGTTCTTAGGCTTGGCCATGAAAACATTTATTCAAAGATATTCCTCAATAGCCACAAAGGAAATAAATCCACTTTGTGTGCAAAAAATGCATTGCAAACCCAAGGTCACAGGTTGAGCAACAATGCACTACAGGCTGCCTACAGAAAACTACAGGAGGGGGCGGAGACGAGACCAGTCCCCCTGACCAAGGAGAGAGAGCAGAGCTGTGGGAGAGGTCCAACAGACCCCACCAACTACAGAAAACTAAGGCTATTGCCAAAACGCGTCAGCTTTATTGTTTTATGGTCACTCTGATGTACCAATAAACTACACTTCAAGGATTACAGTTCTGCCGGCTCTTCTTACTACTGTTGCATTGGAGTGCGTTGGGATACATCGAGCCTCGGCACCTGTGAGTGGACCTGGTGTATGGATTGAGTTGTCCCTGCAGAGAGCGCTGTAACCTTTCTTCCATTCAAGAAGAAGACACATGACCGATGGATTTAAAAAAATATTTCTTTACCCCAGAGTGCAGCTTTAAGCCCTCGTTCTGATTGGAGCAACTTGTCACGTGATTTGACAAAGCGCACGACAAGTCGCACCCTATTGCAGGCAATCCCACTGTTCGGCAGTAGTTCCTGCACTGCTTTTGGCAATTTCGGGTGCGACTTGCATAGACATCTGTGCATGAGGCCGCACAGATGTCTTCCAAGTCGCACCCGGAGTCACACTGACATGCGGCTTTGAAATTGTTGCGATTTCAGATGAAGTCGCGCAATTTCAAAGCCACAGTCAATGTGAACGAGGGCTAATTGTGGAATGTACAGCCACTGAAGTGGGGGAAGTCATAGAACATTGTTTATCTTTATCATTTATCTTTGTATCTCTATCTGTTGCATTACTGGGGAAAATATTATTATTCTTGGGGATACATTTTCTCACTTTTTCCTGTTTTCTCTCTGCCGTATATTACTGGAGTTTAGCACTTTCTAAGAGAAAATTTTAGCAGCGCCGAGCCGCCAAGATTCATCTTTCTCGCGGTCGTTTTCCCGGCAATGCTTCCACCGTTCAGTGTTTTATAATGTGTATCGCCGTGTAACTGCGCACTACATCACCGTAATGATTGTAAGCGTAGTGCAACCTCACGCTAAACGTCCCAATAAACATTTTCCCGTCCTTTTCATTAGAATAAAACCTATTTATTTGTTTGTTGCTGGAGAGCTGCTGAAACTCTGTTTGCATTTATAACGGGCCCGGGGTGGCTGCTAGTTACGCGGACCAGGGATTTCATTTATAGCTGAACCACGATCAGAAATATTAACCACTTCAGCCCCAGAAGGATTTACCCCCCTTCCTGACCAGAGCACTTTTTGCAATTCAGCACTGCGTCGCTTTAACTGGCAATTGTGCGGTCGTGCGACGTTGCACCCAAACAAAATTGACGTCCTTTTTCTCCCACAAATAGAGCTTTCTTTTGGTGGTATTTGATCACCTCTGTGCTTTTTATTTTTTTGCGCTATAAACAAAAAAAGAGCGACAATTTTGAAAAAAAAACACAATATTTTGTACTTTTTGCTGTAATAAATATCCCCAATTTTTTTTTCTTAAAAAGCAAATTTTTTTCTGAGTTCAGGCCGATATCTATTCATCTACATATTTTTGGTAATAAAAATAGCAAAAAGCGTATATTGATTGGTTTGCGCAAAAGTTATAGTGTCTACAAAATAGGGGATAGATTAATGGCATTTTTATTATTATTTTTTTTTTTTTACTAGTAATGGAGGCGATCTGCGATTTTTATCAAGACTGCGATATTGCGGCGGACACATCGGACACTTTTGACACATTTTTGGGTCTATTGACAATTATACAGCGATCAGTGCTATAAAAAGGCACTGATTACTGTATAAATGTCACTGGCAGGCAAGGGGTTAACACTAGGGGGCGATCAAGGGGTTAAATGTGTTCCCTAGGTGTGTGTTCTAACTGTAGGGGGAGGGGACTGACTAGAAGGGATGACAGATCGTGGTTCCTAGCTGTTAGGAACTCATGATCTGTCTCTCCTGTCAGAACAGAACAGGGATTTTTGTGTTTACACACACACATCCCTGTTCTGCCTCTCGTGCCCGCAATCGTTTTTGGCCGAGGGGCATTGCGACCGTCGACCACGAGCATCGGCACCTCCCCAGTGCAGCGGGCACGTGCGCGCGCCTGCTAACCCACCTAAAGGAGCCGAGGTATAGCTACGACGGCTTGCAGGATCGTGCCGACCTGCCGCAATATACAGTAATAACAGCGGCTGGTCGGCAAGCGGTTAAAGCACCTTTGTAGCAGTCTTCACCTACCTTTCTAATAAACAAATAATCACCTGTGCAAAAAAAAAAATGCTGAGACATGCAAAAATTGTATACTGGGATAGCTGGTGCTCAAAACTGTGTATGATAAAAAAAATACACCATAACAACTGAGAAAAAAAAAAGTTGAGCTGAGCTCATCCTCTGTGCAAGAATTGTTTACCACTGTAACACAAGAGAATTAACACAGGAAAGCTCATAGCCACCGCATCCCATCAGTTAGAGAACAGAACACAGATATTGCTCACATTGGGAGTCGGGATTTTTAAGGTGCCAATAACCCAATAATAAGAACAACTGTTACATTTTTTTTAATTTTAATATACTGATTAAAAATTCTAAACATAACAAAAAAATACACATAACAAAAAAAAACATATATTAAAATTGCTGGATCATATAATTTTTGGAAGTTAACAAGCATAATCAATAGTTGGTAATACTTGTAGGGTCAAAATCCTGACATGTTTCGCCAATGGTTTTGGCTTCCTCATGGGGATATTTATTATCACACCTAAATAAATAGACAAAATACATTATCTCTATATACAATGAATATGTAGACGTTACACAGGTAGGTCTCAACTGAGCAAAATAAGACAACGGTACATTCAAAAACATACATAAGTATTCCTTATAAATTCATACATTGCAACAATGTATCGACATCAATTTTAATTTTCTATTTTCTATACCTATGCATTGTTGCAATGTATGAATTTATAATGAATACTTACAGTATGTATGTTTTTGTATTGTATATAGAGATAATTACATTGTAATTTGTCTATCAATTTAGGTGTGAGAATAAATATCCCCTGAGGAAGCCGAAATCATTGGCGAAACATGTCGGGATTATTACCCTATACGTACTACCAACCCAGAAAAGGAGGATTACCCCAGAAAAGGAGGATCGGGGCCGCTCTGTGCAAAACCCTTGTACAGAGCAGATAAGTATGACATGTTTGTTATTTTAAAAAAATAAATAAATAAAAGAATCTTTACAATCACCTTAAAGCAGAGTTCCACCCAAAAATGGAACTTTCACTTTAAGGGAAGGTGACCCCCCTGACATGCCACATTTGGCATGTCATTTTTTTGGGGGGGTTCCAGCTCCCACTTCCTTCCGGCACCGGAAGGGTGATCACCTCTCCCCCCTCCCTCTCGGCAGTCATCCGGGACACGTCACAGGTCCCAGATGATTGCCCGGCCAGTCACGGCGCGCCGTGTGGCTCGCGCATGGGCACTGCGTGCTCGGCTGTAAAGCCACGGCCGGGCGCCCACAGTGGCAATGCCGGCACTTCAGAGAGCGGGAGACGACTGAGGGTTCATTCCCCCGCAACGCTGGACTGTGGGACAGGTAAGTGTCCGATTATTAAAAGTCAGCAACTGCACTATTTGTAGCTGCTGACTGTTAATTTTCTTTTTTCTTTTAAGCTGAACTCCGCTTTAAGTTGGCTTGTGATATTTTACTGTCGCCAGTAGATGTCACGGTATCACTATTCATAGTATGAGATTACACAAACAAAACTAACTTATGAATATTTATATTTTGTTCAGCCAATCCAGTAGGAGGTTTATGCCACTGTTGCATGCTGGGGGGGATATAAATATTTAGGATAGGCCATGTGCTCACTCTCTTCCCCTGGGCTGAGGACTAGGGAGGTGCTGCTGGATGGAGCTCTGCTTTTAGGCTCAATGGCCTGTTTTGGGGCCTAACTTGTGCTGAAGGTGTCCTGAAGCTGCTCTGCCTGGTCTGGAGGAAGCTGTGCCAAGGAGGAGACCCAGGAGAGGACCTTTTACTGGAGAGAGCCAGGAAGAAGGTTGGTCTCTCATTAGGGCCTGGTGACTCACTTGGAGGACACATGGAAATTGGGGAATGTGCTTACAGTGTTGCCGGGTGGGCTTAAAGATTCTAATCAGCGATCACATATTTACAGCAGAATGCAACGTTTCGGAGCCACGCAGGGCCCCTTCATCAGGCATTTGACGTCACATGCCTGATGAAGGGGTCCTGCGTGGCTCCGAAACGTTGCATTCTGCTGTAAATATGTGATCGCTGATTAAAAGTTTTGGATCCATTTTTGGAGATCCTGATGTGCTGGAGACATTATTTTCTTTTGACTTTACACAGTTCCAGCTTGTGATGCGCTTCAGCACCCATTTTTGAGAACAGCCATCTTTGCAGGAATGTGTGCATTGGGAATATTGTATATAAAGGCTTAAAGGTTCTGACACTATGAAGCTGGACATTGACCTGAAGAGTCAGTTAGTGATCTGAGACCCCCAACCCTCACCCCCTTAACCGTTCTGCAATAAAACTAAAGCCGCGTACACACAATCTGATTTTCCGATGGGAAATGTTGGATGTGAGCGTGCTGGCGGTAAGTCCAACCATGTGTACGCTCTGTTGGATAATTGTTGTCTGACTTTTCACCAACAAATGTTGGCTGGCAGATTCTCAAATTTTCCGCCAACAAACGTGTGTTGTCGGACTTTCCGAGCGTGTGTACACAAGTCCGTCGGACAAAAGTCCAATGTACAAACACACCATGCTCGGAAGCAAGGACGAGCCGGAAGCGGTCGGTCTTGTAAACTAGCGTTCGTAATGGAGAATTAACAATCGTGACGCGGCAAATTATGAAATCTCCAAATACAGCGCACAATTCTCTTCTTCTTTAATGGGATAATAATGAAGCTGCTTTGCTGGTGATACTGATGGAGTTATTGCAAATGGATTTTCAAAGGCTTTTTTTTTCTAGTGATATAAAGAATAATATTATTATGTTTTTATTATTATTATTACCACAACACCATTATCCAGTAGCTTTTAAGAACAATGATACAACTATGTTGGTGTCCCTTGTCAATTTTACATTGTATTTTTCTAAATGTAACTGCCGACTCCCAAACTGTCATTTGAAGTAAAACACATAGAGAGAAATATATCACCACTCTACGAAGATCAATCAGGAACAGACCTCTCCTCCAGGCTGGAAGCCACAGGGGCCGGCAATGCTTGTAACGATAAAGTAATGAGAAAAGTCCTGGACAGCCGCACTCAAAATAATATTCGCCTTTAATAAATAAAAACAACAAAAATATAATAAACAATTGGCTATGATTAAGCACTGTTTGTAGTGTGAAACGCGTCAGCTTCCCTTCACTTCCTGCTGTGGCATGTATTTTTGTTGATTTTATTTAATAAAGGCGAATATTATTTTGAGTGCGGCTGTCCAGGACTTTTCTCATAACTTTATAAATAAAACACATAGCCAAGTATTATTCTGCACAAATTTTTTATTGTGCAAAAAAAAAAATAGACATGCTATCTGCCAATATAAAATAACCAAAAAGTGCATTCTATGCATCCAAAATATATAGAAAATATACCAAATCAATTCATTATTATTCAACCAAAAAAATAATGTCAAAGCAATAGCTCCAAGCCAAGGCCAATAATAAATATCACGTTATCTCCTCTGATTCCGCAACATGTCTGGTTGACGAACGGGCCGTTCAGAAACTAACTGAAATGCACGAAATGAAAAGCGATAAATGAAAAATGCGAAATGAAAAGCGTGAATCAACTCTCACCAAACTTTTACTAACACGAAATTAGCAGAAGGAGCCCAAAGGGTGGCACTAAAGAGCTGAAAAACCACGTTGTACGTCTAGTACATCACTACGTTCCCATAATTGTTGGCCAACATTTGTGTGACCGTGTGTATGCAAGACAAGTTGGAGCCAACGCCCTTCCGACAAAACTCCACGGTTTTGTTGTCGGTAAGTCCGATCGCGTGTACGAGGCTTAAGACAAAAAGTGACCCCCAATATCCTTTCTCGGGCCCCTCTATTTTAGCCATGGGCTTAACCCCGGGGGTGAAATGCTAGCCCACTCCTGGTCTCTGGAGGTGCCATCCTGCCTTTGGTGGCATCAGAGGGGTGCTACACAACGCCTAAGAGACAGCCCTTGCTTGCATTAGGGTTGAGGACTCTTAAGAGGAGTACTGAGGCAGGGGGGCTGGGATGTTTTTAGGAAGCTGTGTACAGGCCCCCCTCCCACCAGCCGTGATCTTCCTGCATTGCATAGAGAAGCACATACAGTCACTGGGACTGAAATAAGGTATGGGATGAAAATGCAAAGGCTTCATTTATAAAATTGAATTAGCACGTTGATGAACTTCAACTTTAAATGTTATATTTTGCTCCAAGCTACTCAACTTTGTACATTAGCTTTGCACTTTTCATTGAATAAATTCATATTTAGAAGGAGTCGGTACACCATTTGCATATATTTTTGCTCCATTTAATAATCACCTTGTACGCTTGAATTAAATACCCTTCAGTAGAGCCTTTTGAGCCCGCTTTTTATTGATATATTACACATGGAGTTTAGTTACTCCCAGCACTTCTAGACTACTCAACAAAATGTAACTCATCCAGAATGAATGTCTGAGAGCCGTATGAATTTTAATGAGGTTTCTAATCAGTCTATGATAGCTAAAAGGAACAATTAGCTTAATTCACATCTCTCTGAATTATTCACCTATCTGTAATTACATGGTAATGAAGATCAGTGTTTAGCAACCAGACGTTACTGATTATGAAGACGGTGGAGGGTGTTTTGGTGTTCTGTTTTCTTTTGTGTCTTTACTTTTTTTGTGCAGGGAGGTGTCCCAGAAAGAAAAGTCGATGGTACTTTCCTTAAAAAAAAAAAAAAATCAAAGAGGTCATCTCCCTGCAATAGAAAAAGGTATACTCACCTCCATGTGGCCCCAATCAGAGGCATAACTAAAAGCTTCAGGGCCCCCCGTGCAAGAAACCATGAAGGGCCCCAGGCCCTTCCCACTGATCCCGGGGGGGGGGGGCTTTACTCCCATCATGGGACCCCCTCACATTTTTGTAAATTTTTTCTTCTATCTTTTCATGTGACAACACTGAAGAAATGACACTTTGCTACAATGTAAAGTAGTGAGTGTACAGCTTGTATAACAGTGTAAATGTGCTGTCCCCTCAAAATAACTCAACACACAGCCATTAATGTCTAAACCGCTGGTAACAAAATTTAGTACACCCCTAAGTGAAAATATCCAAATTGGGCCCAAAGTGTCAATATTTTGTGTGGCCACCATTATTTTCCAGCACTGCCTTAACCCTTTTGGGCATGGAGTTCACCAGAGCTACACAGGTTGTCACTGGAGTCCTCTTCCCCTCCTCCATGACGACATCACGGAGCTGGTGGATGTTAGAGACCTTGTGCTCCTCCACCTTCCATTAGAGGATGTCCCACAGATGATCAATAGGGTTTAGGTCTGGAGACATGCTTGGCCAGTCCATCACCTTTACCCTCAGCTTCTTTAGCAAGGCAGTGGTGGTCTTGGAGGTGTGTTTGGGGTTGTTATCATGTTGGAATACTGCCCTGTGGCTCAGTCTCTGAAGGGAGGAGATCATGCTCTGCTTCAGTATATCACAGTACATGTTGGCATTCATGGTTCCCTCAATGATCTGTAGCTCCCCAGTGCCGGCAGCACTCATGCAGCCCCAGACCATGACACTCCCACCACCATGCTTGACTGTAGACAAGACACACTTGTCTTTGTCCTCCTCACCTGGTTGCCTCCACACACGCTTGTCACCATCTGAACCAAATAAGTTTATCTTGGTCTCATCAGACCACAGGACATGGTTCCAGTAATCCATGTCCTTAGTCTGCTTGTCTTCAGGAAACTGTTTGTGGGCTTTCTTGAGCATCATCTTTAGAAGAGGCTTCCTTCTGGGATGAGAGCCATGCAGACCAATTTGATGCAGTGTGCGGCGTATGGTCTGAGCACTGACAGGCTGACCCCCCACCCCTTCAACCTCTGCAGCAATGCTGGCAGCACTCATACGTTTATTTCCCAAAGACAACCTCTGGATATGATGCTGAGCACGTGACCTCAAACTCTTTGGTCGACCATGGCGAGGCCTGTTCTGAGTGGAACCTTTCCTGTTATACCGCTGTATGGTCTTAGCCAACTCAGTTTCAGGTTCTTCACAATCTTCTTATAGCCTAGGCCATCTTTATGTAGAGCAACAATTCTTTTTTTCAGATCCTCAGAGAGTTCTTTGCCATGAGGTGCCATGTTGAACTTCCAGTGACCAGTATGAGAGAGTGAGAGTGATAACACCAAATTTAACACACCTGCTCCCCATTCACTCCTGAGACCTTGTAACACTAACGAGTCACATGACACCGGGGAGGGAAAATGGCTAATTGGGCCCAATTTGGACATTTTCACTTAGGGGTGTACTCACTTTTGTTGCCAGCGGTTTAAACATTAATGGCTGTGTGTTGAGTTATTTTGAGGGGACAGCAAATTTACACTGTTATACAAGCTGTACACTCACTACTTTACATTGTAGCAAAATGTCATTTCTTCAGTGTTGTCACATGAAAAGTTATACTAAAATATTTTCAAAAATGTGAGGGGTGTACTCACTTTTGTGAGATAGTGTATATTTGCATAGCAGCGCACAAGTTCTTTTCTATCGAAAGAACAAGGAGGACTGCAGCTACATGTAACTCTGTTCTAACTTTAGAGGCTTCCCCTTGATGGGTACCCCAAAGATGGGTCCATGGACTTTACTTAAAGGACTTTGCTCTATCTGAAGATATGAACTGGGGCAGCCTGAAGTTACAATGAACTAGAGTCGTGTATGGAGGAACCTGTGAGAAACTGTTTTATATGGGTTGTATCTGCATAGGTTCCAAGAAACTGCCTGGTCTGAAGCTCCTTGAGAAAGGGGTGCATGCAACGGGGAGGAAGGCGGTTGTGTTAAAGCAGCCAGCAGTGGTAAATGATGATGACTTGGCACAGGTGACTGAGGACCTTGGTAGTGAGGGAGTTTGTGAGCTCAAATCCCTCCCTAGTGGTCTGTACCCTACACCTTTGCGGCATGGGGTATCCTATGTGTGAAGCATATAGGTCAAGGAAAAGAGAAAAAACCGAGAAGATCCTCTTGCACGACCGCGGCCTCTGATTGCAGTTCCACAAATGTCCCCGATCAGATGCGTTAAGCCCTGCCCATATGTTACTGTGATCTTCATCTATGGAGTTAATGTACAGCAGTGACTCAGGGGCTAATGTGCTGTATTGTGTTTGCCATTCTGGCCTGTGATACTTCCCATAGAGAGGGTATATATATATATATATATATATATATATATATATATATAGCTGGAAGGTGCTGGGCCGGTGGTTGGAGGTTGGTCATGGAAGTTGAAGGACCATACATAAGAAGATTGAGTTGAACCTAAGGGGGTTGCCCCTTGGTGGGACCCTGAAACGGGACTGTATAGCTAGCAAGCCATATCAACATTGGATTGGAAACTATTATATGGTAAAGGTATTATTAAAACTGCATAGTCCAAATCCAGCCTGGAGTTATTTATTCAACTTTTTATTAAGGGTTTTCATTTTTCTATTTTTAATAGAAATGTAAAAAAAACACCAAAAAAAAAAAAACAATCAGAGTGGGCATACATAAAGAGAAAACATACCATTTCTAAAGGATGTTTCAATAAAAGAGTGAAATACGGAGTTATCTTTTATCTGTTTATTTTCAAGAAACTTATTTTTTTTTACTTTTCTCCACTTTGCTTTCTTTTTTTTTTGTTACCCTCTTGTTTGCCATTTTTGTTAATCAAATGAACTTAAAGATTTTCAATTTTTCATCCAAAAATAAATTTGAAATGGTCATACATAAAGAAAAGCATACCATGTGTAAAGGATGGTACAATAAAAGAACATTAGAGAGTGCGATTTCACTATTAGAACGGGATAAAGAATTTTTACTAACACATAAACTATCAGTGGCAGTCAAACATCAAGAACGCAACTATGAAATTATGATGAGATGGTACTGGAGTCCAGAAGATCTGAATAAAATAAATAAAGATAATACAGAGAAACGTTGGAGATGCTTAAGGGATAAAGAAACAATGACACATATTTGGTACGAATGTCATGTGGTGAACGAATTCTGGTACAAAATATTTGAAATGTACAAATTGGTGTCCGGAAACGAGATGCAACCAAGCGTTGAGGTTTCGATACTGTCTATAACACCTGGATCACTGAAATTTATAGACGGATATCCTTCACCATATGGTCAACGCATATGCAAACAAAAAGATGCAGCGCTAAATAAAAGAAATTTGTGAAAATTGGCCAATCCCGAGGACGTCCTATCGTGATGAAACGCGTAGGAAGGAGCCTGTGACGGTGACGTCAGTACGTTTTTTTGGATGGGCTAACATACGAACGTAGGAAGTGAAGGTTTACAGACAGGAGACACCGGGACCTTATTTTATGATATATCCCACCGCTCCTTACTGGCTGCAACATTGTAAGTGCATTTTTTATTCCCAATAAGCCACCTTTTTGTACATGTTACACTATGGATATTTTTTGTTTCTTATTCCCGAGAATCATCCGCTACTAGTTGCTGCACTGCGCTTTGGGTTGTGGGGAGACCGATTTCCCTGTGCTGGGCGAGACTGCCGTAATAGCAGTCATCGCCATTGGGTAAGCGGGTTTTATTACTCACCTTGGGTGTGAAGTGATACAGAAGATAACCCTTCTTTTCCGGCACTTTCACGGATGGGTGCTTTTCCTTGTTTATTTATGGACTGTTACTTTGTGGGATTATCTTATCCCTCTTTATATTCTACTTCTTAAGTGTATTTTTTCAATACTATTCACAATTTTATGGTTTATATGTATACCATTGATCACATATTGGTATTTTTATGAGACTCTGCCTTATGCCGCGTACACACGAGCGGACTTTACGGCGGACTTTGCCCGGCGGACTTTTCGACGTACTTTCCGACGGACTTTCTGAATGAACGGACTTGCCTACACACAATCCACCAAAGTCTGTCGAATTCGTACGTGATGACGTACACCGGACTAAAACAAGGAAGTTCATAGCCAGTAGCCAATAGCTGCCCTAGCGTGGCTTTTTGTCCGTCGAACTAGCATACAGACGGCGGACTTTTCGACCGGACTCGATTTCAACTGATACATTTTAAACAAGTTTCAAATCTAAGTCCGTCCAACTTTTGAAAAAACAAAGTCCGCTGGAGCCCACACACATCGAATTGTCCGACGAAATCCAGTCCGCCGGGCAAAGTCCGCCGTAAAGTCCGCTCGTGTGTACGCGGCATTAGTCTTTTTTAGTCACTCTTTTTTCACCTTTATTATTTTCACAAATTTCTTTTATTTAGAGCTGCATCTTTTGTGTTTGCATTTGTAATTTTGGAGTTTGATACTAGACTTCCAGGTGCTGGCAGCTTTATTTACATACACATATTTTTCATCTCATACACTTATTTGGTTTTTTTTCGAGCGCAGCTTCAGCCTTTGGGCTTTTGTTTTTCCATATGATAAACGCAGCAAGGACGACAATAGCTCAAAAATGGAGAAAAATAAATGGCCCTACAATAATGGAATGGATATGTGAAATGAACGAAATACAATATATGGAAGAGCAGAGGAGGAGAGAGGGGACGGAAAAGGACCAAAAGCCCATAATGTGGCATCAATGGGAAAAGTTTCGGACCTCAAAAAAATGATACAATTTTTGTGAAAGGGAACAAAACACCTCATAGAGAGGGGAGAGATCTCTCTCTTTTTTTTTTTTTTTTTTTTTGTGGGTAGGTATGGAAAATAAGATAGTGACGAATGATAGGGATGAAAAGAAATGTAAGAGTAAGGGCTCTTTCACACGGAGGATCCGTATGTCCGTTTTTCATCCTTCCGTTTTCTGATGAAAGCGACAGACCTGTCATCTTCCTGCTCAGCGGGGATCGGCGGAGCGATCCCCGCTGAGCAAGCGGGTGTTCACGGGGCGGATCATCACTGATCCGCCCCGTGTGAAAGAGCCCTAATTGTATAGAATGATATATAAAAAGTAAGATAGGGATGAATGGAGTATGGACATTGTAAATAATTATACGTCAGATGGTTTAGTATAGAACAGGATATTAGAAATTATGGTGGAATGACGATATCTTAAGGAGAGGATGCTATACAATAATATAATGTTCAACTAGATGATGAAAGATATTTATATGTATTTGTATAATTGTTTTAAAATTAATAAAGGAAGATTGAAAACAGTAAAAGAACATACTATGGAGTTACCTTTTATCTTTTATTTTCAAGAAACTGTTTATTTTGTTTATTTATTTTTCTTAGTTACCCTTTTCTCGCTTTTTTTTTTTTTTTAAATCAATTTACCTTAAACACTTGCTGACCAGCTGGGCGAAATTATGTTATGTAACATCGCTCCGCCCTGTGGCCACTAGGGGCACGCGCACGCGCACGCGCCCCCCCCCCCCACTCAGCGGTCACGATCACCGCTGGGCTCCCGTGATCGCCGCTGACACACCGAGAACCCGGGATCTGTGTGTGTAAACACACAGTTTCCAGTTCTCTGAGGAGAGAACAGACGATCGTCTGTTGATACAGAGTCATTCCCCTCCCCCCTTCAGATAGAACACACACTAGGGAACACATTAACCCCTTGATCGCCCCCTAGTGGTCAACCCCTTCACTGTCAGTGACATTTTTACAGTAATCAGTGCATTTCTATAGCACTGATCGCTGTATTAATGCCAATGGTCCCAAAAATGTGTCAAAATTGTCCGACGTGTCCGCCATAATGTCGCAGTCCCGATAAAAATCACAGATCGCGCCATTACTAGTAAAGAAAAAATCAATAAAAAAAATGCCATTAATCTATCCCCTATTTTGGTAGATGCTATAACTTTTGCGCAAACCAATCAATATACACTTATTGTGTTTTGTTTTTTTTTTACCAAAAATATGTAGAAGAATACATATCGGACTAAACTGAGAAAAAAAAATCGTTTTTTTAATATATTTTCGGGGGATATTAATTATAGCAAAAAGTAAAAAATAATGTGTTTTTTTCAAAATTGTCGCTCTTTTTTTTGTTTATAGCGCAAAAAATAAAAACCGCAGAGGCGATCAAATACCATCAAAAGAAAGCTCTATTTGTGGGGAAAAAAGGACGTCAATTTTGTTTGGGTACAACGTTGCACGACCGCGCAATTGTCAGTTAAAGCGACGCAGTGCCGAATCGCAAAAAGTGCTCTGGTCAGGAAGGGGGTAAAATCTTCCGGGGGGGTGAAGCGGTTAAAGATGAGGTGACGTGGTTAAACCTAAAGCAATTATTTTACAAATCGGTAAATAAGGCCACCAAAAGTATTTCCAAATGGAATCCAGTTCCTGCGGGTCATTATTGAGCCGCTATGGTGCATCTCCAAGGAATGGGGACAATCTCATTTCCATCGGTATTGAAGGGGGGGCGTTCGGAAATCTCGAGAATGGGTCGATTTTAAAATGCAAACGACACTTCATAACCTAGAGACTTTTCTCTTCCAAAAAAAAAGAAAAAAATGCCGGCGCCGGGAGCTTCGGGAGTTTGACAGACAACTTTTTTTTTTTTTAGTCGTTAGTTGGAAACAATTGGAAATGATTCAGTGAGTTAGATAAGGAGAGAGCCATTCATCACGGTGACAGTTCCTCTGGCTTCATCGGGGTCATATTCTTGTAAAGTATCTGACAGAGATGAGGTGATGGTCAGCTCAATATTCTCCATTTCTTTTTTCTTTTTTTTGTCCTGTCTGTATCAATGCTGGGCGAGGGTTAACCCTTTTCTGTAAAACGCGTTTCCATTGCATTCTGTTGGTTTCTTCATTGAGATGGTAAAGAGTATCGGATCTCCGCTCTGAGCAAAGTGTGCTGGAAATCTCTTAAAGTCGACCTTCAGTCATTTTTTTAACTTTCCCTCTAATAAATCTTCTGCCCTTTTTGTTTTAACTTTGGATAGTAAAACATTTTTTTTTTCTGCCAGTAAATCCCTTATACAGCCCACTTCCTGTTTCTTGTCTGGTCATTAGCCTAGGCTTATGACATCATGCACAGCTCTCTCTCTCACTCTCGTGAGAGTTTGCCAGGAAGGGAGGGGGGATGAGTCCTAAGAGGGCCAATGAGAGCTGCAGAGCTGGAGGTGTGGCTCTGTGTGTCTGCGCAAATACAGGAAGTGAACAGGCAGCAGCTTCAGCTGCCCACAGTTAAAATGGCTGCAGCCAGACTCAGCGGAAGGAGATTTTTGCAGCATATTTTGGCAAGTACAGAATCACAGTATATATGAAATGATATGCAAATGTGGTTGGAGGGAAGCTTCAGAATGGCAAAGATGTTTTTTATTACAAATTATGTGAGCGGACCGCAGTTCCTCTTTAAGGCCCATTCAGATAATCTCAAGGTGCCAAAAAAGATAAAATGCACATCCCGTATGGTGTGGTGTTTTGCAATGCCATACATCTTGGCACCCCAACTCTCTGCATAGTGGCGGCCAACAGACAATGCACCACAACATACACTATATTACCAAAAGTATTGGGACGCCTGCCTTTACACGCACATGAAGTTTAATGGCATCCCAGTCTTAGTCCATAGGGTCCAATATTGAGTTGGCCCACCCTTTGCAGCTATAACAGCTTCACCTCTTCTGGGAAGGCCGTCCACAAGGTTTAGGAGCGTGTCTATGGGAATGTTTGACCATTCTTCCAGAAGCGAGGTCAGGCACTGATGTTGGATGAGAAGGCCTGGCTCACAGTCTCCGCTCTAATTCATCCCAAAGGTGTTCTATCGGGTTGAGGTCAGGACAGTTCAAGTTCCTTCACCCCAAACTCGCTCATCCATGTCTTTATGGACCTTGCTTTGTGCACTGGTGGGCAGTCATGTTGGAACAGGAAGGGGCCATCTCCAAACTCTTCCCACAAAGTTAGGAACATGAAATTGTCCAATATGTCTTGGTATGCTGACGCCTTAAGAGTTCCCTTCACTGGAACTAAGGGGCCAAGTCCAACCTCTGAAAAACAACCTTACACCATAATCCCCCCTCCCCCCCACACCATAATCCCCCCTCTACCAAATGATTTGGACCATGAACTGCACTGCTTTGATCCACAGGAGAAGTACAGCCAAGCGAGATTTCCCCGCACTTCTCCTTTAATATCAACCTGGATTTCAGGTTTAATCTAGGTTATTGCAGGAATCACCAAGGAAACCGACCCCGGCACTGATCTAATGTATAAAAATATCTTACTAAAAATGTCATTTTAAAAAAGTATATAGTTATATATTTAATAATGTATATACTGACAGTGAGCAACGCATTTGGTTGAAGGGCTTTATAGATGAGCAAGGGAAACAATAAAATTGTTCCAATACAGAGTTTGCAGAACTCCAGTAGAGAAGTGGAACATGTGGACACAATGAACATATCTGAACACAGGGCTTTTTTTCAGCGGGAACGCAGGGGGAATGCGGGGGAACGCGGGGGAAATGCGGGGGAACGCGGGGGAACACGGGGGAACACGGGGGGAATGTAGTTCCGGCACCTCCAGCACTAAATGTATGTAATGGCCACGGGTGCTGGGGTGTGCTGAAGGGTCCATTGATTCTGGCTGCTGGGGGATCTATTGTTCCTGAAGAATATCTATATTTTGCATGGTGGTCTATTATTGCTGGGGAGGACTATTACTGTTGCTAGTGGGGAATCTATTGTTGCTGGGGGGGGGCTTATGTTTCTGCAGGGGGTCAATTGATGCTGGAAGAGATCTACTGTTGAGGATGGGTCTATTGATGCTGGCTGCTGGGGGATCTATTGTTCCTGGAGGGCATCTATTTTTGCGTGGCAGTCTATTGTTGCTGGGGAAGTCTATTGTTACTGGTGAGGAATCTATTGTTTCCGGTTGGGCTTATGTTGCTGGGGAGGGGGGTCAATTGTTGCTGGAAGAGATCTACTGTTAAGGGAGGGGGTTTATTGTTGCTGGCTGCTGGAGAGTCTATTGATGCTGGCCTGGCTGCCGGGAAATCTGTTGTTGCTGAGAAGGATCTATTGTTGTTGGGGGAATCTATTGCTGCTGGAGATATACTTTCCTGCTTTTCTTGTTGTTATTAACAAATTCCATACAAATTATTCATCATCACAAAATGATACTTGGTTCTCTGTTCTCTAAAAGGGGCTGTACTGGGAGGTGGATAGGGGGTGAAACCAAGGGATGGTGCTCAGAGGTGGGTAGGGGGTGAAACCAAGGGATGGTGCTCAGAGGTGGGTAGGGGGTGGAGACAAGGGATGGTGCTCAGAGGTGGGCAGGGGTGAAACCAAGGGATGGTGCTCAGAGGTGGGTAGGGGGTGAAATCAAGGGATGGTGCTCAGAGGTGGGTAGGGGGTGGAGACAAGGGATGTTGCTCAGAGGTAGGTAGGGGGTGAAACCAAGGGATGGTGCTCAGATGTGGGTAGGGGGTGGAGACAAGGGATGGTGCTCAGAGGTGGGTAGGGGTGGAGACAAGGGATTGTGCTCAAAGGTGGGCAGGGGTGAAACCAAGGGATGGTGCTCAGATGTGGGTAGGGGGTGAAACCAAGGGATGGTGCTCAAAGGTGGGCAGGGGTGAAACCAAGGGATGGTGTTCAGATGTGGGTAGGGGGTGAAACCAAGAGATGGTGCTCAGATGTGGGTAGGGGGTGGAGACAAGGGATGGTGCTCAGAGGTGGGTAGGGGGTGAAACCAAGAGATGGTGCTCAGATGTGGGTAGGGGGTGGAGACAAGGGATGGTGCTCAGAGGTGGGTAGGGGGTGAAACCAAGAGATGGTGCTCAGATGTGGGTAGGGGGTGGAGACAAGGGATGGTGCTCAGAGGTGGGTAGGGGGTGAAACCAAGGGATGGTGCCCAGAGGTGGGTAGGGGGCGGAGACAAGAAGTAACTCAGAGGGAGGAGTTCCTGCACCTATTCTCTGAGAAAAAAAGCTTTGACTAAACAACAACTTCCAGTATGCTGGGTGACATTCACAGATGCCCACTTTGCATCCGCACATTTGGTGCCTGCCCTGCAGCACTGTGACTACACTTGCACCAACACCTCCTAGTCATTGCTTTTGACTGGGAACTGCTAGGATGGGCTTCCAAACATCGGACCTCTGTAACAGCCGATCACAGTGATCACATGATCAGTAGTTTATGTGCTGGCCTGCATTAAAGCAGATATCCACCCAACCCCCCCCCCCCCACTTGTTTATTTTTCATTTTACCCCCCGCTTTCCGTGAGGTGGGATCTGCACATTTCAGATACTCACCCATCCAGTGAATCCAGAGTTGTGTGCAACTGCCCTAATATACTGTGACCGGGCCTCCCAGATCCATAGCAGCCACCTGGCAATAGCTATAGTTATAGTTGCACACTTGATTAAAATGTAAGCTTCTTACGAGCAGAGGCAATAATATGGATTGCTCTACACTATATGGCCCAAGCTTGCGGACACCTGAGCATCACACCTATCACTAGGGATGAGCCGAACACCCCCCGGTTCGGTTCGCACCAGAACCCGCGAACGGACCGCAAGTTCGCACGAACGTTAGAACCCCATTGACGTCTATGGGACTCGAACGTTCGAAAACAAAAGTGTTCATTTTAAAGGCTAATTTGCATGGTATTGTCCTAAAAAGGGTTTGGGGACCCGGGTCCTACCCCAGGGGACATGTATCAATGCAAAAAAAACTTTTAAAAACGGCCGTTTTTTCGGGAGCAGTGATTTTAATGATGCTTAAAGTAAAAAAAAAAAAGTGAAATATTCCTTTAAATATCGTACCTGGGGGGTGTCTATAGTATGCCTGTAAAGTGACGCGTGTTTCCCATGTTTAGAACAGTCCCTGCACCAAATGTCATTTTTAAAGGAAAAAATCTCATTTAAAACTGCTTGCGGGTTTAATGTCATGTCGGGTCATGGCAATATGGATGAAAATCAGTGAGACAAACGGTGGATCAAGAAGGGTTGCCATTACCAGGCCCTTTGGGTCTTGTATGGATATTAAGGGGAACCCCGCACCCAAATTAAAATAAGGAAAGGTCCCTATATACTCTGAACAGCAGTATACAGGCGGTGCAAACAAGACAG
Source organism: Lithobates septentrionalis (assembly GCA_037952835.1). Taxonomy (NCBI): domain Eukaryota; kingdom Metazoa; phylum Chordata; class Amphibia; order Anura; family Ranidae; genus Lithobates; species Lithobates septentrionalis. The sequence continues at coordinate 645,145 of JBBDGP010002151.1, forward strand.
GGACTGTAGGTTTGTTGTTAAGTAGAATCTGTTTGTAATTTTGAACATTTTTAACTTGTTTAGCTCCAGCCAAAAAATCTTTTCTAAGCTTTTTGGAAAACATAGGGAAGGGTTATCACCCCTGTGACATTTGTTTTGCGTCTTTCCTCCTCTTCAGAAGATTTCACCTCACTTTTTTGTCCCAATGAAAAATGTTTTTTGAAAATTTGGGTTTTTTTGTGGAACAAGGATTGGAAAGCATCAGTGGAAAGGAGAAATTGTTCTCCCATATTAACTCTTACAGGAGAGAATTTCCCTTCCTAGGGGTAGATTTCATCTCACTTCCTGTTGTCTCCTTCCGTTTGCAAGTAGGAGTCGTTTGTAAGTTAGATGTTTGAAAGTAGGGTCCTGCCCTATATACTCAGCAGAAATTTGGGCCTTAGGTGTTGCTGTGGCCACAACACTGTAAGCCCTCACAGGGCCCTGCTGTGAAATATTAGATCAAGAATTGTAATTACATGCCCCTGTTGAACAGGAGCTGAAAAATTAGGCCTTAGGCACTGGTGCTGGTGCCACAACACTGCAACCCCTCACAGACACTCTAGTTGGAACGCAGGAACGAGCCCTGCTGCAAAGTATTGCATCAAAAATTGTAATTACACGCCCCTGTTAGACAGGGGCAGAAAAATTGGGCCTTAGGCACTGGTGCTGGTGCCACAACACTGCAACCCCTCACAGACACTCTAGTTGGAATGCAGGAACGAGCCCTGCTGCAAAGTATTACATCAAAAATTGTAATTACACGCCCCTGTTAAACAGGGGCTGAAAAATTGTGCCTTAGGCACTGGTGGTGGCGCCCAGAACCAAAAATGTTCTTACAAGCTATCAGCGTGATGATTGAGGAGGAAGAGGATAATTACTCAGGGATAGTCACTCAGCATCAGCATAGGCAGTCTTTGAAGGGATCTGAGATTTCAAAAAAAATTATTCGGTTACATCTGCATCAGGTGCTTGGTAGCTGTTGGTGATCCAAGACTGATTCATTTTTATGAAGGTCAGCCGATCGACCGAGTCGGTGGACAGACGCACCCTGTGATCGGTTACCACGCCTCCAGCAGCACTGAATGTGCGTTCCGAAAGAACGCTGGATGCAGGACAGGCCAGTAGCTCAATTGCATACTGTGCAAGCTCTGGCCAGTGATCCATCCTCAAGACCCAGTAACCCAGAGGATTTTCGGTGGGAAAGGTGTCCAAGTCTGATCTTGCCCCTAGGTATTCCTGCACCATGTAAAACAGACGCTGGCGATGGTTGCTGGAACCGATCATACCTTGGGGCTGCGGACCAAAAAATTGTCTGAACGCATCGGTCAGACGGCCACCTTCTCCACCGCTCCTTCTTTGACTGACCGAAGCCTCAGCAACACGTTGTCCAGAAACAGGAGTTTGTAACCTCCCAGTCTCTGGGAACGCGTTGCACAGACCTTTCTGCAAGGCCTCCCGAAGATGTTTCATCCTCTGCTCCCTCTGCGATGGCAAGATAAGGTCCGCAACCTTACCCTTGTAACGTGGATCAAGGAGGGTTGCCAGCCAGCATTGGTCCTTCTCCTTGATACCACGAATACGAGGATCCTTACGCAGGCTTTGCAGGATCAGGGAGGCCATGCAGCGTAGGTTTGCTGAGGCATTCGGTCCGGAGTCCTCTGGGTCACTAAGGACAACAACGTCCGCAGCCACCTCCTCCCAGCCACGTACAAGTCCATGTGTTCCTTGGGACTGATCCCTTAAAGACTGCTGATGCTGAGTGCCAGGCTCCACCTCCATACTGACACAATCTTCCTCCTCCTCCTCCTCCTCCTCCTCCTCGTCCTCTTCCTGTGTGATCGGCGGGCACGCAGGAACACTGTCTGGATAAAGGGGGCCTTGAGAGCTAAGGAAGTCCTCCTCTTCCTGCCTCTGTTCTGCCTCAAGTGCCCTGTCCATTATTCCACGCAGCGTGTGCTCCAACAGGTGGACAAGGGGGACAGTGTCACTGATGCATGCACTGTCAGTGCTCACCATCCTCGTGGCCTCCTCGAATGGTGACAGGACAGTGCATGCATCCCTGATCATGGCCCACTGGCGTGGGGAAAAAAAACCAAGGTCCCCTGACCCTGTCCTGGTGCCATAGTCGCACAGGTACTCATTTATGGCCCTCTGCTGCGTGTGCAGCCGCTGCAGCATGGCCAATGTCGAGTTCCACCTGGTGGGCATGTCACAGATTAGGCGGTTCTTGGGCAGGTTAAACTCCTTTTGGAGGTCCGTCAGCCGAGCACTGGCATTATATGACCGGCGGAAATGCACACAGACTTTCCTGGCCTGCCTCAGGACATCCTGTAAGCCCGGGTACCTGCCCAAGAACCGCTGCACCACCAAGTTAAGGACGTGAGCCAAACAGGGCACATGGGTCAGTTGTCCCTGTCGGAGGGCAGAGAGGAGGTTGGTGCCATTGTCGCAAACCACCATTCCTGCCTTAAGTTGGCGTGGCGTCAACCACCTCTGAACCTGCCCCTGCAGAGCTGACAGAACCTCTGCCCCAGTGTGGCTCCTGTCCCCCAAGCACACCAGCTCAAGCACCGCATGGCATCTTTTGGCCTGCGTACTTGCGTAGCCCCTTGAACGCCTACGGAGCACCGCTGGTTCCGAGGAAGAGGCCATGGAGGAAGAAGAAGAGGAGGGGGTGGAGGAGAGAGGTGTGTCACAATCAGCATTTTGGAGGCGTGGTGGCGGAACAACCTCCAACACTACTGCACCTTGTCCTGCATCCTTCCCAGCTGCCAGCAGAGTCACCCAATGCGCCGTGAAACTTAAGTAACGTCCCTGTCCATGCCTGCTGGACCATGAGTCAGCGGTAATATGCACCTTACCGCTGACCGCCCTGTCCAGCGAGGCATGGACATTGCCTTCCACATGCCGGTAGAGAGCTGGAATCGCCTTCCGTGAGAAAAAGTGGCGTTTGGGTACCTGCCACTGAGGAACCGCACATTCCACAAACTCACGGAAGGGGGCAGAGTCTACCAACTGAAAAGGCAGCAGTTGAAGTGCTAGCAATTTTGCCAAGCTAGCATTCAACCGCTGGGCATGTGGATGGCTGGGAGCAAACTTCTTTCGGCGGTGCAGCAGCTGGGGCAGGGAAATTTGCCTGGTACAATCTGGCGTCGGTGTACCAAAAGCAGATTGCCCACAAGTACTTGGCTGTGACACACCTAATTCTACACCTTCATTCCTCTCACTGCAGGTCTCAGAGAGGACTGAAGGTCTAGTGGGGTTGGAAATCTCAGCTGATGAGGAGCAAGGAGAGATCCTCTTTGTTCTTTGGTGTGGGTCTTTTAGATACGCTTGCCAACGAACTGCATGGCAGGTCAACATATGTCTGGTCAAGCATGTGGTACCCAAGCGGGAGATGTTTTGGCCACGCGAGATACGCTTGAGACATATGTTGCAAATAGCAGCGGTGCGATCTGATGCACTCGTCTCAAAAAAGGCCCACACCAAAGAACTTTTTGAATAACGCGCAGAGACTGCAGCGCCCTGCACATGTGGAGCTTTGGGGTGTGATGCAGTCAATGTGCTGCCCTTAGGCTGGCCCCTGGAGGGCATCCTGCCTCGTTGGTGATGTGCCGCCTCCTCCTCCTCCTCCTCCTCCTCCTCCTCTCTCCTATCAGGCACCCACGTTGAGTCAGTGACCTCATCATCCCCTCCCTCCTCATCACTGGAGCAAACCTGGCAGTATGCTGCAGCAGGGGGAGCATGACTGCCAGATTGCTGTCCTTCTTGGGCACCCCCTCTGTCCGTGCTCATGTTACTGCCTTCATCGAGCTCAGTATCATCATCAGAGCCTTCCAAACGCTGGGCATCCTCCTGGAGCATGTACCCAACACTGTGGTCAAACAGTTCGAGGGAATCCTCATGAGGACATGGTGGAGCTAGGGAAGGAGTCACTGATGACATTGAGCTGAGGGAAGAGGCCGCTGCTTTGCCAGACAAAGCACCCTGGGCATGGGTGAGAGAGGATGAGGAGGATGAGGACGGCTTGGTCATCCACTCGACCAAGTTTTCCGCATGTTGCGGCTCAACACGGCCAGCTGCCGAAAAAAAGGCCAAGCGTGTCCCATGGCCACGTGCTGATGAGGATGCACCGTCTCCACGACCAGCACTAGACACAGAGCCTGCTTGCCCTCTCTTATTGGCTTGTGACTGTCTGCCTCTCCTTCTTGGCCTTCCAGACATACTAATGGCCTGTAGCTGCACTAAGCTGGGATAGAACACCTGTAATTTTCTTCAGGTAGCTTTATATACTGTAACCAGACAAGCCTGCCTGTCAGTAGGAAGATAACAGGAACGGATCTAGCTGAACACTGTGAGCAGGACGCACTGCACTAAATGTAAATAGTCTAGCTGCCTGACCGTGGTACTAATAGGATCAAATAGAACACCTGTAATTTTCTTCAGGTAGCTTTATATACTGTAACCAGACAAGCCTGCCTGTCAGTAGGAAGATAACAGGAACGGATCTAGCTGAACACTGTGAGCAGGACACACTGTACTAAATGTAAATAGTCTAGCTGCCTGACCGTGGTACTAATAGGATCAAAAAGAACACCTGTAATTTTCTTAAGGTAGCTTTATATACTGTAACCAGACAAGCCTGCCTGTCAGTAGGAAGATAACAGGAACGGATCTAGCTGAACACTGTGAGCAGGACACACTGTACTAAATGTAAATAGTCTAGCTGCCTGACCGTGGTACTAATAGGATCAAAAAGAACACCTGTAATTTTCTTAAGGTAGCTATATATACTGTAACCAGACAAGCCTGCCTGTCAGTAGGAAGATAACAGGAACGGATCTAGCTGAACACTGTGAGCAGGACACACTGTACTAAATGTAAATAGTCTAGCTGCCTGACCGTGGTACTAATAGGATCAAAAAGAACACCTGTAATTTTCTTAAGGTAGCTATATATACTGTAACCAGACAAGCCTGCCTGTCAGTAGGAAGATAACAGGAACGGATCTAGCTGAACACTGTGAGCAGGACACACTGTACTAAATGTAAATAGTCTAGCTGCCTGACCGTGGTACTAATAGGATCAAAAAGAACACCTGTAATTTTCTTAAGGTAGCTATATATACTGTAACCAGACAAGCCTGCCTGTCAGTAGGAAGATAACAGGAACGGATCTAGCTGAACACTGTGAGCAGGACGCACTGCACTAAATGTAAATAGTCTAGCTGCCTGACCGTGGTACTAATAGGATCAAATAGAACACCTGTAATTTTCTTAAGGTAGCTATATATACTGTAACCAGACAAGCCTGCCTGTCAGTAGGAAGATAACAGGAACGGATCTAGCTGAACACTGTGAGCAGGACACACTGTACTAAATGTAAATAGTCTAGCTGCCTGACCGTGGTACTAATAGGATCAAATAGAACACCTGTAATTTTCTTAAGGTAGCTATATATACTGTAACCAGACAAGCCTGCCTGTCAGTAGGAAGATAACAGGAACGGATCTAGCTGAACACTGTGAGCAGGACGTACTGCACTAAATGTAAATACCAGGAACGGATCTAGCTGAACACTGTGAGCAGGACGCACTGCACTGAATGTAAATAGCAGGAACGGATCTAGCTGAACACTGTGAGCAGGACGCACTGCACTGAATGTAAATAGCAGGAACGGATCTAGCTGAACACTGTGAGCAGGACGCACTGCACTAAATGTAAATACCAGGAACGGATCTAGCTGAACACTGTGAGCAGGACGCACTGCACTGAATGTAAATAGCAGGAACGGATCTAGCTGAACACTGTGAGCAGGACGCACTGCACTAAATGTAAATACCAGGAACGGATCTAGCTGAACACTGTGAGCAGGACGCACTGCACTGAATGTAAATAGCAGGAACGGATCTAGCTGAACACTGTGAGCAGGACGCACTGCACTAAATGTAAATAGCAGGAACGGATCTAGCTGAACACTGTGAGCAGGACGCACTGCACTAAATGTAAATAGTCTAGCTGCCTGACCGTGGTACTAATAGGATCAAATAGAACACCTGTAATTTTCTTAAGGTAGCTTTATATACTGTAACCAGACAAGCCTGCCTGTCAGTAGGAAGATAACAGGAACGGATCTAGCTGAACACTGTGAGCAGGACACACTGTACTAAATGTAAATAGTCTAGCTGCCTGACCGTGGTACTAATAGGATCAAAAAGAACACCTGTAATTTTCTTAAGGTAGCTATATATACTGTAACCAGACAAGCCTGCCTGTCAGTAGGAAGATAACAGGAACGGATCTAGCTGAACACTGTGAGCAGGACGCACTGCACTAAATGTAAATAGTCTAGCTGCCTGACCGTGGTACTAATAGGATCAAATAGAACACCTGTAATTTTCTTAAGGTAGCTTTATATACTGTAACCAGACAAGCCTGCCTGTCAGTAGGAAGATAACAGGAACGGATCTAGCTGAACACTGTGAGCAGGACACACTGTACTAAATGTAAATAGTCTAGCTGCCTGACCGTGGTACTAATAGGATCAAATAGAACACCTGTAATTTTCTTCAGGTAGCTTTATATACTGTAACCAGACAAGCCTGCCTGTCAGTAGGAAGATAACAGGAACGGATCTAGCTGAACACTGTGAGCAGGACGCACTGCACTAAATGTAAATAGTCTAGCTGCCTGACCGTGGTACTAATAGGATCAAATAGAACACCTGTAATTTTCTTAAGGTAGCTATATATACTGTAACCAGACAAGCCTGCCTGTCAGTAGGAAGATAACAGGAACGGATCTAGCTGAACACTGTGAGCAGGACGCACTGCACTAAATGTAAATACCAGGAACGGATCTAGCTGAACACTGTGAGCAGGACGCACTGCACTGAATGTAAATAGCAGGAACGGATCTAGCTGAACACTGTGAGCAGGACGCACTGCACTAAATGTAAATACCAGGAACGGATCTAGCTGAACACTGTGAGCAGGACGCACTGCACTAAATGTAAATAGCAGGAACGGATCTAGCTGAACACTGTGAGCAGGACGCACTGCATTAAATGTAAATAGTCTAGATAGAAGATAACAGGAACGGATCTAGCTAAACTGAATACAGTGTATATATATATATGCAACACCTGGGATGCATATATATACACAATACACTGTAAGTGCAGCTAACTGACTGACTGTTCTGCCTAATCTATCTAACTCAAATCAAATGACACTGTCTCTCTCTCTCTATCAGCACACCGGAACACACACTACACAGGGCCGCCGTGCAGGCGGCCTTATATAGTGTGGGGTGTGTACTAAATTCCCTGAGCCATAATTGGCCAAAGCCACCCTGGCTTTGGCCAATTACAGCTCTCTCTACTGACGGCGCTGTGATTGGCCAAGCATGCGGGTCATAGTGCATGCTTGGCCAATCATCAGCCAGCAATGCACTGCGATGCCGCAGTGAATTATGGGCCGTGACGCGCCACACGAATTTGGCGCGAACGGCCCATATCGTTCGCAATTCGGCGAACGACCGAACAGCCGATGTTCGAGTCGAACATGGGTTCGACTCGAACACGAAGCTCATCCCTACCTATCACCCATTTTAAAATGTGGGCACTGGGCAGTGACGTGGCAGGGTACCCTTTTTTGCAGCTATAATAGCCTCCAGTTTTCTGGGGTGGCTTTTTACAATATTTTGACTTTTGAATTCTCCTCGTTTACCCAGAAAAGTATTTGTGAGGTTGGGTACTGATACTGGATGAGAAGACCTGGCTCACCATTGGTTTTTGCAATTCATCTCAAAGGTGATCAGTGTCGGGTCAGGACTCACATTCCTCCACGCCAAGCTGGTAAAACCCTTGACCTTATGGAGCTGGCTTTGAGATGCCCCCCCTGTGGCTATAACAATATACAAAAACATATTTGGGGGGCACACCCTACAATGCGTTTAAATTCAAGATGGTGCTGCTATAAGACCTACAAACAGTAAAAAATATTTTACAGCGCACACATACAAGAATGACATTTCCTGCAGAGCTAGTTAAAAACACCTTATTCAAAAAATACGGGGGTTTGGTCACACTATATGGTCACTATATGGTCAAACTAGCCTTGCAGGAAATGTCATTCTTGTATGTGTGCGCTGTAAAATATTTTGTACTGTTTGTAGGTCTTATAGCAGCACCATCTTGAATTTAAACGCATTGTAGGGTGTGGCCCCCCAAATATGTTTTTGTATATTGTAATAGATCTTGACCAGGTTTTTTGGGCTGGAGCACCCCTCCCCCTCCTCATTATCTCTTATTTAGTGGCCACCAGTGTATAGGATGTATCCCCTTCAGTTTTCCCACATAGAGGAGTTCAGCTCCCATGGTTGAAACAAAGGATCTTGCATTCTATTACTAGAGTAGGACCCACTAATTCGGGATACTTTGTCGCAGTAAGTGGGCTTAGCACTATATGACCATATACAGGGCCGTCTTTAATACTGATTGGACCATGGGCAAAAATTTTCTTGGGCCCCCCCCCCCCCCCCCCATTGCAATTTCACTCTCCACCTGCTCTGAGACATACAATAAATAGCAGCTAGACTTAAAATCAGTTTACTGTATCAGATCAGGCAGAAATTGTGATTGGTTGCCAGCAGTTACAGCATATCATTACTGCTTATTGACTGGTTGCTAGAGGTTACAGCACACATTACGGCTCACTGATTAGTTGCTAGAGGTTACAGCACATCATCTCCTCACTGCAGGGGCCAGGGGAGCATGATATACATATGAATGCCGCCACTATTTACATGTGAATGCCGGTTATTTACATGTAAACACAGGGTCTGCAGGTGAGTCACCTGTACACAACAATAGGGCAGAGCTGGGCAGCATTAGTAGCAGCACTTCACACTGAGATATCGGGACACAGCACAGGACTGAAACTTCAAGGGACAAGGGAATTTAAACTGGGATAGTTGGCAAGTATGAGGCAGCTGCTTTGGGCCCCACAACAATGACAGGGTCCAGGGCAGCTGCCCCTTTTGCCCTGCCTTAAAGACGGCCCTGACCATATGGTGTGACCAAACCCCTGTATTTTTTGAATATGTTCAGGTGTTTTTAACTAGTCCTGCAGGAAATGTCATTCTTGTATGTGTGCGCTGTAAAATATTTTGTACTGTGGCAAAAACAGCCTCCACTCTTCTGATTGGACTTTCCCCAAGATTTGATGTGTCTGTAGGATTTTGTTCCCATTTAACCAAAAGGATTTTTTTCTGGCCAGGTACTGATGCTGGATGAGAAGACCTGGCTCGCAATCCCAATTCACCCCAAAGGTATTCAGTAAAGTTGAGGTCAGGACTCTGTTCAAGCCACTCGAGTTCCTCTACACCAAACTGGTCAAACTATGTCTTTATGGAACTGGCTTTGCTTTAACCCAGTGTGGCTATAACAGCGTCCAATCTTCTTAGAAGACTTTCCAAAGGATTTGGAGTGTGTCTGTGGAAATCTGTGCCTTTTCAGCCCAAAGAAAGTTTGTCAAGTTACTCAGTTTGGATGAGAAGACCTTGCTCACAATCCCAATTCATCCCAAAGGTGTTCAGTAGAGTTGAGGTCAGGGCTCTGTGCAGGACACTCAAGTTCCTCCACACCAAACTGGTAAAACCATGGCCTTTTGGATCTGGAGTTATGAGTTATTAGAGGTTATGAGTCTTATGACTAAGCAAAGTTAATTTGTGAAACACGTCAACCTTTGCAGTCGCCTTTCGGTATCGTTTTGTTATGACATAACTCTTTGGCCTGGAGTGCGGTCAACTTTTTTTTCATTTGAATTGACCTCGTTTGGCTTATAATAGCCTCTGCTTTTTTGAGCAGATTTTTGCCCAAGATTTGGTGTGTCTGTAGGGTTGTGTGCCCATTCAAACAAAAGGACATTTTTCTGGTCAGGTACTGATGTTGGATGAGAAGACTTGGCCTCCACTCTTCTTAGAAGATTTTCCAAAAGATTTGGAGTGTGTCTGTGGAAATCTGTGCCCTTTCAGCCCAAAAGAAAATTTGTCAGGTCAGGTACTCAGTCTTGGATGAGAAGACCTGGCTCACAATCCCAATTCATCCCAAAGGTGTTCAGTAGGGTTTAGGTCAGGGATCTGTGCAGCACACTCAAGTTCCTCCACAAAAAAAAAACCTGATAAAACCATGACCTTTTGGATCTAGGCTTTGAGTTGACCCTCCCGTGGCAATAATAGCCTCCACTTTTCTGAGCAGACTTTGCCCAAGATTCGGTGTGTCTGTAGGAATGTGTGGCCATTCTGTTGGCAGATACGAATGTTGGATGAGAAGACCTGGCTCACAATCCAAATTCATCCCAGAGGTGTTCAGTAGGGTTGAGGTCAAGGCAATTGAGTTCCTCAATATCAGATAGGTCACCACATGTCTTTATGGGGCTGGCTTTTGTACAATAGGGCACAGTCATCCTACAACAGAAAAGGGTCTTCACCACAAGGTTGGAAGCACACAATGGTCTATAATGTCTTTTGCATGATGTAGTTCTTTAGGTGATCTTTTTACCAAATATCTGGTGTGCGCAAATCCGCAGTTTTTCTTCCAGGCTATATGTTATCCGCTAATTTACTTCTCTACTGCAAAAGGTGAATCCTTTCGGGAGATTCAGCAAATCACTTTATTTTATCTCATGTTCGAGCTACAGTAAATTATTTCTGAAACATTAAAGACTCTATTTGGAATTCATTTGGCTTCTCTTTGCTCTGATAAATAAATGCTCATTGCTGCAACTATCTTGCCGAGTGCCTTGTAGCATTATCCCGCCCGGCATCATTTCCCTTATAAATTTGTTTTACTCTCTCAAGAACAAGACGTGATTTCTTCTAAATTATCGCCCTGATTTCAAGTAGCACCTTTAATGTTTGTGTGTTCAAAGAGATCAATAACAACTCATTTAGACATCATTCCTGCTTCGCTGCAACATTAACCTCCTTATAACATCCGTATTATACACTAATATAATGTTCTGTGCAGGAGTTGTGTTTTTGCATTTGGTTTTTGTATCTATTTGCATGTTTGTTTGTTTTTCTACTTATGGGAAAATGACTTCTAATTTTAATGCCCTTTTTTCTTTGCTTATGTAGCGCACCCCACGTAGGAGCCACAGAAGAAATGGGATTCCCCACCCTGCATACCTAGCCACACTGATTTTTTTACAGGAACACTCGAGTCAGAAAAAAACTTGGATGGGGAGTAGGGGTATTATGGGATGCACATTTGACTTTAAAGCGGAGTTCCACACAAAAATGGAACCCTCCCCCCCTCCGGTGTCACATTTGGCACCTTTTAGGGGGGAGGGGGGTGCAGATACCTGTCTAAGACAGGTATTTGCACCCACTTCCGGCATAGACTCCCATGGGAGTCTACGCCTCTTCTCGTCCCCACCGCGCTGTCTCCTGGGAACACACAGCTCCCAGGAGAGAGCGGGGACCACTTGGGACGTGCAGCGCGACTCGCGCATGCGCAGTAGGGAACCGGGAAGTGAAGCCGCAATGCTTCACTTCCTGATTCCCTCACCTAGGATGGCGGCGGCAGCTGCCGAGAACCGAGCGGGTTCTCGGCGTCGCCTGCCGACATCGCTGGACCCTGGGACAGGTAAGTGGCCATGTATTAAAAGTCAGCAGCTGCAGTATTTGTAGCTGCTGGCTTTTAATATTTTTTTTTTTTGGCGGTGTGGGTGGACCCCCGCTTTAAACAACTTCAGGGACATTGTATGCATTAAGATAAAAAAAAAACCTTCTGTGTGCAGCAGCCTCCCCAGCACCCCCTAATACTTGTAAGGAAGATAGGGGGCGCTAGATACCATAATATTCAAGTGCTCTAAATAAATATATCTCCTGCATTACCAAAAAAATGGAAATGTAAGAAAGCTAGGGGGCGCTAGATACCATACTAATCAAGTGCTTTAAATAAATAAATCTCCTGCATTACCAAAAAAATGAAAAACATAATAATGACAAATCATAATTAGATTACACATTGAAGTGCCCACAATAGTGAAAAAAATATATAGTGATTGATTGTCCACATAAAAAAGTGATTTGAAGTGGTTGAAGTGATATCTTTCAATATTATCCCAATCTTGTTGCAGATACCAATGACTCCTTTAGTTAAAAAGAGAGTCACTAGCGCTTGTGCAGGGTTGTGCCTGCTCACATGGATGGCCGGACTGTGGTTGGTATTATAGGCATGGATCGTTCCCGTCAAGCTCATTCAAGATAGGATAAGGATACATAGGAAACAAAAACAGTCTCCATAGCGTAAAACCATTTATTAAAAAAGTAAACAAATTAAAAAGCCAAATGGCCGCTTACATTGGTGGGTGCCTACCTGGCACTGGGGCTGCTTGCATGTCAGGGTGACTTCGCAGTCAGAAAAAGCCTTTCATGTCTCCTATACGCTGGCATGCGTTCCAGCTTACACAGGGGGGCAGCCAAAGGATCCGGATGTTGTTGGGTGATAGGACATGTGACCACGTACCGCTCCGACGTACATTTCGTAGTGAAGACGTTCACTGTTGAGAGACAGCAGCGGCGCTATTGGCTCCGGCGTTTGTCAAATTCAGTTAGCCAATCGGGAGAGAGAGGGGGCAGGGCCAAACGGGACACCTCCGTGTCTAAATGGACAGCCAGAGCTGCAGCTCGGCTTGGGTGCCCCCAGAGCAAGCTGCTTGCGGAGGGGGCACTCGGCAGGAGGGAGGGGCCAGGAACAGGGAAGAGGGACCCAAGAAGAGGAGGATCTGAGCTGCCCTGTGCAAATCCACTTCACAGAGCAGGTAAGTATAACATGTTTGTTATTTTTTCTTTTTTTTCAAACCAAGACTTTAATATCACTTTAAGCTTGTTCAATTAAGCATTGACATTAAAAACCTGGAAGCCCATTGGTTTCTATTTAGAGCTGCACTAGATGTGTACTCAAGTCGCAGGTCACAAAAAAAAAAGATTTCTTCACTATTTTTCTGCGACTTTGATTCGATTTGAGTGCCATAGACTGCAGTTTAAAATCACAAAAGTCGCAAGCAAGTTGCAAGGAAGTTGCAAGGAAATCACAAGCAAGTCCCATAATTTTGGGGTAACAGCAGTGTAGTCTTACGGCCCGGCAGCGGGACCCTTTCACACGTTCTGCAGCGGGACCCCCTTCCTGCCGTCTTGGCCACCACAGTGGCGGAATGCCAGGGCCCGGTCGCAAGTGCAAGCCTTTGTCACCCTGGTAGTTCCACCGCTGACATGACCCCAGCTAATGTTCACTACTTGTTCGAAAAAAGCGGGGGAAAGCGAGGGGGAAAAGGAGACTCACACAGCAAGCAATTTCAATCCAGGAGAGGAGCCTGTAAAACTGTGCAAGACTGAAGGGAAAGCCGGAGGTCAGCCTTATGCGGAATATTCCTTTAATTGTTTTTCTGCTCACTCTTCTTGTGTGTTGTCTACTGCTTAGTTTCATTCCAGCTAGTACACAGCTGACACACATGACATGGGTTTAGTCGCACAGCGGGTCATACCACATGTGATGGCTGCTGCTGTATTGCAATGCGGAGAACAAAAAGCATAGGAGTGCAGAGAGTTCGGAATGTTAACCATAGTAACTGCCATTATCCATTCATAGGGCTCCGTTAGCGCACAATCTATGTGCCGCGCGCGCTATTATTCTGAGCTGCGGGGAACTTCATGACAATTTCATCATACAGAAAAAAAGGGTAATAATAACAATGCAAATAATAATAATCATGAAAGTTCTTTCCGTTCTTGACGCTGATTGCCAACACGAGAGATTCGATTTGTTTTTCTTCTAAAGGAGCAGCGAAGCGGAAAAGTATTCCACATATAATGAATGTTACCTGCTCACCATTCCTGCCCTCCGGGGCTAATTCATAATTTCTCGCTTTCCACGCTGACAATATCTGTGCCGAGCAAATCTGCGGGTTAGACCCTGGACCGCGTTCGGAAAAGTAATTAATATTCAAAGAGTTCCCTTCCAGAATCACAACCCGAAGAGGAGGAACATGTTTGTCGTTACATTGGGGACTTTGTAGCCCGAGTTATCACCGCACTGCAATCTGGAAAGCATTGTTTGAATTGAAATGCTCGTGTTTTGCCAATTGTACTCCGAATATGAATTAGATTGCTCAACCAAAGCATTGTTCTAGTTATTTATGGGCGTAGAGTGCAGACCTTGGAACATTTGCATCAGTGTCAGCCTCTGGGGGAAAGTGAAACTGGGACATCGTCGCTACAAGAGGAGAGTGCTAAAAGCTGCAAGAGCGCCGAGCATTTCACATCAGTCCCTGTCCCCCAAGGAGCTAACAATCTAATGTCTCTTCATCACAGACACGTTTACACTCTAGGCAGCCTTTCTCAACCTTTTTAACATGACGGAGCCCTTGAATAAATGTTCATGTATGGAGGAACCCTTGGACTAATGTTTATGTACGGAGGAACCTTTTGAACTAATGTTCATGTACGGAGGAACCCATCAACTAATGTTCATGTACGGAGAAACCCTTGAACTAATGGTCATGTCTTAGGGAACCCTACTAATAAATATGACATCTACAGCTCTGGGTATATTAGTGTGAACAGTAAGGTGATCTAGAAGAATAAATAGAATAATTGACATAATTTGCATATTTGGAACACACTCAATATGACAATTACTTTCAGTGAGGGCGTATTAAGATCTGCGGTTGGGAGTGGGCATTCAAAACATGTGATTAAGCCACATTTTTTGCACCCCACAACCACCTCCCCTTAACTCTTTTACTGCCACCGCAGTATGTCATGCGGTGGCAGCAGGGAGTTTTACACATACTGATTCATGTATTGAGGAACCCTTGAACTAATGTTCATTTATGGAGGAACCCTTGAACTAATGTTTATGTATTGAGGAACCCTTGAACTAATGTTCATGTATGGAGGAACCCTTGAACTAACATTCATGTATGGAGGAACCCTTGAACTAATGTTTATGTATGGAGGAACCCTTGAACTAATGTTTACGTATGGAGGAACCCTTGAACTAATGTTTATGTATGGAGGAACCCTTGAACTAATGTTTATGTATGGAGGAACCCTTGAACTAATGTTTATGTATGGAGGAACCCTTGAACTAATGTTTACGTATGGAGGAACCCTTGAACTAATGTTCATGTATGGAGGAACCCTTGAACTAATGTTCATGTATGGAGGAACCCTTGAACTAACATTCATGTATGGAGGAACCCTTGAACTAATGTTTATGTATGGAGGAACCCTTGAACTAATGTTTATGTATGGAGGAACCCTTGAACTAATGTTTACGTATGGAGGAACCCTTGGACTAATGTTTATGTACGGAGGAACCCTTGAACTAATGTTCATGTATGGAGGAACCCTTGAACTAATGTTCATGTATGGAGGAACCAGTGAACTAATGTTCATGTATGCAGGAACCCGTGAACTAATGTTCATGTATTGAGGAACCTTTGAACTAATGTTCATGTACGGAGGAACCCATAAACTAATGTTCATGTATGGAGAAACCCTTGAACTAATGGTCATGTCTTAGGGAACCCTGCTAATAAATATGACATCTACAGCTCTGGGTATATTAGTGTGAACAGTAAGGTGATCTAGAAGAATAAATAGAATAATTGACATCATTTGCATATTTGGAACACACTCAATATGACAATTACTTTCAGTGAGGGCGTATTAAGATCTGCGGTTGGGGGTGGGCATTCAAAACATGATTGAGCCACATTTTTTGCACCCCACAACCACCTCCCCTTAACTCTTTTACTGCCACCACAGTATGTCATGCGGTGGCAGCAGGGAGTTTTACACATACTGATTCATGTATGGAGGAACCCTTGAACTAATGTTCATTTATGGAGGAACCCCTGAACTAATGTTTATGTATTGAGGAACCCCTGAACTAATGTTTATGTATTGAGGAACCCTTGAACTAATGTTCATTTATGGAGGAACCCGTGAACTAATGTTCATGTATGCAGGAACCCGTGAACTAATGTTCATGTATGCAGGAACCCGTGAACTAATGTTCATGTACGGAGGAACCCATAAACTAATGTTCATGTATGGAGGAACCCATAAACTAATGTTCATGTATGGAGGAACCCTTGAACTGATGTTCATGTCTTAGGGAACCCTGCTAATAAACATGACATCTACAGCTCTGGGTATATTAGTATGAACAGTAAGGTGATCTAGATTAGAAGAACAAATAAAAGAAAAATTTACATAATTTGCATATTTGACACCCACTCAATTAGACAGTAACTTTTCAGTAAGGGCTCACTAATGTTTATATATGGAGGAACCCTTGAACTAATGTTCATATATGGAGGAACCCATAAACTAATGTTCATGTATGGAGGAACCCTTGAACTAATGTTCATGTCCTAGGGAACCCTGTTAATAAATATGACATCTACAGCTCTGGGTATATTAGTGTGAACAATAAGGTGATCTAGATTAGAAGAACAAATAAAAAAAAAAAATTACACAATTTACATATTTGACACCCAATCAATTAGACAGTAACTTTCAGTAAGGGCTCATTGAAATCTGCTGTTGGGGGTGGGCATTAAAAACACGTTTTTTGCACCCCACAACCACCTTCCCTTAACCCTTTTACTGCCACCACAGTATGTCATACATCGGTGGTGGCAGGGGGTTTTACACACACTGATTTATGTATGGACAAACCTTTGAACTAATGTTCATGAGTGGAGGAACCCTTGAAATAATGTTCATGAATGGAGGAACCCTTGAACTAATCTTTGTGTAAGGAGGAACCCTTTAACTAATGTTCATGTATGGAGGAACCCTTAAACTAACGTTCATGTATGGAAGAACCCGTGAACTACTGTTCATGTATGGAGGAACCCTTGAACTAATATTCATGCATAGAGGAACCCTTGAACAAATATTTATCTATGGAGGAACCCTTGAACTAGTGTTCATGTATGGAGGAACCCTTAAACTAACATTCATGTATGGAGGAACCTGTGAATTAATGTTTATGTATGGAGGACGCCTTGAACTAATGTTCATGTCTTGACCCTGATAATAAATATGACATCTACAGTTCTGGGTATATTAGTGTGAACAGTAAGGTGATCTAGAAGAATAAATAGAATAAGTGACATTATTTGCATATCATGTCACCCAAGGATAATAGGGCTATATAAGCACAATACCAGGATTTGTCATGAGATAAAGAGGTGAAAGAAATGAAGGAAAGAGAGAAGAGAAAAAGGTGAATCTATCCAGCAATCTGCCTTCGTTCATCCAAGTGAACAGTGGCAGCTGAGGGGGGGGGGGGGGGGACAACCACCTCCTGTCTCCCCCCCCCCCCCCCCCAAAAAAAAAAAAAACAGCCGCCACTGTTTACTTGGGTGGACGAAGGAGGATTCCCGGATGGATTTACCCTTTTCTCTTCTCTCTTTCCTTCATTTCTTACACCTCTTTATCTCATGCCAAATCCTGGTATTGTGCTTCTATAGCCCTCTCGCTTCTCATCTTCTCTGTTAACCCAGACACTCCTGGGTATATTGTTGGGAGCAGGGTCCCCTGTAGGGGCCAGTTGTAATATATGATTGCTGACAGAGCCATATTTACTACACAATGTGAGAAAGTGGCTCTATACCCACCTGGACCAACTTACTCAGGTTTTATCTTAGCAATGTTGTATATCTGTGATCGCTTTGTTTTGCATACACACAATATACTAGGTGGCTAGTTGGATGGTTGCTTTGTAGAGATCATGAAGTTCAAACGTTCTATCAGTATTTTATAACTAGTTGCTGTCCTGCCTTATATTCTAGTTAAAATGTGTTGGGGGCCACATAGCAGACCTAACATTCTTGTTATCAGGGGCGTTGCTAGGTCTACAAAAGATCTGGGGCTAGAGCCCATAGCAGTGTAGTAAAGAAAGTCATATGGTTGGGCGGGCATACACATGTATATACAGTAATATACGTGTGTGTGTATATCCCCAGAGAGCACCCCACTTACATCAGGGTCCCCAGAGAGCCCCCCCTTACATCAGGGTCCCTAGAGAGCCTCCTCCTTACATCAGAGTCCCCATAGAGCCTCCCCCTTGCATCAGGGTCCCCAGAGAGCCCCCCTTACATTAGGGTCCCCAGAGAGCCCCCCTTACATTAGGGTCCCCAGAGAGTCTCCCCCTTAAATTTAGGGTCCTCAAAGAGCCTCCCCCTTAAAATCAGGGTCCACAAAGAGCCTCCCCCTTGCATCAGGGTCCCCAGAGAGCCTCCCCCCTGCCCTTGGAGACCCCTGCAGAGACTCGGGGCTATGGGCCCCAGATTCGGGGCTATAGCCCCAAAAGCCACCCCCTAGCGACGCCACTGCTTGTTATGGTCTTCATTAATCTTTAATAAGCCCCACATTTGTATGTCTTCTATGTTACATGCTTGGAGCGAGCGAGGATTGTTCACTGCTCTATTAAAACGATCTTTCCTTGTTTTTACTGAAACAACTAATGAAAACTTTTAAAAGTTCACAGTTCACAGTTTTGAAGTTTGTTCCTGACACCGGAAGATCCCATGCTGAACACACCGGGAGGAATGAGGCTTTTAATCCAGGCCATGTCCCCGCATGGGGGCTCCCTGGGATCTTGCCTGCTGTCTGACCCATTTGGCAGAGCTGAGATGTGCCAACCTGAATATGGATAAATAATTGACTCTCTGCTGTGATTTTATGTCTCTGGGTACATTGTCTCCATTATGGACAATGGAAAACTAACTGGGTTAGTTGCTGAGGGGGGTGCTCCATTGTGTACAATATGGTACGCTGTATAAAATAATAATAATTACCTTAAAGAGAATATTTCATCAAAATGTGAATAAAATTGATAATTTATCTAAATTTTAGCAAAAGAAAAAATGTTTTTCTCTGCACCGTTTGTTCCATCACCTACCTGTGATGAAGTACAGTATGTCCCACGATGTGCAGTCTGCTGGATCCTGTAGAAAGCTTCAATGCAGGGCTGCCCCGTCCTCTTCCCGCTGATGAACCTCTGGCGCTGTGGGGGGTTGACACACACCTCCCAACATTTTGAGATGGGAATGAGGGACACCTACCAGCAAACGTATGAGGGCATAGGACAGTCCCCCCTGGCACACCCCCTTAAAGTGGAGGTCCACCACAAAAAAAAAATCGCACCAAAAAATCTCTAAAAAATTGGAGGAAAGAAAAAAAAAAATTTTAAACTCACCTGAAATAGCTGTTGCTAGGCAGTCTTCCTAATCTGCCCCTTCCTACACCGCGGTGATGTTGTGTCTTCTCCTCCCCGCGCTGTCTTCTTGTCTTCTGGGGAATGGGGCGCGGTGTGTTATGGGAACTGTGTGTGTCCCACAACACATAGCGTCCCATTCACAAAGCGCTGCGCGACTCGCACATGCGCAGTAGGAAACGAGCAGTGAAGCCGTAAGGCTCCACTGCCTGTTTCCCTTAGTTAGGATGGCGGTGCCGGGACCCGAGAGCCGAGGGACGGGTCGGCCTCCGGCGGCCGTCATCGCGGGCACCCAGGACAGGTAAGTCTACTTATTTTAAGTCAGCAGCTACAGTGTTTGTAGCTGCTGACTTTTACTTTTTTTTTTTCGCGGTCGGAACCCCGCTTTAAAGGAGAACTAACCAAAAAAAAAAGTTAATTAAATCCACAAGTGCTTTTTTTTTACCACTACTATTCCTTTATATTGGCTTTTAAAATGTACAAATGCAGCAATTTAGAAATTGGATGAAAGGTTTAGCACTGGGAAACACTTTTTGAACAATAAAAAGTGCATTTTATATACAACTATATAGATCAGACCAAAATGAGGGACACATGAGGAGGAAAGAGGGACAGAGGGACATTGCTCCAAATCAGGGACAGTCCCTCGAAATCCGGGACAGTTGGGAGCTATGGTTAACAGCTTCGGGTCTCTGGGCTCAGCTGTGCTCAGGGCCGGGACAAGGGGTGGGCAGGAGGGGCGGCTGCCCTGGGCCACTGTTGTATCATGTGAGGTGGGGGAGGCACTGAAAGGAGGTTGGGGGGGGAGGGGATTTGTGGGGACTTTGGGTGGCGGCAGGGGATAAGAAATGTTCTAGGAGGAGAAATTTGGGAAGGTGTGTGAGGAGTGGTGACTTGAGAGGATTGTTGGAGGGGGGGTAAGGGAAGATATTTTGTGCTAGGAGGGGGAATTTGGGGCTTGTTTGTGCTAGAATAGGCAATATGGGGGGAAATTAGTGGTAGAAGGGATTTTTTTTGGGGGGGGCGAGGGATTTGTGCTAGCAGGGATGATTGACGGTATTTGTGCTGGAAGGGGAAATTTGGAGGGGGGGCATCTGTGCTAGGATGGGCTTATGGGGAGAATTTGTGCTGGGAGCGGGAATTTGGAGTGGGGGAGGGGATTTGTGCTCAGAGGGGAAATTTGAGGGGTAGAGGATTTTTACTAGGAGGGGGGTATGTTTTTTCATGGGGGGGGGTGGGTTTGTGCTGGGGACATATGGGAAATGAGAGGATTTCTCTAAGGCACAGGTGTCAAACTGGCGCCACTCTAAAAGAAAACAAGGACAGAGGGTGCACCAGCCTTGTGCATTACCTTTGTAACACAGAAATGTATTAAAAATAAAGCACTCACAAACGAGAAATAAAATCAAGCGAATATGGCAGAGTCCATCAACCGCCTTATCCGATAGGATCCGCTGGCCAGTAGACTTGAGCGGGATGAGGGCAGTCCAAAATGAACTGACGCGTTTCGAGGGTGACCCCTCTTCCTCAGAGTCAAACTGGCGCCCCCTCCAGCTGTTGCAAAACTGCAAGTCCAAGGAGGCATTGCAAGGCTGACAGTTACAAGCATGGCAAGCAGGCAGAGGCATGATGGGACTTGTAGTTCTGCAACAGCTGGAGGGCCGCCAGTTTGACACACCTGCTCTAGGGTGTCTTTTCAGAAAATATCCTTAAAAAAATTGGGGGGGTTATGCAATCTTCAGGCTTAAAATTATTTTTTAAATGTGTGGAAAAAACGCTCTGACAGTGAAAGGGTTAAAACCAGCAGGCTAATCAAACAAAAAAAAAAAAAACTGTGGGACTACACTGATTAGCGCTGCAGCCAATTGGCTCCAAGTGCTGATAGAGTGAAAATTTTCCAACATTCCCATTCGTGACGAGTCGATCATTGGAGCAACTGGCCAAATTTCAATCCATCTATGGCCAGCTTTACCCCTTTGCAGGGTGGTCTCGGCACAGCTGTGTCTTCAAATTGATATGCAAATATGCGCAGCTCAGTCGTCAAGGCCCTCCCGCCGAGAGGCCGCATATTTGCATACCATGGCGCCTAGGGGTTAAGACCTGGCTGAGAACGTCTACTATAATAAGACCCCATTCACACCGGCACCCCTTTTTTCTTTCTCCTTTTTTTTTTGCGTTTGTCGCGTGACAGCATAGTACACCCTATTCACTTCAACGCACGACAAACGCACCCAAGTAGCTCCTGTACCTTCTTTTGGCAGTGAGCTTTGTGCGTTTTTGTAACGCACGTTATGTCACGTGATAAAATGCGCGTCTGGCATCCATACTTGTGGTGTCATTACCACTTACTGCTCAGGCCAATTTTTATCTTTCAGCGCTCTGACACTTTGAATGACAATTGCTCAGTCATGCTAAACTGTACCCATATGACATTTTTTACCAATTTTTTCACACAAATAGAACTTTCTTTTGGTGGTATTTAATTACCACTGGTTTTTTTTTTTTTTTTTTTTGCTGAACAAACAAAAAAAGACAGAAAATGTTGAAAAAAGCACAAAAAACCCTTTTGCAAACAGCTAATTTTTCTCCTTCACTTATGGGCACTGATGGGCACTGATAGGCTTCACTGATGGGCACTGATGGGCACTGATAGGCTGCACTAATGGGCACTGATAGGTGGCGCTGACAAGGCGGCACCGGTGGGCACTAATTAGAAGGCACTGATGGGGTGGCACTGCTGGACACTGATAGATGGCATTGATAGGCTGTACTGATAGGGACTGATGGGCACTGATAGGCAACACTGATGGGCACTGATAGGCGGTACTGATGGGCACAGATAGGTTGCACTGATGGGCACTGAAGGGGCAGCACTGGTTTGCACTAATCAGGAGGCTCTAATGAGGTGGCACTTATGGGCACTGATAGGCTGCACTGATGGGCACTAATAGGTGTCACTGATGGGCACTGATAGGCTGTAGTGATGGGCACTGATAGGTGGCACTAATGGGCACGGGTAGGTTGCATTGATGAGACCGCACTGGTGGGCACTAATTAGAAGGTACTGATGGGGTGGCACTGATGGACACTGATAGGTGGCACTGATTGGCTGCACTGATAGGCACTGATAGGCGGCACTAATGGGCACTGATAGGCGGCACTGATGGGCAATGATAGGCGGTACTGATGGGCACAGATAGGTTGCACTTTTGGGCACTGAAGAGGCGGCACTGGTTGGCACTAATCAGGAGGCACTAATGAGGTGGCACTTATGGCCACTGATAGGTGGCACAGATAGGCAGCACTGTTGATGAGGCACTGATAGATGGCACTGATTGGCAGCACATGCGGGCACTAAGGGGACTGATGTCCCTCTAATCCCTCTAACAGAAGCCACTACTTTTTTTTCCTTCACGCTAATAGCACGAAGAAAAAAAAAACCCATAACAGGCATCTGTTTATTTCCGTGATCAGCTGTCATTGGCAGTTGTGGTAGAGATAATGGCACTGCAATTGTGATGTGCCTTTTGTCTCGCTCTCGGCAACGCACACAGAAATACGCCTTTCTGCGCACGTTTCCAGGACGCAAAGGTGTGAATGGAGCTTCAGATGTCAAGAGCAGCACACCTTTCTTCTACTTCCAACATCAAAAGCCTGGCAGAGGTTTGAATACTTTACCCCATCCAAAACAAAAAAAGTGGGATTGCCTTCCCTTTAATACAGTTACCACCATACTTAATACTTCGATCACCTGGAAGAAAATTGCGCAATAAAAACGGCTTCCCCCGCTCAGGAACAGACAGACGGAGAGTTTGCAGGTAATATCTCCTTTCTGTGGCTGCAGTCAAATGTCACCGTACATTCATGGCAGGCGGCAATTATCAGCGGCGGCTGGGGAGCCGTACCGGGGCCGCCGCACAAAAGTAATAAACGCCGAAAGTCCGAGACTTCAGGAGACCCATTTCCAGAGGTTGTCCCCATCTGAATGCTTCCTTTTTTTATTCTATTTTTTTACATTTTGCTTGTTTTGGTAAGACTTTAAGACACATAATCTGTGTGGCACCCTCTAATATCACCGATGGGAGATGGAGCAAAAATACAGAAATATATTAAAAATGAATTCCAGGCACAAAAACTTTCATTTATTATTATTATTATTATTATTATTATCCCACCAATAGAGCTTTCTTTTGGTGGTATTTGATCACCTCTGCGGTTTTTATTTTTTTGTGCTAGAAACAAAAAAAGGCCGACAAAAAAAAAAACTTTCTGCTATAAAACACATTCAATATATTTCTTAAAAAAAAATCAAATTACTTCATCAATTTAGGCCAATATGTATTCTGCTACATATTTTTGCTAAAAAAAAAAAAATTCCAATAAGCGTATATTGATTGGTTTGCGCAAAGTCTACAAACTATAGGATATTTTTATTTATTTTGCATTTATTTTTTTACGAGTAATGGCGACGTTCAGTGACTTTTAGCAGGACCACTTCAGCCCCAGAAGGTTTTACCCCCTTAATGACGAGGCCATTATTTGCGATACAGCACTGCGTTATTTTAACTGACAATTGCATGGTCGTGCGACGCTGTACTCATATACAATTGATGTCCTTTTTTTTCCCCACAAATAGAGATTTCCCTTGGTGATATTTGATAACCTCTGCGTTTTTTATTTTTTGCGCTTGAAACAAAAGAAGGGCGACAATTATGAAAAAAAAAATAAACAATATTTTTTACTTTCTGCTATAAAACATATCCAATAAAAAAAAAAAAAAAAAAAAATCAAATTTCCCCAATATTTCCCCAATTAATCCCAATAAGCGTATATTGAATGGTTTGCGCAATAGTTATAGCGTCAACAAACTATGGGATATTTTTATGGCATTTTTTTTTTACTAGTAATGGCGGCGATCAGTAATTTACAGCAGGACTGTGACATTGCGGCGGACAAATCGGACACCTAACTGACACTTTTGTCACTTTTTTGGGGACCAGTGACATTATTACAATGATCAGTGCTAAAAATATGCACTGTCACTGTACTAATGACACTGACAGGGAAGGAATTAACATCAGGGTCAATAAAAGGGTTAAACATATGCCTAGGGGAGTGTTTACAAACTTTGGGGGAGGTGCTTTGACTGCTTGATGACATGGATCGGTATTCCAACTTCACAGGAACACGGTATTCCTACTTCCATATCTTCTGTACTCGCAGAATGACAGTCTGCCTTGTTTACATAGGCAGACTGTCATTTTACCACTGTACTGAACGATCGGCGGGTCCCAGGGGACATCGGGGTCCGTGGATCGGCTCCCGCTCTGTAAAATCATAGCGGGAGTGAGCTGCCGGGGGCGTGTGCTCGCGCCCGAAACCCAGAAGTGCAGGGTCATGTACATATATAGGTGACTCTGCGCAGAGCGGCTGACCTATAGCAGTAAATCTGCTATAGGGCGGTCGGGAAGAGGTTAACAGAGTTTGCTATCGCTTTAAGAGTAAAACAGTTTGTGTTTCTTCAAAAACAATAGTCCAAAACTCTGGTACACAAAAGCAAAACTTTGGCTCGCCGCCAGCATAAACTTGTCCCACAACGGGGTATAAAGTCCCCGCCTGCTCTATGGGTCCAGAAAAGAATCCTGGGTGGGAAAACTGCAAATCAGTTTTCCCTCTTTTACTGGACCACCCCATAAACCCTCACGCTGCAAGGGAGGGAACCCCTGAGTACTCCAAGCTACTTCTTGTCTGCTCCGCCCTTAAAGGGACCACAAACTAAACAATAGACACATATATTTCCCTATCCAGGATCCATCTCTGATGTCCTTTACAATATACTATACTGTATATACAGTACAGACTATAGAAGCCCTTAGATCATAGTTCTTCAATTCCCAAGACCCTTGGCCCCTTGGCTTTTATCCCAGAAGGCCTACGTCTTAGCCCCATTCATATGTTACCTGAGGGATGGGTAAATACCTCCACAATACCTTCTATCTACCATACTAAACTTTTCAAGAAGGGTGACCAATCATGGTTAAAGCATTTTGCACAGAGGTGACATATCTCTCCTACCCTGCTTCCTCCTTAAGGGGAAGCTCCCAGGAGCTAGAGCCTCAAAGATTAAAACTTTGCACCACAGATGGGCTCCCTCCAGGCTAATTATACAGAGCCCTCTATCCAAGATGCCTCACACTGGTAGGGACATAATTAATAATTCCGTCCAGTACATCCACCAATGCCGGTCTTTAAGAAGACCATATACCAAACCATTGATTGAACCACAAAGTAATAGTTCACTGTTGCTGGAAAATTCTCAAAAGCCATGAAAATAAACTCCGGTACCCAAAGCAGAGCGTCCTCCGCCTTGTAAGAGATCAGTGAAATCTGAGGATTATTAGACCAAAGGAAACGAGGATTGTGCTGAGAGAAGAGACCAATTTGTTATGGAAACAATGAGGAATGAGATGGGGACTCGGCCATGATGGATGGAGCGTTTTCCTCCGAATGAGCCGATTTTAAATTTAATTCACCCCGGACAAGCTGAGATCTGCAGCGGGGGACACTAAATAAATCTTCCCTGGGATTCTGTGCCAAAGTTAAATTTGAAATCTCTAAGCTGTGCAGGGACTGAAGTAAACATAATCAGCCTGTAAGACACTGAGCAAGTAAAGGACGGCAATATATCCACGGCGGCCAAACCCCTCCCAGCCTTGGTGGTTTTAGGAAATTCTCCCTGTACCAATGATATCATTGTGTATTAAGGAGAACGACAGAGGAAAGAGACCATAGAGACAACTCTCAACTAAATAAAACAATGGCTTTCGAGGTTTGTAAGTCAGTGCAGTTCAGGAAGAGTCACACACAAATAACAAGAATTTGCAAATCTGGGGACATGGCTAACCGCCGAGCAACATGGACGTCTGAATCCTCAGCTCCAGCACCGACCGGGGACTCTAAACAAACACACCAAATAACCGAACGGCTCCTTCACCATCTGAGGACACCAATACCCAGGACAATCGTTCCAGAATGTCCCGCAAATGAAAAGAATATCTCCACCCAAAGAAGCTGACAGCGTTCTTCTCGCAACCACCAACGAGGGGCCGAGGCCGAGATGGCGGCCGCGGCCCCGCACATCACAGATGATTCATACACAGACCTTCCAGATGCTGAAACCTTAGAAATATCTACCCCAAAGGTGCATCTAATAGCTCTCCTTCATCCCTGACCTCCTCAGCCAGCAACAGCCCAAGTCGCGTCAAGTCGTGGAGGCACCTGGATTCTGATCCCCAGGGAAACAAGGTGAGCCCTGCATTGGATTTTACATATACACAGGCAACACATCCATCACCTATAGCATTTTTCCCTACTTCTAATCAACCGGTGCTGGACACCACAAGGAAAGAGATGCTCGTCTCCCTCCAAAGCTCTCAATGTAGATATTTGCCAGAACACCAAGGATCGGCCCACATGCCTGACAAAGGGGTCCTGCGTGACTCCGAAACGTTGCAGCTTTCTTGTGTTGTGATCATGCAATAAACTACCTGTTTGGACGCCACTTTGTGCCGATCCTTGGTGTGCTGTGAAATATCTACATTGTGACTTGAACCAGTATCCAGCTGGTTGTTGCTGCAGCAACCAAACCTTGAGAGCTTATACCAGGAACATGTGTGATGGGATATGAAGTATTACCTCCAAAGCTCTTTTTGCAATGCCATCTTCTCTATGGTCATTACTTTTCCTCAGAAATGCATTTCATGGAGAAGAGGGTACATCATATGGAAAGCCAAATAGGCGAGATGACAGAGACAGTTAATGATTTAGTGGATGCACATGAGCACACACGCAATGAACATCAGTGGATAGGAGCTAAGATGGCAGATCTAGAAGACAGGTCACACCGCAACAATTTTTTCCCACCAGATCTAAATGGCTATGCCAGGAAAATAATCTCCACATTACTACCAGAGCTCTCTCCAATGGAAACCATCATTGATCACATGCATCGCATACCTAACCCCCTTCACCGCCCTGAGCAGGTAACCCGCGATGTCCTGATGAGAGTGCACTTCTTTAATGCTAAAGACCAACTACTGACAAAGGCACGACAACTAGGTCAGCTTCCAGCACCATACGCAAATTTTCAAGATTTTTCCAATCTGTTCTGGAACATTTATTTTGTATCCATCACCTTGCATTGGATTTCATTGGGTAATGTAAAAATGTCTTTGTACTGACATCTAGTGGTAACTCAGTGTAACTACAACTTGTTATTACTGTAGCTCTGAAATGGCATATTCTAGTTTACCTGCATGTTCAGGGCTGGATTTTCCACTAGGCACTGTAGGTATTGAGGACTATTTTAATGGAAAAGATGCGAGGGAGGGCTGGAGGGGTATACAGTACTTGACACAACATAGAGGAACTATAAAAATGAAAGGGAATTCTAGTGCTTCACTGGTTGGAGAATGAAATAGGTTCTTCTCACGGTTTGAGGTTGTGTTACCAAACCAGGATATAGGGTGTCCTTTAGGCCAGGATACTGTACGGGAATATGAGGTGAGGCAGGCGTTTAAGGCTATAAATACGAGGAAATCATCAGGTCCAGATGGAATCCCAGGGAGAGTAGTTAAGGCCTGTGCTGATCAATTAGCTGGAGTCTTTGCCAAGATCTTTAATCCATCACTATCATCTGCTGTTGTTCCGGCATGCTTAAAATCAGCCACTATTATTGCAATTCCAAAAAAGTCAACTGTGGGAAGTTTAGACGATTATTGACCAATAGATCTGATTTCAGTACTAATGACGTGCTTTGAGAGGTTGGTCTTGAAATATATCAAAACTAGATTACCGGGTAGTTTAGATCCTTATCCGTTTGCGTATAGGGCAAATAGAAGCACAGAAGATGCGATAGCTTTAGCACTGCATGGGGCACTTAGTCATCTGGAGCATTCGGGAAACTACATAAGGATGTTGTTTATAGATTACAGCTCTGCCTTTAATACCATCATTCCAGATCGGTTGGTTGAAAAAATGCAAAAATTGGATTTGCCACCCTTTATTTGTTTTTGGATAAGGGATTTTTCGGTTCATTGCTCACAGGTGGTCAAATTGGATAAGTTTGTTTCTTCCAAGCGAGAAATAAGTACTGGGGCACTGCAGGGGTTGTGTGTTAAGTCCCTTTCTCTATGCGCTGTACACATATGACTGCCCCCCCTGTTATGAGACCAATAGTATAGTTAAGTTTGCCGGTGACACTACCATTATCGGTTATATCACTGGAGACGATGAGGAGCAATACAGGAGAGAGGTTGATAGGATAGTGGAATGGTGTACAGTGAATAACCTGATCCTAAACACAGGGAAAACAAAGGAACTGATTGTAGATTTCAAAAGGAACAGGCCAGGACCAGCACCGCTTTTTATTAAAGGCATGAGCGTGGAGCAGGTCTCTACCTTTAAGTTTTTGGGAACATGCATTTCTGAAAACTTATCGTGGACAATCAACGTTAAAGCCATTATTAAGAGATCGCAACACCGTTTATATTTTAAGTGACTCCTTAGGAAGAATGGCTTGGGAAGGAAGCTGCTAGAGACCTTCTATCGCTCTGCCATTGAGTGTACATTAACGTATTGTATTCTCAGGGCTTTTCTTCAGCGGGAACGCGGGGGAACGCAGTTCCAGCACCTTCAGCCCTGAATGTATGTAATGGCAAGAGGTGCTGGATTGTGTTACAGTGTCTATTGATGCTGGCTGCTGGGGGATCTATTGTTACTGGAGGTGCTATTTTTTGTAGGGGTTTATTGTTGCTGGGGAGGTCTATTGTTGCTGCTGGGGGACCTATTGTGACTGGAAGCAATCTATTTTTGCAGGGGGAGGTCTGTTGTTGCTAGCAGGGGATCTATTGTTGCTGACGGAGATCCATTGTTGCTGGGGGGGGGGTCAGTTGTTGTTGAGGGGATTTACTGTTGAGGGAGCAGTCTATTGTAGCTGGCTGCTGGGGAGGGCTATTGATGCTGTCTGTGGGGGGGGGGGGGGGTCTGTTATTGCTGCTGGAGGGGGGTATTTTTTGCAGGTGGTCCATTGTTGCGGGGGGGGAGGGGTATATTGGTGGCTGCAGGGTATCTTTTTTATACTGCTTTTCTTGTTAACATTAATAAATTTCATACAAATTACTTAGTACCACAATTGTTACCTGGCTCTGTATTTTCTATAAGGGGCAGTATTGGGAGGTGGTTAGGGGGTGGAACCAAGTAAAGTAACGATGCTCAGGGGTGGGTAGGAGCAGAGACAAGGGCTAACTCCAAAAGGCAGAGTTCCTGCACCTATTCTCTGAGAAAAAAAGCCCTGTGTATTCTAGTTTGGTATCCTAGTTGTACGTAGGCAGATAAAAATGCTCTAAAGAGAGTGGTTCTAACAGAGCAGAAAATTGTAGGGTGTGAACTTGTTTCTCTAGAAGAAATATATGAGACTCGTTGCCTTTGTAGAGCAGGAAAAATAGTGAGAGACCCGACTCATCCTGGTTGTCATTTCTTTGAATTATTGCCATCTGGGAGACGTTTTAGGGTGATTAAAACTAGGACAAATAGATTTAAAGAGAGCTTCTTTCCCAGGGTTATTAAGGCCATCAATGCAGGAATGAAATGAAAGAGGTCACATAGTCTTGTTTTATTGTCTTGTTTAGTTTTTAATATGAGGACACTTTTTATACTTTTAAAAATGGGGACACTTTTATATACCGTATACACTCGAGTATAAGACGACTTTTTCAGCACATTTTTTATGCTGAAAGCCCCCCTTGGCTTTTACTCGAGTGAGGGTCTCCCGTTGTGTCATGCAACTGCAGTCTTAGTTCGGCGGCCGTCCACTGAAACAAAGCCCCGCCTCCTCCTCATCCGTGATAGACGGAACACTGATACAATGCTGGGAAACTGAATCAGTGTTCCTTCTATCACGGACGAGGAGGAGGCGGGGCTTTGTTACAGTGGACGGCCGCCGAACTAAGACTGCAGTTGCATGACACAGCGGGAGACACCCGCTGTTTGTAATCAAAGCTACAAATGGGTACAGTGAGGCTGCAGATGGGCACAGTGAGGCTGCAGATGGGCACAGTGAGGCTGCAGATGGGCACAATGAGGCTGCAGATGGGCACAGTGAGGCTGCAGATGGGCACTGATGACACAGGTGGGCACAGTGAGGCTGCAAATGGGCACAATGAGGCTGCATATGGGCACAATGAGGCTGAAGATGGGCACAGTGAGGCTGCAGATTGGCACTGATGATACAGGTGGGCACAGTGAGGCTGCAAATGGGCACAGTGAGGCTGCAGATGGGCACAGTAAGGCTGCAAATGGGCACCGTGAGGCTGCAAATGGGCACAGTGAGGCTGCAGATGGGCACAGTGAGGCTGCAGATGGGCACAATGAGGCTGCAGATGGGCACAGTGAGGCTGCAGATGGGCCCTGATGACACAGGTGGGCACAGTGAGGCTGCAAATGGGCACAGTAAGGCTGCAGATGGGCACAATGAGGCTGCAGATGGGCACAGTGAGGATGCAGATGGGCACTGATGATACAGGTGGGCACAGTAAAGCTGCAAATAGGCACAGTGAGGCTGCAGATGGGCATTGATGATACAGGTAGGCACAGTGAGGCTGCAGATGGGCATTGTTTACTAGTAGCTGCTGCATTTCCCACCCTAGGCTTATACCCGAGTCAATACGTTTTCCTATTTTTTTTGTGGTAAAATTAGGTGCCTCGACTTATATTCGAGTCGGCTTATACTCGAGTATATACGGTATATGTTTTTTGGGTATAATTAAATCCTGTGTGGTAAATGCATGGTTGATAATTGTGATGTATGAATTTCTCTAAAAGTTAGTGGAGAAGAAAAAGTTTGAGAATGTTTTTCCCTATCAGCCATATGTCTAATGCCGCTGCACCAGACAAGGAGATGGAATTGCTCTATAATGAGACCAACGCTCATCCGAGGACGTGGAAGGGAAGAGAACACCCCGAGCTCCTGACATGGAGAGTATGTTAAACGTTCATTACACGCACAATCACCCCATCGCTAATGATCTACCGGTAGCACCAAGCACAGGTAAGAGGCCTCACAATGAGCACCGGTGTACCCAAAGGTAACAGAGTATCAGAATTACAGATACTTAGTGATGAATAATGCAGCTCATTTGTCGGAAATTACTGCGACTGATCACACCGACTATCTGGGCAGATCAGCGAGGTGGGAGGGAGGGCCCCGTAAGATATTAGCAAGAACATTATCATTAGCGACTAATTCTTTCCGTGTCAGAAATCTGACGGAAAGAGGAAAAGAAGAAAGAGAGAGAGAGAGATGAGAGCGAAGAGGGAAAATAAGGTAATTTAGTGTCTAGTGTCATTCTTCTTTATTTTCAGCACTAAGACGATTTTTTTTTTTTTGTTTTGATGTCATGTTAGAATGAAAGATAGGCTTAGCAAAGGATACATTGTTACAACCCAACTCCAAGGAGATACTCATTTTTACATTTTTTTGCACATGTTAACCACTTAATGGCGGTCGTTGCAATACTTTCTGTCACACTGTATTTGCGCAGCGGTCTTACAAGCGCACTTTTTTTTTTAAAAATACACTTTTTTGAATTGAAAAATAAGACAACAGTAAAGTTAGCCCATTTTTTTATTTTATTTATATTGTGAAAGATAATGTTACACCGAGTAAATTGATACCCAACATGTCACGCTTCAAAACTGCGCCCGCTCGTGGAATGGCGACAAACTTTTACCCTTAAAAATCTCCATAGGCGACGTTTAAAAAATTCTACAGGTTGCATGTTTTGAGTTACAGAGGAGGTCTAGGGCTAGAATTATTGCTCTTGCTCTACCGATCGTGGCGATACCTCACATGTGTGGTTTGAACACCGTTTTCATATGCAGGCACTACTCACATATGCGTTCGCTTCTGCACGTGAGCTCGGCGGGACAGGGCAGGTTTAATAAAATTGTATTTAATTTTTCTTATTTATTTTACCTTTTATTTTTTTATTTTTACACTTTTTAAAAAAAATAAATAAAATTGTGTCACTTTTTATTCCTATTACACTTTTTGCGATTCGGCACTGCACTGCTTTAACTAACAATTGCGCGCCGTGCAACCTTACACCAAAACAAAATTGACGTCCTTTTTTTCACACAAATAGAGCTTTCTTTTGGTGGTATTTGATCACCTCTGCGGTTTTTATTTTTTGCGCTATAAACTAAAAAAGAGCGAAAATTTCGAAAAAAACGCAATATTTTGTACTTTTTGCTATAATAAATATCCCCAAAAAATATATAAAAAAACTAATTTCTTCCTCAGTTTAGGCTGATATGTATTCTTCTACATATTTTTGGTAAAAAAAATCGCAATAAGCGTATATTGATTGGTTTGCGCAAAAGTTATAGCGTTTGTAGCCGATATGTATTCTTCTACATATTTTTGGTAAAATAAATCGCAATAAGCGTATATTGATTGGTTTGTTATAGCATTTTTATCATGACTGTGACATTATGGCGGACACATCGGACACTTTTGACACTATTTTGGGAACCATTGTCATTTATACAGCGATCAGTGCTATAAAAAAGCACTGATTACTGTGTAAATGTCACCAGCAGGGAAGGTGTTAAACACTAGGGGGCGATCAAGGGGTTAAGTGTGTTCCCTAGGTGTGTTCTAACTGTAGGGGGGAGGGGACTTGTTAGGGGAAGAGAGAAATCGGTGTTCATGGTTTGTATGAACACACGATCAATCTCTTCTCCCCTCAGAGAACCAGGATCTGTGTATTTACACACACAGATCCAGGTTCTCGCTCTGTCACGAGCGATCGCCGGAGCGAGCAGCGGGTGCGCACGTGCGCCCCTAGTGGCCACAGGGCGAAGCGACGTAACATAACGTCGTTTCCCCCAGCCGTGCCATTCTGCCGCAGTAAAACTGCGGCGGCTGGTCGGCAAGTGGTTAATCTCTTATTAGACTTGTGCACAACGGAAAATTTTGTTTCACTTTTCGATTCGTAAAAAAAACGTAATTTTGTTCTGTTATATTCGTTATGTTATGTTAATTTGTCTTTGGATAATTTGTTATTTCCACAGAGTGTCGATATTCGTTATACCGAAACGATTTGTTTCGTATGTATATCGAATTGATTCGATATTTTATGTATGTATATATATTCGTGATAAAGATTCATAGTTTGGAAAGTCGTTTGTTTATTGAATCCATTGCCACACACAATGACAATATCTCTTCTCCTCTGCCCAAATAAAATACAAACACCCTTCTCACTCAGTTCTCAGGAATCCAACCCCCAGCACAAAACCAATCAGCTGATTGGACTGTAAGATTGACTCTGAGTTGACCTTTTGTTAGATTAGACATTTAACGAATTACCGAATCATATCGAATTCATTCGTTATTTTCGCTATCATTTATTTTGTATTCATTGAAATTCGTTACTATTTCTTCGGGACATTGGGATGCATCGGGGGCGGGTCGCCGGCAGAGCACACGCCCGCACGTCGCGCCCCAGACCTGAAAGTGCAGAATTACATACATCTGGATCCTGCCCAGGGGAGCCGCCTTGCCGCTGTATATATGCAGTATACGGTCGGCAAGCGGTTATATTGCGTGGTATATTGCATAGACAGTAGGCAATTAGTTTCGTTCTGAATTAGTTCTTTAACCATTTGCCTACAGGACACTTACACCCCCTTCCTGCC
Source organism: Lithobates septentrionalis (assembly GCA_037952835.1). Classification (NCBI taxonomy): domain Eukaryota; kingdom Metazoa; phylum Chordata; class Amphibia; order Anura; family Ranidae; genus Lithobates; species Lithobates septentrionalis. Next base: position 679,234 of record JBBDGP010002151.1, read on the forward strand.
CAGGCCATTTTTCAGCTTTCAGCGCTGTTGCACTTTGAATGACAATTGCGCGGTCATACTACACTGTACACAAACATTTTTAAATCATTTTCTTCACACAAATAGAGCTTTCTTTTGCTGGTATGTAATCACTGCTGGGTTTTTTATTTTTTACAAAAAACAAAAGACCAAAAATTTTGAAAAAAAATATTTTTTTAACTTTTTTTCTGTCAGTAAATTTAGTAACTAAGTAATTTTGATGTGCGCTGATGAGGCGGCACTGATGGGCACTGATAGGCTGAACTGGTGGGCATTGATGAGGCGGCACTTATGGGCACTGATGAGGTGGCACTGATGAGGAGGCACTAATATGCCACACTTATGGGCACTGATAGGTGGCACTGATATGTGGCATTGATGAGCACTGATAGGCGGCACTGATGGGCACTGTTAGGTGGCACTGATGGGCACTACTAGGCGGCACTGGTGGGCACTGATAATCGGCAGTGGCGGGCACCGAGAGGCGGCACTGGTGGGCATGGATAGGCGGCATGGATAGGCAGTACAGATGGGCACTGATGGGCATTGATGGGTGGCACTGATGGGCGACACTGATGGGCATTGATGGACAGCACTGATAGGCGGCACTAATTGCCAGCACTGACTGGCATGGCTAATGGGCACTGATTTGTGGCACTTGTGGGCAGTGTGGGCACTGATTGCTGCCACTGGTGGGCTCTGATCACTGGCATTGGTGGGCACTGTATGCTGGCATTGGTGGGCATGGTTTTTTCTTTATTTGTGGCACTTTTTTATTTCTTGTAATCAGGGCACTGATGATCAGTGACCTGATTACTTCCCTAGCTGTCCCCCTGTGAGGAGATGCCGCTGATCGGCTCTCCTCTCCTCACACTCTGTCAGTGTGAGGCAAGGAGAGCCGATTACCGACATCTCCGTGTTTACATGTGACCGGCTGTGATTGGACACAGCAGATCACATGGTTAAAGAGCCGCTGATGCGGCTCTTTACACAGAACGGTGTTGCACCGTGTCCTAGCAGCACGGTGCGGCCACGATCGCCGCGGTGCGCGCCCCTGCGGCCGCGTGAGAGTGGCCGTTCTGTGCCACCGTCATATGACGGCGGCCCAGAACAAGAGCTGCACCGCCCCGCCGTCATATGACGGTGGGTGGGCGGCAACTGGTTAACCAATTTCGACAAATTTGTTAATTCAGTAATATCTGAATCAACGAAAACCCATTTAACAAATTTTTACGAATATTCGGAAATGCGAATATTTGAAAATTTGTAAATTCGTACATTCGTAAATTCGTACATTCGTACAGTCGTACATTTGTAAATTCGTACATTCGTAAATTCGTACATTCGTACAGTCGTACATTTGTAAATTCGTACATTCGTAAATTCGTACATTCGTACATTTGTAAATTCGTAAATTTGTAAATTTGTAAATTCGGTAATTCGAAAATCTGAAAAAATAATTACCTAATAATAATAACTTAACTATTACTAACTATTAACTTATAGGTATTGTAATTTTCTTTCAAATTTGGTTGTTAGTAATCATAACAAATACAAATTTATCCGAAGTTACGAATTATCCGAAATAACGAATCCCGCATCTAAACGAATGGAACGCAACAAATTAATAATAATAAATAACAATAATAATAATAATAAAAACTTTTTATTATTATTATTTATTATTAATTTGTTCTGTTCCATTTGTTTAGATGCGGCATTTGTTATTTCGGATAATTCGTAACTTTGGATAAATATGTATTTGTTATGATTACTAACAGCCAAATTTGAAAGAAAGTTTTCTAATTTACGAATATACAAATTTTCTAAAGTACGAATTTATGAATTTATGAATTTACAAATTTCTGATTTGCGATCATAACGAATGACACAAAAAACGAAAAAATGAAAGAAACGAATGAAACGAAAACGAACACATTTTTTGGCAGTGCACATGTCTAATATTTTTTGTAGCAAATCATATTCTTAATTTAGCCTGTATAGGATAATGAAAAATTCCCTTACAGCCATATCATACCAATGTTGCTTCAAGGCATTCCCCCCCCCGACATTCTATCGCTTCTTACACCATCAAATAAACCTGTAAATACAGTGCAGGAAGTTATTTGCAGATTTAATGATCTATTATTTCCCCCTCATTGTATTTTGAATATTCTGCCTTTTGTAAGTTACGGCGTCCCGTCACTGATGTGCTGCGTGCTAAAGTCGAATTTACAGCTGTGCTGGAAAGCATTTAGCATCTTGAAACGCGTAGCATTTCATTCTGGTTTGCTGCCTATGGAACTCGGTGATTTAAATGGAACAGAAGTGCGTGTTAAATTAGCCTGTCGAGTGGAATCCACAACTAACACCGACTATATTGTTCTGGATAGATGTGTCTACATATTTAAATGTGGCTGCTCTGTTTAAAACTGTATAATTTTTTTATATTTTCCGGAGTGTGGCGGGTAATTGCTATTCTTATTTATCTACACATTTATTTTCCTATGTGCGGGCCACTAAAATATCCAAATATTCTGCCTACAATTTATTCTGGACATAAACTGATCAACAAAAGGAGTTGAGGGAGATTAGGCAACCTGCTGACTCTATAGAAGTGTTTCTCATCTCAACCAGGGTGCCCCGGAACCCTAGAGTGGCATTTGGGTTCCCCCCAGGGTGCCTCGGAACCTTAGAGTGGCATTTGGGTTCCCCCCAGGGTGCCGCGAAACACTAGAGTGACATTTGGGTTCCCCCCAGGGTTCCGCTGAACCCTAGAGTGGCATTTGGGTTCCCCCCAGGGTGCCTCGGAATCATAGAGTGGCATTTGGGTTCCCCCCAGGGTGCCGCGAAACACTAGAGTGGCATTTGGGTTCCCCCCAGGGTTCCGCTGAACCCTAGAGTGGCATTTGGGTTCCCCCCAGGGTGCCGCAAAACACTAGAGTGACATTTGGGTTCCCCCCAGGGTTCCGCTGAACCCTAGAGTGGCATTTGGGTTCCCCCCAGGGTGCCTCGGAATCATAGAGTGGCATTTGGGTTCCCCCCAGGGTGCCGCGAAACACTAGAGTGGCATTTGGGTTCCCCCCAGGGTTCCGCTGAACCCTAGAGTGGCATTTGGGTTCCCCCAGGGTGCCGCGAAACACTAGAGTGACATTTGTGTTCCCCCCAGGGTTCCGCTGAACCCTAGAGTGGCATTTGGGTTCCCCCCAGGGTGCCGCGAAACACTAGAGTGGCATTTGGGTTCCCCCCAGGGTGCCGCGAAACACTAGAGTGGCATTTGGGTTCCCCCCAGGGTGCCGCAAAACACTAGAGTGGCATTTGGGTTCCCCCCAGGGTGCCGTGGAAACCCTAGAGTGGCACTTGTGTTCCCCCCAGGGTGCATCGGAACCCTAGAGTGGCATTTGGGTTCCCCCAGGGTGCCACGGAACCCTACAGTGGCATTTGGGTTCCCCCCAGGGTGCCGTGGAACCCTAGAGTGGCATTTGGGTTCCCCTAAGGGTGCCGCGGAACCCTAGAATGGCATTTGGGTTCCCCCCACTGTGCCTTGGAACCCTAGAGTGGCATTTGGGTTCCCCCCAGGGTTCCGCGTAACCCTAAAGTGGCATTTGGGTTCCCCTAAGGGTGCCATGGAATCCTAAAGTGGCATTTGGGTTCCCCCAGGGTGACGCAGAACCATAGAGTGGCATTTGAGTTCCCCCAGGGTGCCGCAGAATCCCAGAGTGGCATTTGGGTTCCCCCCAAGGTGCCACGGAACCCTAGATTGGCATTTAGGTTGCCCAGAACCCCAGAGTGGCATTTGGGTTCCCCCAGGGTCCCACGAAACCCCAGAGTGGCATTTGGGTTCCCCCCAGGGTGACGCTGAACCCCAGAGTGGCATTCGGGTTCCTCCCAGGGTGCAGCGGAACCCCAGAGTGGCATTTGGGTTCCTCCCAGGGTGCAGCAGAACCCTAGAGTTGCATTTGGGTTCCTCCCAGGGTGACGCAGAACCCCAGAGTGGCATTTGGGTTCCCCACCCACCAGGGTGCCACAAGCACAAGTCTCAGAGATCAATGAGAGATCTCTGTGATCGGGAGGTGGGGGGGGGCTCTGATGTGATGGGGATGCGCTGATGTGATGGTGGCCTCTCATGTATAAGTGGGACTCTGTTGTGAAGGGGGGCCCTGAAGTATAAGGGGGACTTTAATGTGATGGAAGGGACTCTGACATGTAGGGGATCCCTGATGTGATGGGGGCTCTGACATGAAGGGGGTACACTGATGTGATGGGAAGACTTTGATGTGATAGGGGGCTCTCATGTATAAGGAGGACTCTGTTTTGAAAGAGAGGGCTCTGATTCTGTGATAGGGGGAATCTATGGTTGTGGGGGATACATAGGGAAAACCTTGCTATCATGGGGGGACTCTGACATGTAGGCGGACCTCTGAAGTGATGGGGGCCTCTGATATGATAAGGGTTACTCTGATGCAATGGGGACACTCTGATGTGATGAGGGGGGGGGGGGGGGCTTTGATTCTGTTATGAGGGGACTCTATGATTATGGGGGTCCTCTAATGTACAGGAAGGTGTTGTATGTGATGGGAGACTCTGACCTGATGGGGGATTCTGACATAAAGGAAGTTTTCTTCATGTGTAGGAGGACTCTGAGGTGATGGGGCTAATCGGTGGTTATGGGGAGCCTCTGGTATATAGGGAGGAGTTTTATGTCATGGGCGGACTCTGACATAATGGGGGCCATTGACATGAAAGGGGTACTTTGCTATCATGGGGAGGCTCTGATGTGATGTGGCTCTCATGTATAGGGGGACTCTGAGTGTGAAGGGGGGGGGCTCTGATTTATAGGGGGGACTTTGATGTGATGGAGGGACTCTGACATGAAGGGGGAACTCTGATGCAATGGGGAGATTGTGGTGTGATGGGGGGCTCTCATACATAGAAAGACCCTGTAAAGTGTGTCTATGGGAATGTTTAACCATTCTTTCAGAAACACATTTGTGAGGTCAGGCACTGATGTTTGACGAGAAGGCCTGGCTCGCAGTTTCCGCTCTAATTTATCCCAAAAGTGTTCTATCTGGTTGAGGTCAGGACTCTGTGCAGGCCAGTCAAGTTCCTCCACCACAAACGCACTCATCCATGTCTTTATGAACCTTGCTTTGTGCACTGGTCCAAATCATTATGTGGAAGGGGGATTATGGTGTGGGGTTGTTTTTCAGGGGTTGGGCTTGGCCCCTTATTTCCAGTGAAGGGAACACTTAAGGCGTCAGCATACCAAGACATTTTAGACAATTTCAGGCTCCCAACTTTGTGGGAACAGTTTGGGGATGGCTCCTTCCTGTTCCAACATGACTGCGCACCAGTGTACAAAGCAAGGTCCATAAAGACATGGATGAGCGAGTTTGGGGTGGAGGAACTTGACTGGCCTGCACAGAGTCCTGACCTCAACCCGATAGAACACCTTTGGGATGAATTAGAGTGGAGACTGCGAGCCAGGCCTTCTCGTCCAACATCAGTGCCTGACCTCACAAAATGCGCTTCTGGAAGAATGGTCAAACATTCCCATAGACACACTCCTAAACCTTGTGGACGGCCTTCCCAGAAGAGTTGAAGCTGTTATAGCTGCAAAGGGCGGAGCCAACTCAATATTGAACCCTACGGACTAAGACTGGGATGCTGTTAAAGTTCATGTGTGTGTAAAGCTACAGTAGGTGACCGCGATATTGTGTCAATCTCGCTGCATTTCTCGGGGAGATTTGACACCTGTGAGCCCCGTCGCAGGAGCCAGCGCAGAGATGGCTCACTCATCGGGAAACATGGTACCCCTACCCATTCACCTGGGGAAAAGTGTCAATATAAAAAAACACAGTACACAGGTTTTAAGAGTCATTTATTAGTCAGCTCCGGGATCTTCTTCCGACTTCGGGGGGTCTCCTTCCGCCTTCTCCCGGTGTTCGGCCTCTTCTCCCGGTGTTCAGCCTCTTCTCCCGGGCCCCGCCGCTATCTTCTTCCAGCTCTATTGCCAGCGAGGGGCCCGGTCTGCTGCTGCTGTCTTGCCGCCGCTGTCTCGCCGCTGTCTCGCCGCTTCTTCTCTTCTTCTCTTCTTCCCCGATGTTGACACGACGCTCTCTCCGGCTCGAATGCTGTGTGCGAGCTGCGGAGCCATTTATATATAGGCGGTGACCCCGCCCCCTTGCGACGTCATTGTCCCAGCATGCGCAGGGACTCTGGCGTCATAAGGGGGCGTGACCCCAGAGTCCCTGCGCATGCTGGGACAATGACGTCGTAAGGGGGCGGGGTCACCGCCTATATATAAATGGCTCCGCAGCTCGCACACAGCATTCGAGCCGGAGAGAGCGTCGTGTCAACATCGGGGAAGAAGAGAAGAAGCGGCGAGACAGCGGCGGCAAGACAGCGGCAGCAGACCGGGCCCCTCGCTGGCAATAGAGCTGGAAGAAGATAGCGGCGGGGCCCGGGAGAAGAGGCCGAACACCGGGAGAAGTCGGAAGGAGACCCCCCGAAGTCGGAAGAAGATCCCGGAGCTGACTAATAAATGACTCTTAAAACCTGTGTACTGTGTTTTTTTTATATTGACACTTTTCCCCAGGTGAATGGGTAGGGGTACCATGTACCCCAAACTCATTCACACAGGGTGGGGGGCCGGGATCTGGGGTCCCCCTTATTTAAGGGGGCTCCCGGATTCCGATAAGCCCTCCGCCTGCAGAACCCAACAACCAACGGCCAGGGTTGTCGGGAAGAGGCCCTTGTCCTCATCAACATGGGGACAAGGTGCTTTGGGGTGGGGGGGCCCCCGCAGTGCGCCCCCTCCCCCAAGGCACCCACCCCCCATGTTGAGGGCATGCGGCCTGGTATGGCTCAGGAGGGGGGGGCGTTCGCTCGTCCCCACCCCCTCTCCTGGCCGGCCGGGCTGCATGCTCGGATAAGGGTCTGGTGTGGATTTGGGGGGGACCCCCACGCCGATTTTTCGGCGTAGGGGGTTCCCCTTACAATCCATGCCAGACCTAAGGGCCTGGTATGCCCCTTGGGGGGAACCCACGCCGTTTTTTTCATTTAAAATTTGGCGCGGTGTTCCCGCCTCAGGATTCATACCAGACAGCTGTCAGCGCTGCCTGTCACTCATCGCGGAAGGAAAACAAAGTTTTCCTTTCCAGATGAGTGAGCCAGCGCGACATGCACAGTACCCTGTCGCCGAGAACCAGCGCGATGCTATCGCGCTGGAAACACAATCTCGCGGTCAGGTACTGTAGAAGTCCCAATACTTTTGGTAATAGAGTATATATTTGTAGCAATAGGGTACTCAATGGTCATAAAAAGGTGCAATTGTATTAAACTCAATCTATGTATCAAACCTAACTAAAAAACTTAGAAGAAGGGAGGGAAAAAAAACCAAGAAACCAACTGCCAACACACTTGATGATTTTAGTTTCTAACAAGCCCCCTTGTGATAGTTGTAGTCAGAGATAGGTCCTCTTTGTGGAGACATCGGGGGTCTATTAGATCCCTGATGTCTCCTCTGCCCTGCAAAGCAACAGACCGTGAAGTTGTAGGCTTATTGCATGTAGCACTGACCCCCTGGGGTTGCTGAGTATAGTCTTCCTTGGGCCTCCCTCTGACTATCCTGCAGCCAGACACTTGGGTATTTTCACACTATCACCTGCACACTCTTCCGCTCGTTATCCAATGATCAGTCTAGGGCAGTGATGGCGAACCTTGGCACCCCAGTTGTTTTGGAACTACATTTCCCATGATGCTCAACTACACTGCAGAGTACATGAGCATCATGGGAAATGTAGTTCCAAAACATCTGTGGTGCCAAGGATCACCATCACTGGTCTAGGGTATTTGTTTTTTTGGTATTTATTGGTAGAACTTGGACAGAAGAAGGGATTAGTGGGATACTCCAACTTGAACTGTGCACAGATGAGGACAACTCTCACTTGACCCCATCATATTGTTCCGGATAGCAGATCACACTATAGCTGTGTGGGAAGATAAGTCTTTTTGCTCCCTCTGGCAGCAGACTCAATGCACCACTTTTCTTCAGGACACTCACCAGTATCTCCTTTGGCCGGAACCCATCCACTGACTTCACTAGCCTGAAGGGATGGTCCTCACAGAACAGGCCCCTAGACCCAGGTCTGTACTCACGCTAGCCAGAAACAGATCCTTCTAGACGCCTCTCCCTCCTAGTCAGCTCTGCAGAACATCTGGGTTGCAGCTTCCGCAGTTCCTGCCCTCAGGTCGACCACCCGAGGCCGCATGGCAACCTGTACAGAGGAGGGGCAGCAGCTCCCTCGAGGGGGACCCTGCTCAACAGCCAAAGACCCAGAGCACATGTTCCCTAGGCATATATATATATATATATATATATATATGTACACCCTGTTTCCCCGATAATAAACCCTACCCTTTTTCCCTGAAAATAAGCCCTTTCCTGAAAATGAGACCTACAAGGACTTTAACTAGGGCTTATTTGGGGGGTAGGGCTTATATTGCAGCCATCACCGACAATCACGCTAGGTCTTATTTTCGGGGAAACAGGGTATATATGTATATATGTATACATACAGTCACCCAGCATGCCTTGTGGCACTTGCTTCTGCCAATGGCCAGGGCTGTAACTGCGCCCAGGGCCGCCATCAGGGGAGTACAGCTGTTACAACTGTAAGGGGCCCTGGGGCCAGAAGAAGGCAGGACGGGTGAAGGGGATCCGTGCTGTGCAGTACAGAAAGGATCTCACAGTTTCAGAAGTTGTTGTGTCATTGATTTTAGACATCGAGCTCTTTACTGCCACCTCTGGCTACTATGTGCATGTGCACCCCCCGTGTGACAGTGATCTGCCTGTACTGAGCTTCTCAGCAACATGTCAGCTTTGTAAAAACGGGCTGGGACCAGGTAGGAAGCTACAAGTAGGGGCTGTGAAGGAAAGGGAGGGGGGTGTTTGTGTACAGGGAGGGGCCAGAGGCTTGTGTGTGTACAGATTTGTGTATGGGGGGCTCCATATATACAGGTGTGAGGGGGGCTGACATATATACAGGTATGTGGGGGGGTGACTGACATATATTCAGGTGTGAGGGGGGCTTACATATATACAGGTGTGTGTGGGGGGGCTGACATATATACAGATTTGTGAGGGCTGACATATATACAGGTGTGTGTGGGGGGGCTGACATATATACAGATTTGTGAGGGCCGACATATATACAGGTATGTGGGGGGGGGGCTGACAAATATACAGGTGTAAGGGGGGCTGACATATATACAGGTGTGTGTGGGGGGCTGACATATATACAGATTTGTGAGGGCTGACATATATACAGGTGTGTGTGGGGGGGTTGACAAATATACAGGTGTGAGGGGCGCTGAAATATATACAGGTTTGGGGGGGAGGATGGCCCATAGGCAAGCCCTGGGTAATGTTGGTGGTCAGGCTCGGGGGGGGGGGGGGCGGTGGGCCCAGGCTTAAAGCTGTGTAAGGGGCCCAAAAATTTCTGATGGCTGCCCTGCCTACACCTATTATCCCGTTTGTCATGTCTCCGCCCCCCCCCCCCCACTGTCCAATACGTTTCGTCCTATTGGACCAGTGTGAAACAAGCAGACAACATCAGCAGCATCTGAGCACCATGAGCAGACCCTACCAATGGATCCCTGGTAGGTAGAGAGCACCTAAATTTGCTTAATAGTCTCCCTGGTAGGCAACAGAAACCCAAAACGATGCTCTCTCTTTAGAACCTACCTAAGAGGGTGCTACATGCAGATTCATCAGATGTAAATGTGGCCCTGAGTCATTTCAATGACCACTAGTCATGAAAAAGTTAAACATAAGACATTTAAAGAAAAATGGCGCCCTAATTCACTCCATTCATTCACATGTATGGAGCATAAAATTTGTCCCGAAGCGATTTGAGGGAGGATCATTAATGCAAAGGCAAAGGTCCTGAGGCTTCATAGATCCTGCTGGGGGGGCTCCTCTTCTGCTTTGTACCGGGACAGGTAAAATATGTTGTTTTTCAAAACTCATAAAAAGATAGAAATATAGTCGGCAAAAAGTATCTGTAAATCTCCCCTAAATCTCCCTTTAATATGTAACTGCAGCTGGCAGGCTGAATATAGGTTTTCAGGCATCTGTCTACCTGGCACAACATGAAGGAGGAAGGAGGAGATATTGACATTTCAAAGCTTCCTGTTGAAATTATGGAAATGTGAGCCTGGAAAGAGTCCATGTTTCTTCGAGTTTCTACTATGCTGTGCGTCATTCACCTCCTCTTCTGTTCACGTACGCGCGTCCCGGTGCGGTGTATTGAAGAACCCGTGACGGTCTACATGTCTGATGTGTTTCTTCTAACTGTTTATTTAACTTTGGTTAAAAGTGACAATGGCAATCAATTTTTCGTAGTGTAGCCCCCTCCTGGAGTAGTGTGAGCTATTAGGTAAATTGTTTGATTGTTGGTTGATGGTTGATTGTTTAACCACTTCAGTTCTGGGAGATTCACCCCCCCCCCCCCCCTTCATGACCAGGCCATTTTTCGCAATACGGCACTGCGTTATTTTAACTGACAATTGCGCCGTGGGTACCCAAATAAAATTGATGTCCTATTTTCCCCACAAATAGAGGTTTCTTTTGGTGGTATTTGATCTGCGTTTTTTTGCGCTATAAACAAAAAACAACCGAAATTTTGAAAAAAAAAAAACTTATATTTTTCACTTTCTGTTATAAAACATATCCAATAAAACAAAAAATGTAAAAAATGTAAAAATGTAATTTCCTTTTACACCCTACAGGAAACACATGACCTGCCCAATTTGGAACGATACCATTACCTGCACATAAAACATTTATTTTCCCTCACCCGTCTACCGCCTTACACCACCTAACTTTCTTTGAAAGTGATTGTAATGCCCCGTACACACGGTCGGACATTGATCGGACATTCCGACAACAAAATCCTAGGATTTTTTCCGACGGATGTTGGCTCAAACTTGTCTTGCATACACACGGTCACACAAAGTTGTCGGAAAATCCGATCGTTCTGAACGCGGTGACGTAAAACACGTACGTCGGGACTATAAACGGGGCAGTGGCCAATAGCTTTCATCTCTTTATTTATTCTGAGCATGCGTGGCACTTTGTGCGTCGGATTTGTGTACACGCGATCGGAAATTCCGACAACGGATTTTGTTGTCGGAAAATTTTATAGCCTGCTCCCAAACTTTGTGTGTCGGAAAATCCGATGGAAAATGTGTGATGGAGCCCACACACGGTCGGAATTTCCGACAACAAGGTCCTATCACACATTTTCCGTCGGAAAATCCGACCGTGTGTACGGGGCTTAAGAAGGACCCCCACAACCCAGACTTCATCTCACAACTCGTCAACTGTTGAACAAACCGGACTCCCCTCCACCAACTTACACATCTCTCTGGGAACGAGACCTAGAGGTCCCCTCAGAGAACAAATCCTCGGTTCAGAACATCGTAGCAGTGGAAGCTAATTACAAAGTCTTTACCTACTGGTCTCTGGTTCTCGCTAGGCTTGCCAAATATATACCCAATTATTCGCCCAAATGCTATCGAGGCTGAGATGAAGTCGGTACCCACCTCCACATTTGGTGGACCTGCCCCCCCATAGTGCAATGCTTCTGGGCAGAGGTGTATAAAATGATCTCAACTTCAACGGCAACTGTACTGCGTCTGGATCCTCTTTCAGCCTTACTGAACATAGGACCTCACAGCTTAAAACGGGTCCAACACAAATTATTCCTCTAGGTGACCACAGCTGCCAAGCAACCCATCGCAAAAGCCTGGAAGACTAGCGCTCTTAACACTGTCACTAAAGCTATGATCCATGCTAAATTGGAGGCAGTTCCATTGGACAAGATCCAATGCTACACCAAATTATGGCAACCATGGGTGCTCCACTCTCTCCCCCTTCAATTTGATGACACCCTCCTGCTTTCGTGACCTCTCCTTGTGCTTTTCACTCTAACCCGATCAGGCTCCCTTACGTACAAGATCATGGTCGGACACTCCGGACCCCTGTTGCCCCCCCTTTATTTTTTTCTGCCCCCTCTATCTTCCTTCTACTCTTTTTTTATCTCTTTTGCTCCTTCACTTTGCCTAACCAAGATTCTGGTCAAGAGACATTCTAATGAGATTCCGTTAAGATTTTGTTGAGACCCTTAAATACAGGGTGTAAGCCACACCCACTTTACCACTAGGAGGCACCACGACATGTGCTTGATTCCTGGATCCCTTGGCGTCTACTAATTTAGAGTACTAGGAGACCTTCAGGTACCTCCCTAGAGGCCTGAGGAATGAGTTTCTGAACCCCAGGCTGGTCACATTTATTAAATATGTCTTGTTACTGCTATACCAAGGAACCCCATCTTTTCCCTTAGTGACCACACCACACAAAATTGGAGTTAAATTGGCCATAGCAGCCTTTTTATTAAACAAATATAAATAACCAAAAATTAACATTAATAACATAAAAACCAGACCAGACTGTTTATTAAAGAGAAAGGAAAGGAAAAAACACCAACTCGGAGACAACTAACAGGTACACATCCACCACCTGGGAGCCGTACCACAGACGGGTCCCTACACCATACCTTTGGTGCCCATATTAACCTAAAAAGAGGACCTTGCACCCCGCCACCCCCACATCTGGCTTAGAAACCCCCCGATTCCCTAACCGGACCCAAACCACCTTATTCAGGACGGGAGGGTGGGAAGTTGCTCCACTCTCCTCTCCGGCTGAAGCCCTCCCCTTCCTGTCTACTGCTTAATTCCCCCCTTTTCTCCACCCAGCTCAAACCCCGCCCCCTGCAGCCTGCTGACCTATCATGTAGCCTTAAACCCAGTACTCTAAACCATGAACAAGCCCATTTAACCCCATGTCATGCCGGCCCTGCGTCTATTGCATTCTTCCTTATACTCCGGGCCTCTCTTTTTGTGGGGGGGGGGGGGTGAGTTACACCCTTAATTCTATTCAGTCTGCATTTCTGGTTGTTGACCCTTCCCAGTGCACTTATATATCATATACACGTGTCTCACAATGGTTTACTAACCTGTCTGTTGTCATTTTGACATATTTAATATAGACAGCTTGGCACCATTCTCGGGATTGGATGTGCACTGGCATGCGCCCATGCCGATGCACGCACACGAATGCCCCGATGTGCCAGTACGCTTATTACTGGCCAAAGTTTGTCTGTGTGCTGGCATGCATGCAGAAGCATGAGCGAATGAATATGAGCATTAGTATTAGCATTAGCTGTATGAGTATTGGTCCCCTGACATCTTCTTTAAACCAAAAACACCATCAAGCAACTAATTCACACTCTTGTTATCTCTCATCTCACCTCCTACAACCCCCTCCTCGTTGACCTCCCTCTGCACAGGCTATCCCACCTTCCAATCTATAATGAATGCTGCTGACAGCATGATAATTTAGCTGTTAAAGTAGAACATCTATATGGAGCATATAACTGAGGTCACCGGATTATGTGCTTTGCCTGACGCTCTGGTTTAACACCATTAATATCGCAATGTACACTCACCGGCCACTTTATTAGGTACACCCGTTCAATTGCTCGGTAACACAAATTGCTAATCAGCCAATCACACGGCAGCAACTTAATGCATTTAGGCATTTAGGCATCTAGATGTGGTGAAGACGACTTGCTGAAGTTCATATCGAGCATCAGAATGGGGACAAAAGGGGATTTAGGTGACTTTGACCGTGGCGTGGTTGTTGGTGCCAGACGGGTTGGTCTGAATATTTCTGGGGTTTTCACGCACAATTATCTCTCAGGGTTACAGAGAATGGTCCGAAAAAGAGAAAATATCCAGTGAGCGGAAGTTGTGTGGAGGAAAATGCCTTGTTGATGTCAGAGGTCAGAGGAGAATGGGCAGACTGGTTCCAGATGATAGAAAGACAACACAAATAACCCCTCGTTACACCCAAGGTATGCAGAATACCATCTCTGAACGCACAACACATCCAACCTTGAAGCAGATGGGCTACAACAGCAGAAGACCACACTGAATTCCACTCCTGTCAAGTGAAGGAAACTGAGGCTAAAATTGGCACAGGATCACCAAAATTGGACAATACAAGATTGGAAAAATGTCACCTGGTCTGATGAGTCTGGATTTCAGCTGCAAAGTTCAGATGGTGGGGTCAGAATTTGGCGCATGGATCCATCCTGCCTTGTATCACCGGTTCAGGCTGGTGGTGGGGGTGTAATGGTGTGGGGGGGTATTTTCTTGGCACACTTTGAGCCCCTTAGTATCAATTGAGCATCCACAACCTATTGTTGCTGACCATGTCCATCCCTTTATGACTACAGTGTCCCCATCTTCTGATGGCTCCTTCCAGCAGGATAATGCACCATGTCACAAAGCTCCAATCATCTCACCACTGGACAATGAGGTCCCTGTACTCCAATGGCCTCCACACTCACCACATCCCATCCAATAGAGGACCTTTGAGAAGTGGAAGAACAGAAGATTCCCATCATGGATGTGCAGCCAACAAATCTGCAGCAACTGTGTGATGTTATCAGGTCACTATGGAGAAAAATCTCTGAGGAACGTTTCCAACACCTTGTTGTATCTATGTCACCAAGAATGAAGGCAAAAGGGGGTCCAACCCGCTACTAGCAAGGTGGAGCTAATAAAGTGGCCGGTGAGTGTAGTTTAGTGTTGTATTCATTTCATCTAGTAAATTATTATCTAAATTATTATTATTATTATATTATCCAGTGAATAACATTTTTCCAATCATTAATTCAGTATTTAATGTGGGGGGATCTTTGTGCCCCTGAAATATTGCTTCTTTGGCAATTCTCGGTTTCTGATCACACGCTGTATATCTGCGGTATAAAACTCATTTTTCTGCCTAAGCATAACTTTAAATCTACCGTATTAGTATAGATTTCCTGCCTCTCGCTTGTTCCCCGAGGGGAAAGGACTCATCTCAGCATCTCAGCACCAAGCCGCCTTCCAGCAAGTCCAGCAGTTTTTCAATAATAGGATATGCCGTCAAATAGAAGAGCAACAGATGACTTTTAAAAGTTTTTTTCAGGCTTTTCCTGGAAGCAAAACTGTCACTGCGGGAATTTCTTTTTTTATCCAACATTTCTACAGACTTTGGGTGGCTGAGATCGTCAGATCATCCATATAGTCATAAATCAGGACCCCCCCATACATGAATAAAAACGGGCTGATAGAGGTCAATTAAAATCAATGCGTGTCTTATTAAATGTGTCATCAAAACTTGTGTCTTCTTACTGTTCTGATGATTGTCAACCCGACATTTGTCATTTTCTTTTACTTGCAAAAAGAAGGTCTAAAAGTGAAAACACCAACTAAACTAGGTTTAATAGGTCCAGTAGATTTTTATTTGTGAAATTGTGAGGCACAGGAGTAGTCCCCCTACATGAGGAGTTGTATGACCTGCACCCCGAACTAGACTTCCTACACATGTTATTACATTCTTTTTAACCATTTCATCCAAGTCCAGTTTTCTACCTAG
Source organism: Lithobates septentrionalis (assembly GCA_037952835.1). Taxonomy (NCBI): domain Eukaryota; kingdom Metazoa; phylum Chordata; class Amphibia; order Anura; family Ranidae; genus Lithobates; species Lithobates septentrionalis. The sequence continues at coordinate 694,805 of JBBDGP010002151.1, forward strand.
TCTTTTATTCTATAACTGCAAGACCTGGTGAGCCCTGAAATGCATTGAAACCCCGGTGACTCTCACATCGGAAAATAAAAATAAATAAATTGGACCTATATAAGACTTATTTGGTACTTACTTCTTGACTGTATTTTTGCATCCTGTCCTTATTTAACATGTATCCCTACATTATCCCCCCCCCCCCCCATGCCCTTTCTTCCCCTAAACTCTTCTTCTTTTCCCCTGGAACATCTGCAGCAGGGGTGTCAAACTCAATTTCATCGTGGGTCGCATCAGCATTATGATTGTCCTCAAAAGGGCCGGTTGTATCTGTAAGATCAGCTGTCCAGCGCATCCCTTCCTCTTACATTAGATGTCACGAGCCACCCCACCATCAGAAGTTGAGTCCCCTACTCTCCCTAACATCACAGTGCATCCCCTTTCCTTATGCTGCTGCTGGGAAGCTGGATGCATTGCTTGAAAGCAGAAAGTAGGGGTCTGGAGGAGGACCAGAGGAGGGTTGGAGCTCTCCTGCAGCTGAAGGAGAGGTGTGAGGGCCACATGAAATGGCCTGGAGGGCCGGATTCGGCCTGCGGGCCTTGTGTTTGACACCTGTGATCTACAGTCTTCCCTTGCCTTTTCAACCATCCTTTTTTTTTCTTCTCCTTTTCTATTTAATCTGTTGTCTTTCTCCCTTTCACTTTCTCTTTTTCACTTTCTATTTTTCTCTCTCTCTCATTTTCTTTTTTTTTCTCATTCTTTCTTTCTTTTTCTTCACTTTCTCTTTTCTACCTCTATTTTTCTATTCTTCTCTTTTTCCTTTTCCCTTTTTCACATTATTTCTTCCTCTTTCTTTTTATCTTCTCTTTCTCAATCTCTTTTTCTCCTTCTCTTTTCTCTTTATTTTTCTCATTTTCGCTTTCTCTTTTTAATTTTCTCTTTTTCTCACTCTATCTTTCTCTTTCTCTTATCATTCCTTTTTTCTCTTGCTATTTTTTCTATTTTTCTCCTTTTCCTTTTTTTGTCATTATTTCTTCCTCCCTTGGGTGTCCCAGATATAGAGGAGTTTATTTAGGAGGCCTGGGAGTGGTCTGAGGGGCTAGAAGCAACTATCAGTTGGAAAAATCTGAGTTACTTCTTTAAAGTTGGAACCCTGGACACCCTGGTTTGCACTTCCCATTTGGGGGGAGCGCTGGGACGACTACCTTCTGAGAGGTAGGGCTGCATGTTTTCCTTAGTTAAGGAGAAGGGTCTTGGGCCTGGGAGCCGCCAGCTGCTGGAAAAATCAGAGTTACATCTTTGGGTTGAAAGCCTCCATCATGTTGGTTAAGGACACCCTGGTATGTACTTCCCATTTGAGAGGAGAGCTAGGATGATTCCCAGCTTGGGGGTAAGGCTGCGTGCTTCCTTTAGCTGAGGCCAAGGGTCTTGGGGCTAGAAGGCACCAGCAGCTGGAAAAATCAGAGTTACTTCTTTAAGTTGGGAACCTACACCATGTAGGTTAAGGACACCCTGATATATACTTTCCATTTGGGAGGAGCAACAAATTGACTTCCTGTTGGGAAGTAAGGCTCCATGCTTTTGTCGGTGGAGGAGAAGGGTCTCGGGGGTTAGAAAGCACCAGCATTTGGAAAAATCAGTTATGTCTTTGAGCTGGATCCCTCCACCATGTAGGTTCAGGACACCCTGGTGTGTACTTCCCCTTTGGGAGGAGCACTAGGATGACTCTCTGCTGGGAGGTAAGGCTCCATGCTTCCATTAGTCGAGGGCAAGGGTATCGGGGGTAGAAAGCACCAGCAGCTGGAAAAGCTGGAGTTACTTCTTTGAGTTGGGACCCTCCCAGTGGTGGCCCATCCATAGGGGGCGCCTGGGTGCCGCACAAACCCCCCCCCCCCTCCTCGAAATCTAAAAAAAAAATGTAAAAAAAAAAACATTTTTAAAGCTGGCCCTTTAAAAAAAAAAATCACGAGATTGCATACGTGGCGCTTCATTTGTGGGCGTTTAGCCCGCCTTGCGGCGCTTCCTTAAGTGCCGAGTAGCTTCAGCCCGATCCTAGTATCTATTACTAGGGTCGGGCGGTTTGATTGACATCTTAGTATGATGTCACTTCCTGTTTCTCTCCAATTGCGCCCAGGAGAGAGAAGCAGGAAGTTTGAGAACAACGGACCTCTCCACAGGAGACACCGCTGGAGAGGTCAACACACAGCGAGGTAAGTAACCGGGGGAGGGGGGTTTTGATGGTGACACACTCTGCAATCTGGTGATACACTCTGCAATCTGGTGACACACTCTTCAATCCGGTGACACACTCTGCAATCTGGTGACACACTCTGCAATCTGGTGACACACTCTGCAATCTGGTGATACACTCTTCAATCTGGTGACACACTCTGCAATCTGGTGACACACTCTTCAATCTGGTGATACACTCTTCAATCTGGTGACACACTCTGCAATCTGGTGACACACGCTGCAATCTGGTGACACACTCTGCAATCTGGTGACACACGCTGCAATCTGGTGACACATGCTGTAATTTGGTGACACAAGCTGTAATTTGGTGACACACGCTGCAATTTGGTGACACACGCTGTAATTTGGTGACACACGCTGCAATTTGGTGACACACGCTGCTGCAATTTAGTGACACATGCTGCAATTTGGTGACACGCTGCAATTTGGTGACACATGCTGCTGCAATTTGGTGACACACGCTGCAATTTGGTGACACACTCTGCAATCTGGTGACACACGCTGCAATCTGGTGACACACTCTGCAATCTGGTGACACACGCTGCAATTTGGTGACACACGCTGTAATTTGATGACACACGCTGCAATTTGGTGACACACGCTGCTGCAATTTAGTGACACATGCTGCAATTTGGTGACACATGCTGCTGCAATTTGGTGACACATGCTGCAATTTGGTGACACACGCTGCAATTTGGTGACACATGCTGCTGCAATTTGGTGACACACGCTGCAATTTGGTGACACACGCTGCAATTTGGTGACACATGCTGCTGCAATTTGGTGACACATGCTGCAATTTGGTGACACACGCTGCAATTTGGTGACACATGCTGCTGCAATTTGGTGGTGACACATGCTGCTGCAATTTGGTGACACATGCTGCTGCAATTTGGTGACACATGCTGCTGCAATTTGGTGACACATGCTGCTGCAATTTAGTGACACATGCTGCAATTTGGTGACACATGCTGCTGCAATTTGGTGACACATGCTGCTGCAATTTGGTGGTGACACACGCTGCAATTTGGTGACACATGCTGCTGCAATTTGGTGACACATGCTGCTGCAATTTGGTGACACATGCTGCTGCAATTTGGTGGTGACACATGCTGCTGCAATTTGTGGTGACACATGCTGCTGCATTTGGTGGGACACAGGCTGCATTTTATGTGACACAGGCTGCATGTAAGGAGGGACTCCGCTGGGGGCACCTGATGTAAGGAGGGACTCCGCTGGGGACACCCGATGGCATCTGGTGGCAGGTGACGTGGCTAGTGACATGCTCAGGACTCCCACTTATTCTGCATTATAGTGAGTTGAATGAATTCATTTTATATTACAATGTAATAATAGAAATAATGTGCTTCAATCATCCTGACACCATAACAACCATGGGGCCCGGATGATTGAAGCGCTAACACCAGGTGTTTGGAGTATCTTTATCTGCTGATTGTTAAACTTTCTAGAATACACATATTTCTATTGTTGTGTAGGATCTGGGCCTGTTGTCCCTTCATCCCTCTCTCCCTCTCCCTCCATCCCTCGTTCATCTCAGACACTAACCACACCACCTTAGAGCCACGCCCACTATTTCGCTGAAACCACGCCCATTTTCACCAAGTGGGAGGGGTCAAAAAGGAAGGGCGGGGCCTGGCGCCCCCCATCCTTAAACTTCACCAGCCACCACTGGACCCTCCACAAGTCATCATGTAGGGTCAGAACATGCTGGTGTCTGCTTCCCATTTGGGAGGATCCCTAGAACTACTCCCTGCTGGGAGGTAAGGCTGAATGCTTTCCTGAGCTGACTTATGAATGTGGATATTATTTCTGTCCTGATAAAGAACATCTGCAACTTGTTCCAAACTTGGGACATCCTTCTGACAGTCCTTACCTCGTCTATTCTACAGTATCTCAGTAACTGTCTTCAAGAAACGTGTTGTGGCCTCGGATTGTTCCATACTAATGGAGGACTACTCTGGGTCATGGATCTGTGATTAGGGACTGTGAGCTTCATGCCCTGTACACACGATAGGATTTTCTGACAACAAAACCGTGGATTTTTTCCAAAGGATGTTGGCTCAAACTTGTCTTGCACACACATGGTCACACAAATGTTGTCGGAAATTCCGAACGTCAAGAGCGCAGTGACGTCGACGAGCGGAGAAAAATGAAGCTAAATAGCCAGTGTGGCTCTTCTGCTTGATTCCGAACATGCGTGGACTGCTGTGCGTCGGACTTATCTACACACGCTCGGAATTTCCGACAACAAGTTTTGTTGTCAGAAAATTTGAGAACCTGCTCTCAAACATTTGTTGGCAGAAATGTTCTATGGAGCATACACACGGTCGGATTTTCCGACAACAAGCTCACATCCAACATTTGTTGTCGGAAAATCCTATCCTGTGTACGGGGCTTAAGAGTTATAAATGTATTATAGTATTGGCAGGCTGGGCTTCCTCCAGGTTCCTTTAGGTCTCTGTGTTCTGCTGTGTCTACTGTGGGAACCCCAGGGCCCCACGCTAGGGACTTCAGTATGCCTCATGGTTGCCCAACTCAAGTATGGAAATAGTTAATGGTCCCTTGTCTGTGCGGCCCACTACGCAACAAATCTAAGGTGCATTTTTCCAACTAACCCCTAATGAATTGTTTTCTCCTAGACCCGAATAAAATTTCCAGGGTTCGTCTGGGGTAAAAAGGCTGAGAAAAGCTGATTTATGGAAAAAACTCAGTTATGAATAGCAGCTTGCAAGCCAATAAAAGCATAATTTCATAAATCCACCTTGTTACATATTTTGTAAATATATAACTGAAAGGCAGACGTCAAAGAACGCGTACGCCATATGTCATTTCACGTCTATATTATCCTTCATTATTCCTTGTAACCTTCCTAATGTTTCCTAGAGCAGTGTAGATTATTGTAATATTGCTGAAGGAAATTCTGCAGGAAAAAAAAAAAAAAAATCTTCAGAATGTAATTGTTGAGAGATTAGCCCATATGTCATGTTATTCTCATCATGAGAGGAGTGACAGATGTAAATTGGAGTGAGGCAATTTGTATACGAGAAGCCTCGATATCTTCATGAATTATAAATAGGCCAGCTGAACAGAAGAGACCCTTCCCAATGAATTCAATGTCACGTCGCTTTTTAGCTGTGATTAAATACACCATTTTTTTTTGTCAAGCTGTGAATGGGCCAAGGTCAGACTGTTTGACCCACAGAAGAGCTGACAAAGTAAATTCCACATAAATTTCATTTTACACTTAAAATGTGAGGATTAAATACGACACAAATGGTCGAATACAAAAAAGCAAAGGATGGGACTTGTAAGGTTCCCCGGGTACAATTATATCACCGCTACAGTGTACAATAAAATCTACACATTTTTACTACGGCTATTTTAAATAAAACAATTTGGGTCACAGGACCCTAAAAAATATACGATACAAGGAAGACTTTTCCCTCTTTCATTTCTATCTCCATAAGTTACATCTTAGCAAGTTTTTTTTATATAAATGAAGCTTCACAGGCCGGACTTTATCACCCCTCAGCAATTCGTTGGTTGTTGTCTTGTTTCGGTGATCCACTGGAGAGGGTTGTATTTTGTGGCAGATACAACGCGTTTCGTGGGATGAACCCACCCTAAAAAATATACGGTACAAGGAAGACTCTCACTCTTTCATTTCTAAGTCCATAATTTACTTCTTAGCACATATTTTTTTCTATAGAAAAAAAGCCGGCCTTTATCACCCGTCAGCAGTTCATTTGGTAAGATATATCCTGTTGTCTTGTTTCGGTGGGGAGAGTTGTATTTTGCCCGGATAAGTGACATGTTTCAAGGGATGCTCTCACTTCCTCAGGTTTTGTATAACTTTGACCTTTAACACCTTTTAAAATTTTACACATCGAGTCAGGTAGAACGCCAATGCTAAATAAGAAGATCCTGAGGGTATAGTCACAGGGTCACAGCTGGAAGGACTTTGAGGTGTAACATGTACAGTATGTGTTATAGTACAACTTATGGACATAGAAATTAAAATGTGAAAGTCTTCCTAGTACAAAAAAAAGACTCATTTTTATTATGACTATTGAGATATTATACAATGCTTATTATACAAATGCCAAAGCTAACTAGGAAGATCCTGAGGGTATAGTCATAGGGTCACAGCTGGAAGGACCTTGAGATGTAACCATAGGCATGCGCAGGGTGTGTGCCAGGTGTGCCTGGGCACACCCTAATTGCTAGGTGCGGTGACAACTCCCCCTACTGCCCGGGTCCCCCCCCTGTGTTGGCCACCCGCCCCGCAGTGCTGCTGGCTTCCCTCCTCTCCCCTGGCTGCTGCAGGGGATGTTTCAGGGTGGAGAGCAGGGGAGGGGGCTAGTAAATATGTAATTTACCAGCCCTTTCTTTTCTAAATGAACACATTAAACACACTGTGTTCAATCATAAATGAAGCATAGTAAACTGTGTTTACTGTGCTTCAGTTTGTGAATGAACAGGAAGCCGCTCAGCACAGAGAATTTCCCATTCATTCACTGTCCAATGCAGTTGAGGCTGCAGAGAAAGGCATGTGTGTTTGAGCTTTGGGGTGCACACCCTAATGGAATAGGCTGCGCACACCTATGGATGTAACATTTATGTGCTATAGTGCCGGGACCTGTGGATCACCTGCTGGTAGCACTGTGGTTCCATGAGCTGAGGGTTGGACTTCCAGTGTCTACCACCGGGTGTCTCCCAACAGCCAACAGATTTCAGTAATCAGTTTCAACCTGCTGCTGGCTGCTGGGAGGGTATTTAGTTCCTCCTCTAATAGTGCCTCTCACTTCAGTGTTTTGCTTTGCTGCCAGAGACTGTATACCACTTATCTTGAACCCAGATCCTAATTTTGCTCCTGCCCTGCATCCTGTACCCTGCTTCCTCTTTTCTGCTCCCTGTGTACCTGATCCCAGTCCTGGTTCTTCCTTCCCATCTGTTCCCTGCATCTCCGGTTTACCCTATGTACCTGTGTTTCCCATTTTTGTACTTAAAGTGGAAGTCTATGCAAAATCTAAGATCCCTGCATCTATAGACACCAGGGCTCTAACACTAACCTCTCTATCCCTGTAAAGAAAAAACAGGTATACATACAGTACCTGTCAGGGCTGGGCTCAGCCCTTCCTTCTCTGAGCTGGCCGCTCAGCTGTCAGATAATTGCCAGCTCCTATCTCTCTACAGTTACTCAGCTGTTGATGATATCCTGCTCGTCAGTCCTGCCTACTTAAGCCGTCCAACCCAGAGGATCTCTGCCTTCGCCTTAGTCAACATTACAGAGACGCTCTCCTGCATTCCTGTTAAAAGACTTGCTTGGCTGACATCCCTTCTGGCTCCAGATCCTGCTTGCTGTTCCACTATGCTCATCTCCGGCTCCCTGACGTTTGGCTTGTGTGACTATCCATTCCGGTTCCTGAACTCTGGCTATGTTTTGACTACATTTGTTCTATTTATTATTATTAATTTATATATATATATATATATATATATATATATATATAATTTATTTATATATTATTATTAAACAAGTGCGACTTAACTGTATTTCTGTCTCGGTCTGATGTCTGATTTCATGGTTTCTGACAATACCTTTTTGGAAGCCGATCTGACCCGCTTTGACCGGATCCCACGCTGAGCTGTCAGCCGCAGCTTCTCTGTGTAGGTGGGTGCAGAGGAGACGGAGGACAATGGAAGCCCCATAGTAACTTTATGGGTGACATAATTTCCCATTCATTTCACAGGCATTGTTGTCCATGTCCTCTGCAGAGATCAGGTCGGAGTGGTCAGATCGGCTTACAAAAAGGTATGTATACACATCTTTTCTTTACAGGGATAGAGAGGTTAGTGTTAGATTCTTTGTGTCTATAGATGCAGGGATTTTAGATTTTGAATGGACTTCCACTTTAATCCCTGCTGCTGATTCCTGAGATATAGTGTAAGCTATGTGCATATAAATGAAAGAGTGAAAGTTTTCCCAATACAATAAAATCTATTCATTTTTATTACGACTGTTTTAAAAAAAAAAACAGTTTGGGTAGTGAACCTTCACAGCCTGCCTTTATCGTCTCTCTACCTCACTTGGTGTGTAGAATTTTAGGACGTATTTTATATGTCAAAGTTTTACAGAACCTGAGGAAGTGGGTTCATCCCACAAAACGCGTTGTATTTACCACAAGGTGTACAACCCTCCCCAGCGGATCATCGAAACAAGACAAGTTATATCTTACTAATTGAGCTGCTGAGGGGTGATAAAAGCAGGCTGTGAAGCCTCAGTTATATAAAAAATATGTGGTAAGATGTACCTTATGGACATAGAAATGAAAGAGTGAAAGTCTTTTTTGTATCGTGTATTTTTTAGGGTCCTGTGACCCAAATGGTTTTTTAAAACAGTTGTAAAAAAATGTTTCTCTGGTAGTAATGTAATTCTGTCCAAGCACCTTAAAAGTCCCATCCCTTCCTTTTTGTATTTGTTCGTAGTAATTTTGGGGGTGCTGGTGCCATATTGAACAGCTTCTGTGGTCTCTATAATAACACAAACTGTATTAGAGCCCTTTCAAACTGTGGCGGAGGGGCGGTAGTGGTAAAGCGCCCCAATCCATCCAGAGCGGCGTGCATTTAACCCCCTGGAAGGGGTTAAAAAGGGGTTAAAAGCGCCCATGTAGCGCTGCTGCCGAAGCGCCTTGCAGGCGCCTCGGCAGCACTGCCTGTTCATTTGAATGGGCAGGGGTGGTGGAGGAGTGTTGTATACATTGCTCTTAAACCGCTCCAAAGATGCTGCTTGCTGGACTTTTTCTAACGTCCTGCAAGCGCACTGCTCCAGTGTGAAAGTACTTGGGCTTTCACACTGGGGCTGCAGGGGAGGCGTTTTTTAGGCACTTTACAGGCGCTATTTATAGTCCTTTAGTGCCTAAAAAACGCCTCAGTGTGAAAGGGGTCCTAATATTTTTTTTTCTTAAGGCTAAACTCCAGGAAGATATAAGACACAATTTAACACTATATGGATTAATGTAGATATCCACTATATTGATTAATGTAGATCTAGACCTCTGGTACCCAACCTGTGCCTGAGGGTCTAGATCAACAAGGCGTCTAGATCAATATGGGGCTCTTGGACACTTGTTGTGTGCAGACAGTGGTCTGTATGTACTTTACCTAGGTGCTTACCCAGACCGGTGAAGGAAAAGCAGTCTTTAGACTGGAATATGATAATAGTCAAAAGTGGCACAGGTCATTTTTGAGGAGGCTGTAGGGAGCAGATAATGTCCAATAGGACGAAACGCGTTGGTTGGCGCTTGTAGTGTCATTGCTTTTTATCTACACCACTAAAGGATCTTTTCGTTTGATTTTATTGGAGTTTTTTTTTGCTTTTCTATATACCATCATGAATCACCTTAACATCTGATGTGGTCCTTCCGCACATTCTGGAGCATGTTTTCTGAAGTTGGAACCTCTCTTCAACATTGGATGGAGCTTATTCTCCAAACATTGGCCTTGCTGTGTCGGATTCCGTTGAGGTGATTCCTCACTACTGCCTGTTTGACTCTTATGCTGTAAAGTATATGAGTCCTCCATCTCTGGTAAGCGTGACAACCTTATCATTTGTTAATTGTACCGTTAATATCAAGTTCCATCCTTTTGAACAGTACAGGAGTTTCCTCTACATTTTTAGGATCAACTGTTTAAAAAGGACTACCACATGATATTTACTCACGAACTTTGAATAATTCTCACCATTATTCATTCGCTCATATTTTATAACTTATTTCAGTTGTTTTGTTAACCTTTACACAATTTTGTGAAATCATTTATCCACCATTGTATACACCTTGGGTAATCCAGGTGTTTATACATTTGTTTTTATTTAATTTTTCTTTTATTTATTTGTTTCACCATTTTGAGCGCTACACTAATTATTGTTTATATATTTTTGCACTATGTGTCTAGTGGAGTGTTGGCGGCTTGCTAGTCTCCAAGCACATTTGTTTTCTTTTTTTATAGGCTGTAAAGAGCACCTATGTGAAATGTTGATTTCAAAAGGGCTGTAATAGCAGTGATCTCCATCAGTCTCATGACTGTTTCCTGACACGTCTCCAGCCAGTTTGTAAACATCTCCTCATATATTATGTCTGCAGTCTCTAACCATCCCCTGTACTATGTCTGCAGTCTCTAACCATCCCCTGTAGTATGTCTGCAGTCTCTGACCATCTCCTGTATCATGTCTGCAGTCTCTGACCATCTTCTGTAGTATGTCTGCAGTCTCTGACCATCTCCTGTATCATGTCTGCAGTCTCTGATCATCTCCTGTATCATGTCTGCAGTCTCTGACCATCTTCTGTAGTATGTCTGCAGTCTCTGACCATCTCCTGTATCATGTCTGCAGTCTCTGATCATCTCCTGTATCATGTCTGCAGTCTCTGACCATCTTCTGTAGTATGTCTGCAGTCTCTGACCATCTCCTGTATCATGTTTGCAGTCTCTGACCATCTTCTGTACTATGTCTGCAGTCTCTGACCATCTCCTGTATCATGTCTGCAGTCTCTGACCATCTCCTGTATCATGTCTGCAGTCTCTGACAATCTCCTGTATCATGTCAGCAGTCTTTGACCATCTCCTGAATCATGTCTACAGTCTCTGACCATCTCCTGTATCATGTCTACAGTCTCTGACCATCTCCTGTAGAATGTCTGCAGTCTCTGACCATCTCCTGTATCATGTTTGCTGTCTCTGACCATCTCCTGTTAATGTCTACAGTCTCTGACCATCTCCTGTAGTATGTCTGCAGTCTCTGACCATCTCCTCTATCATGTCTGCAGTCTCTGACCATCTCCTGTATCATGTCTGCAGTCTCTGACCATCTCCTGTATCATGTCTGCAGTCTCTGACCATCTCCTGTATCATGTCTGCAGTCTCTGATCATCTCCCGTATCATGTCTGCAGTCATTGCCCATCTCCTGTATCATGTCTGCAGTCTCTCGCCATCTCCTGTATCATGTCTGCAGTCTCTGACCATCTCCTGTAGTATGTCTGCAGTCCCTGACCCTCTCCTGTATCATGTCTGCAGTCTCTGACCATCTCCTGTATCATGTCTGCAGTCTCTGATCATCTCCTGTATCATGTCTGCAGTCTCTGACCATCTCCTGAATCATGTCTGCAGTCTCTGACCATCTCCTGTATCATGTCTGCAGTCTCTGACCATCTTCTGTAGTATGTCTGCACTCTCTGACCATCTCCTGTAGTATGTCTGCAGTCCCCCCCACCCCCCCACCATCTAAAACTAAATAAAAATTGCAGACCACAATATATCAAGAACATTAAAAGAATCATCTCAGACACCAAGTTCTTACATACTGAATAATACAAAAAGGTTTCTTTATTAAATATACATTATTTACAAGTCAATAACTTTGTACAACAATAAAAGTAGAAAATAAAGATACATCGCTTTGTGCCAAGACATATGTTACAGATTCTGTTCTTGTACTGAAAGCGGTTTACCTTGAAATCCTTCATTTCAGAACATTCGGTCCTAGATAATAATAATCATACTAAGCGGGTGTAGCATTATTAAGATTTCATACAAGGGAATTCTTATTTTTATTATTCATTTTACAAAGTTTTGTAAATATGGTTGTCATGTATGTAGCAAAGTACCACCTAAAGAAGAGGCTTTATATTCACCAGTCCAGCCTCTCGTTCTTCCAATATGTTCCAGAGCTATGGCAACCTAAACAATCCACACTCCTGTGTGTGTTGGGTTCTTGGTCCTCCCGTTAGGTTCTTTGGTTCTTCCCATCATCCCCTACAATTCTACAGGACACAGTAGTGATAGAAGAGTCAACACAAGGAACCATGGCATTCAGCTGGGGGTGGCAGCACCCAGCACACCTGAAACCATTGAATGAGAAAGTCCTTTAGATTGCCATAGCTCTTCACTTGAACAGTGTTCAGAATGGGTGGTAGGACAGGTGAGTATAAAGACATTTATTGGTGGGTTGGGTACTTGGTTCCCCCCATTGTGTATTTAGCTTTTTCCCACCATCCACTACAATCCTATAGGACACAGTAGTGATAGAGGAGTCAACAGAAGGAACCACGGCATGCAGCTGGGGGCGACAGGACCCAACACACCTGAAACCATTGAATAAGAAAGTCCTTTAAATGCCCACAGCTCTTGAATGGAGCAATGTTCAGAATGAGTAGTAGGACAGGTGAGTATAAAGACATTTATTGGTGGGTTGGGTCCTTAGTGCCCCCATTGTGTATTTTGGTTCTTCCCACCATCCCCTAATACCCTACAGAACACAGTAATGATAAAGGAGTCAACAGAAGGAACCATAATATGCATCTGGGGGTGGAAGCACCCACACTCCTGGAACCATTGAATATGAAGGTCCTTTAGATGGTCATAGCTCTTAAACCAAGCAGTGTTCAGAATGGGTGGTAGGACAGGTGAATATAAAGATATTTCTTGGTGTGTTGGATGTCTGGCCCCCGGTGTGTGTTTTGGTTCCTCCTACCATCTCCTTCAACCCTGTAGGACACAGTAATAAGACAGGAGTCAACAGAAGGAATCACAGTATGTGGCGGAGGGTGGGAACATCCAACACTCCTGGAAATGTCGAGGAGAAGGTCCTTTAGAAGGCCATAGCTTTGGAACCTGAGCAATGGTCACAGGAACAGGTGGTAGGATACATGAGTATAGATACTCTTTCAATGTAGGTGGTGCTTTGCTACTCTTAACTTAAATACATTAACAATATTATTTAAATTATAGATCTAAAAATGGAAACCAGGGGTCTGCTGTACTTATTCAATACCTATGCATTGGATGAGCCTTGTTGCATTACCTCAGTGCTATATGTATATCCAAAACTCTACACAAATGTATCCAGCACCACAGCCTTGCCACCACATTGCTAATGGTGATACCATCCATAAAAGTTACAAAAAGTGGAAACAAACACGATGCACCTTGTATATTCATACTTGCTTACACTTTTTATAACCCAATCATTATTACCTCCTACACACTTTTTGAGGTCTACCTTGTGAGTGCTGGCATTGTCTTCATAAATGGTCTATAGAACTGACATTAAAGAGTGCGGGAGTGTCATTGAGTGTGTAAGGGCCATTGCCAGAGCAATGGAAAACAATGGAAAACACAGAAATTAGTCTTACCTTACTTATTCTCTATATATTTTTAGTAGTATATTGGTAGTCAAACAATGGATATTGCATGGACTGTCTGACACGTAGGTGTGCCTTCTATCTGCTATGAGTAGTATAAAGATATTGTTATGAACAAGATAACCAACAAGAATGTAAAAATATAAACTGCTGTAAGATAAAATTGAAATAGGCTTCTATAACGGCAAAAGTACATGCCGGCCTCTCATTACCTATTGTAGGGAATAAACCGGACAGATTTGTGTAAGAAAGGTGAGTTTTCTAATGTAAAGCATAAGGCAAGCCTACCACTAACATACATATAAAATGATATGACTAGCCCTAATTAGAAATCCTTGGGATTTTGTTTGGTAGTACATAGTGCTTCTATGTATCATTTTTATTATTTATGTCTGTTGGTCATATGACCACCAATACTCTCCTGGGACACCATGCGGGCTGTCTCTTCTCCTACCTCACTGACCTACCGACTCTCACTTACTCCCAACAAAGCCTCTAAGGGAGGACGCGGTGATGTGTTGACATCACGGTAAGATGAGTGGGGAGGCACAGATCAGAAGGCTGACAACGCTGCAAATTCAGCAATGATAGTATAGCGTTGTTGGGTCTTTGATGGGAAATAGGGGATAACCACAATACTGATGGAAATAACAGTTAAATACTTGAAAATGGTGGACACAAATGTTAAAAATCTGACTGCAGTCACCCTTGAATCTGCCAATAAGAGCACTAGAGGGCCAAAAGTTTGTAGACACCTGACTATTACACCTACTTATACGTCCCAAAGGTAAGCGGAGGCCACCTCAAAGTATGGCGTTCAGGGGTTTCCATTTAAGGGTACTGTTAGTACTGCATCATACAAAGACACTGTAGACAATTGTGCTCCTCCAACCTCGTGTAACAGTTTGATGAAGGTCCTTGTCTATTCCAGTATGACTGCACCCCTGTATACAAAGCCAATTCCATAAAGACATAGTTTGACCAGTTAGGTATGGAGAAACTCGATGCCTGCACAGAATCCTGATCTCAAACCTACTGAACCATACCATTGGGATGAATTGGAACACTGACTGCCAATCAGGTCCTCCTATCCAGCCTGACCTCACAAATGGGAACAAATTCCCACAGACAACCTCCAAAATTTTGTGGAAAGCTTTCTCAGAAGAGTGTGGATCTTATAGCCACAGAGGGAGACAATGCCATATTAATGGCTAGAGTTTTGGAATGAGAAGTCCAGCAAGCTCATATAGGTGCGAAGGACAGACGTCAACAAACGTTTAGCCATATATTGTATAAGTTGAATGAATTGCTTAGGTAGACCCTCATACTACAGTTTGTAAATCACATGAGATTGAACAAGGATTATACAATCAGACAGGGCCACAGATAGGTGAGTAGACTAGGTCCACCTTTAATGGGCCTGGAGCCCTATCGATTCAGCAGGAAGTCAGGGGTCAGAGAGCGGACTCTTTAAATACCCTTGGGCACATGCATAGTGATTTCAGGGGCCGTGGTTCCCAGCAATTAAAAAAAAGTTCCCTGGGCCCCATCAGTTCAGCAACAAGGGCCGGGGACAAAGAGGGAACTATTTACTAATTTTTGGAACCAGTAGCCTTGCACTGGAGAAAGTGTTGCATGCAGATTGACATTTCTATCTGCAATAAATAAATCTCAGAATTTTTGGCATCTATAAAGTGCTTTCCGCATTCCTCATCCTCCTTGCCACATCTCACCTGTCTAAAGTATGCAGCAAACTTTATTCCTAATGCATCAGTCCGAGCAAAAAACAAAGATGATGAGCTGAGAGGGATTTGGTCAAAACAAGCAGATATTGCTATGATAATGAGATTCTGTTGTCATTGGCTCCATGTCCTAAGCTTGTAATTAAGAAGTCGAATAATCCTGATTGATTAGCTTTCACGTGTGATTTATAATTGGTGCCGCATCTCAGTTTACACTGACAATGCCAACCGAGGATTCTGAAGCTTGATTTAAGATCCAGCATTATGGGTTACGTCATGTTAATATCCCGGACTGGCAAAAGGATTATCGGAGATATAATACTGTTAATGCAGATATGATTTATTATATACTCTGGGAGACTAAAGACAGGAAGAGTAAACAACTCTAGAAGAGAGATAGAAATTATTTTGGGCTAAATTAATAATTTTAAAATGTATGCGGAAGTTTGTATACATCACTTAAATTAAACAAGGACAACAGAATAAGATCCGAAATAAAATGTATATATAACAGTCAAAGATACAGTCAGCGTGGACAACTGGCAGATGGAGCGATTGATTAACAGATTGCTCTCTTTCTCCGAAATCCAGGAGACGTATGTTATTCCTACCAAAGCCTTTTACTCATATTTGCAAATCCGCCATTACACTCAAATACTCTCTACTATCCAAGAGTTTACACTGTGTGCACTCTTTGAATGGGCCTGTATGGGTGGACCACCCAGAAGAAGGTTAATATCAGATATCTACAACATTTTGGTGGCTCTACCATTGGACTCACTTTTAAAGCAGAATAAGAATAAGATCCGAAATAAAATGTAGATATTACAGTCAAAGGTACATTTAGTGAGGACAACTGGTAAAGGGAGCGATTAACAGATTGCTCTTTTTCTCCGAAATCCAGGAGAAGTATGTTATTCCTACCAAAGCCTTTCACTCATATTTGCAAATCCGCCATTACACTCAAATACTCTCTACTATCCAAGAGTTTACACTGTGTGCACTCTTTGAATGGGCTTGTATGGGTGGACCACCCAGGAAAAGGTTAATATCAGATATCTACAAAATTTTGGTGGCTCTACCATTGGACTCTCAAAGCATGAATACTTGCTTCACTGGGAAACAAATTTAGACTAGTAACTCCCAAATACAACATCAAAAACAATATGGAGTAGGGAAAGTAAGGGCTCACTATACCATGAGAAGTCCTTTAAAATATATATTCCAGTTGGCAAACTATATAGAGCAGGGATAGTAAGGGTTGCTTGTGCTCACAATACCAAGAGAAGTCTCCTAAAATTATCTTCATTAGCAAACTATATGGAGTAGGAATAGTAAGGGCTCTATATGCTCACCAGACCAAAAGAAGTCCTTCAAAATGATCTCCCATTGGAAAACCATATGGAGTAGGGCTATGATTGGCTTTATGTATCCACTATACCAATAGAAGTCTTAGAACATTATCTCCTGTTAGCAAACTATATGGAGTAGGGCCAGTAAGGGCTGTATGTTTTCGCTAGACCAATAGAAGGCCTTTAAAATTATCTCCCGCTGGCAAATCATATGGAGTAAGGCTAGTAGGGACTCTATGTGCTCACTAGACCAAAAGAAGTCTTTAAAATGATCTAACATTGGCAAACCATATGCAGTAAGGCTAGTATAGACTCTATGAGCTCACTATATCAAAATACCTCCTTTAAAATAATCTTCCTTTGGCAAACTATATGGAGTAGGGCTAGTAAGGGCTCTATGTGCTCACTCTACCAAGAAAAGTCCTTTAAAATTATCTCTCGTAGGCAAACTATATGGAGTAAGGCTTTCACCAAAGGATCTCTTTACCCATACTGGGGATATTCAAGTGATGAAGTTCCTATGAGCCAACTCAATAACACCTTTAACCTTTATGATGCTGTATGAGAACCCTGAAATATTATTAAATTAGATCTTTCAATACTGCCCAGAATAAATATGCTGTTGTCTCCAATGACTGGATGCTTCTCTTTTCTTTCTTTCTATTTGCTTTCTGTTTTTCTTCATTCCTTGCCTTTACCTTACATCTCTTGTACCAGAGTAAACACCCTTTAAAATGGTCTCCCAAAGGCAAACTATATGGAGTAAGGCTAGTAAAGGCTTTGAGCTCACTATACCAAGAGGACTCCTTTAAAATAATCTCCCATTGGAAAACTAAATGGAGTAGGGTTAGTAAGGGCTCTACGGGCTCCAGGAGAAGTCCTTTAAAAGTATCTCCCTTTGGCAAACCATGTAGAGTAGGCCTATTAAGGGCTCTATGAGCTCATTATACCAAGAGAATATTTTCCCGTTGGTACTACATCCTAGAATCTCTCCATCTGCTCTACCCCTCAACCTCCAAGTTACACTGGAGGTTCGGAGAGTCAGTGGGTACTTTTATATTCTCTTCTGGACTTGTCATGAAAATGTAACCATTTTGGCCCACAGTGATGGCTTGGATTGCAAGACTCACTGACAAACTGGTATCTCCATAACCTTTACGTTACTTTCTAGGAGTACTTTTAAGGGGTTTATACTCTAAAATTAACCAACTCATAGCTCACAACCTGACTGCTTCAAAATGCCTGATACCATTGCACTTGAAAAAACTGCACCACCTTCACCAAAGGATCTCTATACCCATACTGGGGAGATTCAAGTGATGGAGCTCCTATCGGCCAACTTAATAACACCCTTTATGTTGACATCTGGGGACCCTGAAATCTTATTAAAGCAGATCTTTTAATACTGCCCTGAATAAATATGCTGCCACTGTTGTCTCCAACAATGGACGCTATTCATTTCTTTGCTTTCTTTTATGGGTCTACTTATTTTCTGTTTTTAATAAACCCTTGCCTATACCTTATCTCCCTACCAGTGTAAACACCCCGAGAAACTTGGACTGTGTCCACCGATATTGTACCTTACCAGATTAAGCAATTTTTAATTGGAGATTACATTTTGTGTTATGTGTTATTTACATATATTTCTATGACATTCTTTTTCTGTACACTACTGGAGAAAAGAAAGAAGAAAAAAAAACTTTAAATCAACAGATATAGAACAAAGATACATTTAGTGAAATATATGATTCATTTATTGGGTTCTCTTTGTATTCTTGGCTGAGTTGTGCCTTGAATTGACTATAAAAAAGGGGAACAAGTGAATAAAATAACAATGTGTTTCTTTTTTATACCTCGCAGAGAAGTGACAACAGTATCTTGAAATGTAATTAACCTTTACAATCCTTGTGCTGAACGCCAAACACGAGCTGCAATCTCATTTGTCTTTTGTTCCAATAATCTTATTATTTCTTCCCCTTGTTAACTAGCACACAGAGCCACACATCTGGTAAGCGGGAGGATGAGCGGCATTACTGAACCCATCCACCCTTGTCTTGTGTGTCCGTAGAATGCATTGACCCTCCAGCAAACCATTTGGGTCTTAGAAAATGAAGCGTCGGCTGCGGTCCGCTGGACGAGGGAGCTTTTCTAACAAAGCAGGCTTATACAGATAAAAAAAAAGAGAAGGTGAAGTGTTTTCACTACCGGCAATAACAAAGCTTTTAAATAACTAAAAAGGCAGAACGCATAAAGAAAATTAAAATTCTGGGCTTTAATCATACACTTTGCCAAATAACCTCTTATCCTGCTACGTTGTACCCCTTCCACTGGATCAAAATTGCAGCCTTGAGGTTTTAATAACTTTTGAAGAGCTTTGTGTGTCAGGAAAAGGTAATAACACTTGGCAGGAGTCCGACAGTATTGACGTAAGCCCTTGTGCGCTGACAACAGATTATAAAATTCGGAGAAGAAACTAGACCTTGATTAAAAGAACTGTTCTTTTTTTGTTACTTTTACATATTAATTCATAAACTCTCTCACTGGCACAGACCAACTTTTTTGTCTTGAAAGTGCCGCAGACGTATCTTTTAGAAACTTTGTGATCGTCAAGTGATCTTCAAGTATCATCAAGGCCTATTTTTTTCATTTCTCTCCCTAAGCTCACCAGTAAAATTGCTTACCTCCTTTAAAATATAAATCGGCACTATGCTGGCAAAAGTATGTGAAGATCCCTCCAAATGTCTTAAGGTGCTTCTAGTGAAGAGTTAGGTTGTTACTACAGCGTATGAAGATACTTTAGACAATTGTGCTCTTTCAACCAGTTTGTGGAGGACCCTTTTTAATCTCAGCATGACAGTGCCCCTGTGTACAAGCCAGCTGCATAAAGACATGGTTTGACCAGTTTGGTGTGAAGGAACTCAAGTGTCCGACACAGACCACTGACATCAACCTTACTGATCACTTTTAAACTAGAATGAGTCAGGTCTTCTCAACCAACATCCCCATAATGACATGGTTTGATGAGTTTGGTGTGGAGGAACCTGTGTGGTCATCACAGAGCCCTGACCTCTATCCTACTCTAAAGCTCCATAAAGACATGGTTAGACCAAAATGATGTGAAGGAATTTGAGTGTCCTGCACATCAGTAGCGACCTGACAAATGTTCTTTTGGTTGAAAGGGCACAAATTTCCACATACATGCTCCAAATGTTTTGGAAAGTCCTCTAAGAAGAGTGGAGGCTGGCACAACCACACAGATGAAAGGTGGGGGCCAACTCAAAGCCAGTACCATAAAGACATGGTTTGATCAATTTGATCCGGAGGAACTCAAGTGCCTTGCACAGAGCCCTGACCTCAAACCTACTGAAAACCTTCTTAAATTGGGATTGTGAGCCAGGTCTTCTCAGCCAGCATCAGTACCTGACCAGAAAAATTTCCTTTTGGTTGAATGGGCACAAATTCTTACAGACACACAAAATATTGGGGAAAGTGTACTCAGAAGAGTGGAAGCTGTTATAGCCGTAGGGGGTCAACTCAAAGCCTCCGCCATAAAGTCACGTTTTTTTCCAGTTTGGTTTGAATATACTTGAGTGTGCAGAGCCCTGACCTTAAGCCTACCCAACACCTTTGGGATGAATTGGAATATGCCATTTCTGCTTGGCCAACATCAGTGCCAGGCTTTTGGCTGAATATGCACAAATTACTACAGAAAAAGTCCAAAATCTTTTGGAAAGTCTTCCCAGAAGAGAAGAGGCTGTTATAGCGTCAAATCGGGAAGTAACTTCAAATTAATGGCCATAGTTTTGAAATAGGATGTCCAAAAGGCTCATATAGATGTGATGGTCAGATGTCCACCAACATTTAGCCACATAGTACTTATATCTTCCTTTGTGTCACAATTTGGCAAGCATAATTACCTGAAATCCAGGCCAATTGGGTAATAAGAATTCTGCAGTCATATTTGGCTGTTCCAAGATGACTGAGCCCCTGTGCACAAAGCCAGCTCCATAAAGACATGGTTTGATGAGTTTGGTGTGGAGGAACTCCAGTAACCTGCACAGAGCCCTGACTCCAACCCTACTGAACACATTTGGGATGAATTAGAATGCAGACTGTGAGGTCTTCTCATCTAATATACCTGACCTCACATATACTCTTTTGGCTCAAGGGGGCACAAATTTTCGCAAATGCTACAAAAGTTTGTGGAAAGCCTTCTCAGAAGAGTGGAGGCTGTTATAGCTGCAAAGGGAGGGCTGACTCCACATTAAAAGTCATGGTTTTGGATCAGGATGTCTTACATAGGTGTGATGGTCAGGTGCCCAAAATCTATAAGCTATAAAGCAGGGGTCTCCAAACTGCGGCTCGTGGGCCAGATGTGGCCCTTTGCTTGCCTTTATCAGATCCTTGGGGCACTATTCCTTCCACTGACACCAAAGATGGGGCACTATTCTTCCCACTGACGTTAAGAATGGGGTATTATTCCTCCCACTGAGATCAGAGATGGGGAACTAATACCCCCACTGGCACCAATGATGTAAATTTTTTTACTCCTACTGACCACCAAAACTATGGCATTGTTTACTCCCACCAATGCCAGGGCATTTTCTACTCCCACTGGCCAAAGTCCGGCCCCTCTAAAGCTTGAAGGGCAGTAGACTGGCCATTTGTTACGGAAGTTTGGAAACCCTTGCTATATAGTATATACTGTATAATAACACTGCTTTGTTCACTTATATCTTCCTTCATGTCACACTTTGGCTAAAAAAATGAGGCTAATTGGGTATATAGAATTTTGCAGTGATATTTGGCACATGTATTTTTCCACGACACGTTCACTTTAAGTAGATATATTAATAGACAGAATGTAAAATGCCCCCAACAATTCTAATCTGGTTTAGTACATATGGCTCACTGAACTATTGCAAGGGCGATCCTCTGAGACATCATAATGAGCACAGGTGAATTAATAATGGAAAACCTGCTTTCTGACTCACGCACATCGATTCACTTACCCCTAATGATGGGAAACCAGCGTGGGTAGCGCAGCAAAGTAACCCTAGAAAAAATTCATGAATACCAGCAAAATAAAAAAAAAAACTCTACAAATATAGGTTCTAAAGTTTGTACAAGGGCCTAAATTCCAATTCTGGAAATTGATTGGTTTTTCACCTGATCTTCGGTTAGTTATTATGGGCTACTGCTAGGTGCATAGTTGAATCAGACATTCTGTATTCATTTAAAAAAAAAAACAGCAATAATAAGTCCCTGAATCTATCATTATATTAGTTCACTGTAATCCCTTACGCAGCACTGTGAGCCATGAAGACTCTACTAAATTACAAAGTACAGCCATACCAAACTTTAACCACACTCTGTAAAATGTCAACCGTATCACACAGAAAAGGTTCTGGCTTTAGCTACAGTCCCTGCCCATTGGTCACGTCCCTCTGCACCATTTCACCCGGATTGAGCTCCCTATGAGTAAGCCCAATCTGGGTGAAACGTGTTGGGGGGGTGGCCAGTGGGTGGGGAATCTAGCTGAAAGTGGTTGTAAACCCTTTTTGAGAAAAAAAAAAACACTAACACCTGCAAGACAAAGGCATACTAGCTCATTATGTAATACTCACCTGAGATTGAAGCCCTTGCTGCGGTGCCCGTACACAGCACCGGCCGGCAACACATGGGGGTTACTTCCGGGTATCGCGGCTCCGTTGCTGTGATTGGCCAGAGCCACGTCACTCCCGTGCATGCGCGTGGGAGCCGCCAGTAATGGCACACTCACTGAAGCAAACGGCACGTGCGTGCCATTGCTTCAGTGCGCATGTGCCGATGATGTCGGCACATGTAAATACATGGGGATAGCTCCTAAACCATGCAGGTTTAGGAGATATCCTGGGTAGCTACAGGTAAGCCTTATTATAGCCTTACGTGTAGCAAAAAGTGGTCTGTAAGGGTTTACAACCACTTGAAGCTGGAACCTTTTCTATGAGATATGGTTGACATTAGCAGAGTGCGGACGGAGTTTTGTATGGCCATGAAAAAGTGGAGCAGGACATGCTCTTTTTGGGACCAACACCTAAAGTGGTGAGAGAGCCGACAAGACAAGCACACAGGAGATTTTAAGCGACCCTATCTACACAATGTAAGGTCTAGTTTACACTTGCTTCGGACACTCTTTGTTAAAGCTCTCTGAACACCAGTCAAAGAAAAGCCCCTGTCACGAAATAAAATGGTTAGCTTACAGTCCTGTTTACACCTTGCTTTTTCTTGGTGCTTCAATGAGGCTTCAATGAGGCTTCGTGGGGCTTCAGTGGAGCTTTGATGGGGCTTTGATGAGGCTTTGATAGGGCTTTGATAGGGCTTTGATAGGGCTTTGGTGGGGGCTTTGGTGAGGCTTCGTGGGGCTTCAATGAGGCTTCGGTGGGGCTTCAGTGGGGCTTCAAGCGAGCTTTGCCATAGACTTCTATGGAGGCTTTGAAGACACTTTGAAACACCACTAAAGCTACATGGGGTATAATTGTTGAAGCAAAGCCGAAGCAAAGCAAAGCAAAAGCAAGGTGTAAACAGGACTGTAAGCTAACCATTTTATTTAATGACAGGAGCTTTGACTAGCGTTCAGAGAGCTTTAACAAAGCCTGTCCGAAGCCTTGTTTTGAAGCAAGTGTAAACTAGCCATTAATGTGTGTTGAAGCCGAAGCAAGTGTAAATGAGCCCTAACAGTACATTACAAAGGAATTATCATTTAGACCTGGGAGTTTTTCATGGCTAGTCTAATCAGTAAGCTGGAGATGGGATGGTGACCAAGCCGTGTTGTTTAACTGCGTAGGAAAAGAGTGAGGTCACCAGCTTGGCTTTGCTGTCTGGCAGGGGGTTCCTGGATCACAAGACATTTTAACATTGTTACAAATTGCTTGTTAAATAAGACAAGTAATATATGAAATTTAACTATGGGTCTAGTTGCATACCCGGAGTTCATCTTGAAACTTCTCTGCACCCTTTCAATACCTGTTTAGTATTAATATACATTATATAGACAAATAGCTCATAAAATATAATCTTAGTGGGAATAAATGTCTCTTCTATGCAAAATAGACACCTCAAGGTGATACATCCATTGGTGACAGAGGGAATCATTGAGGAAGTAGGACAGACCCCACCCTCTTTGCTATGCCAATGGTTTCTGTACACTATTACCCATTGTATGCTGTTATTCTACATATTTAAATCAATTTTTCATACGACCCTTGGGAGGAACTGGGATACTTGCCACACATTGGAAATTAAAAGAAACAGATACTTAAAGCTGAACTCCAAGCAGATATAAAAGACACAAGTCAAAGCCGCTCTGTATTCATTGATACATTATTGAATGGAATTTTTTTTTTAATGTAAACAGCTTAAGTGACCGAGTCTGATTTGGTCCAAGTCTCTGTGCAGCATAATTAAGGCTGGTCATACACGGTGTGAATTTCTTTCCTGCAGCCACGGGTTACAGGAAAGAAATACGCACGATTCCCCCATCAACACAGACAGCGCTGACAGAGGAATCCCTCCACCCAAGACATTGTCTTCTCCTAGCCAGGTAAGCCGCCCCCCCTCATCAGGGGAAGACTGTGCTTATCACTAGTGGCTATAGCAGCCACTTGCATTAATCGGAAGCTAATCCGAGCAGGCTGGTTGTACCCAAGTTGATCGATCAACTTGGTACATTCAGACTGCCCACTAATGGTTCGAATCTCGGCCGGTTCCTGCTGAACCGACCAAGATTCGAACCGTGTATGGACGACCTTAGACTGGGGAGAAGGATAAATAGAACAAAGAGCCAATCAGTTGTTCCGCTGATAGAAGGAGAATGCAGAGAGATGAGCTTATTAGTTTTCGGCTACTTCTTTCATTGTCCAGTCACAGACAGGGGAAGGACACAACCTGTTATGCCCCGTACACACGGTCGGACATTGATTGGACATTCCGACAACAAAATCCTAGGATTTTTTCCGACGGATGTTGGCTCAAACTTGTCTTGCATACACACGGTCACACAAAGTTGTCGGAAAATACGATCGTTCTGAACGCGGTGACGTAAAACACGTACGTCGGGACTATAAACGGGGCAGTAGCCAATAGCTTTCATCTCTTTACTTATTCTGAGCATGTGTGACACTTTGTGCGTCAGATTTGTGTACACACGATCGGAAATTCTGACAACGGATTTTGTTGTCGGAAAATTTTATAGCCTGCTCTCAAACTTTGTGTGTCAGAAAATCTGATGGAAAATGTGTGATGGAGCCCACACACGGTCCGAATTTCCGACTACAAGGTCCTATCACACATTTTCCGTCGGAAAATCCGACCGTGTTACTCAACTGCAGCGGAGACATGTCAGGTCTCCTCCATTACCAAACAAGGTTATGTGGTGTGCCAGTGCGTTGTAAATTTCAGTCTGGGTGGACAGAAATACAAGTTCTTTAGCAAGTAAAATAGCTACAATATAAGTATTCTATCTGTGTTTTTATCCATTCACCCGGAGTTCGGCTTAAAAATAAATTTTTCTTAGATGAAATGCCTGGAGTTCCACGTTAAATGTTTTCTCTGGTAATATATAATATACGGAAAAATATACACACTCTTGTATATAAGCTTTCTTGTGCAATATTTGTGCAATATTGCATATAATTCTCTGCTAATAAATCGTACACTGGGTCAAAATGTTATAGATTTTCTCATTGATGGGGTTGTAGGTACTCCAAATATAAGCCTCAGCATTGCAGGAAATATTCTGGGGGGTGTCTGCCAGGACTGGGGTGTAATAGTAGTTCAGAGCCCTCCTCCCTTTGTTAGCCTTCACCCTAATATCGGTGTATTCAGGTCAGCCATCCATCCCCAGAACAGCCAATTAAAAGGTCAGGAATAGACCCAATCAATGCCGCGCAACTGCTGGAAAGGGCTGCTTAACTATAAAGTTCCGGAGACAGGAAAATGTATTTTTAGAATATGATGTGACTCTTGGCCAACCTTCTCTCTTCCTTTCTGATTACCGGTATATCCTCCAATAGGATATCAAACCTCCAACATGGCCCTCTGTAAGGTAGAAAATATTCAGCTCCTGATCTTCTTTCTACCTTTCCGATTTCACTCACCACCAGGATATCACACATCCAACACAACCCTCCACAAGGAAGAAAAAACTCTGCTCCTGATCTTCTCTATACCTGTTCAATTCCACCCACCACTGGGATATCACACCTCCAATATAGACCTCCATAAGGAAAAGAAATATTCCGCTACTAATCTTCTCTCTAACTTTCTGACTATACCTACCCTCAGGATATCACACCTCCAACACAATCCTCCATAAGGTAGAAAATACTTTGCTCCTGATCCTCTCTATATCTTTCCATTTCATCCACCACTTGGATATCACACCTCCAACATAGCCCTCCATAAGGTAGAACATATTCAGCTCCTGACCTTCTCTCTACCTTTCTGATTTCACTCACCACCAGGATATCACAAATCCAACATGACCCTCCATAAGGAAGAAAAAACTCTGCTCCTGATCTTCTCTCTGCTTTTTCAATTCCACCCACCACTGGGATATCACACCTCCAATATGGACCTCCATAAGGAAAAAAAATACTCCGCTACTGATCTTCTCTCTAACTTTCTGTCTATACCCACCCTCAGGATATCACACCTCCAACAAGATCCTCCATAAGGTAGAAAATACTTTGCTCCTGATCCTCTCTATATCTTTCCATTTCATCCACCACTTGGATATCACACGTCCAACATGGCCCTCCATAAGGTAGAAAATACTCAGCTCTTGACCTACTCGCTACCTTTCCGATTTCACTCACCACCAGGATATCACAAATCCAACACGATCCTCCATAGGATAGAAAAAACGTCGCTCCTGATCTTCTCTCTACTCTTCTCTCTTCTCTCTACCTTTCCAATTCCACCCAACAATCCAATACATCCAACCAGGTAGAAAATACGCTACAGTACTTCTCTTCTTTATAACTTTCTGACTATACCCATCCCACAGGTTGTCACCCTCCATGTAGTAGAAAACATTCTGCTCCTGACCTCCTCTCTATCTTTCTGATTACACCCACCACTGGGATATCACACCCTCCAACATGACCCTCCAAAGCATAGAAAATACTCTGCTCCTGCTCCTTTCTGATTAAAGTCAGCAAAGCATAAGCAAACCATACCCAGGGGTTTATTGATCAAATATCAGCAGATTTTTACCTAAAACTGCAGGGAAAGTTTTTTCTACTTTATTCCAGTTTGAGCCAATACAGGCAGTCCCCGACTTACGAACGCCCGACTTACGAACGCCCGACTTACGAACGACTCCTACTTACGAACAGCCTCAATGCCGGCTGCTTGTGCTCCACGCTGGTCCTGGATACCTCCGAGCAGCTATCTTGCCACATTCCACACTGCAGTACTTCATGTACTGCATGGCCAGAAGAGCCCCAGAAGCGCCCAGAACATCCCTCCACATCCCTCCACAGGCGGACGGCGGAGCATCCCACATCCCTCCACAGGCGGACGGCGGAGCATCCCACATCCCTCCACAGGCGGAGCATCCCACATCCCTCCACAGGCGGAAGTTACACCTACAAGCAGTGTTCCGACTTACGAACAGATTTCACTTACGAACAAACCTACAGTCCTTAACGTGTTCATAACTCGGGGACTTCCTGTTTACAAGTAACTTGAACAGCTAAAGATAGAAGAGTGCAAACCACATGTTACTGAAAGCAGAGAATGAGAAAGGTATCATCAATATTGGTTTACCAACATAGTTGTGTGATGTGAAAAATGGTGCAGCGCTGAGTAAACTGAACTAAACATCAAGGGATATTAAATGCAATTGAAAGAGTAAATCCTCATACAGCATAAAATAGAAACATATTATATGCAAATCAAAAGTCCAAAAAGTCCAAAAACTTAGTAAATTTTGTAACAGTCTATAAAGAAATTCCACCAAGTGATCGTGATGCGATGCTGATATGGGTGACTGATGTGCCCTTCACCGGTATCTGAAATAGCCTCTCACCTGACGGCCAGGACCCTTTAATCACAGAGGGTCATGCAAGCCTTCCCTTACGGGTAATAAACGTGGATGGTGTTCAGAATCAGGGACCAAGAGCTCCGTCACACACCGGGTGGGAAATTCCAGATATTCCAATGGTATATATAATGAGAGAGTGACAACATATAGTGCTCTCCGTTTTAAAAAACCAATTTATTAAAAAAAGTATAAGAAATACACTTACATAACTAGCACTTCTCAAGTGCCAGTGAGACAGCAACAAGCGGTGGTGTGTAAACACAGAAGGAATGGAGCATGCGCGGTGGCCGCGGGTGACGTCACGACGTCTCGTTCTGGACGCGTTGCGTCCCAGTGGGCGGGGACTTCTTCAGCAGATGAATGGACTACGTGGGCACCCGCGCTTTATTGAGGTAAGTAACCATGGTAATGGAAAACAACCTGAAACGGCGCACTCGCAAAACAGGAAGGAGAATCCGGAAGTGTCTCCATAAGAGACATGTACTAAACGGAACTCGTTGTGAGTACACTGATAAAACGAAATTAAGTTATACCTATAATGGAACACGAAAAAAAGGGGGGGGAATACTATATGACCAAATATAATTGCTCATTATACATATTAAAATATGCTTCCCAATTGGATCATATAAAGAATATTAATAAACATTCCAATATCATCCGCGGCCACCGACTGCTCTAATAAAACTAAGACAACAACAAATAGTAAAACACCATTAAATTCATTATGATTGTTCAAAATTAATAAAAGGTTATTTTTTAAAAATATATAAAATTACCACATATATTACCGATCAGATATAAAACAATTGGTGTCAAATTCTACATTTAACCCTTCAGGACAGAGTACTTTTGTCTCGTATATCCAATAAGACTCTCTCTTACTTAGTTGTCTAATAAAGTTACCTCCTCTCCAGTGCTTCGTAACCCTTTCTATGCCCCAGAATTTTAGGCCTTTAGGATTCTGTTGGTGAAAGGCCTTAAAGTGCCTTGACACGTTATGAGTCTTAAGGCCTTTTTTAATGTTATTGACATGTTCAGCTATTCTGACGTGTAGTGGCCTTGACGTTCTACCAACATACTGCAGTCCACAAATACACTCCAGCATGTAGACAACTCCCACAGTGTCACATGTGATGAGCTGTTTAATGTCATACTCTTTGTTTGTGGCCGAAGCTAAGAATTTTTTCCGTTTCTTAATATTTCCTTTTGCGTGTCTACAAGGCACGCATCTTCCACACGCATAAAAGCCACCAAGGAAAGAGAAAAGCCTAGCAGAGGCAGGGACTGGTGGATTAAGAACACCCGGGGCTAGACGGTCCCTTAGGGTAGGGGCTTTTTTATAAACAAACTGAGGACGTTCTGGTAATGTCGGGCCAAGGATTTTATCTTGCTTCAAGATTGACCAATTTTTTTGGATAATCTTTTCAAACTTACGGTATTGGATATTGTAATCCAATACCATTTTTAAATTTTGATTCTCTCCAGTAAAAGCCTTAACGGAATCAGTAATGAGTTCTTCTCTGTTTAGTGATGTTACTCTAGTTACCTCTTCATCAAGAGAGACACGGTTATAACCTTTTTGTTCAAACCTGGAGGATAATACTTGAGATTGACTCACAAAATCCTCTACGGAGGTGCAATTCCGGCGCAACCTGATGTATTGTCCCCTGGGGATATTGCATAGCCATGAACTGTGGTGGCAACTCCCCAGGGGGATATAAGAGTTGCGATCCGTAGGTTTAAAATAATTGGTGAGCTTGAATCGATCTTGTGAAATGCTGATACTTAGATCTAAAAATACCACATTTTCAGAGCTAATGGTCCATGTTAGAGATATGTTTTTGTGGTTGCTATTCAAAGATTCAATGAAATCATCCAATCTGGATCTCTCACCATTCCAAATAAGGATGAGATCGTCAATGAATCTTCGATAACACACCAACTCTGGGGGGCGATGGAGAAAAACCGCCTCTTCCTCCCAGTGGGCCATAAAAATATTGGCCACACTGGGGGCGAAACGGGCCCCCATGGCTACACCCCTGGTCTGTAGGTAAAACTCTCTATCATACCAGAAATAATTTCTTGTAAGGCAAAAATCCAAACAGCTTAAAAGAAACTCCTGATGCCCACCAGACAAGGAGGAAGAAGCAAGAGCCCATTCCACTGAGGTCATAGCATCCTGATGACCAATAATGGTGTACAGGGAACTTACGTCCGCTGTAACCAAAAAGGTGGTGGAAGGGGAGCAATTCAAAGATTCTAAAATCTGAATGATGTGCTTCGTGTCTTTCAAAAAAGCTGGCGTTTTCATAACTAGAGGCTGCAAAAAGAAGTCGATATACTGTCCTAGCCTGGCTGAAACAGAATCAATCCCATTAACTATGGGTCTGCCTGGGGGATTATTGACATCCTTATGAATTTTCGGTAAAAAATAAATAACCGGTGTTCTACAAAACAAAGGATCCAAATATAAAGCCTCTTTTTTATTTAAGATCCTCCGATCCTTGCCATCCTCAATAATGTTATGCAATTCATCTTTAAAAGACAGCATAGGATCTTTGGTCAGAATACGATACGTGTCTCGATCTGATAATAAACGACTCATTTCCCTTTGGTAGTACTCTTTACTGAGAATGACTAACCCACCCCCTTTATCAGCGGGGCGGATCACAATGTCCTTACGTTCCATTAAGGATTTTGTACCACGCTTAATGAATAACGGGTCAGAAATTCTCTTAACCTGTAATTTTTCTAGATCATTAACTACCATAGTCTTAAAGACTTCCAAATGTTTGTTATCTGAAATATGTGGATTAAAAGTGGACTTATTACGTAACGTGGAGTAATTTTGTGTCAGAGATTTCGTTCCCTGAGAGGGATGGGATAAGAAATATTTTTTCATGTTGAGGGTTCTGATGTATTTTTGAATACTAACATAGGTGTCAAATTTATTGAGATTTTTTATTGGTGCGAACTTCAAACCTCGATCTAGAACTTTCATTTCATCATCATTAAGAGAGACATGGCTCAGGTTGTAAATCCCTATGCATGATGTGGTTTGGGCCTTTTGTATTCGCCTCCCCCCTCTCCTTCCTCTCTTTGTTTTCGCTTTCGCGGAGGGCCCGGATTTGGGGGTGTGTGTGGTATAGGCTGTCTCCAAGGTTCCCCTTGGTGAGATTGATATTGCGGAGGGGGGTATCTCTGTGCCCCCCGCTGGCCTAAAAAATTATTGTTATTATAATTGTAATTCCCTTCATAAGTGGCTTGGTCCATGAGAGGGGCAAACCGATTATGTGTGGGAATAGGTCTGTTATATGAGGGATAAGGGCTACCTCTCCCAAAAGTGCCCCCCCTATCCTGATATCCTCTGTGTTGAGATGGAGCTTCAGAGTAATGAGGGTCTCTTGAATGATCAATCCCTTGAGCATGTGACCCAGATCCTCCTCCTCTACCTTTTCCTCTCATGTTTTTTCCTTTTTTGTTGTTAAATTTCCTATTCCCATTATTGGGATAGGACTGAGGGGTTCTAGTATGGGGAAGGTCATACTCATACACAGGAGTAGCTCTGGGGGTGTTTGGATGTGCGGCTCCAATGTTGGACTGACTGGTCTGAACATTAGGAGCAGTGTCCTCTGTAGGGGTGTTTTGCCATTTGAAAATCACCCCTCCATTGAAGTCATCAAAATCTCTGATGAACTTCTTCTTCTTTTTATTCTGTGATTCTAGGTCCCATTTGATGAGCTTATTTTTTAGTTCACCCGACAATCTTAGGAACTCCTCACTGTCTTTCAAAGGTTCTAGATTTTGAGTGATATCCTTAATCTGGGAGTCCAGAGCTGCCATTCTCCTTTTCTTACGAATCAAGAGAAATTCAAGCAGCTCAAAACCCCTCTTCACAAAGAAATCACTCCACTCTGACATGGACTGAACATCAGTGAGTCCATCATTAGGAGGTAAATCCCACCTGAGACGTCTCGGAATAAGTCTAGCAGCTAGGTATTGTTCAAAAGATGTAGTATCCCACCAAGTCTTGATCTTTTTTTCATATAAGTAACCCAATTTTCTAAACGACTGGGGAAGATCATTGGAGGGTTCTAATGAGGGATTCCTAGAGAACACTTCATTGATCTTAATATCCCTTTTATCAAAATAACTAAAAACCTCCATACCGCAGCTAGATTAATGATAGTTGAACAGGAAACAAAAATAGGAAAGAAATCAGCGCGTGTATGACACTAAGCAGCTGAACACCAGGGTCAATCAATCAAATCCCTTAAATGAAATGTGAAAAATGGTGCAGCGCTGAGTAAACTGAACTAAACATCAAGGGATATTAAATGCAATTGAAAGAGTAAATCCTCATACAGCATAAAATAGAAACATATTATATGCAAATCAAAAGTCCAAAAAGTCCAAAAACTTAGTAAATTTTGTAACAGTCTATAAAGAAATTCCACCAAGTGATCGTGATGCGATGCTGATATGGGTGACTGATGTGCCCTTCACCGGTATCTGAAATAGCCTCTCACCTGACGGCCAGGACCCTTTAATCACAGAGGGTCATGCAAGCCTTCCCTTACGGGTAATAAACGTGGATGGTGTTCAGAATCAGGGACCAAGAGCTCCGTCACACACCGGGTGGGAAATTCCAGATATTCCAATGTTATATATAATGAGAGAGTGACAACATATAGTGCTCTCCGTTTTAAAAAACCAATTTATTAAAAAAAGTATAAGAAATACACTTACATAACTAGCACTTCTCAAGTGCCAGTGAGACAGCAACAAGCGGTGGTGTGTAAACACAGAAGGAATGGAGCATGCGCGGTGGCCGCGGGTGACGTCACTACGTCTCGTTCTGGACGCGTTGCGTCCCAGTGGGCGGGGACTTCTTCAGCAGATGAATGGACTACGTGGGCACCCGCGCTTTATTGAGGTAAGTAACCATGGTAATGGAAAACAACCTGAAACGGCGCACTCGCAAAACAGGAAGGAGAATCCGGAAGTGTCTCCATAAGAGACATGTACTAAACGGAACTCGTTGTGAGTACACTGATAAAACGAAATTAAGTTATACCTATAATGGAACACGAAAAAAAGGGGGGGGAATACTATATGACCAAATATAATTGCTCATTATACATATTAAAATATGCTTCCCAATTGGATCATATAAAGAGCAGTCGGTGGCCGCGGATGATATTGGAATGTTTATTAATATTCTTTATATGATCCAATTGGGAAGCATATTTTAATATGTATAATGAGCAATTATATTTGGTCATATAGTATTCCCCCCCCTTTTTTTCGTGTTCCATTATAGGTATAACTTAATTTCGTTTTATCAGTGTACTCACAACGAGTTCCGTTTAGTACATGTCTCTTATGGAGACACTTCCGGATTCTCCTTCCTGTTTTGCGAGTGCGCCGTTTCAGGTTGTTTTCCATTACCATGGTTACTTACCTCAATAAAGCGCGGGTGCCCACGTAGTCCATTCATCTGCTGAAGAAGTCCCCGCCCACTGGGACGCAACGCGTCCAGAACGAGACGTAGTGACGTCACCCGCGGCCACCGCGCATGCTCCATTCCTTCTGTGTTTACACACCACCGCTTGTTGCTGTCTCACTGGCACTTGAGAAGTGCTAGTTATGTAAGTGTATTTCTTATACTTTTTTTAATAAATTGGTTTTTTAAAACGGAGAGCACTATATGTTGTCACTCTCTCATTATATATACCATTGGAATATCTGGAATTTCCCACCCGGTGTGTGACGGAGCTCTTGGTCCCTGATTCTGAACACCATCCACGTTTATTACCCGTAAGGGAAGGCTTGCATGACCCTCTGTGATTAAAGGGTCCTGGCCGTCAGGTGAGAGGCTATTTCAGATACCGGTGAAGGGCACATCAGTCACCCATATCAGCATCGCATCACGATCACTTGGTGGAATTTCTTTATAGACTGTTACAAAATTTACTAAGTTTTTGGACTTTTTGGACTTTTGATTTGCATATAATATGTTTCTATTTTATGCTGTATGAGGATTTACTCTTTCAATTGCATTTAATATCCCTTGATGTTTAGTTCAGTTTACTCAGCGCTGCACCATTTTTCACATTTCATTTAAGGGATTTGATTGATTGACCCTGGTGTTCAGCTGCTTAGTGTCATACACGCGCTGATTTCTTTCCTATTTTTGTTTCCTGTTCAACTATCATTAATCTAGCTGCGGTATGGAGGTTTTTAGTTATTTTGATAAAAGGGATATTAAGATCAATGAAGTGTTCTCTAGGAATCCCTCATTAGAACCCTCCAATGATCTTCCCCAGTCGTTTAGAAAATTGGGTTACTTATATGAAAAAAAGATCAAGACTTGGTGGGATACTACATCTTTTGAACAATACCTAGCTGCTAGACTTATTCCGAGACGTCTCAGGTGGGATTTACCTCCTAATGATGGACTCACTGATGTTCAGTCCATGTCAGAGTGGAGTGATTTCTTTGTGAAGAGGGGTTTTGAGCTGCTTGAATTTCTCTTGATTCGTAAGAAAAGGAGAATGGCAGCTCTGGACTCCCAGATTAAGGATATCACTCAAAATCTAGAACCTTTGAAAGACAGTGAGGAGTTCCTAAGATTGTCGGGTGAACTAAAAAATAAGCTCATCAAATGGGACCTAGAATCACAGAATAAAAAGAAGAAGAAGTTCATCAGAGATTTTGATGACTTCAATGGAGGGGTGATTTTCAAATGGCAAAACACCCCTACAGAGGACACTGCTCCTAATGTTCAGACCAGTCAGTCCAACATTGGAGCCGCACATCCAAACACCCCCAGAGCTACTCCTGTGTATGAGTATGACCTTCCCCATACTAGAACCCCTCAGTCCTATCCCAATATTGGGAATAGGAAATTTAACAACAAAAAAGGAAAAAACATGAGAGGAAAAGGTAGAGGAGGAGGATCTGGGTCACATGCTCAAGGGATTGATCATTCAAGAGACCCTCATTACTCTGAAGCTCCATCTCAACACAGAGGATATCAGGATAGGGGGGGCACTTTTGGGAGAGGTAGCCCTTATCCCTCATATAACAGACCTATTCCCACACATAATCGGTTTGCCCCTCTCATGGACCAAGCCACTTATGAAGGGAATTACAATTATAATAACAATAATTTTTTAGGCCAGCGGGGGGCACAGAGATACCCCCCTCCGCAATATCAATCTCACCAAGGGGAACCTTGGAGACAGCCTATACCACACACACCCCCAAATCCGGGCCCTCCGCGAAAGCGAAAACAAAGAGAGGAAGGAGAGGGGGGAGGCGAATACAAAAGGCCCAAACCACATCAGGCATAGGGATTTACAACCTGAGCCATGTCTCTCTTAATGATGATGAAATGAAAGTTCTAGATCGAGGTTTGAAGTTCGCACCAATAAAAAATCTCAATAAATTTGACACCTATGTTAGTATTCAAATATACATCAGAACCCTCAACATGAAAAAATATTTCTTATCCCATCCCTCTCAGGGAACGAAATCTCTGACACAAAATTACTCCACGTTACGTAATAAGTCCACTTTTAATCCACATATTTCAGATAACAAACATTTGGAAGTCTTTAAGACTATGGTAGTTAATGATCTAGAAAAATTACAGGTTAAGAGAATTTCTGACCCGTTATTCATTAAGCGTGGTACAAAATCCTTAATGGAACGTAAGGACATTGTGATCCGCCCCGCTGATAAAGGGGGTGGGTTAGTCATTCTCAGTAAAGAGTACTACCAAAGGGAAATGAGTCGTTTATTATCAGATCGAGACACGTATCGTATTCTGACCAAAGATCCTATGCTGTCTTTTAAAGATGAATTGCATAACATTATTGAGGATGGCAAGGATCGGAGGATCTTAAATAAAAAAGAGGCTTTATATTTGGATCCTTTGTTTTGTAGAACACCGGTTATTTATTTTTTACCGAAAATTCATAAGGATGTCAATAATCCCCCAGGCAGACCCATAGTTAATGGGATTGATTCTGTTTCAGCCAGGCTAGGACAGTATATCGACTTCTTTTTGCAGCCTCTAGTTATGAAAACGCCAGCTTTTTTGAAAGACACGAAGCACATCATTCAGATTTTAGAATCTTTGAATTGCTCCCCTTCCACCACCTTTTTGGTTACAGCGGACGTAAGTTCCCTGTACACCATTATTGGTCATCAGGATGCTATGACCTCAGTGGAATGGGCTCTTGCTTCTTCCTCCTTGTCTGGTGGGCATCAGGAGTTTCTTTTAAGCTGTTTGGATTTTTGCCTTACAAGAAATTATTTCTGGTATGATAGAGAGTTTTACCTACAGACCAGGGGTGTAGCCATGGGGGCCCGTTTCGCCCCCAGTGTGGCCAATATTTTTATGGCCCACTGGGAGGAAGAGGCGGTTTTTCTCCATCGCCCCCCAGAGTTGGTGTGTTATCGAAGATTCATTGACGATCTCATCCTTATTTGGAATGGTGAGAGATCCAGATTGGATGATTTCATTGAATCTTTGAATAGCAACCACAAAAACATATCTCTAACATGGACCATTAGCTCTGAAAATGTGGTATTTTTAGATCTAAGTATCAGCATTTCACAAGATCGATTCAAGCTCACCAATTATTTTAAACCTACGGATCGCAACTCTTATATCCCCCTGGGGAGTTGCCACCACAGTTCATGGCTATGCAATATCCCCAGGGGACAATACATCAGGTTGCGCCGGAATTGCACCTCCGTAGAGGATTTTGTGAGTCAATCTCAAGTATTATCCTCCAGGTTTGAACAAAAAGGTTATAACCGTGTCTCTCTTGATGAAGAGGTAACTAGAGTAACATCACTAAACAGAGAAGAACTCATTACTGATTCCGTTAAGGCTTTTACTGGAGAGAATCAAAATTTAAAAATGGTATTGGATTACAATATCCAATACCGTAAGTTTGAAAAGATTATCCAAAAAAATTGGTCAATCTTGAAGCAAGATAAAATCCTTGGCCCGACATTACCAGAACGTCCTCAGTTTGTTTATAAAAAAGCCCCTACCCTAAGGGACCGTCTAGCCCCGGGTGTTCTTAATCCACCAGTCCCTGCCTCTGATAGGCTTTTCTCTTTCCTTGGTGGCTTTTATGCGTGTGGAAGATGCGTGCCTTGTAGACACGCAAAAGGAAATATTAAGAAACGGAAAAAATTCTTAGCTTCGGCCACAAACAAAGAGTATGACATTAAACAGCTCATCACATGTGACACTGTGGGAGTTGTCTACATGCTGGAGTGTATTTGTGGACTGCAGTATGTTGGTAGAACGTCAAGGCCACTACACGTCAGAATAGCTGAACATGTCAATAACATTAAAAAAGGCCTAACTCATAACGTGTCAAGGCACTTTAAGGCCTTTCACCAACAGAATCCTAAAGGCCTAAAATTCTGGGGCATAGAAAGGGTTACGAAGCACTGGAGAGGAGGTAACTTTATTAGACAACTAAGTAAGAGAGAGTCTTATTGGATATACGAGACAAAAGTACTCTGTCCTGAAGGGTTAAATGTAGAATTTGACACCAATTGTTTTATATCTGATCGGTAATATATGTGGTAATTTTATATATTTTTAAAAAATAACCTTTTATTAATTTTGAACAATCATAATGAATTTAATGGTGTTTTACTATTTGTTGTTGTCTTAGTTTTATTAGAGCAGTCGGTGGCCGCGGATGATATTGGAATGTTTATTAATATTCTTTATATGATCCAATTGGGAAGCATATTTTAATATGTATAATGAGCAATTATATTTGGTCATATAGTATTCCCCCCCCCTTTTTTTCGTGTTCCATTATAGGTATAACTTAATTTCGTTTTATCAGTGTACTCACAACGAGTTCCGTTTAGTACATGTCTCTTATGGAGACACTTCCGGATTCTCCTTCCTGTTTTGCGAGTGCGCCGTTTCAGGTTGTTTTCCATTACCATGGTTACTTACCTCAATAAAGCGCGGGTGCCCACGTAGTCCATTCATCTGCTGAAGAAGTCCCCGCCCACTGGGACGCAACGCGTCCAGAACGAGACGTCGTGACGTCACCCGCGGCCACCGCGCATGCTCCATTCCTTCTGTGTTTACACACCACCGCTTGTTGCTGTCTCACTGGCACTTGAGAAGTGCTAGTTATGTAAGTGTATTTCTTATACTTTTTTTAATAAATTGGTTTTTTAAAACGGAGAGCACTATATGTTGTCACTCTCTCATTATATATACCATTGGAATATCTGGAATTTCCCACCCGGTGTGTGACGGAGCTCTTGGTCCCTGATTCTGAACACCATCCACGTTTATTACCCGTAAGGAAAGGCTTGCATGACCCTCTGTGATTAAAGGGTCCTGGCCGTCAGGTGAGAGGCTATTTCAGATACCGGTGAAGGGCACATCAGTCACCCATATCAGCATCGCATCACGATCACTTGGTGGAATTTCTTTATAGACTGTTACAAAATTTACTAAGTTTTTGGACTTTTTGGACTTTTGATTTGCATATAATATGTTTCTATTTTATGCTGTATGAGGATTTACTCTTTCAATTGCATTTAATATCCCTTGATGTTTAGTTCAGTTTACTCAGCGCTGCACCATTTTTCACATTTCATTTAAGGGATTTGATTGATTGACCCTGGTGTTCAGCTGCTTAGTGTCATACACGCGCTGATTTCTTTCCTATTTTTGTTACCAACATAGTTACATAGTTGGTAAGGTTGAAAGACACCAGTCCATCCAGTTCAACCTGAGTGAGTGTGGGTGCGTGTCTACAACAGTCCCTTCCCCTATACATTGTGTCTCATTAAGATGCTCATCTATTATTAATATTTATTTAAGGTACCCATATAGCGCCGTCAATTTACACAGTGCTCTACACATACCTCGCACACTCACATCGGTTCCTGCCCTCAAGGAGCCCACAATCCAAGGTCCCCAACTCACATTCATATACTAGTGCCAAATTTTTGGACAGAATCTAATTAACCTACCTAACATGATCCTCTTGCAGGATAGTTATCTCACATTTTCCTCCATTGATAAAAATTGAAGCAAAATATGTAAATTGGAGGTAAATAGGGGCCAGTATGATCAGTACAGGTGCTCTCTATGGCCACCATTTACTGCTGCATTAAATAGGCCAGCACAGCATCGAAGGACACGTTGTTCGCATTGGAAATTCTTTGTAAAAGCAGAAGTGACCCCCTTATTGTTTTATGTCATATTACTAGATGACTTTATTGTTTCTGTATACAGTAATTCAAATTAATAGTTATTGAAGAGGTTTTTTTTTTCCTTTTATCTTTGGATAGAGTAGGAAAGGGTTTAAACCCCCGTCAGTTTATTTTTTGCTAGAACGGAAAAGATGGCATCAAGAGCACCAGACCAAAACAGGAGTCTAAAGAAGATTTAATTGTTCATTAAAAAAATGTAATCAAACATCCAAGCACTTTGGGGAGTTTGACCACTACTTTATAAAAACACAAATGAAAAGCTATAAATGTAATGTGCACAATATCCAAAAATGGTAGATTGAGAATATAATAGACATGTGCAATTTGTTTCGTTCTGAATGCTTTTTTTACCGAATTTCGACAAATTTGTTAATTTGGAAATAATCGTAAATATGAAAATGCATAAATTCATACATTCGAAAATTCATAAATTCGTAAATTTGAAAATTCGTAAATTCGGAATGTGAAATTCCGAAAATCTGAAATAATAACTAACTAATAATAACTTAACTATTATTATGTATTAAATTATAGGTATTGGAATTTCCTTTCAAATTTGGCTGTTAGTGAACGTAACGAATACGAATTTATTCAAAGTTGCGAATTATCCGAAATAGCGAATGACGTATCTAAACAAATGGGACGTAACAAATTAATAATAATAAATAACAATAATAATAATAATAAAAAAAGTTTTATTATTGCTTTTATTTATTATTAACTCATTCCTTTCCATTTGTTTAGATGCGGCAATAGTTATTTTGGATAATTCGTAACTTTGGATAAATTCGTATCCTTGGATAACTTTGTATTTATTATGTTCACTAACAGCCAAATTTGAAAGGAAATTCCAATACCTATAATTTAATAGTTAGTTATTATTAGTTAGTTAGTTAGTTAGTTAGTTAGTTAGTTAGTTAGTTAGTTAGTTAGTTAGTTAGTTAGTTAGTTAGTTAGTTAGTTAGTCTTTCAAATTTTCTTTCTTATTTTCGGATTTTCTAACTTTTGAATTTATGGATTTTCTAATTTTTGAATTTATGGATTTTCGAACTTTCGAATTTACGAATTTTGGAATTTACGAATTGTGATCATAACGAATGACCCGAAAAACGAAAAAAACAAAACAAAAACGAAAACAAATTTTTTCGACAGTGCACATATCTAGAATACAATAACAAAAAAAAACAACAATGTATGTTTACACTATTTTAAAACCACAATTTCCTAAATATTTATGTTTTTAATATGTAGGAAGTTGTGTTATTAAAATCATGTACAGTAAACATACAATTCAATTTTTTGTTATATCCCTAAGTGACCACTTTGGATATAATACACAATGCATTTACATAGTAGGTGAGGTTGAAAAAAGACACAAGTCCATCAAGTCCAACCTATGTATGTGATTATGTGTCAGTATTACATTGTATATCCCTGTATTTTATGCTTTTCTCTTGTATTTTTATAGCCCTGATGAAGATGGAGTGGTTAGACTCCCGAAAAACAGGTTAATTGAATTGGTTAGCAATTTGAGCTTTAGTGAGCTCACTTTTGCTTTGGAGCTCTTCATGTCAACTTTTTGTTTCTGAATTTTGATTGTGCTTCCCCTAGTCGGTACAACCCTGTCTGGATCAGGATCACCAGGGCCACCAGGCTTTAGAAATTGGTTTACGTTTAACCCAATGAGAGCGCCACGTGAATATCCAAGACTCCAAGATATGTGCAAATGGATAATGTACCCTTTGACTTTTATATTCATTATTCATTACTTGTATATTTGCTTTTATATTTATGACCTTTTACTTTTAGATTCACGACCTTTGTATTTGTACATGTTTTGTATCCCTGATGAGGGAGGGTTGTGTTTGACCCCAGAAATGCATGCGACTTATTCTGCTATTAGACAATTTTATCATTAAATTACCTTGGATTCTTGGACATTTGTTTGGTGCTCTCAGTTGAATTTATGTTTGTGGATTCTCAACTCTGCGTCCTTTGTTCCTGAGGGTAGTCCCCGTTTTGTAGAGTGCTTCCGAACTGGAGCCAGTGGTCCCAGGGAAAATGCCAGTGACCCTTGGAAAATCTGAATCCAGTGTCCCATAGGTTCTTGTGTTTAGAAATTGGTTTGACATTCTGACATATTACACCCCTGATTATCATTGCTCCAAGCACATCTGCATTACTTTTTGTTGGCTATGTCCCATTGCGGAAATTTCCCTTTGCTTGCTGTCCTGGAGATGCAACCGGTGCATGGGTGGAAATCTCTAAAAAGTAAGAGGTTGGTTTGAGCTAGGGACAGTTTAGATTATTTTAGTTTAAATTAAGCGGTTCCGTGGATAAATAGAGGTCTATGGGTCCCTTTGGAAGTCTGGGCTGTTACCTGAACTGGTCCAACTCTGATGTCCCTTTCATGGAAGGGATATTTAAATAACAAAAGTGGAGCGCTTGGTTGCCACACTTGCAAGGATATAAATAATTTATTGAGACTCAGGAATAAAAAAATTGAGCCAACGCATTTCGGGTGACCTTCCTCTCCCTTTTTCAGGGCTATCGGTACGTATCAATGGAGATAGGTGGGCTCCATGGTGGTACTTGTTTGTAGAGAGCGTGCTGTGGCAGAGAAAATCCATGGCAGGCCTGCCGAACCTTACCTACAACTCTGAACATCAGATGCCAACTCCTCAGGCCCGTTCTTTCTTTCCCAGCTGCCCACTGCCATGGCTTTTCTCTTTCACGGCAGGCTCTTTACAGAAACACGGGTACCACCATGGAAGCTACCTATCTCCATTGATAAGTACCAATAGCCATGAAGAAGGCTGGCAGTACATTGGCTCAACTGGTTTATTCTTGAGTCTCAGTAAACAATTGATATCCTTGTATCAAGTGTGGCATCACTCCGGACATTGGGCACTCCTCTTTTCTTATCTAAAAAAGAGGAATTCCTCTCTGAGACTTTTGGCAGAGAGGTGTCCCTATTGGAAGAGTCCAGTTTTGGATTTCTCCTCTTTTCCTGTCTTTGTAACAATGGTCATACGTATACTTTAATTGATCATCAGAATCGAAAATATGAGAAAATATTTTTTTAGCACAAAAGTTAATTTTACACAAAAATATAAGACTGTTGCCTTTAAGTCCTAGCTTGGACTACAATGCTTATATTTCCTAAATATTTTGTATATATTAGTCATAGTGCATGGGTGAATGAGCATACCATATTGTTGAATAAACCAGCACAGCTTTCTACTCCCATTGCTAGACTGCAGATAACAAATTTTGCCCAAATGTTTTTTTTAGGTGGCACCATTGGAGTTATAAATCCGGCAATACTATCATCTGACCTCAGTAACATCTGTATGGAAATCCATGTGGCACCACATTTTTTTTTTTTGGTGGTCCAACAGGTCGGCCAATCCATCATTGACTTTACAGAGCTTGGAGCTGAAGCACCGGGTAAAGATTTGATTCTTGAAGACCATGAGGCACAAATTTACGAGACTGTAGAAAATAGATTGTAAAACCTGTTCCAGAAACGGTGCGCTTCAGTGGATCCCGAGGCAAAAAGCGTGCTTCCTAAACTGCCGAAATATCCGCGAATGCGTCTCGCCCATTAGAAGGCAAAGTCAAGTCCTGCGTGCCTTGGGTAAACTATAACTCCAGAGGAAAATTCTGTAAATTCAGCTAAAACCAGCCCCAAAA
Organism: Lithobates septentrionalis; assembly: GCA_037952835.1. Lineage (NCBI taxonomy): Eukaryota > Metazoa > Chordata > Amphibia > Anura > Ranidae > Lithobates > Lithobates septentrionalis. Next base: position 737,431 of record JBBDGP010002151.1, read on the forward strand.
ATAGGAGATTATAAGGTCATAGAAATCCGGTCTATCAAATAAAATATTCTTTTTTGCACTCGCTGACTGTGTTCTGTAAGTCCATCTCGTTACGGAAGGAATAGTCCGTGGTCACCGGGTACTCTTTTTCTCTGGTTTGGCTTTTGCCGTGTCTCTTTTTATGTCGGTACACAATCTTGATCATTATTGCCGCAATGCAAAATATGATAAATATTGTGATCGCTATGACACCTGCAAAAAGGGAACACACAAAGATGGGATGTCAATATATAGACTATTTAGAGGACAAATATACTATCACTACTCTCAAAAAAAGGAAAATTATATATTAATCATTCCATGACTAGTTGGTTGTCAGTGAAGCTGGTAAAAAAAACAGAAACAGGTTAAGCAGCCAGACCAGCAGACTGCAGAACCCAGAGCAGCCCAAAGTAATCAATTCTGCTCTGCTGATTACAGGAGAGACAAAAATAAATGTGCCTTACCCAAAAAAAAAAAACAGGAGGTTGCTACATATAGTAGAGCTCCCTGGATAGTAGAGCTCCCTGGATTTTCAAGATCCTGGACCTACTATGAAGCGTTTGACCACTCATGCTGGTTTCCTTTGGTGCTAATATATGGTCTCTAACTATCTATCTATCTGAGATAATCTTGACAAATAATACATAGTAAAAGTAAAAAAAAAAGCATACTGCTAACAAAAAAAAAAAAAAAAACACTCTTTGGGTTTTGAAAGCCTATAAAAGGTCATAGCATTACCATCAAGTTTTGGGCAAACCGTGAATTAATTGACAGCTTTCCAATAGGGCTGACAGCGATGACTGGAACATTCATGTTTCTATAGAAACTTGAGAGATTACTCACAACACCAGATGCTGATGAAGGACTTGGCACCTGCAGTCACTGCCAATGTGCACAAGAATTTATTTGCTAAAGCCAATTATGGGCCTCTCAATAGAACAGCCTTTCTCTACCTTTTCAACACAGAGAAACCCTTGAAATAACTTTCCAATCACAGGGAACCCTCTGCTAATAATGACTATATCTACAACTCATGATACATTAGTGTAATGGCCAGTGGGAAGAATGTTCCTTACACTTGTGGTCATTGGGAAGAATGTTCCTTACACTTGTGGTCATTGGGAAGAATGTTCCTTACACTTCTGGTCATTGGGAAGAATGACCCCCTTACAGGTAGCTATAAATTTATATCAATGGTGTCAGTGGGAACTTATCTTAGAGGCAGAGATTGCTCATTGCTCAAGGAACCCATAGTAACCTTTGGAGGAACCTTATGCCCCGTACACACGATCGGACTTTCCGCCAACAAAACTGTGGATTTTTGTTCGAAGGTTGTTGGCTCAAACTTGTCTTGCATACACACAGTCACACAAATGTTGGCCAACTATTCTGAACGTGGGAACACGGTGACTTACAAGTCGTACGACGAGCCAAGAAAAAGGAAGTTCAATAGCCAGTGCGGCTCCTTCTGCTTGATTCCGAGCATGCGTGAACTTTTGTGCGACACGATCGGACTTTTCGACAACAAAGTTTTGTTTGCTGAAAATTAGAGAACCTGCTAGCAAACATTTGTTGGCGGAAAGTCCGACAGCAAATGTTCGATGGAGCGTACACACGGTCGGACTTTCCAACATCAAGCTCACATCTAGCATTTCCCGTCGGAAAATCTGACCGTGTGTCAGAGTTCCATTCAACGCTGGTTGAGAAACCCTGCTCTACAGTGTATAGGAGAACATTAAGAGGTTACAATCTTTTGCCCCGTACACACAATCAGAGCGTGGATTTTTTTCCGAAGTATGTTGGCTCAAACTTGTCTTGCATGCACGCGGTCACACAAATGTTGTCGGAAATTCCGAATGCCAAGAACGTGGTGACATACAACACGTACGACGAGCCGAGAAAAAGTAAGTCCAGTAGCCAGTGCGGCTCCTTCTCCTTGATTCAGAGCATGCGTGAACTTTTGTGCGACGGACTTGTGTACACACGATCGGACTTTCCGACAAGTTTTGTTGTCGGAAAATTTGAGAGCCTGCTCTCAAATATTTGTGTGTGGAAATTCCGACAGCAAATGTTATATGGGGCTTACACACGGTCGGACTTTCGGACAACAAGCTCACATCAAACATTTCCCAGAAATTCCGATCGTGTGTACGCAGCATAAGAGTCACACACAGTCAGATGAACGAGTAAAGAAAAGCTGTTCCAGGAAACATCCACCCAAGATCAGAGACAACAAGATAAATATATCACAATGTTTTGATTACCAAAAGAGGAGCAGGGCCCTCATATATGCTATTGATAAAACAACTAGAGAAAAGTTAATATCTTGACATGATATTTTATAGAGATAATATTTACATTGCATTGATGGTAAATCAAGAAGGTTTTATTTTTTGTTCTTTTTGTTCTGTGTAACTTTCATGACCTTGATCCAGAGTCCACAACAAGGTTCCACAACCAGGGTTTTCACAGAACCCTTGGGTTCCTCCAGAGGTCGCTAGGGGATTCCTTGAGCAATGAGCAATTTCTACCTCTCAAATAAGTTCCAACTGACACCAATGATCTCTTTAGCTATCTGTAAGAGGATAATTTTTCCCAATGACCACAAGTGTAAGCAGAATTCTTCCCACAGACCATCACACTAATGTATCATGGGTTGTAGACAGACTAGCAGGGGTTCCCTGAGACTGGAATGTTATTTCAATGGTTCCTCTGTGTTGAAGACATTGAGAAAGGCTGCTCTACAACATTATATAGTTGCAACTGCAATGTTTTTTTTTTTGACCTGAAGTGTTAGCCGGTCACTGTTGGGGCATCTCAGGTGTGACTGTGCTTTGGGACCATGTAGGTAGGCATGTCTACGTCCTGGTACTCCTTGGAGGCCTCAAAGAGTCTGTTGGTCTTCTGGGAGTTCAAGGTGTGGCATTTACAATTCATAATTATTACTTTGTGGTAGTTCTGTTATCCCAAGTGATGAGTGTTTCATTGTTCTAGGACAGGGGTCTCCAAACATTCTAAACAAAGTGCCAGCTTACTGTCCTTCAGATTTTAGAGAGGCTAAACTGTGGACATTGGGAATAAAAAAATAAAGCCCCAACATCAGCAGGAAAAATGTATGCCTATATCATTTGTTTCAGTGGGAGTAATTGTGCCCCAATATTAGTGTCAGTGGGAGGAATTGTACCCCATTATTGGTTTCATTAGGCTCCATCATTGGCGTCATTGGGAGAAAATTGTGCTCCTTCCTTGATGTCATTGGGAGGAATTGTGCCCCATTATTGATGTCATTTGCGGAATTGTGCCTCATTGTTGGTGTTTGTGGATGAAATGGTGCCCCAAGGGCCAGATGAAAGCATGCAAAGGGCCGCATCCGGCCCCTGGGTTGCAGTATGGACGTTATTGCTCAAGGACAATATAACCATAAGAGTGGGAAGGATCTAAAGCAGGGGTCTTCAAACTACGGCACTCCAGTTGTTCAGGAACTACAGTTCCCATAATGCCCTAGTCATGTCTGTGAATGTCCGAGGTTTACAATGCCTCATGGGATGTGTAGTTCCGCAACAGCTGGAGGGACGTAGTTTGAAGATCCCTGATCTAAAGAAACAGAAAATCCATTCAACACACTTATCTAGGACACAAGTGGACCAATGTATATAATAAAAATGTGAATGTCTTAACATTTGTGCAAGCTTAATGCCGCGTACACACGGTCGGACTTTTCGGCTACAAAAGTCCGACAGCCCGTCCGACAGACTTTCGACGGACTTTTGGCGGACTTTCTAACGAACGGACTTGCCTACACACGATCACACAAAAGTCCGACGGATTCGTACGTGATGACGTACACCGGACTAAAATAAGGAAGTTGATAGCCAGTAGCCAATAGCTGCCCTAGCGTGGGTTTTTGTTCGTCGGACTAGCATATAGACGAGCGGATTTCTGGGTCCGGCGGAGTTACGACGTAAAGATTTGAAGCATGTTCCAAATCTAAAGTCCGTCAGATTTGCGGCTGGAAAAGTCAGTCGAAAGTCCGGGAAGCCCACACACGATCGGATTGTCCGCCGGATTTGGTCCGTCAGCGTCTGTCGAACTTTTGTAGACGAAAAGTCTACATGTTGGTAACAAATAATCGTATTGTTACCAACATGTATATGTTTCCTTGTTGCCTTTTGTGGGGAGAAATGTACAACCCCTAGCATTCGATCCTAAGAGAAAGAACATTTGTCCATGAATGGTTAGTAGGCTAGGAACATTCGATCAGAAGGGGAAAAACTATGATGGAGACTTCTGCAGTCTACGTAGACCCCGGGGCTGATAATTTGTTAGTATCCATGTTAACATATACTGTATTTTGTTCATATTTTACATTTTGGGATGTATTTTCTAACTGATATATATATATAATATATATATGAAAATACCTCCAATGACAACAGGACCACTTTTCATTTCATTGGTCAGGGGCTCCCGGTCGTCTGTATTCCCGAATGGATCTGAAATAAAGAGTTTACCAAATCACAAAAAAAAACTCAACAATTTATATTTTGTAACACTTAAAACTGAGTTTCAGGATTTTTACCCTTGAAGTCACCACAAATAACTCCTTTTCCTTTACCCGAAGACATATTGAGTAATTAACCCTTGCAGTGTGGGGAGTAGTGGCACTGCAAGAGTGTTTTTTTTTAAAATATTCCCGGAATTGGGGTTTAAATACACTATATTACCAAAAGTTTTGGGACGCCTGCCTTTACACGCACATGAACTTTAATGGCGTCCCAGTCTTAGTCCGTAGGGTTCAATATTGAGTTGTCCCCGCCCTTTGCAGCTATAACACCTTCAACTCTTCTGGGAAGGCCGTCCACAAGGTTTAGAAGGGTGTCTATGGGAAGGTTTGACCATCCTTCCAGAAGAGTATTTGTGAGGTCAGGCTCTGATCATCCAGTCCCCGAGGCACAGTTTGGAGACCATTGCTCTATCCAAAACCAAAAGGAATGCTTTGGTTTTAATGTACTCCAAAAAAGCAGAACTATTTTTTTTTTTTTAAACTTCAGAAGGCCCCGCCCACCTTTTGCTGATTGCAAAGGTCTAGGCGCCTGCTGAGGACTGAGGACTGATTTGTAACCTCCAGTACAGAGCCTCAGCTGGAGATGAAATGAAAGAGGGAATTGCTTGTAACTTGACATTCTCTCACAATACCGGCCTGATTTTGTTCTTGCTGAATTCTTCACAGAGCGCAGTCATGTGTAGGTGCGTTTTGGCACAACGTTCATAAATTCCCCCCCCCTCCCCCTCACCTCCAGCCTGCCGCTTCAGCGAGATTTCTATCCGTTGGAGTAATTAGCGATGTACGGCATATTTCTGCATAATTATGTGGCTGTCTCTTTCACCACCTAACCTCTTCAGATTCCCCTTCAGCTGTATTACCCATATTACACCCCTCCCCCACTTCCAGCCGCTTCCCACTCTCATAAAAAACACTTTATTGGGATCCGTCTCTCAACAACAATAGTAACTGCCTATTATCAGAATGGCTCAGGGTATGGCTGTACCGCGGGGGCTGGGCTACATTCATTGGGATTCGGAAAGGTCGCTACAAAGACTGAAAAGCCGTTCTGAATGATATCCACAACTAAGTGCGATAAAAGCAGAACTCCAGCCCAAAAAAAAAAAAATTGCAAGCTAAAAATAAAGAGCCCATTAAAAAACAACTTTTTTTGCAACATTTAGCTTAAAAGGAAATAATAAATAGGCTCAGGACGCTTGCATGCTCAGTGGAGGGGAGAGCCAAGGCGCGGGGTCTATAGAGCCGCCTGGCATTCGCCATAGAACCTTGCAAGAATGATGGACTTTCCTGCTGAAGGCCAGGGCTGCTGTTACAACTCCCCGGGCCCCCGTACAGCCTACCTGATAGCCCCCTCCCCCCACCCTCAAAAATATCAACACAATATTTTCACCAAAAATACACTACACTCGTTATTTGAAAAATAGAAAAATTGCGAAGAAGGCCTCCATAGGAGGCCTTCATGTGGCGGACCATACAGGTCCGGTACCGCATCCTGATCAATAATTAGGGATGAGCCCGATTGTTCGAATCAAACGTAAGTTTGACTCGGGTGTTTTACCCATTCGAACATTATCTGGCTCCCGACCGCCGCATGTAGATATACGTAGAAAGAATGGCACGGCTGCGCAAATGGGCGTACCTGTACGTCCCTTTGAATTTGCCACCCGCCGTGAGCTCTGTGAGTGTGATCGCGGGTCCCGCAGACTCGATGTCTGCGGGGATACCCGCGATCGTCTCACGGAGAGGAAGAACGGGTAAATGCTGATGTAAACATTTCCCCGTTCTGCCTAGTGACAGGACACTGATCACCGCTCCCTGTAATCGGGAGCGGTGATCAGTGATGTGTCGCAAGTAGCCCCTCCCCCCACAGTTAGAATCACTCCCTAGGACACACTTAACCACTGCAGCGCCACCTAGTGGTTAACCCCTTCACTGCCAGTCACATTTACACAGTAATCAATGCATTTTTAATCTGTATAAATGCCAATGGTCTCAAAAATGTGTCAAAATTGTCCGATGTGTCCGCCATAATGTCGCAGTCACGATAAAAATCGCTGATCGCCGCCATTACTAGTAGAATAAAAATGCCATAAAACTATCCCCTATAACTTTTGCGCAAACCAATACACTTATTGCAATTTTTTTTAACCAAAAATATGTAGAAGAATACGTATCGGCCTAAACTGAGGGGAAAAAAAAAACATTTTTATATTTTTTTGGGATTTTTATTATAGCAAAAAGTAAAAAATAATGTGTTTTTTTTTTTCAGGGGAGGAGGAGCCAGTGACGCCATCGCATAGTGTTCGGCGACACAACGATAGCTGTATGAGCGGTGAAGCTGTCTGACCATTGTAACAAAAGCGATTCAGCTACTTCGAAGGTGCGAGTGGATTTACGAATTTTCAAATTTACGAATGTTCGGAAAAATTTGTTAAACGGGTTTTCATTCATTCGGATAATTCCGAATTAACGAATTTGTCAAGATTTGTTAATAAACAAATTTTGAACTAAACAAATTGCGCATGTCACTGAAAGTAATCTCTGTCCCACTATTGGACAGTGAGGTGCAGACAGAAGTACATAGGCTATGGTATAATACAGACTGTATTTATTGGCGTATAACACTCACTTTTTCACCATGAAAATCGGGTGCAAATAGCGTGTGCGTGTTATACGCCAATACTTCAATTTCAGCTGCCTCGGAGGCAACAGGGGACGGTATGGGACGAGTGCCGTCAGATTACATACAGTGAGAATCTCCTGTTTACTTGGCGGCCTCTGTAATAGGAAGTCAATAGATGGCAATGGTGAGGCTGCTGCATTGATGGCAATGGTGAGGCTGCATTGATGTGGACTAATAAGGCTGCATTGATGGCACTGGTGAGGCTGCAGATGGGCACTGACCCTTATTTTGCTTCAAAGTTCCTTATTTAAAATTTAAGTTTTTTCCTGAAACTTCCCTCTTAAAATGAATGTGCGTGTTATACGCCTGTGCGTGTTATACGCAGATAAATACGGTAATTGCAAGATAACAAAGGCAAAAAATGTATTTGAGATTAGTGAAATGATGCGATTTGTAGCCAGTGGTTGCCAGCAGGGTCTTATTCAATGCTCAAAAACAATAAGTAGTTCTAACGGGTTTACATACACTATTAGGAGACAGCCTGGTACTTACCTGAGGATGAATATGTTGTCGTGATTGTGCTGAGGTCGCTGTCTGTGATGGAACCACAACTACACTCAGACAATGACCCAATCACTGTGACTGGGGCTATGTTGGGGTGTCGCAGTGCTGCTTTAAGGGGGGCCACCTGGCTGTACTGGACGGAGGACAGGCATCCGATAAAACCCAAGGAGTTGGCTTTTGTCACCTCCGGATCAAGTCTTGGATTATCTGTAAGATTAATAACACCATGGAAAAGATTTAAATTTTATGTCAAGAAAAAACAAACAAACAAACGCATGCAGTATATCTCTGCAATACATGCACACGTTATCCCTTTAAACCTTTTAAGAACCGGAAGGATTTACCCCGCTTCATGACCAGGCCATCTTTTGCGATACGGCACTGCGTCGATTTAACTGACAATTGCGCGGTCGTGCGGCGTTGTACACAAATAAAATTGACGTCCTTTTTTTCTCACACATAGAGCTTTCTTTTGGAGGTATTTGAGCACCTCTGCGGTTTGAACTCTGGACCTTTTATCTGCTCCTTGTATATGGGATAATGAGGGAAAAACACACACCTGGCCATGGAACAGCTGAGCAGCCAATTGTCCCATTACTTTTGGTCCCTTAAAAAGTGGGAGGCACGTATACAGACTGTTGTAATTCCTACACCGATCACCTGATTTGGATGTAAATACCCTCAAATTAAAGCTGAAAGTCTGCAGTTAAAGCACATCTTGTTCGTTTCACTTCAAATCCATTGTGGTGGTGTATAGAGCCAAAAAGATTAGAATTGTGTTGATGTCCCAATATTTATGGACATCACTGTATGAGAAAACTGAAAAACTCAGCACAGGGATGGTGGGAACCCCTCATAATGGGCACAGCGGGTGTACAGACCGAGGAACTCAGCACAGGGATGGTGGGAACCCCTCATAATGGGCACAGCGGGTGTACAGACCCGGAAACTCAGCACAGGGATGGTGGGAACCCCTCATAATGGGCACAGTGGGTGTACAGACCCGGGAACTCAGCACAGGGATGGTGGGAACCCCTCATAATGGGCACAGCGGGTGTACAGACCGAGGAACTCAGCACAGGGATGGTGGGAACCCCTCATAATGGGCACAGCGGGTGTACAGACCCGGGAACTCAGCACAGGGATGGTGGGAACCCCTCATAATGGGCACAGCGGGTGTACAGACCGAGGAACTCAGCACAGGGATGGTGGGAACCCCTCATAATGGGCACAGCGGGTGTACAGACCGAGGAACTCAGCACAGGGATGGTGGGAACCCCTCATAATGGGCACAGCGGGTGTACAGACCCGGGAACTCAGCACAGGGATGATGGGAACTCCTCATAATGGGCACAGCAGGTGTACAGACCCGGGAACTCAGCACAGGGATGGTGGGAACCCCTCATAATGGGCACATCAGGTGTACAGACCCGGGAAATCAGCACAGGGATGGTGGGAACCCCTCATAATGGGCACAGCGGGTGTACAGACCAGTTAACTCAGCTCAGGGATGTATGTTGGCAGAATCAAATATGTTACTATAGGGTGTCTCAGCCTTTTAGGATCATCAGTTAAATTGTTCCTAGTTATCATTGTGTTCTACAGAACACCTCCCCCTATGTCATAGAGAGAAAGAGAGGGGAAGGTATTCTGTATTCCTAAAACCCTTCCTCTATCCTGGAGTAACAACGCTGCTCCTCCCGAGATACAGTACCGAGAGTGAGCGTTGTCACCCCAGGACAGGAAGTTTGTTACTGGCAGGATCACCAGGTGAAACTATAGGAAGAAAAGCCTAAAAAAGGAAAACAAATGCAGCCACCATATCTAAGGCTCCATTCACCCTTTGCAGATGCGACGGGAGCGCATATGTTTCTGCCCATTTTCCACATGTTGCCAATTCGTCAAGTGTACAAAGGCACAGAAATGACCTATATATTTTAGTATGAGAGAAGAAAAATCGAGGAGTGATGGATAAAGTGTAAATCATTCTCCAGCAATATCTTAATGTAATGCAATATTTTTTGTTTAAGTGAAACAGGTTAAAAAGCTTAACCGACTACAGCTCTAATCCCGGACAAGCCCTCAAGTGCTTCAGAAAAGAGATTTTCAAAAATGGGAATTCATTTGTGAACAGGACCCGATATTTTTTAACCCCTTCAGATCTGCGCCATAGCCGAATGACGGCTACAGCGCGGATCTGCTTTGCCGGGAGGCTGTCAATAGATGTCCTCCCCTTTGCACGCTCGCCACGCCCCCCTGAAGGGTGCTGTGATCACCCGAGTCAATGAGACTCGGGTGATCACAGATCGGAGTAAGGGGTTGATCCCGGCCCCTTACCACGTGATCAGCTGTCAGCCAATGACAGCTGATCACGTGATGTAAACAGAAGATCGGTAATCTTTTTTTTTTTTACTTCTCACGCTGACAATGTGAGGAGAAAAAAAAGCCGATCATCCGGCTTCTGTTGAAGGGACATCGGTCCCTTAATAGGAAGAGGCGCCTGCCAGTGCCACCTGCCAGTGCCACGAATCAGTGCCCACAGTGCCATGAATCAGTGCCCACCAGTACATAAGTGCCAGCAATCAGTGCCACCTATCAATGCACACGAGTGCCACCTATCAATGCCCGTCAGTGGTGCCAATCAGTGCCTCATCAGTGCCACTTAGCAGTGCTGCCTATCAGTGTCACCTACCAGTGCCGATTTGTGCCCATCACTGCCATCACTGCCACCCATCAGTGCCCATCATTGCCACCTATCAGTGCCACCTATTAGTGCTCTTCAGTGCCACCTATCAATCCCCTTCAGTGCCGCCCATCAGTGCCACCCATCAGTGCCACCTTTCAGTGCCCACCAATGCCACCTATCAGTGCCCACCAGTGCCACCTCATCAGTGCCCAGGGCTGCCTTTTAGTGCCCATCAGTGTCGCCTTATCAGTGCCCATCAATGCAGCCTATCAGTGCCCATCAGTGCAGCCTCATCAGCGTACATCAATGAAGGAGAAAAATTACCTGTTTGCAAAATTTATTAACAAAATATAAAACGGTTTTGAATTTTTTTTAAAAAATGTGGTCTTTTTAAATTTTTTGAACAAAAAATTAAAAACCCAGAGGTGATCAAATACCACCAACAGAAAGCTCTATTTGTGGGAAAAAAATGATAAAAATTTCATTTGTGTACAGTGTTGCATGACCGCGCAATTGTCATTCAAATAGTGACAGCGCTGAAAGCTGAAAATTGGTCCGGGCAGGAGGGGGGTTTAGGTGCCCAGTAAGCAAGTGGTTAAAGACATGTCTGGGTTATAATGGGAGTCTGGGCATCAAACAGCAAAAAATGTAAAATTCCAATACTCAGAAATATACGCAATATTATGTTGATAACCGGTGCAGGCATGAAATTACCGGCAGGCAGAATTGACTGCATATTACATAATCTTGTCTTTTGTCTGGCATTTTTTTCAATTGCATTACTTTTATTTTTGATAGGAGGAGCGATGAATTGCGTAAATCGCTTTCCAGCAATACTTTAATTTAATGCAATTATTTTTAAGTCAAACAGGTTAAAAAGCTTAACCGACTCTAATCCCGGACAAGCCCTCAAGTGCTTCAGAAAAGATACGAGTGCAAAAAAATGCAAAAAAAAGTCCCTGACGCTTTCACAAAAATTCTTTGGGAAATGCCAGTTTTGGGGAGGACTGTCCCTTTAACAATAGACTGCCGGGCCCGCCACGTTTTTCTAATGATTTGTTCTGTGAACAAGACTCGGATCCGGGAGTTAAATTTGTTTTCACAATCTCGTTATTTCGGAGAACTAACTGTAGTGGAGAATAATGGATTGCCCGCAGGGACGCTGAACCAGAAAGCTTTGCAGAAAGAATTCTATCTAATAAGGAAGCAACAATAAGATGTACACAGCTGCGGGCAGCGGCGGAAAGCCACCACCGATAGCAAAAAGCAGCGGCTACAACAATCGCGCTCTGCCTTTCCCGTGTGAGGGGCGTGGAGTCTGCCCGCTACAGTCTGCTGCAGCCGTGGGCAACATATGGCGGCTTGTCTTACAGAACAAATCTTCTTATGAGGAAACAGGTTGGTGCTAGAAATATATGTGCGTTGTGCATTGTCCATAGTCTAATTGAGCTAAATACGAACAAATTCGGAAAATTTGAATCAATGCAAATTTAAATTCCATTTGAATTGTGGTAGAATTCGAATCAAATTCCATTTGAATTGCATTCTGATCGAATTTCATTTGAAATCTAATTTATTCTATCTGAAATTCTAATTTTGGAAGATGGCTATATTCTTTCCATCCATTCTATTCTATTGTATTTTCTATTCTATTCGAATTCTAATTTTTTCTATTTGAAATTCCAATTTCGGAAAATGGTTATATTGTTACGTATATCCTTTGTATTCTTTTCTTACACAGTTAGATTAACCCACTTGATCGCCCCCTAGTGTTAACCCCTTCCCTGCCAGTGACATTTATACAGTAATCAGTGCATTTTTAGAGCACTGATCGCTGTATAATTGTCAATCGATACAAAAATGTGTCAAAAGTGTCCGATGTGTCCACCATAATGTTGTGGTCTCGATAAATAATCATAAATAACCATTACTAGTAAAAAAAAAAGAATAATAAAAAATTCATAAATCTATCCCCTATTTTGTAGACGCTATAACTTTTGCGCAAACCAATCAATATACGCTTTTAGCAAGTTTTATTACCAAAAATTTGTAGAATACATATCGGCCTAAAGTGATGAAAAAAATTGCTTTTAAAAACAAAAATGGGGGCTATTTATTACAGCAAAAAGTGCAAAATATTGCTTTTTTTTTTAAATTGTCGCTCTTTTTTGTTTATAGTGCAAAAAATAAAAACTGCAGAGACGATCAAATACCACCAAAAGAAAGCTCTATTTGTGGGAAAAAAAGGACGTTAATTGTGTTTGGGTGCAACGTCGCCCGACCGCGCAATTGTCAGTTAAAGCGACGCAGTGCCGTATCGCGAAAAATGGCCCGGTCATTGAGCAGCCAATTCTTCCGGGGCCGAAGTGGTTAAATTGCATTAGCTTTATTTTAGTATGAGAAAAAAAAAAAAAAGAGGAGTGATGGATAAAGTGTAAATTACTCTCCAGAAATACCTTAATTTAATGCAATTATTTTTTTTAAAATCAAACAGGTTAGGAAGTGAAATGGGAATTTATAGATAGGCAACTCCTATCCTCATATTGATTAGTGGTTCCAAATTAATAATAGCGACTGCAGTAGGGAACAGACACAAAAGATACACTCCGCATCTTTCCAAATAACTGTTCTGCTTTATTATGACGCAGTTGAAGGTTTTTATACACATGATTACGTAGGTATCACATTAATATTACAATTGTACGTTTATGGTAACAAGGGGCGTAACATAGGCAGGCTAATTCTAACCAGGACTGGAAAGAATGCAAACATGTACTGAAAACGAATCCCGGACGAGCCCCCATGTGCATCAGAAAGGACACAAGAAAATTCTCAAAGATGGAAAATCATTTGTGTACAGGGTACAGGACGCAACGTTATTTTTAAGACATACACACATCTGCATCATGATGGAAGTCTGGGCATCAAACAGCAGAAAGATTGAAACTCCGATACTCAGAAATATATGCAATATTGCAATATTTTGTTGAAAACCGACGCAGGCATGAAATTACCTGCAGGCAGAAGTTGGCTGCATATTACAGAATTCTATCATTTGTCTGGTATTTTTTTTTTTTATTGCATTACCTTTATTTTAGTATGAGAAAAAAAAATGAGGAGTGACGGATATTGTAAATCACTCTCCGGCAGTAACCTAATTTAATGCAATTTATTTTTTTTAAGTCAAACAGGTTAAGAAGCTTAACTGACTACAGAATTTAATAATGAATTCATTATCTTGAATTTAAATATATTATGTATTTAATAAGCTCGGTAATTTGTAACAAATGGAGCATGGCTTCCAATAAATGAAAGACATTATGGGGAAGATATGCGGTAGGAAATGCAACGAGAGACTGCCCAACTAAAACTAATATTTTAGCTTTGAGTGCATGCCAGACTTACAAGAACAAAAAAAAAAAAAGAAATGATAGCAAAGATACTTCACGGAAAATGCTTTTTATGACACTCCCCCACCCAAAGCTGGTATTTTTTGTGTATGCATGGATTCCAAAGGAGGGGTGTTTTTTTTTTAAGAACATTATTAGACCCAGAGGCTCTAATAGGCTTCAAAAATTGGTTGTGCATGGGGCGCAGAGCACTGCGCTACAAGGCCACCCAGTTGTGTGACAATAGCAAATGAATATCCGCTATTGTAATACTGAATCTCCTTTCAGCCAATCAGGAAGCGGGTCATAAGACCCCGTCACCCAATAGGCCGAAAGGAGATCCGATCGGATTGGCTGGCAGGAAGAGGAGGGAGGAGACACACGGCGCACGGAGGAGAGAAGGGAGAAGATGCAGGGGGACCGTGCCAACAAGCTGACCACAGCCCAAAGAGAAGCCGCTGCTGCCGCCCCACGCTGCCCGTAAGATGGGGTAGGTGTGGGGTGCCGTCCATGACCCCCATGACCCAACCGACCGGGGGGTGCCATGCGTGACACGCCCGGGGGTGGCGATGGTGGATTGTTTAAAGCCCCCCCCCCAAGAAAAAAAAAAAACACCAACCGCCAAAGTGTCAGCTACAGATTTTTAAGTACCGTCGTTTTCCGACATTCCACGAGTGTGCGCAATTTCAAAGCGTGACGTGTTAGGTATCAATTTACTTGCCGTAACATTATCATATTATACAAATAAATGGTGTAACTTTACTGTTTAGTTTTTTTTATTTATTGAAGTGTATTTTTTCCAAAAAAAAATGCGTTTAAAAGACCGCTGCGCAAATACAGTGCGACATAAAATATTGCAACGACTGCCGTTTTATTCTCTAGGGTCTCTGCTAAAAATATATACAAAATATTTGGGGTTCTAAATAATTTTCTAGCAAAAAAAAAAATACTGGTTTTACCTTGTAAGCAACAAATGTCAGAAATAATCTCAAGTAAAATCCCTCAGACTGGTTGTACCCAAGTTGATCGATCATCTTGGTATATTCAGCCTGCCCAGACACAGTTGGAATCTCGGCTGGTTCCTGCTGAACCGGCCGAGATTCGAACCATCTATGGCTGGCCTAAGATTGAGTATCTTAGTTTAGAAGCTCTCTGGGTGGATGAATTTTGTTTTATTGGGAGAGGAAGTGAGAAGAATCCTCGAAAGGCGGATACAGACAGCGAAAAAAAACTGACAGGGGCTCCAACCCTTCTCTATGCAAAACTCAAAGAAAAACAGTTTGATCCGGATTTTTACTTTAACCACTTGCTGACCGCCTACCGCATGTTTACTGCAGCAGGTCGGCTCTATTGCGTGAAATGACGTACCTGTATGTCATTTTGTGCAATAGCCACTGGGGGGGCGCACGTGCACCGCTGGAGGCACGATCACGCGCTGATTGGACACAGGGGATTCCAATCAGCAGGTCCGCCGGACCAGATGCCCGCCAGCCACTTGTGATCATTCCTGGGAGAGACAAAATTGTGATCTGCCTTTGTAAACAAGGCAGATCGCCGTTCTGACAGGAGAGAAGATGGAGATCTTGTGTTCCTGCTAAGCAGAAACACGGATCTCTTTCTTCCTCCAGTCAAAGCAATCCCCCCACACAGTTGGCAAGCACCCCCTAGGGGGACAGTTAACGCCCCTGATGTTAACCCCTTCCCTAATAGTGTCATTAGTACAGTGACAGTGCATATTTTTAGCACTGATCTCTGTATGAGTGTCACTGGTCCACAAAAAAAGAGTAAAAAGTGCCAGTTAGTGTATAGTTTGCCCGCCGCAATAATGCGTTCCCATTACTAGTAAAATAAATAAATAAAAATTCCAGAAATATATCCCATAGACGCTATTACTTTTGCGCCAATCAATATACACTTATTGGGATTTTTTTTTTTTTTTTACCAAAAATATGTAGCAGAATACATATAGGCCTAAATTGATGAAAAAAAATATATTTTTTACATTTTTTTTTATTGGATGTGTTTTATAGCAGAAAGTAATATATATATATATATATATATATATATATATATATATATATATATATATATATATATATATATATATTTTATTTATTTTTATTTTTTTCAAAATGTTTTTGCTTTTTTTTCTTGTTTATAGTGCAAAAAAATAAAAACGGCAGAGGTGATCAAATACCACCAAAAGAAAGCTCTATTTCTGGGAAAAAAAGAAAATTATTATTTTTTTTTTTTTTTACATGTAGCAGAATACATATTGGCCTAAAAAAGTGTCAGTTAGGTGTCCAATTTGTCCACCGCAATGTCGCAGTCCTTCTAAAAAATCACTAATTGCCGCCATTGCTAGTAAAAAAAAATCAAAATAAGCCACAAATCTATCCCATAGTTTGCAGACGCGATAACTTTTGCGCAAACCAATCAATATACGCTTATTGGGATTTTATTTTACCGAAAATATGTAGCAGAATACATACTGGCCTAAATTAATGAAGAAATCAGATTTTTTAATTTTTTTTTTATTGAATGTGTTTTATAGCAGAAAGTAAAAAATATATATATTTTTTTTAAATTGTGTTTATTTTTATAGCGCAAAAAATAAAAACCGCAGAGGTGATCAAATACCACCGAAAGAAAACTTTATTTGTGGGAAATAAAGGACATCGATTTTAATTTGTTTACAACGTCGCACGACCGCGCAATTGTCACTTGAAGCGACGCAGTGCCGTATCGCAAAAAAAATAAAAAAGGCCTGGTCGGGAAGGGGGGTAAAACCTTCCGGGGCTGAAGTGATTAAAGACGTATCAGTCATTTTCCCTTTGGCGGTCGGAAGCCTGTCTGGAAAGCTATAATGATGGAACACTGCGCCAATGAATATTTTCCATCAATGACATAACCTAATACAGCTGAAAGATGAGGAGACAATGGAATCCTCTCCCCGGCCGTTTTATCTCACCGAACCGGGAAAGAGATTGTGCGCACGGATCGATAAAACGTTCGGTGAGTCACGCCACATGCTAATATCATTCATTTGTGTCATTGTATCCACCAGGACTATAAGGAGAACAATTATTTGACATTAAAGATCCCGATCGATAACAGCTCTGAAATGGAATATCAGCGTCGATTTTAATTAAGCCAAATGCATAGATAATGATAGATAATGTCTAGTAATGTAGAGAAGTGGAAATAAACATCTTCCATCTATAGTGAGATCGTCACCCACCGAAAACTTCTGCTTATTCCCGAAGCCTTCCCTGCAGTCTTTGCACAGTTGTGCCGACGCCTCTCCTGGACTGAAACGGCTTCCTCTGATTTCACCGCACACTGCGAGCTTCTCACCATGTGCATTAGAAGGCTGCAGCAAGTCACATAGAGACCATATCATTTCTTGGGTGGAGGGCGTCCAGCATCATCTAACTCAGTGGTCCCTAAACTGCAGCCCACGGGCCAGATGCAGCCCTTTCCTTGGCTTTAGCCAGCCTTTGAGAACCAGCTATCTTCCCACTGACACCAACAATGGGGTGATATTCTTCCCAATGACACCAAATGATGGGGCAACTATTTCTTCCACTGACACCAACTAATGGCACTATTTCCTCCCACCAGTACCAATAATGGGGCACTATTCCTCCCACTGACACCAATGATGGGTCACTATTACTCTTACTGACATCAACAATGGGATACTATTCCTCCTAATGATACCAATGATGGGGCACTATTCCTCCCACTGACACCAATGATGGGATACTATTCCTCCTACTGACATCAACAATGGGTCACTAATCCTCCTATTGATAACAATGATGGGTCACTATTCCTCCCACTGACACCAACAATGGGTCACTATTCCTCCTAATGATACCAATTATGGGGCACTATTCCTCCTAATGAAACCAACGATGGGGCACTATTGATCTTTTATTAAAAGAATCAAGCAACCAATTTTATACAAAAGTAAAAAACAAAACCATAGTACAAAACTTCAACAGAAATCCAAGGAATACACATCCATGTTCAGAATATATACAATATATACATAATCCGTTACCAAAACTATTTACATAAAGCAGCAGAGAGGGCCTAAGAGGCACAACCCATCACCTATGTACGCAGCCATTTATCAAAAATTAATCCAAAAAATAATAATCTAGGGTGATAAGAGACAGACAGCCACACCCGGGAAAGAGACTCCTGGCAGTCAGGGAGGCTTGAAACCCCTCCACACCTTCAACCAAGCCCCCTGACTCCGCTTGTCTCTCTCAAGCACCCGAATCTTCTCCACCTCATGCAAAATGTCATACACCACCACCTGAACAGGAAGGATTTTACGCCGAATGCAGACCTGACACCGTGCGTTCCAAGTGAAATAACGGACTACTAGGCTAACTAGAAAAAGTGTATCTAAACAAAAAACCCCACCAGTATTGAATGCTCCGTACACCCACTCAGCATAACCCAGCCTGGAGAGGAAAGGAACACCGAGGGCCCGCCCCACCTGTTTGTACACCTCTATGTTAAAAGGGCAATGAAGCAGAAAATGGTCCATAGTCTCCTCCTCACCTGCACACTCCTCCCGAGGACAGCTACGATCCACCCCACTGCGGAATTTCAAATTGCCCCTAACATAGAGTCTCCCATGGAAGCACAACCAGGCCAGATCCCTGAATTTAGGGGGTACTCTGTCCAAATTAATAAGTCTTAACCCTGCCCTCAAAACTGGGCCTGGGCAATCCCTTAAGGCCAGTGGGTCATGAAAGACTTCGCTCAAGACTCGACTCATAAGGACTTTCCTCGGAACCGATCTGAGATCTTCAGCCGACAATCGCCACTGCCGTAGTAACTTCAGGCACGGAGCGACATAGGCTGGTAGCTGACCACGATGACCCCTGAGATTCTTCACTTGGCCACCTTCTTCCCAAAGTCGTAGAAAAGGCCTAAACCAAGATCTAAATATGCCTGCCCATCCAGGAGGTTCCACTGCAAGCATATTACCAATATTAAACTTGAGAAAAAGCAGTGAAAAGAAAAGAACTGGGTTGACCATACCTAAGCCACCCTCCCTCCTGGATAGATAGGTGACATTCCTCTTGATGGGGTTCAGTCTGTTCCCCCACAACATCTGGAAGAACACACTACTGACCCTAGCATAGAGAGACACTGGCAAGATGCAGACAAAGCTGACATACAAGAAGATCGGAATCAGGTAAGTCTTAATCAGATCAACCCTTTCCCTCATAGATAACTTCCATCTCTTCCAGCTGACCACCTTAGTATTGGCAATTTCCAGTCTGCCTTCCCAGTTTTTGAGGCCATAATCGCCAGGTCCAAATTCAATGCCTAAAATCTTAATTCTTTCCTGGGGCACTGGAAAGGTGTCCGGGAGATCAAACCCCTCACCTTCCTTTCCCATCCAGAAAACTTCACTCTTTTCCTGATTGATCTTGGAGCCTGATGCTTCAGAATACCGTGATGTCAGAGAGACCACCTCCTCTGCTTCATCCGCCCCAGTGACAATCACCGACACATCGTCCGCATAGGCAACAACCCTCAAAGGCGGCTCACCCGGAAGCCCCACTGGCACCCCACACAACATGCCGCTCTCTAGCCTCCTGATGAAGGGGTCGATTGCAAACACATAGAGCAGGGGACTCAGGGGACAACCCTGGCGCACCCCGGAGCCAACCTCAAAGGACTGCCCAACCCAACCATTAACAAGAGGAAAGCTCTCTGCCCCCTCATACAAGACTTTTAACCAATCGACAAAACCACCCGGCAGACCGTACTTACTAAGGAGCAACCACAGATACTCATGGTTAACACGATCAAAAGCCTTTGCCTGATCCAATGTCAGCAAATACTTTCCCCAGCCTGCAGCCCTGCACCGCTCCAAGGCCTCCCAGACAGCTAAAACTGCTGTGAAGGTGCACCTACCCTGGACCGAACAGTGCTGATGGCGAGAAAGCAAAGACTCTGCTACTGACGATAGGCGCCAGAAAATGATCTTTGCCAGTATCTTTCTATCGACATTAAGAAGGCTGATGGGGCGCCAATTCTCAACCATCGAAGGATCTTTACCCTTTGAAAGAAGAATCACAGCTGAGTGCCTCATGGAAGGGGGAAGTACCCCCTCAGCAAGGCAACTGTTAAAAACCTCTACCAAATGTGGGGCCAGAATAGACTTAAAAGCTTTGTAAAACTCAGCCGTCAAGCCATCCGGTTCAGGTGACTTTTTGATGGCAAGCTGTTCAATTGCCCTTATCACCTCTTCAACTGTGATCTCCTCTGTCAAATTCATCAATGGGACATCTTCATCATTTAGACCTGGAGTAGAGTCCAAAAAGCTTTCCATCTTGTCACGGTCAAGCTCTTTCCTCCCAAGAAGGTCAGCATAAAAGGACCTCACGACCTCCAGAATCCCTGACCTGGACTTTGTCAAGGAACCTGTACTGTCCTTAAGGCCAACGACCGTTTTAACAGCTACACCTTGTTTGCAGTTCTGGTAAGGGTCAGGCGAGTGGTACTTCCCATAGTCCCTCTCCAGAACCAAAGAGGCATGCCGGTCATATTGACACTTCCTGAGAAGGAGTTTCACTTCGGAGATTGCCCCAGGATCTCCTCCTCTCGAGACAAGAATATCCAGCTTCCTCCGTAAACGTTGGTAGGTCATGTATTTATTAAACTGCTTTCTATTGGCTAGGCCCCTGAAGAATCCAGCAATCCTCTTTTTGGTCAGCTCCCACCACTCAGCCTTGCTGCTACAAAAGTCCAGGATGGTCACCTGTGCCTGAAAGAATTCCTCAAAGGATTGACTAACATGTTCTTCCTTGAGTAGAGTCGAATTCAGTCTCCAGATGCCCTTACCCCTCTGAGGGGCGTCTGAAGCATTCAGGACCACAGATAGCATACAGTGATCAGAGAACTCTACTGCCTGCACCACTGGGGGCGAGAAAGCAGAGGTCTCCTTCAAAAAAAACCTATCTATTCTACTCTGACTATTACCTCGATGAAAGGTGAACCCAGTGTCATCCGGGAGGTGCTTAATGTGCACATCCACAAGACCAGCATCCCTAACCATACTATTTAAAAAAACGCTATCATATCCCAGCCTGTCCTTGAAGTCCTTCCTGTCCTTGGGCCTAGTTACTGTATTAAAGTCACCTCCAAAGACCACTTGCCGGGATGTAAAAAGAAATGGCTTGATCCTTGTAAAAAGGCATTTCCTGTCCCACTTTGTGTGCGGTCCATAAACATTAATTAGGCGCAGGTCCTGCCCTCCCACAAGGACGTCTAAGACCATACATCTCCCAATCTCCACCTCAATAACCCGCCGGACAGTTACCATGCCGGTTTTAAACAACACCGCCACACCGCCGTAAGGCTCGGCCGCAAGAGACCAGTAAGATGGACCATACCTCCACTCTCTCTTGGCCACATGAATATCTGCCAAGGAGGTGAGCCTAGTCTCTTGCAAAAATAAAATTTCAGCATCTAATTGGCTGAACAAAAAGAAGGCCATAGAACGAGCTCTTACTGACTTAATGCTGGCGACATTTATTGTCACCACTTTTAACGGAGGGGGAACCGCCATTTGGGTTATTGGGTGGTTTGCTTCTTAGCTCCCCTCTGCTGCTCATCACCAGAAGCCTCTCTCTTTCTTGAGGCCGCCTCAAACTCCATTTCGGAATCAGAACTTCGCTCTGAAGAAGCTCCAGATGAAGAGATATCCCAATTAGAGGACCTATACCGGTTGGAGACAGGCACTGGAGCCTGTTCTGTCCTCACCACCTGCTTCTTCCGCTTCCCAACCTTCCTTCTCTGTTCCAGGTACTGCAGGTCCGCTTCAGAGATGCCCTCATCTCTTACTTTTTTCTGTGAAGTCTTTACAGAAGACTTCTTTACAGAGGAAGAAGCAACCTTTTTAGTACTCACTACCACTGCTGGTGGGGGGGGTGCTCCCTTTGAATCAGACTTAGGAGGGGTAGACTCCTGGGGGGTAACTGACTCAGGGGGCACAGACTTGGAAGGTTCTGACACAAGAGGAGAGGGTACAGTAGGCTGGGGGGACACAGATACAGATACAGAAGGAATACTTACAGACACATGAGGGGTGGTCACAGGAACTGGAGAGGGATCCTGAGCAGGACCAGGGGAGTGAGTCACCGCAGAGGAGGATGGTACACCAGGGGCCTCACCCTCCATCCTGTCCAGCCTTGACATGTCATCAATTACCTCCTTCTCCATATTGTGCCAGGCTTCAGGACATCTGCTGTAGGGGTGGCCAAGGCACAGGCACAGGTTGCACCTGATCATTTCGGTGCAGTCCTTAGCCATATGACCCTGACCCCGACACACTGAACATATCAAGGCTGAACAGGAGGAACTCAAATGCCCCTTTTCTCCACAGCGGTGACACAGCTTCGGCTGACCAGGGTAAAAAACAGTCATCCTATCCCTCCCTATAAAAGCTGAGGAGGGCAGGTGACGGACAACATTCCCATCCCTGGCCAACCTGACTGTAACTGACCAACCCCCAGTCCAGATGTTACGCTCATCAAGGATTTTATTGGGCTTGGTCAAAACCTCCCCATAGTTCCTTAACCAAACCTCTAGATCCCGGACAGGGACACTCTCATTAGTGAGGATAATTGTGATTTTTTTTACTGTAGACCTCTGAGAAACTGCAACTGGGGCCAGACCTTCCCATTCAGGTCTTGACCTGCACCGAGCCTCATATCTCTCCCAGAACAGGTCAAGACCCTCTGGCCTGGTGAAGCTAACTGTATAATCCCGTGTCCCAGCTACATGTATAAAGGCATACAGATCATTTGCTCCAAAACCCATCTCCAAAATCAAATCCACCACTGCACGCCGTGCTGGAGGGATCGCACCACCTTCCCATTTCAGAATAACAACATTACGTCTGGGACCCCCAGCAGAAGCCAGAGACCCAAGACCAGATCCTGGGGTGCTCAAAGTGGTAGCCTGTAGGGGAAAACCCCGCTTGGGAGCAGAGCTACCAGGAGCAGAGCGTACCACCTGAGCAAAGGTAGGTTTATCAGGGCCAAGGCCCCACACTGAAGTCACATTAGTCTGTACATCATTATCAACTGTCTGAACTGAACTGGCAAAATCCATAGCAGGACGATTGTCCATCACACTGATACTGGGGTGATTGTTATCAGTCACAGCAATATTCAATTTCCCATCAGGAAAGGTCACAGTTTCTGCTGCAATACCAGCTGTCTCCTGATGCTGCGCTGTAGAGTCCTCAGCAGCAGTGGGGCAAACAGCTTTGGACTCACCTAAAGAAGGGTTAATGGGCTCTGCTGACACCTGTGGTTCTTCTACAGAAATGACATTTTTTAAAAGTAACTCTTGCTGCATTGCAGCATCAGCAAGCACAACATTGCTGCACACAGGATCAGCAGCCTGATTGTCATTAGGCACATTGTCAGTGTTGAAAGGCACAAAAACAGTCTTATCCACAACATGGGACTTGGCAGTCTTTACCTTATCAGGTACATCATCAGTAATGTCCTCTTCATTAAACATTAACTGATTCCTCCGCATAGGAGACTCCATTACCTGGATGGCCCTGAGCATGCCTCCTGAGTCCTGGGAAGGCATGGGGCTGCTTACCTCTCCCTGAGGGGGCAGGGGGTCAGAACTGGGGGTCTCCTCCTCCACCTCCATCTTTGTCATTCTTCCAAACCTCCTGTCATTTCCAAACTTCTCCTTAAATGGCCCATCTCTTCCTTCCATCATGGCCACAATGGTCTCCTGGTGTTCCACCCGAACCTTGGCCAGTTGGATCTCCGGATCCATGGATCCACGTCTCTGGCTATGTAAGCCCTCACGTTGCCTTCTCAGGCGCTTCAGCTCCGCTCTGAGCTTGTACAGCTTGTCTCTTTCTCTATTCAGGACCTTAATCCCGGCCACCACTCGCTCCCGGATGGCCCCGGAACCTTCATCTTCACCAGGGGCAGAGAGATCACCAACCATGGGTTGTATAGGGGCAGGTATGTTACCTGATGGCCCAGGAGATGGCTGTGAGCTTCCAGCAGGAGAGGCCCTGCTGGCCTCCATGGCTTCCCCAGAAAGGAGCCAGGAGAGCTGGGAGAGAGTTCCTCACCAGTCCCCTCTCACACGGATCTGCAGCAGCTCCAGAGAGACAGCCTCCTCCTGACACACCTGTGCTCCAATGATGGGTGGGGCACTATTCCTGCCACTGACACCAACAATGGGTCACTATTCCTCCCACTGACACCAACAATGGGGCACTTTCTCTCTCACTGACACCAACTATTGGCTTTATTCCTCCTTCTGACCACAGGTGATATGTAATTTTTTTTTTTTTTACCATTGACAACCAAACCTGAGGCATTGATTACTACTACTGACACATTTTCTACTCCCAGACTGGTCCCCCCCTAAAGTCTGAGGGGGCAGTACTCTAGCTCTTTGTTTAGAGAGCCCCGATCTGGCCTTTGCTCCTCTCCAGCTTGACTGCCCCTGACCCGCTCTTTTCATTCATCGGATTTCTGCTCTTTTTAGAATTGAGGCTCAGCATCATACATGGATGTTACCCAAACTGGTTAAAAAAATAAGATTCTAATCAAGTATGATTTTCTTAACTTATAAAGTCCCTTCTATTGCCCTCCTCCAGATTTACATATCCTTTTTTTTTTTTTTGTTGCTGCAATCAGAGGGTGGCTACATTAATGGGCTTCCCTACATGCAATGCGCATGGGGAACACACGGACACATACGTGGGCTCGGTGGATCGCGTATGTGTGATGCTAGGCTTAGTCATCCACCATTTATATTTGCACCCCAAAATGATGATGTGTAGACATGGGCAAGGTGAACCTATAGATACGCCGTTCATTTGACATTTAATAATCGGGGGTTATGGCAGCAGGTAGTTACTATATCCCCGTTATCTTTTTTTTTTTACGGTGTGCGATTCGGCATCTGCTTATAGAGTAATCCCAGCGGCGGATTCGCCACGGGATCACTTTTATGCCGCGTACACACGAGCGGAATTTCCGACAGAAGGAGTCCGGTGGGAGCTTTTCATTGTATATTCCGACCGGGTGTATGCCCCATCGGACTTTTTCCTTCGAAAATTCAGACGGACTTAGATAGAGAACATGTTCTATATTTTTCCGACGGAACAAATTCCTATCGGAAAAAAACGCTCGCCTGTATGCTGTTCCGGCGCACCAAAAACGACGCATGCTCTGAAGCAAGTACGAGACGGAAGCTGTTGGCTACTGGCTATTGAACTTCCGTTTTCTAGTCCCGTCGTACGTGTTGTACGTCACCGCGTCCTGGACGGTCGGAATTTGGTGCGACCGTGTGTAGGCAAGACAGCTTGAGGGGAACTCCATCGGAAAAACCTTCAGAGTTTATTCCGACGGCAAAACCGGTCATGTGTACAGGGCATTAGAGGCGGCGGGATAGGCGCCCCCCTCCCACTGCTTTCTTAGTCATTTCCAGGTTTAGCGGAGCCATCGGTAAACCGGGAAGTAATCCAATTTGTTTGATGGATAGGCAGGAAGTCGAGTGAGGGCAAGATGGCCCCCACTCAGCTCTATGCCTTTGGAGGACCAGAGCAACCTCTGAAGTCACTTCCGGTTCTTGGGCTTAACTGCTTGCCGACCAGCCGCCGCAGTTTCACTGCGGCAGAATGGCTCAGCTGGCAAAACAAGATTACCTTGCGTCGCTTCACCTTTGGTCACTAGGGGTGTGTGCACGGAGCCGATGCGAGTGCCCCGGCGGGCGCGATGACTGCCGGGCTCCCGCGATCGCTCGTGACAGCGCAAGAACCAGGATCTGTGTAAACACACAGCCATAAAACTATCCCCTATTTTGTAGACGCTATAACTTTTGCACAAACCAATCAATATACGCTTATTGCGATTTTTTTTTTTTTTTTACCAAAAATAAATAGAAGAATACATATCGGCCTAAACTGAGGGAAAAAAAAATTTTGATAAAAAATGTGGGATATTTATTATAGCAAAAAGTAAAAAATATTGTGTTTTTTTCAAAATTGTCGCTCTTCTTTTGTTTATAGCGCAAAAAATAAAAACCGCAGAGGTGATCAAATACCACCAAAAGAAAGCTCTATTTGTGCGGAAAAAAGGACGTCAATTTTGTGTGGGTGCAGTGTTGCACGACCTCGCAATTGTCAGTTAAAGTGACGCCGTGCCGTATCGCAAAATATGGCCCGGTCATTGAGCAGCCAAATCTTCCGGAGAGCTGAAGTGGTTAAAGACATGATTTTATTGTATTTTTTAAAGTCAAAGTATCAAAAAAATGTTTGTTTTTTTTCTTTTGCTTTTAAAGGTAAATTAGAGATCTGGGGTCTTTTTGACCCAAGATTTCGCAATAAAGAGGACCTGTCATGCTTTTTTCTATTACAAGAGATGTTTACATTCCTTGTAATAGGAATAAAAGTGATCAAAAAAAATTAAAATAAAAAGGGACAGTGTAAAAATAAAAAATAAAACATAAAATAAATAATAAAATGTTTCTTTAAAGCACCCCAATCCCTCCGTGGTTGCGCGCAGAAGTGAAAGCATACGTAAGTTGCACCCGCATATGTAAACGGTGTTCACAGCACACAGGTGAGGTATCGTCATGATCATTAGAGCGAGAGCAATAATTCTAGCACTAGACCTCCATTGTAACTCTGAATTGGTAACCTGTAAAACTTTTTAAAGCATCGCCTATGGAGATTTTTAGGTACTGTCGCCATTCCACAAGTGTGCGCAATTTTAAAGTGTCACATGTTAGATATCTATTTACCCGACTTAACATCATCTTTCACATTATACAAAAAAATTGCAAATACAGTGTGAGATAAAATATTGCAACAATCGCCATTTTATTCTCTAGAATCTCTGCTAAAAAAAAAAAAATAGATATATACAGTAGCTCACAAAAGTAAGTACACCCCTCACATTTGTGTAAATCTTTTCTTCTATCTTTTCATGTGACAAAACCGAAGAAATGACACTTTGCTACAATGTAAAGTAGTGAGTGTACAGCTTGTATAACAGTGTAAATTTGCTGTCCTCTCAAAATAACTCAACACACAGCCATTAATGTCTAAACCGCTGGCAGCAAAAGTGAGTACACCTCTAAGTGAAAAGGTCCAAATTGGGCCCAAAGTGTCAATATTTTGTGTGGCCACCATTATTTTCCAGCACTGCCTTAACCCTCTTGGGCATGGAGTTCACCAGAGCTTCACAGGTTACCACTGGAGTCCTCTTCCCCTCCTCCATGATGACATCACAGAGCTGGAGGATGTTAGAGACCTTGCGCTCCTCCACCTTCCGTATGAGGATGTCCCACAGATGATCAATAGGGTTTAGGTCTGGAGAAATGCTTGACCAGTCTATTGTCTTGGAGGTGTGTTTAGGGTCGTTATGTTGGAATACTGCCCTGCACCCCAGTCTCCGAAGGGGGGGGCCATGCTCTGATTCCATATGTCACACACACTTGACACCATCTGAACCAAATAAGTTTATCTTGGTCTCATCAGACCACAGGACATGGTTCCAGTAATCCATGTCCTTAGTCTGCTTGTCTTCAGCAAACTGTTTGTGGGCTTTCTTGTGCATCATCTTTAGAAGAGGCTTCCTTCTAGGATGACAGCCATGCAGGTGCCATGTTGAACTTCCAGTGACCAGTATGAGAGAGTGAGAGCGATAACACCAAATTTAACACATCTGCTCCCCATTCACACCTGAGACCTTCTAACACTAATGAGTCACATTACACCGGGGGGAGGGAAAATGGCTAATTTGGCCCAATTTGGACATTTTCCCTTAGGGGTGTACTCACTTTTGTTGCCAGCGGTTTAGACATCAATGACTGTGTGTTGAGTTATTTTGAGGGGACAGCAAATTTACACTGTTATACAAGCTGTACACTCACTACTTTACATTGTAGCAAAGTGTCATTTCTTCAGTGTTGTCACATGAAAAAGATAGAATAAAATATTTACAAAAATGTGAGGGGTGTACTCACTTTTGTGAGATAATGTATAATGTTTGGGGGTTCTCAGTAATTTTCTAGCAAAAAACACAAATTTAAACTTGTAAACAAAAAGTTCCAGGAAAGGCCTGGTCAGCAAGTAGCACTATGTTTTTTTTTGTTTGTTTTTTTACAAGTATGTAGCACATTATGTTTTTATGAACTGTAATGTTTGGGGGTTGTTCAGCTTTAGTGCAGAGCTCACCAGTGAGTGAAGACCGTGCCGGGTGTGCCGTTTATTGGCTTGTTGGCCCACTTTTTTAGCAGAGAAATAAAAATATCCGATAAAGTGATCTGTTACCCACACAGGGGTTTCCACCATCAAATGCAAAAACAAAATACATCAGATTCAGCCTCCTGGCTCTCTTTAGCAGCACCGTTGCTCAGGCTCTATGCCTCAGTCCTCTTGACCATATTGCAGGGTCCTTGTATTCACATACAAACACTGTACCTCGGCTGTTCCAGCCCACAGGCTTGGGTCCTCCGGCACTTTTGCCGACATGTACGCTTGTGGCTGCCCCCTTACACCCACATAGACTTTTCGGGAGGGTGGAGACCAGAACCCTGGTCCTGTCTCCACAAAAAAGCCCAGAAACCCACCTGTACAATCCTGCAAATTCCTAAAACCTGGTCCCAGGATTGGAGATTTCCTCCCGCCCAGATTGTGCAAAGTCTCAAGGCTCCAGGTCCCAAACTGGATTTTACCAACCAAAGAGGAAACTGAGAAACCCGTTTCCTCCAAATAAAACAAGCATCCTGGAGCCCCTCAACCTGGCTAGTTGAGGATCCTGGGCGACACCATCCCAGATAACTGCACTGTCACAGAACACAAAGTTCGTTATTTTAGTGTCAATCTTGATTGAAAACAATTCCTTGATACCTTGAAAGTCTCAACCATTGGATTTAAAGATATAGCCTCTGCTTAACAGGGGTGGGGACCCATAATGGCATCTGTCTTCCACATAAAATATCTTCATAGCATCTTTACCCCGGCCATTTGACAATACTTCAAAACCTTCAGCCATGTGAATTGAATAATTAACACCCACACAGACTCCCTGACACCAACAGATGGGATCATCTAATTAGAACTTTCGCACCTCTTTCTGAACAATCAAAAACTGCGTTAACGCATTCCATGGTGATCGGATTAAGGTGTTTGTGCTACCCATGTGTCTGTAAACTCTAACACTCATTAAGAAGTAGCTTGGATAAGCTGTAAAACATCTTAAACATTACCAAACAAGTCCAGTTTAATAGGACTTACTTTCAGCCTCTTGCAAAGTGGTCTGGAGGAAGGTTTCCTCAAAGGGACTCCCCAACTGGCACAAAGATCTGGCATGGATGGCAATCCATTGGCAATCCATTGGGGGGGGTTGCCACTCAGGACATTTATGCATACCAGAAACCTGTGCAGATACAGGCACTGCCCATTTTGCATCATCCAGGAGGAAACTGCTTGGCAAGTTTTTTGGGAGTGCCCCCTTACACATGACCTGTTAAGGGCCTTGGAACCAGATCTCAAAGACTTTGTGCCACAGACTGCACTTTGGTGTGCCGACCAGACTATCTTGTGGGACTTTTTCTTAGGAGGACATCGACAGCGCCTGGCGGGTGCTGTGAAGCTTTAAGGACGCTTTGTGGTGCGCCAGAAAGTGCCTCATCCAGCAGCGGGAGAGGATGTCCATTAAGGACTGTTACAGACTGGTTCACAGTCTGCTCAGAGACTATAACTTGATGGACTTTAGGGAGGAAAAGAATGTCTGATGATTTCCCCTTCCCCACCACTCTCCCTTGTGTGTCTTTGTCCTTTCAATAAAGCTTCGGGCCTGTAAACTCTTTTCCCCTCCCATAGTCCTCTTCCCTACACCCCATCACACCCGTTTCTTGTTGAAATTGTATTATGTTTGAATTGATGCATGCCTTGTTCAAGTAATGTCTACTTTAGTAACATGTTCCTAGTAAATGCTTTCGGGGTAAGCGGCATCATGCATGATGTGATGTTTCAGGGTATTTTTAATCCGCGCGACACATTAGGCATCATACCGCAGGGTGAATGTATTTATTGTATGATTGGAACTAGCGGTGCACAGAAATTTCGGCCACCAAAAATGATCGGCCGAAAACTGTGTATTTTCATTCGGCCGAATGAAAAAAAAACAGCCAATACCGAAAGGGGGGGGGGGGGGGTGGTCTGCCCCGGGTGCTGCCCATGTCATCCTGGCGCGCCCAGCCCTCCACTCCCTCCTTCTCGCCGCGATCTCCGTGTTTCACAGAGCTGAATTGCCCGACCGTGGTAACAGTGTCCCGCCTCCTGTGATGGCACACTGATCCAATGGTGGGACATTGAATCAGCATGACGTGATTACAGGAGGCGGGACATTGTTACTGTCCCAGCTCCCTGACACACAGAGATCGCTGCTGATGCGGGCACAGGCAGGCTGCATATGAAGGGCACTGGTGTGGCTGCTGGATACTGGCAAGCTGCATATGATGGGCACTGGCAGGCTGCATATGACGGCCACTGGTGGGGGTGCTGGGCACTGGCAGGCTGCATACGATGGGCACTGGTGGGGCTGCTGCGCACTGGCAGGCTGCATATGATGGGCACTGGCAGGCTGCATATGATGGGCACTGGTGGGGCTGCTGGGCACTGGCAGGCTGCATATGATGGGCACTGGCAGGCTGCATATGATGGGCATTGGTGAGGCTGCATATGATGGGCACTGGTGAGGCTGCATATGATGGGCACTGGTGAGGCTGCATAAGATGGGCACTGGCAGGCTGCACATGACGGGCACTGGTGAGGCTGCTGGGCACCGGTAGGCTGCATATGACGGGCATTGGAGAGGTTGCATTGATCTCCTGTATCATGTCTGCAGTCTCTGACCATCTCCTGTATCATGTCTGCTAGATGTGCACTGAATGAAAATTTTGCTAATACTATTTGCAATGTGTTTAAGAATAAGCAAGAGATTACAGACATGATACAGGAGTTGGTCAGAGACTGAGTACATGATACAAGAGATATTTAGAGACCGAGGACATGATACAAGAGATATTTAGAGACCGAGGACATGATACAAGAGATTGTCAGAGACCGAGGACATGATACAAGAGATGGTCAGAGACTGAGGACATGATACAAGAGATGGTCAGAGACTGAGGACATGATACAAGAGATGGTCAGAGACTGAGGACATGATACAAGAGATGGTCAGAGACTTCAGACTGCATTTTCTTGCACTAAAGGTGCCAATATTTGCCAACAATAAATTCATATTAATTTAAATTGATGATATTAATTAAAAAAACGAATATAATACAATTATATATAAAAATATAAATATTTTTTAAAAATTCATTTTCTGTATCGGTTTTGGTTTTTGGCCTAGTGCATCCTTCATTTTCAGTTTCGGGACCAAAATTTCCATTCGGTGCACCTCTAATTGGAACAGTATTGTTATGTAGTTTATTTATGCGCTGAGCCGCAGTACAGGGTGGAATGAGTGATGGCAGAAAAAGACTGGGTAGTCCATCGAGTCTGCCCATTTTATTTATTTATTTTTTTGTGTTTTTTTTGTTTTTCTGTTTTTTTCTTTTCATTAACTCTGTTGTCTGACTATAGATCTATGTTTATCCCAAGCATGTTTGAAGCCATTTACTGTTGACTAACTCACTACATCTTCTGGTAGTACCCCGATTAAGTATTTGTTTTTTGTATATTTTACTATGCAAAATGAAGTATACCTTTAAAAAAAAAAATCCTTATAGTTAGATTTTGACCCCTAAAAAAAACCCCTCTCAATCATTCTTTCATTAAACTCTTTGGCTCTTTGGACGTACCTAGTAAATACAGAGAGTGAAGGATTAACCGCTTGCCGACCAGCCACCGTCATTATACTGCGACAGGTTGGCTTTCTCGAGCGAATCGCTGTAGGTGCACTTCGGCGGCTTTTAAAGCGATAGGGGGCGGGGCGCGCAAGCTCCCACGGTGCAACCCTGAAGCCGATGCGCGTGGCCGGCAGCCGCGATGTCCACCGGCCACCCGCGATTGCTCCACAGAGAGCCAGAACAGGGATCTGTCAATGTAAACACACAGATCCTCGTTCTGACAGGGGAGTAGAGAGATCTGCTGTTCCTAGAGATCTCTCTCCTCCTCCAGTCAGTCCCCTCCCCCCCACAGTTAGAATCACTCCCTAGGGAACACTTAACCCCTTGAGCACCCCCTAGTGTTAACCCCTTCCCTGCCAGTGACATTTATACATTAATCAGTGGCTATTTTTAGCTCTGATCGCTGTATAAATGTCAAAGGTCCCAAAAAAGTGTCAAAAGTGTCCGATCTGTCCGCCGCAATGTCGCAGTCCCGCTAAAAATCGCAGATCGCAGCCAGCACTAGTAAAAAAAAAGAAAAATAATAAAATTGCCATAAATCTACCCCTATTTTGTAGACGCTATGACTTTTGTGCCAACCAATCAATATACACTTATTGTGATTTTTTTTTACCAAAAATATGTAGAAGAATATATATATCGGCCTAAACTGGTGAAGAAATTTTTTTTGTTTGGGATATTTATTATAGCAAAAAGTTAAAAATATAGTTTTTTTTTTCAAAATGGACGTTTTTTTTTTTTGTTTATAGCGCAAAAAATAAAAACCGCAGAGGTGATCAAATACCACCAAAAGAAAGCTCTATTTGTGGGAAAAAAAGGACATGAATTTCATTTGGGTACAGCGTTGTACGACCGCGCAATTTTCAGTCAAAGTAACGCAGTGCCGTATCTCAAAAAAATGGGTGGTAAATCTTCCGGAGCTGAAGTGGTTAAGCAATTTATGGCCAAAAAATGGCGATTTTTTTTACAAGCGCGCGAACAATTGCTCTAGAGGAGAACCGGTAAAAGAATGTAAAATTCACGAAGAGCGAGAGCTTACCTAAAACCTTTCCCATCGTAAGCGATCTGATGGCTTTGAAGTAAATATCCGAAGAAAAATTGCGTCGCTCTTTTATTATCTTGTCAACCTGAAAAGTAAAAAAAAAAATAAAAATAAAAAAAGAGTTTTAATCTCAGGCATACAAGAATGCAGCGAACACGCATGTAGCGTGTAGCAAGCCTACAGTTCCAATAAAAAAGAAAAAAAAGAAAATTACAGTCATATCATTTTATCACAATGAAAAGTACAATGCAGTGCGCCATTTAACATTAATCAACCCCGGGTGAGCGCCGGTTACAATGTAGATAAATTACATAATTATAGAACCTGGCAGTATAATAAAATCACACGAAAATCAAACCTACGGGAGGCAGGAAGGTGTATTAACCAAACTTTTTTTTTCTGCTCCTTTTAATATCAGGTCATAAAACAGATATTAAGAATTCTGAAAGTATACATTCCTTTTACATTTTACCATTAAAATAACGCCAACGCCGTCTGAGGTTTTTATTGGCGTCATTTAAAAAAGAAAACGTAGAAAAGGTCAAACTTTTTGTTGCAATTTCTTTCTAATATATGCTGAAATGACATTCTACTGCTACAATCGGTTGAATAATGGATTACAATGGGCTACTGTGATCTTCTGAAGGAACATGCAACAAGAATAGTGGACGGAATATTGTATTTAATGGTTGTAGACTGATATTCAGGCAAAAAAAAATGGCATTCCAAAAAAACAGCAAATCATTCTTTCCGGTGGACCTTCGCCCCTTGGTGTCTACCTACAGATGTGAGGCAATAAGTATGGGGGTTGCACTTGGTTCCTCAACTGCACAGATGTAATTGAACCTGGAGTAGGGCGACCATAGATACGCTAACATCAGAGCTAACCAGGTTCTCCAAACTGTGGTCCACTGGCTACACCCAGCCAACTACAAGATTTTAACTGGTCTGTTGTGTATCCTCACTATGCACAGATCGAGGATTAAAGCAGATCCTTCCCCTAAATGACATTTTGTGCTTCCCTGCCACCCCTCCCCCCACCTCCTTGCCTAATTGTGGTGCTCTCCCCACCCTCCCTTCCTACAAAGATGTCCCACAGGGCTCAGTTTCCAAGAGAGTGTTGACTTCCTGGGCATCTACACACACGCATGAGCAAAGACTGCCAAAAGGGAAGTCCGAAATGTTGCCTGTCTTTGTGTGTGTGTAGAAACCCTCCCCCCCCCCTGTGCATGTGCAGATGCACAGATGGGCAGGGCCACTAATAGTGGGGGTGTCCCTACAGGAGGCCCGGGCACAAAGGGGGGCCCAGACTGCAGGGGGATCAGTGCAGTGGGATGGGAGGACAATTACAGAACTATGAACTGTGTTTGTGTCTCTACCTCCAGCAGCTGAAAGCCAGTTTCTCCCCCTCTCCTTGCCGCTGGCTTTCAGCTGCTGGAGGTAGAGACACAGACATGGTGCATTGTTCTGTAATTGTCCTCCCATCCCGTCCCGCCACACCGATCCCCCTCCATGTGCTTCTCACATTTGATCCCCCTCTGTGTGCCCGGGTGTCAGGGCAGGGCTCAGCTCTTCCTTCTCTGAGCTGGCCGCTCAGCTGTCGGCTAATTGCCAGCTCCTATCTCTCCACAGGTACCCAGCTGTTGATGATATCCTGCTCGTCAGTCCTGCCTACTTAAGCCGTTCACTCCAGAGGATCTCTGCCTTCGCCTTAGTCAACATCACAGAGACGCTCTCCTGCATTCCTTTTAAAAGACTTGCTTGGCTGACATCCCTTCTGGCTCCAGATCCT
The DNA here is from genome assembly GCA_037952835.1 of Lithobates septentrionalis. Classification (NCBI taxonomy): domain Eukaryota; kingdom Metazoa; phylum Chordata; class Amphibia; order Anura; family Ranidae; genus Lithobates; species Lithobates septentrionalis. The sequence goes on from JBBDGP010002151.1 coordinate 772,076, forward strand.
GCTTGCTGTTTTACTACACTCATCTCCAGGCCCCCTGACGTTTGGCTTGTCTGACTATCTGTTCCGGTTCCTGAACTCTGGCTATGTTTTGACTACGTTTTGTTCTATTTACTTTTATTATTAAACAAGTGTTATTTATCTGTACTTCTGTCTCGGTCTGATTTTATGGTTTCTGACACCGGCCCACCCCCCCTCGTCCCCTTGCCCCCCTGCAGCAGCGCTGCCGGCTTCTCTCTCCTACTGGCTGCTGCGGACGCACAGGAGGATGGAGAGTGGGGGAAGGGGCCGGTAAATATGTCATTTATTGTAATTTGGAGGTGGGGGGGGGGGTTGGGGGTCGGGTGGGCTGTACTGGGCCCTGTGATTTCTAATGGCAGCCCTGCCGATGGGCTCTGCCAGGACCTGGTGCTGCTCCAAAAATGTGCCAAAAAAAAAAAGAAGAGCAAAAAGCACATTCATTCGTTCAGGTGTGAACAGGACCTTCAACATTGCCCCCATCAAAAGCTGGCAGAATTTTCTAAACAACTACTTTGCTTATAGCAGTCAAAAGATGAACCCAAATACATAAGACATATTTTCAACAAAATATTTGTTATTTGTGCTAACAAGATATGCATTTGCCACAAGTAATATATAGTCCGTGTATATAGAACATAACACAGACATGGGATTGGCTTGTTACCTGGATCATCAGTTCCTTCCCTTCTCTGTTGATTTTTATATGGTGCAGCTTTCGGTTGTCCAGTCTTTTGGAGTCTAACGTAAACACATACATCCCGTCTTTGCCAATTTTGTATCTCACTTGTAAGCTACCTGGAAAAAAGGAATGAGAAAATAAGAGGGAAAATAGGAAACCTAAACCCTGTTTTATATATAATTTAGAAACAAGAGGTAGACATTCAAGTTATATTCTATAAGAGTAGACAGATTTTAAATACGAGGCACTAAGATACTGTATACTGTATGCATGCGTGGTTTGGGGAGACGCCTTGAAGTTATCAACAAGAAAAAGTGCAAATACCTCCAGTGGCTTTCTTTTAGGTTGGTGCTGACACAGTAAAATGCATAGGCTACACCACCGTTCAACTGGTATGACCACATTTCCAGATCTTTGTTCTTCTTGGGGGAATGCATCTACAGTCTTGCCCACTTTTAGGAGCCGGTGGGCGCATGTGGAGTAAATGTGTCTGTTACACCTCAGGTGGCTGAGGACAGTGCCAGGAAGGCATATTTTCTGGGGACAGTCACCTCAAAACGGGGGACTGTCCCATTGCTCTTCTTGGGTAAATGTATCCAAATTCTTGCACATTTTTCAGAGCTTGTTGGTTTCCACTACATCTTGGGGGGCTGGGGATAGTGCCAGGGATGCATGTTTTCTGGGGACAGACACCTTAAAACAGGGACTGTCCCCACAAAACAGATATATGGTCACCATAAACCAAGTTCAGTTTTATATGACTAACTATTACTAGATGTGTTGACATTTTTCAGATCAGTGTCCTTCTTATTGTATCTAAATTTTTGCCCATTTTTAGGAGCCGGTTGGCGCATGTGGAGTAAAATGTGTCCACTACACCTCGGGAGGCTGAGGAAAGTGGGAGGCTGAGGAAAGTGCCAGCAATGCATGTTTTCTGGGGACAGACACCTCAAAACTGGGACTGTCCCTGAGAAATGGGGACATGTGGTAACCATAGATCAAGTCCAGTTTTAGGTGACTAACTACTACTAGCTATGACTAAAGTTCCAGATCATTGTTCTTCTTGGGTAAATGTTTTCAAATTATAGTCCATTTTTATGAGCTGGTTGGTGTATATGGAGTAAAATGCATCCATTAGATCTCGGGTGGCTGGGGACAGTGTTGGGGATGCATGTTTCTGGGGGACAGAGACCTAAAAAAAAAGGGACTGTCCCTGGGAAATGTGGACTATTACTAGCTATGACGACATCTCCAGATCATTGCTCTTCTTGGGTAAATGTATCTATATTCTTGCCCATTTTTAGGAGCTGGTTGGTGCTCGTAGAGTAAAATGTGTCTGCTGCACCTCAGGTGGCTGGGGAAAGTGCCAGGGTTGCATGTTTTCTGGGGACAGACACCTCAAACAGGGACTGTTCCCAGGAAACAGACATACGGTCACCATAGACCAAGTTCAGTTTTATGTGACTAACTACTACTAGCTATGGCAACATTTCCAGATCATTGTTCTTCTTGGGTATTTGTAGCTAAATTCTTGCCCATTTTTAGGAGCCTGTTGGTGCATGTGGAATAAAATGTGTCCGCATCACCTCGGGAGGCTGGGGACAGTGTCAGGAACGCATGTTTCCTGGGGACAGACACCTCAAAACAGGGACTGTCCACAGGAAACATAGATTTATGGTCACCATAGAACAAGTCCATTTTCATGTGACTAACTGCTACTAGCTATGACAACGTTTCTAGATCTTTGTTCTTCTTGGGTAAATGTATCAAAATTCTTGCTAATTTTTAGGAGCCAGTTGGTGCATGTGGAGTAAAATGTGTCTGCTACAGCTCGGGTGGCTGGGGACAGTGCCAGGGACAAATGTTTTCTGGAGACAGACACCTCAAAATGGGTACTGTCCCCAGTAAATGTAGACATATGGTCACCATAACACAAGTCCTGTTGTATGTTACTCGCAGGAAAACATGTGTCCCTGGCACTGTCCCCAGCCCCCCCAAACCCCCCCCCCCCCAAAGGTGTAGCAGACACATTTTACTCCACATACACCAACCAGCTCCTAAAAATAGACAAGAATTTGGATACATTTACTTAATAAGTCAAGAAGTTGCATGTGACTAGCTATGAACACATTTTCAGATCATTGTTCTCCTTGGGTATTTGTATCTAAATTCTTGCCCATTTTTAGAAGCCGGTTTGTACATGTGGAGTAAAATGTGTCTGCTACACCTCGGGAGGCTGGAGACAGTTCCAGGAACGCATGTTTTCTGGGGACAGAGACCTCAAACAGGGACTGTCCCCAGGAAACCTAGACATGTGGTCACCATAGATTAGGTCCAGTTTTATGTGATTAACTACTAACTATCTATGACCACATTTCCAGATCATTTTTCTTCTTGCCCATTTTTGGAAGCCATTGACATTTCAGGGTTGGAGCTGCTCCCAGACTCCTCCATGTGGTAGTTGGCGGATCTCTGTAAGGCAGCCTTTCTCAACCTTTTCAACTTGGAGGAACCCTTAAAAAGACTTTTCAGGCTCAGAGATGCTCCTTATGTTTGGGTCATAAGGAAGAATCCCACCCTTGTAGAGCTCTAAAAGATCATTGGTGTCAATGGATACTAATCTGAGAAGCAGAAGTTGCCCATTTCTCATGTAACCCTGAGCAACCTCTGGAGGAACCCTGGGGTTCCACAGAGCCCTGGTTGAAAAAAGCTGCTGTAAGGAGTAGCCCACCAAGTACACCCCCCATATCCTCACCAAAACTACATTAGCCATATTTTTGACCCACGGCTTTCATTGCACATTTTTTAACAACTATAGTTTCCCCTGGGAAAACCTGTAAAAACACCATGCATCCCAAGATATATTGCAAATTGAATTTTCATAAGAGGCCATTGCACATTTACTGAAACAAATCATGTTTTCAATTACTTTGCCCAATAATTACATGTCTGTTGGGTGATTTACGCTCCCTTGTGTATTTCACATGTGTAGTTTAATAATTTAGTATAATAGTAAAACCATAACCTAATTACGCAGCTCCTGTATTGGAGGGCGAAAAAGAAACATTTTCCTTTCCTTGTTGTTTTAGAGCAATTATGTTGTCTATCGACTGGACCGCAGTCAGGGTTTGTATGTGTATATTTTAATCCCCGAAATACCGGCGCTGTTGTTTCAGAGTTATAATTAATGCAGTTCTCAGATGTTTGTATTTACTGCTTAAATAAGCCATGTGGGGATTTCATTGTACTTTACAGTTTTCAATTCCAAGTTCAATTTTTATTGTGTTTACACAGTGTGTACTTTTATTTTTGCTGGTTTTTGCTCTACATTCCTGTTCCGTAAAGAGAAGATCACCTAAAAAGACATTTAACCAGGAAGACTGAGGACAACCCATGAGTGCAGGGCATCATGAACCTGACCCCTTAAGGTGGCATCACCAGGGCTTGCTGATAGGGTGTAGGCCCCACTGGGTCGCCAGCAGGGCCCAGGTTCAGCTGGAAACTAGGATGAGTTTGACTGGTTGGGATGCCATCTGTCAGATGCCTGCTGACCCCTTCCCTGGCATTTCACACAGTGGGGCCTGTCAGGTAGGCTTTACAGGGCCCGGCATCAACACTCCCATACAATGACGCAGAGAATGGTATTGACCACTAAGCATCATTGAGAAACACTCATCCCCAGGAGGAAAGAGAATAAGGACTCTGCGCAACACATGGCTGGAATAAAGAATAAGGACATTAAGTGCTGGATGTCATGAACCCATCCCGTGAAGGGGCATCACCAGGGCTTCTGATAGGGGGTACAGCCAGCCCTCCTATACAGGACAGAGGCTCCATTGGGTCACCAGCGGGGCCCAGGTTCAGCTGGAAAACAGGATGAGTCTGATTGGTTGGGATGCCATCTGTCAGACTTCACCCAGTAGGGTCTGTCAGGTAGACTGTATGGGGCCCCAAGATTTTTAATGGCAGACCTGGGCATCACCACTCACATACTGGGTGGTGCAGACCATATTGCATCAATGCTGCTCTCTGTATCATTGAGGATCACCCACCGCCGGGAGGAAAGAGAAAGTGAACTCTGCGTGACACATGGCTGGATTGAAGACTAAGGACATTGAGTGAGCGCAGGACGTCATTAACCCATCCCCTGAAGGGGCATCACCAGGGCTTCTGATAGGGGGTACAGCCAGCCCTCCCGTACAGGACCCAGCCCCTACTGGGTCACCAACGGGGGGCCAGGTTTAGCTGGAAACCAGGATGAGTCTGAGTGGTTGGGATGCCATCTGTCCGACTTCACACAGTAGGATCTGTCTGGTAGACTGTAAGGGGTCCCATGATTTTTTAATGGCAGCCCTGGGCATCACCACTCACATACTGAGTGGTGCTGACCATATTGCATCAGCGCTGCTTTCTGCATCATTGAGGATCACCCACCGCCAGAAGGAAAGAGAAAGAGGACACTGCATGACACATGGCTGGAATGAAGACTAAGGACATTGAGTGAGCACAGGACGCCATGAACCCATCCCCTGAAGCGGCATCACCAGGGCTTCTGATAGGGGGGTACACCCAGCCCTCCCATACAGGACAAAGGCTCAACTGGGTCATGAGAAGAGACCAGGTTCAGCTGGAAACCAGGATGAGTCTGATTGGTTGGGATGCCATCTGCCAGACTTCTGATAGCCCTACGTCTGGCATTTCACCCAGTAGGGTCTGTCAGGTAGACTGTATGGGGGCCCCATGATTTCTAATGGCGACCCTGCGCATCACCACTCCCATACAAAGATACAGAGAGTGGTGCTGACCACATTGTGTCAGCGCCACTCTCGGCATCCTTGAGGAACAAACACAGCCGGGAGGAAAGTGGAAGAGGAATCTACATAACTGGAATGAAGTCATCTTGAAAAGATGGGTATAAAAACAATGTTTTTTTTTTTTTTATAAATACAGCGCTCAAAAAATCTATTCATGTCTATTCACTACAAATAGAGCTTTCTTTTGGAGGTATTTGATCACTTTAATTTTTGCTATAAAACATATCCAATAAAAACATTGCAAAAATCTAATTTCTTCATGAATTTAGGCCAATGTGTATTATGCTACATGTTTTTGTTTAAAAAAATACCAATAAGCGTATTTGCGCAAAAGTTATCGCATCTACAATCTATTTTTTTTTTCTTTTTGTACTATTATAAACAAAAAAAGACAGACAATTAAAAAAAAAAATATTTTTTTTTAACTTTTTGCTATAAAACATATCCAATAAAAACATTGAAAAAAAGTCAAATTTCTTCATCAATTTAGACCAATGTGTATTATGCTACATGTATTTGTTAAAAAAAAATACCAATAAGCGTATTTGCGTAAAAGTTATCACGTCTACAATCTATGGGATATTTATATATTTTATTTTATTTTACTAGTAATGGCGGTGAACAGTGACTTATAGCGGGTCTGCAATATTTAAAAAGAAGAGGTGCATAAACAAGGCCTAAAAAAAGCACCTGCTTAGCGCCAGATCAATCCCACAAATCTGTTAGCAGAAATACGTGTAATCCTTGAAATATAACATAATCTTAATATTTACAAGGTACTAAGCAGCTGTTAAAAAAAAAAAACAGGGAAAAATGCCAAACAGTAGTATAAAAATAAGCAGTTCAAACACTAAATTATTAAAATACTAAAACAGCGCTAAAAATTAAACGTGATAAGAACGCAATATCACAGCCTCTATAATATCTATATAATAATTATAATAATAATAATAATAATCTATATAATAGTAATAATAATATATATTTTAATAATAATATAACATCTATAAAGTCTGCAATATTGCAGCGGAAATTCTGACACTATCTGACACTTTTGACCTTTTTTGGGGACCAGTGAAACTAACACAGTGATTAGTGCTAAAAAAATATGCACTGTCACTGTACTAATGACAGCGGCTGGGAAGGGGTTAATATCAGGGACGATCAAAGGGCTAAATGTGTGCCTAGCCAGTTTCGTTCTAATAGTGTGGTACTAGGAGAAGACATGGATCCCAAAAAATTGCGTTTAACCAGTTGCCGACCGCCCCATAGCAGTTTGACTTCTACAGCTGTGCTGGATCACGTATATATACGCGATACTGCACTTCCGGGTAGTGGGTGCGAGCGCCCGCCGGCGGCGGCTCGCTTCCGCTGTTATTATACACAGCGGCTCTCGCAGAACCCGATGTCCGCCGGCACCCGCCGATCGTTCAGGACACAGGCAGAACGGCGGTCTGCCTATGTAAACAAGGCAGGTTGCCACTATGTCAGTACAGAAGGGATGGATCCTGTGTTTCTGCAGAGCAGGGACTAGAATCCATGCCTTTCCCTAGTAAAAGCACCTCCCCCACTTTAGAAAAACACTGGCTAGCAACAAATTTAACCCTTTGTTCCCCCACTGATGTTAACTCCCGCCCAGCCAGTGTCATTAGTACAGTGACAGTGCATAGTTTTTTTTAGCACTGATCACTGTATTGGTGTCGCTGGTCCCCAAAAAAGTGTCAGTTAGTGTCCGATTTTTCCGGCGCAATATCGCAGTCCCGCTATAAGTCACTGATCGCCGCCATTACTGGTAAAAACAAAACAAAATAAATAAAATATACGTTCCATAAATATATCCCATAGTTTATAGACGCGGTAACTTTTGCGCAAACCAATCAATAACGCTTAATGTGATTTATTTTTTTTTAACAAAACTATGTAGCAGAATACATATCGACCTAAATTTTTGAAGAAATTAAATTTTTTTTACATTTTTTGTTGGATATTTTTTTTATAGCAGAAAGTAAAAAAAAATACTGTTTATTTTTTTTTTTTCAAAATCGTCGGTTGTTTTTCGTTTATAGCGCAAAAAATAAAAAAAACGCAGAAGTGATCAAATACCACCAAAAGAAAGCTCTATTTGTGGGGAAAAAAAGAACAACAATTTTATTTTTTTTTAAAAAGTGATTATAACACCCACCATTTTATTCTTCTAGGGCAGTGGTTCTCAACGTGTGGTTCGTGACCCCTTCGTGGGGGTCGAATGTTGATTTGCCAGGGGTCACCGAATCCCGGGCTGTTCCTGGAGCCCGCGCCACTCTCCCAGCCTTTTTCGCGGCAGCCCAGCAGGGCTGTCCCTGGAGCCTGTGGCCGCCCCTTCAGTTCAAGTCATGGCTGGAGGGGGGGCGGAGACTAGAGGTCAGCTGACTGGTGAGGAATGTGAAGTGGGAGGGGCTGGAGGAGACCCTATCTCCTGATTTCGGCATAGGTGTCACTGCTACGAGACACCACAAAGCCGGAGACACAGTGAGTAACACCACCTGTGATTATAGGTGTCATTAAAAGTCCCCACTACAGTTCTCAGATCAGCAAATGACCTTCATCAAGAGAACCTAAGTTGGCTGATCAGAACTCCCCCCAGCACTGCCACAGATCCTACCCCCCCACCAGAACTTCCAATGATCCCCCCCACCAGCACTGCCACTGACCCCCCCCCCCCACCAGCACTGCCACTGATCCCCCCCCACCAGCACTGCCACTGATCCCCCCCACCAGCACTGCCACTGATCCCCCCCCCCACCAGCACTGCCACTGATCCCCCCCACCAGCACTGCCACTGATCCCCCCCCCACCAGCACTGCCACTGATCCCCCCCACCAGCACTGCCACTGATCCCCCCCACCAGCACTGCCACTGATCCCCCCCACCAGCACTGCCACTGATCCCCCCCACCAGCACTGCCACTGATCCCCCCCACCAGCACTGCCACTGACCCCCCCCCCCACACCAGCACTGCCGCTGATCCCCCCCCAACAAGGAACAAGAGAAGGGAAAAAATGAGAGAACACATGAAAGAGAGAGTAAGGAACAAAGAAAAAGGGAGAGAAAAAAATTAGAGAAAGAACAAGAAAGACAGATAGAGAGAGATGGGGGAAAAACAAGCAATTAGGATAGAGAGAGGTAAAAGGGAAAGAAAGGAGAACAAAAAGAAAAAGTGATACATGTTATATATACCAGAAAGGGTTTTAATACTGTACGAGTGGAAGGGACTCAAGGAGCGCTAAATGTCCGTGGGTTAGGGGCGCAAATTACTTGTCTTGCCTTAGATGCTGACAACCCATGAAAATATTTTTACTGTTAGGGGTCCCCACAACTTGAAAAATTTTATTAAGGGGTCATGGCACTAAAAAGGTTGAGAACCACTGTTCTAGGGCCTCTGCTTTTAAAAATATACATACAGTATCTCACAAGAGCAACCGAGGTACAGTGTTTGTACGTGAATATAAGGGCACTGCAATATGTTTAAGAGGACTGAGGCATAGAGCCTGAGCAACGGTGCTACTAAAGAGGGCCAGGAGGCTGAATCTGACGTATTTTGTTTTTTTGCATTTGATGGAGAACCCCCAAACATTATACATTATCTCACAAAAGTGAGTACACCTCTCACATTTTTGTAAATCTTTTCTTCTATCTTTTCATGTGACAACACTGAAGAAATGACACTTTGCTAAAATGTAAAGTAGTGAGTGTACAGCTTGTATAACAGTGTAAATTTGCTGTCCCCTCAAAATAACTCAACACACAGCCATTAATGTCTAAACCGCTGGCACCAAAAGTGAGTACACCCCTAAGTGAAAATGTCCCAATTGGGCCCAATTAGCCATTTTCCCTCCCCGGTGTCATGTGACTCGTTAGTGTTACAAGGTCTCAGGTGTGAATGGGGAGCAGGTGTGTTAAATTTGGTGTTATCGCTCTCACTCTCTCATACTGGTCACTGGAAGTTCAACATGGCACCTCATGGCAAACAACTCTCTGAGGATCCGAAAAAAAGAATTGTTTCTCTACATAAAGATGGCCTAGGCTATAAGAAGATTGCCAAGACCCTGAAACTGAGCTGCAGCATGGTGGCCAAGACCATACAGCAGTATAACAGGACAGGTTCCACTCAGAACAGGCCTCGCCATGGTCCACCAAAGAAGTTGAGGTCACGTGCTCAGCGTCATATCCAGAGGTTGTCTTTGGGAAATAGACGTATGAGTGCTGCCAGCATTGCATGTCTCTGCATGGCTCTCATCCCAGAAGGAAGCCTCTTCTAAAGATGATGCACAAGAAAGCCCACAAACAGTTTGCTGAAGACAAGCAGACTAAGGACATGGATTACTAGAACCATGTCCTGTGGTCTGATGAGACCAAGATAAACTTATTTGGTTCAGATGGTGACAAGCGTGTGTGGGGGCAAACAGGTGGGGAGGACAAAGACAAGTGTGTCTTGTCTACAGTCAAGCATGGTGGTGGGAGTGTCATGGTCTGGGGCTGCATGAGTGCTGCCGGCACTGGGGGGCTACAGATCATTGAGGGAACCATGAATGCCAACATGTACTGTGATATACTGAAGCAGAGCATGATCCCCTCCCTTCAGAGACTGGGCCTCAAGGCAGTATTCCAACATGATAACAACACCAAACACACCTCCAAGACGACCACTGCCTTGCTAAAGAAGCTGAGGGTAAAGGTGATGGACTGGCCAAGCATGTCTCCAGACCTAAACCCTATTGAGCATCTGTGGGACATCCTCAAATGGAAGGTGGAGGAGCACAAGGTCTCTAACATCCACCAGCTCTGTGATGTCGTCATGGAGGAGGGGAAGAGGACTCCAGTGGCAACCTGTGAAGCTCTGGTGAACTCCATGCCCAAGAGGGTTAAGGCAGTGCTGGAAAATAAATAATGGTGGGCACACAAAATATTGACACTTTGGGCCCAATTTGGACATTTTCACTTAGGGGTGTACTCACTTTGTTGCCAACGGTTTAGACATTAATGGCTGTGTGTTGAGTTATTTTGAGGGGACAGCAAATTTACACTGTTATACAAGCTGTACACTCACTACTTTACATTGTAGCAAAGTGTCATTTCTTCAGTGTTGTCACATGAAAAGATAGAAGAAAAGATTTACAAAAATGTGAGGGGTGTACTTACTTTTGGGAGATACTGTATAATGTTTGGGAGTCCTAAGTCATTTGTCTAGCAAAAAAATAATGAGTTTTACATGTATAAAAAAGTATCAGAAAAGGCCCGGTCTTCAAGTAGATATAATAAATGTTTGCTTTCGGGTTTAATGTCGCTTTTAGTTGGATTTTTTCTGCAGTCCATTATCTGGAGAAGGGCTTTTTTGTAGGTAAAAGGAAGCTTTGGATACAATGTAACAGAAATGACTAAGATTTCTTTAGTTAGAAATGCATCAGCCAGCATCTGATCCTTTTATCAGTAGAAGAATGAAAATGGTATTTAAATGGGAATTCGATAATGGGTTCACTTTATGATGGGCACTCAATTTAGGACAAGTTCCACGCACCTGAGAATTAGGAGATGAATGAATGTACCAAAATCGGCACGCCAAAATCCTGTACATTCAAGGGCTGGCTGGATAAAGTGTCAGTGGGGAACCCCCCATGTGATTGGATATCATGACCTTGTATCACATAGATATGCCACCATGATCGGTTAGCATGCTGAGCAATGTATCAGGTTAAGGTTACATTCACTTGAACAGGCTGCCCTATGTGTGTTTGTGGCACATAAAAAGCTCAGGCACCTTTTTGGGCATTTTTGTCACACGACAACCGTTGCAAAATTGCACTGCGTTTGGGATGCCGGCCACTTTCACCCCCTTCCTGCCCAGACCAATTTTCAGGTTTCAGCGCTGTCACACTTTGAATGACAATTACTCAGTCATGCAACACTGTAAACATATGACATTGTTCTCATATTTTTCACACAGATAGAGCTTTCTTTTGGGGGTATTTACTCACCGCTGGGTTTTATTTTTTGATAAAACAAACAAAAAAAGACCTAATTTTGAAAAAAAAAGTGTTTCTTAGTTTCTGTTATGTTTTGCAAATGCAGTGGGGACAGAAAGTATTCAGACCCCCTTAAGTTTTTCACTCTTTGTTATATTGCAGCCATTTGCTAAAATCATTTAAGTTCATTTTTTTCCTCATTAATGTACACACAGCACCCCATATTGTACACACAGCACCCCATATTGTACACACAGCACCCCATATTGACAGAAAAACACAGAATTGTTGACATTTTTGCAGATTTAGTAAAAAAGAAAAACTGAAATATCACATGGTCCTAAGTATTCAGACCCTTTGCTCAGTATTTAGTAGAAGCCCCTTTTGATCTAATACAGCCATGAGTCTTTTTGGGAAAGATGCAACAAGTTTTTCACACCTGGATTTGGGGATCCTCTGCCATTCCTCCTTGCAGATCCTCTCCAGTTCTGTCAGGTTGGATGGTAAATGTTGGTGGACGGCCATTTTTAGGTCTCTCCAGAGATGCTCAATTGGGTTTAAGTCAGGGCTCTGGCTGGGCCATTCAAGAACAGTCATGGAGTTGTTGTGAAGCCACTCCTACGTTATTCTAGCTGTGTGCTTAGGGTCATTGTCTTGTTGGAAGGTAAACCTTCGGCCCAGTCTGAGGTCCTGAGCACTCTGGAGAAGGTTTTCGTCCAGGATATCCCTGTACTTGGCCGCATTCATCTTTCCCTCAATTGCAACCAGTCATCCTGTCCCTGCAGCTGAAAAACACCCCCACAGCATGATGCTGCCACCACCATGCTTCACTGTTGGGACTGTATTGGACAGGTGATGAGCAGTGCCTGGTTTTCGCCACACATACCGCTTAGAATTAAAGGTCAAAAAGTTCTATCTTGGTCTCATCAGACCAGAGAATCTTATTTCTCACCATCTTGGAGTCCTTCAGGTGTTTTTAGCAAACTCCATGTGGCTTTCATGTGTCTTGCACTGAGGAGAGGCTTCCGTTGGGCCACTCTGCCATTAAGACATGACTGGTGGAGGGCTGCAGTTGGTTGACTTTCTACAACTTTCTCCCATCTCCCAACTGCATCTCTGGAGCTCAGCCACAGTGATCTTTGGGTTCTTCTTTACCTCTCTCACCAAGGCTCTTCTCCCCCGATAGCTCAGTTTGGCCGGACGGCCAGCTCTAGGAAGGGTTCTGGTCGCCCCAAACATCTTCCATTTAAGGATTATGGAGGCCACTGTGCTCTTAGGAACCTTAAGTGCAGCAGATTTTTTTTGTAACCTTGGCCAGATCTGTGCCTTGCCACATTTCTGTCTCTGAGCTCTTCAGGCAGTTCCTTTGACCTCATGATTCTCATTTGCTCTGACATGCACTGTGAGCTGTAAGGTCTTATATAGACAGGTGTGTGGCTTTCCTAATCAAGTCCAATCAGTATAATCAAACACAGCTGGACTCAAATGAAGGTGTAGAACCATCTCAAGGATGATCAGAAGAAATGGACAGCACCTGAGTTAAATATATGAGTGTCACAGCAAAGGGTCTGAATACTTAGGACCATGTGATATTTCAGTTTTTCTTTTTTAATAAATCTGCAAAAATGTCAACAATTCTGTGTTTTTCTGTCAATATGGGGTGCTGTGTGTACAATATGGGGGGCTGTGTGTACAATATGGGGGGCTGTGTGTACAATATGGGGGGCTGTGTGTACAATATGGGGTGCTGTGTGTACAATATGGGGGGCTGTGTGTACAATATGGGGGGCTGTGTGTACAATATGGGGTGCTGTGTGTACAATATGGGGTGCTGTGTGTACATTAATGAGGGAAAAAATGAACTTAAATGATTTTAGCAAATGGCTGCAATATAACAAAGAGTGAAAAATGTAAGGGGGTCTGAATACTTTCCGTCCCTACTGTATGTATATTTTCTTCTTCACTGACGGGCACTGATGAGGCCATGCTGATTGGGCTGCACTAATGAGCACTGATAACCTGTAGGTTTTTTCTTAGTTTCTGTTATAAAATTTTGCAAATAAGTACGTTTTCTTCTTCACTGATGGGCACTAATGCTGATGAGGCTGCACTGATGGGCACTGATGAGGCTGCACTGAAGTGTTCTGATGAGGCGGCACTGATGGGGCTGCACTGATGAGCACTGATGAAGCTGCACTGACAGGGACTGATGGGACTGCACAGATGGACACTGATGAGGCTGCATTGATGGGCATTGATGAGGCTGCACTGATGGGCACTAATAAGCTGCACTGATAGGGACTGATAAAGTTGCACCGATGGGCACTGATGAGGCTGCATTGATGAGCATTGAGGCTGCACTGATGGGCACTGATGAGGCTGCACTGATGGGCACTGATAGGCAGCATTGTTAAGCACTGATAGGCAGCACTAATGGGCACTGATGGGGCTGCACTGATAATCAATGTAAACAATGTACTCACTGTGCCCTGTCAGACTTGCTGGTTAATAACTCTCCTTTCTTCACATGGAAACCGTCCACAGGGCACAGCAGTCACAGCCACATCCTCCAGAACCAGAGAGCCTCCCTGTAGTCATCTTTTGGCTCTAGTGTGGGTGGGAAGGGGTTAAATGAAAAGGCACCCAAAACACGCGGCATGCGTTTTGCCGTGATTTAGAATCGCCAGCAGGATCGCTGCCAAATTCCAAATTGCCAAGTGTGATTGCAGCCTTAGGATTCTTTTACACTCGCGTTAGCCCTCTGAAGAATGCTTTTCAGAGGGTGTGTGACAAGAAGGGGTTATGTCACTTCCTCTTTTAACCCCTAGAAGCCCACATAACCACACTGGATCCATGTGCATTGCACGCCAATGAAGGGCAGTTGTGGCCCCAATTCGTAATGCCCACCAGACACAACAGAGGGGATGATAATCATTGTAGATCTATAGAGAATCCTTCAGCTTTTTCATTTCCTGACTCATTAATAAGATTTTCCACCACCGATTACTCGGCAACGGAAGCCCCCAGCTCTCTACACCAATGTCATGTTGCTTTATGTTGGAGTCCCGTTTAAGTGAATTATGTGTTTGTGAAGAATCGTTTCCTTTAGGGGGTTGATGATGGAGATCTCGTGTTTCTCCTGACAGTAGATAATAGCATTGAGGATCTCGATGGAGGCAATTAACGAGTAAACACAGTTGTGTGCCGGGCCCCCCCCCCCAATACCCCCGCAGGGTCCCCCCACCCCCCGCACTCCCAATGACAATTATGTGGTGACACAACTGAATCCCAATGTGTCTTCTCACCCCGGAGCAGCTAATTACTAAGAGAAAGATTTGTCACACATCAGATAAATGCATGTAATGTATTGTCATAACTACCCCCCCCCCCCCCACACACATAAAAATCTATTGAAGAGGGTAATTCTAGCATGAAATCTTAGAGGAATTTTAATTTAAATAAAAATTATGAATAAAATTACAAAAAATGTAAAATAAAAAAATATTTATAAAAAAAAATAGTAATAATAATACCAATAATACTAATACTATAATACTACTAATACTGCTACTACTACTACTACTACTAATAATACTATAATAATAATAATAATAATAATAATAATAATAATACAAATAATACTAAAAATAATAATACTAATAATATAATAATAATTATAAAAATATAAAAATACTACTACCACTACTACTACTAATAATAATAATAATAATAATAATAATAATAATAATAATAATCATGCTTATAATACTACTACTACTGCTAATAATAGTAATAATAATAATAATAATACTAAGACTACTACTGCTAATAATAATACTATTAATACTATAATACTACTACTAATAATAATACTAATAATACCAAAACTAATAATACTAAAATGAATAATAATATTACTACTACTACTACTACTACTACTACTACTAATAATAATAATAATAATAATAATATAATAACTAAGACTAATACTACTACTATTAATAATTAGTGGGACTGCTTCAGCAGTCCCACTATTGTTATTCGTTTTTATTTCTTTTTAATTTTAATTTCAATTTTATTATTCCGTAAGTTTTTTGGCTCTGCGTAACTTCTGCATACTTTCAGCTATTAAAACCATTCAACTTTTAAAATGTTCAGCTCTTTCATCTAATGATGGGAATTCTTCAACTTTTTTTTCTACTATTTATACTTTTTAAAACATTAGCTTAAATAATAGCTTTTTAACACTTTTTTTTAACATTGAAGTCAATGGGAGCATGCTTCAAATCCTTAAAATCTTCCCAAAAGTTTCAGCTCCTTCATACTTTCACCTACAGACACCAAACAAACTTTCAAATGTTCACAAAATATTCCTCTATCTGGCTATATCTTTTCAGTTTGATATCTTTTACAGTTTTTGTGAAAAAGCTGTTTGTTTAGTGGTCATTTCAGGAAATGAGCTGCTTTTATTGCCATGGTTACCAAAGCTTCTGTTATACACAGTGATGGGCGGTGGGGGAGGTGGCTGGAGCATCTCAGCTCTGATTACAGAGCCTGGGGGAGGGGACAGACACACCATGTACTGATTTATAATAGAGGAATATGATGGGGGCAGTTTTGATGGGGCAATTCTGATGGGGGCAGTTTTGATGGGGGCAGTTTTAGCAATTCAGCTATTCAGCATTCCCACGCATTTTCTCCAGGAAATGCATTTTCTAGTAATACTATAATACTACTAACAATAATACTAATAATACTAAAACTAATAATACTAAAATGAGTAATAATATTACTACTACTAATAATAATAATAATAATCATGCTTATAATACTACTACTACTGCTAATAATAGTAATAATAATAATAATAATAATAATACTATAATAGTACTACTACTACTACTACTAATAATAATAATAATAATAATAATAATACTGATAATACTAACACTAATACTACTAATAACAATATTAATAATAATAAAATAATACTACTACTACTACTGCTAATATTAGTAATAATAATAATAATAATAATAATAATGTGTTCCTTGCACATGAAGTGATTTGCTCTTCGTGCTGCTTCCTCCTCTCACACTCTAGCCCTGCTGTACAGAGACTGTAAGGCTGATACCAGGTTGCACTCAGTTACTTGCAAACGAGTATCCAAATCTCGGACGTCATTGTTCAGTACAAAGATTTGAATTATGACATTTTCTATTATGGGCAAGTAACCGGCTCCCAATGCAACAGTCACCTTCGGGGCTCCGGGGTTTTGATGTTCCTCCAACCTGCTGAGGGCTTAACGCCACCAGTGACTAATTAGTGCGCATTTCTCTTCTGCGCTTTAAATTGGTTTCTGAGATAACTAATTATTACTAATTGTATTAGAATAAAGCCATGGAACAATTCCCACCCTGCACCCTGGTGCCGTCTCTTCCCCGGGTAAGGGACACACCCGACCATCCACATGATGGAAAACAAAACGTGATTCCTCAGACCAGACCACCTTCTTCCATCGCTCCGGTTCCGAGGCTCACGTGCCCACTGAAGGCATTTTTGGCTTGTGACATGTGTCAGCATGGGGCACCCTGACTGATCTGCCCTTACACACCTCATACACAACAACCTGCAATGCCCAATTTTTCTATTTTCAGCACATCATGGAATGGTCTGTGGTTTATGGCTGCAGTGAGATCTACTGTTGCTGAAGTGGGTCTATTGTTGCCGGTGGGGGAACTATTATTGCTGGGGAGGTCTATAGTTACCGGTGGGGGAACTATTGTTGCTGGGGAGGTCTATTGTTGCCGGTGGGGGAACTATTGTTGCTGGGGAGGTCTATTGTTACCGGTGGGGGAAATATAGTTGCTGGGGAGGTCTATTGTTACCGGTGGGGGAACTATTGTTGCTGGGGAGGTCTATTGTTGCCGGTGGGGGAACTATTGTTGCTGGGGAGGTCTATTGTTACCGGTGGGGGAAATATTGTTGCTGGGGAGGTCTATTTTTGCTGGTGGGGGAACTATTGTTGCTGGGGAGGAGTCTTATATTGCTGGGGGGTCAATTGTTGCTGGGACAGATCTACTGTTGGTGGAGGGGTCTGTGGTTGCTGGCTGCTGTGAGGTCTATTGTTGCTGGGGGGGGGGGGGTTGTTGTAGGAGGATTTATTGTTTTTGGGGGTCTATATTATTGCGGGAGGATCTATTGTTGCTGGCTGTATGGGTTATTTTTTACAGCTTTTCTTGTCATCATTAACAAATTTAATACAGAGGATCACAAATTAATACTTCATTCTGTATTCTATAAAAGGGGTGGTACTGGGGGGGTGGTACCATATATACACATACATATACACACACACCCACCAGACACTTTATTAGGTACACAAATTTTATTATTATTATTATTATTATTATTATTAGTATACAGGATTTATATCAGTTTACTTGCCCTCAACTTGAGGGCAGACAGTACACTTACAATACAGTATACGTGTCCAATTTCTTGCTAACACAAATTGCTAATCAGTCCATCACATGGCAGCAACTCAATGCATTTAGGCATCCAGACGCAATGAAGACGACTTGCTGAAGTTCAAACCGAGCATCAGAATGGGGGAAGAAAGGGGATTAAAGTGACATCTCTCGGGTTTACAGAGAATGGTGGGGTAAAGAGAAAATATCCAGCGAGCGGCAGTTGTGTGGAGAAAAATGCCTTGTTGAGGTCAGAGGAGAATGGGCAGACTGGTTCCAGATCATAGAAAGACAACAGTAACTCAAATAACCACTCGTTACACCCAAGGTATGCAGAATACCATCTCTGAACGCACAACACATCCAACCTTGAAGCAGATGGGCTACAGCAGCAAAAGACCACACCAGGTGCCACTCTTGTCAGCTAAGAACAGGAAGCTGAGGCTACAGTTTACACAGGATCACCAAAATTGGATGATTGGAAATTGGAAAAACATTGCCTGGTATGATGGTTCTGGATTTCAGCTGCGACATTCAGATGGTGGGGTCAGAATTTGAAGCATGGATCCATCCTGCCTTGTATCACTGGTTCAGGCTGGTGGTGGGGGGTGTAATGGGGGGGGGATATTTTCTTGGCACACTTTGGGCCCCTTAGTACCAATTGATCATGGTTTATACACCACGGCCTATCTGAGAATTGTTGCTGACCATGTCCATCCCTTGTTGAATCTATGCCACAAAGAATGAAGGCAAAACGGGGTCCAACCTGGTACTAGCAAGGGGGACCTAATAAAGCATCCGGTGAGTATGTATATATATATATTAGGGTTGTCCCGATACCACTTTTTTAGGACCGAGTACAAGTACCGATACTTTTTTTCAAGTACTCACCGATACCGATTACCGATACTTTTTTTTAATGTCACGTGACAGTTTTTTTTGGTTTTTTTTTTTGAGGGGGGTGGGGGGGGTGGGGGTATAGTGAACGGTGTCTGTGTGTGTGTTTTTGTTTTTTTTTTTTATTTACATTTATTATTTTTTACAATTTTTTTTTTTATTCTTTATTGCACTATGTGTGTGTGTGTTTTTTTTTTTTTTTTAATCAGCCCTGTTGGGGGGCTTTGGTGAGATATCAGGGGTCTTAACAGACCTCTGATATCTCCCCCTTGAGACAGAGAAATAGACTGAGGATAGAGATTCCCCAGTCCCTTTCTCTGCAGCGTCAGCTGCACTGAGAATGAATGGAGAGAAGACAGCGGCTCCTCTCCATTCATAAACTGACACATTGTAATCACAGGAGATTACAATGTTTCAGTTATGTGAATGGAAAGAGTCAGCTGACTCTATCCATACACACAGCGGAGAGAGACAGCAGAACGGAGGGGACAGACGAAGAGAGAGGGGGACAGCGGAAAGCCGGAACGGATGGGCACAGCGGAGGGGGACAGAGGAACGCATGGGGACAGCGCAGGGGACAGAGGAACGCATGGGGACAGCGGAGGGGGACAGAGGAACGCATGGGGACAGCGGA
Source organism: Lithobates septentrionalis (assembly GCA_037952835.1). NCBI lineage: Eukaryota > Metazoa > Chordata > Amphibia > Anura > Ranidae > Lithobates > Lithobates septentrionalis. The sequence goes on from JBBDGP010002151.1 coordinate 791,587, forward strand.
GGGGGACTGAGGAACGCATGGGGACAGCGGAGGGGGACAGAGGAACGCATGGGGACAGCGGAGGGGGACTGAGGAACGCATGGGGACAGCGGAGGGGGACAGAGGAACGCATGGGGACAGCGGAGGGGGACAGAGCAAAGAAGGAGGACAGCGGGGGGGGACAGAGGAACGGAGGAGGACAGCGGAGGGGGACAGAGGAACGCATGGGGACAGCGGAGGGGGACAGAGGAACGCATGGGGACAGCGGAGGGGGACAGAGGAACGCATGGGGACAGCGGAGGGGGACAGAGGAACGCATGGGGACAGCGGAGGGGGACTGAGGAACGCATGGGGACAGCGGAGGGGGACAGAGCAAAGAAGGAGGACAGCGGGGGGGGACAGAGGAACGGATGGGGACAGCGGAGGGGGACAGAGCAAAGAAGGAGGACAGCGGGGGGGGACAGAGGAACGGAGGGGGACACAGCAATGGAGCAGGACAGCGGAGGGGGACAGAAGAACGGAGGAGGACTAAGGAGGAGGAGGTGACAGTCAGCGGTGATGTGTGTGGGGGAATTACAAGCACCGATCACCGCTGTATGTCACTAAGCAGCTGAAAGCCGCGGGGGGAGAAGCTTGTAACTCCCCCACACGTCCATCACCGCTGACAGTCAAGGTATCGGCGGAAGCATCGGGAGCATTTGCCCGAGTACAAGTACTTGGGCAAATGCTTGGTATCGGTGCCGATACCGATACTAGTATCGGTATCGGGACAACCCTAATATATATATATATATATATATATATATATATATATATATATATATATATATATACACACACAATCTCACAAAAGTAAGTACACCCCTCACATTTTTGTAAATCTTTTCTTCTATCTTTTCATGTGACAACACTGAAGAAATGACACTTTGCTACAATGTAAAGTAGTGAGTGTACAGCTTGTATAACAGTGTAAATTTGCTGTCCCCTCAAAATAACTCAACACACAGCCATTAATGTCTAAACCGCTGACAACAAAAGTCAGTACACCCCTAAGTGAAAATGTCCAAATTGGGCACAATTAGCCATTTTCCCTCCCCCGGTGTCATGTGACTCGTTAGTGTTACAAGGTCTCAGGTGTGAATGGGAGCAGGTGTGTTAAATTTGATGTTATCGCTCTCACTCTCTCATACTGGTCACTGGAAGTTCAACATGGCACCTCATGGCAAAGAACTCTCTGAGGATCTGAAAAAAGAATTGTTGCTCTACATAAAGGTGGCCTAGGCCAGTGATGGCGGACCTTGGCACCCCAGATGTTTTGGAACTACATTTCCCATGATGCTCATGCACTCTGCAGTGTGGTTGAGCATCATGGGAAATGTAGTTCCAAAACATCTGGGGTGCCAAGGTTCACCATCACTGGCCTAGGCTATAAGAAGATTGCCAAGACCCTGAAACTGAGCTGCAGCGCGGTGGCCAAGACCATACAGCGGTATAACAGGACAGGTTCCACTCAGAACAGGCCTCACCATGGTCCACCAAAGAAGTTGAGGTCACATGATCAGCGTCATATCCAGAGGTTGTCTTTGGGAAATAGACGTATGAGTGCTGCCAGCATTGCTGCAGAGGTTGTAGGGGTGGGGGGGTCAGCCTGTCAGTGCTCAGACCATACGCCGCACACTGCATCAAATTGGTCTGCATGGTCTGCTTGCCTGTCGTCTTCTAAAGATGATGCACAAGAAAGCCCACAAACAGTTTGCTGAAGACAAGCAGACTAAGGACATGGATTACTGGAACCATGTCCTGTGGTCTAATGAGACCAAGATAAACGTATTTGGTTCAGATGGTGTCAAGCGTGTGTGGCGGCAACCAGGTGAGGAGTACAAAGACAAGTGTGTCTTGGCTACAGTCAAGCATGGTGGTGGGAGTTTCATGGTCTGGGGCTGCATGAGTGCTGCCGGCACTGGGGGGCTACAGATCATTGAGGGAACCATGAATGCCAACATGTACTGTGACATACTGAAGCAGAGCATGATCCCCTCCCTTCGGAGACTGGGCCGCAGGGCAGTATTCCAACATGATAACGACCCCAAACACACCTCCAAGATGACCACTGCCTTACTAAAGAAGCTGAGGGTAAAGGTGATGGACTGGCCAAGCATGTCTCTAGACCTAAACCCTATTGAGTATCTGTGGGACATCCTCAAACGGAAGGTGGAGGAGCGCAAGGTCTCTAACATCCACCAGCTCTGTGATGTCATCATGGAGGAGGGGAAGAGGACTCCAGTGACAACCTGTGAAGCTCTGGTGAACTCCATGTCCAAGAGGGTTAGGGCAGTGCTGGAAAATAATGGTGGCCACACAAAATATTGACACTTTGTGCCCAATTTGGACATTTTCACTTAGGGGTGTACTCACTTTTGTTGCCAGCGGTTTAGACATTAATGGCTGTGTGTTGAGTTATTTTGAGGGGACAGCAAATTTACACTGTTATACAAGCTGTACACTCACTACTTTACATTGTAGCAAAGTGTCATTTCTTCAGTGTTGTCACATGAAAAGATAGAAGAAAATATTTACAAATATGTGAGAGGTGTACTCACTTTTGTGAGATAATGTATAATGTTTGGGGGTTCTCAGTAATTTTCTAGCAAAAAATGCAAATTTAAACTTGTAAACAAAAAGTTCCAGGAAAGGCCTGGTCAGCAAGTGGCACTATGTTTTTTTGTTTTTTTTTACAAGTATGTAGCACATTATGTTTTTATGAACTGTAATGTTCAGGGGTTGTTCAGCTTTAGTGCAGAGCTCACCAGTGAGTGAAGACCGTGCCGGTTGTGCCATTTATTGGCTTGTTGGCCCACTTTTTTTGCAGAGAAATAAAAATATCCACACAGGGGTTTCCACCATCAAATGCAAAAACAAAATACATCAGATTCAGCCTCCTGGCTCTCTTTAGCAGCACCGTTGCTCAGGCTCTATGCCTCAGTCCTCTTGACCATATTTCAGGGTCCTTGTATTCACGTACAAACACTGTACCTCGGTTGCTCCAGCCCACAGGCTTGGGCCCTCCGGCACTTTTGCAGACATGTACGCTTGTGGCTGCTCCCTTACACCCACATAGACTTTTTCGGGAGGGTGGAGACCAGAGCCCTGGTCCTGTCTCCACAAAAAAGCCCAGAAACCCACCTGTACAATCCTAAAACCTGGTCCCAGGATTGGAGATTTCCTCCCGCCCAGATTGCTGCAAAGTTATTTTGAGGGGACAGCAAATTTACACTGTTATACAAGCTGTACACTCATTACTTTACATTGTAGCAAAGTGTCATTTCTTCAGTGTTGTCACATGAAAAGATAGAAGAAAAGATTTACAAAAATGTGAGGGGTGTACTTACTTTTGTGAGATACTGTGTGTATATATATATGATATTTTGTCCAATGAGGGGAAAATGAGGGTGAAGGTTCCTTTAATATCTCTCAACATTCAAATAATATAAAATTCAATACACAAAATATTTTTTTTTAGACGGCCATATTTCTGCCCAATCCCCGGAGAAGTCCGTGGCCAACGTTTCATTATCACACGTGTGCGTTGTGAACAGATGGCGCCTACAAAGGTGATCACTCCATATATACGCACGCACTATATGAAATAAATTACCGCGCTCCAAAGATGGTCCTAAAGGTTAACTTAATCTTATATCGGTCAATTTGAGGTGACAGCTAATATTCGCCTTCTCCCCTGAGATATTATTGGAAATAAAGATTGCAGACAGCTGCGGGTTTCTCTCTAAAATAGACAGGAATTAAAGCTCTGCAATCTGCTGCGCTGGTTCCCGACTCAGCAGATACAATAGATGCAAATTGCGAGTACATTTTGTTGATCGTCTTGCTGTGCGCAACACATTGACATAAATAGGGGGTTCAATCAATCATGTTACATTGTAACAAGGTTCTGAAGTTCAGCCGGGAAATAAATTCTGCCTTTAATAAGATATCTATTCATAGCGGAACACAATGCGTTCCTTAATTCTGGAGATAGATGGGGAAGGTTTTCCCCCTCGAAGTAAAGCTCAACATTTCATTTATGTGCAAATAACGTCCAATAATGGGAGATCTGGGTTTTTATAAGCTGGAATAACAATAAGATGAAAAAAAAACAATCGGTGCCAAAAGGGCAACTTCCATTGCAATGGGCAGATAGGAATATGGAAAATATACCAAAGAGGGATCTCTAAGTAAGACGCCTGTTTATGGAGGTTTAAAATGGCTACTTGGCCAACTTTTTCCATTTATTCTCCATTTCACAATTTAGGCTTGTTGACCTCCAGGCCTTTTCTGGCATGTTTGGCAGCATTTTTTCTTAGAAAATTACTTAGAACCCCGAAACATTATTATATCTTTTTTTTTTTTTTTTAAAGCAGAAGACCTAGAGCAGGGGTCTCCAAACTTCTCAAACAAAGGCCCTTCAGACTTTAGGGGGTCGGATGGTGGCCAGCTGTGGTAGAAAATATCCCGGGCCCAGCATGAGAACGTGGCCTCAGGGTTGGTGGTCAGTAGGAGGAGCAGTGTCCCATCATTGGTATTAGTCGCAGGATTAATACACCATCATGGGTATCAGTGGAAGAAATAAAGCCCCATTGTTTGTCAGTGGGAGGTTTGGTGCCTCACATAATTGGGAGGAATAGTGCCCCGAGGGCCGGGTAAAGGCTAGTAAAGGGGCCACATCTGGCCCTCGGGCCGCAGTTTGGAGACCCCTGCCCTAGAAAATCATTTTGTGGGTTTTGCAATTTTGTTAATGTCAAAAGGTATCTACTCAAACGCATTTTGGTTTTTGAAAAACTAAATTTTTATTTTATTTTTTTATTGCAAAAAAACACAATGCATAACCCAACTTGTTGTTAAGATATAAAAAAGGATGTCACACCGAGTAAATAGATACCAAACATACCATGCTTTAAAATTGCACACTCCCGTGCAACGGCGACAGACGAGGTAAATGTTACTATCCATAAGTGACACTTTAAAAGCCTTTACAGGTTACCACTTTAATTTTACAGAGTATGTCTGGTGTTAGAATTACTGGCCATGATCTGAGTTTGATACCTCACAGGTGGGAGACGATTACTGTTTGTGTGCGTGCGTGGGACCGACCCAATATAGTGATATAAGGTCATTGCTTAAGGATTATTATATCAAAGAGCCAAAAAAAGCCGATCCGGTCTTTGTTCGGCTCTGTTATAAGCCGGCAGAAGCCTCGGCTGGTCGATTGGGACTCCCAGTGGGAAGGGAGATCCTGGTAAAAGCTGCTGAAGGCAACGGGGGGAGGGGGTTTGGAGTGCTTGTAAAAGCAATCCAACGGCTAGTTAGGTGCTAGGATTGCTTTTACAAGAGAGCCGACCATCAGCTATAAAAAAAACAGTGGTGACCTTTGTGACCAAGCCTCGGTGAGCAGGGCGAAACATGTTAGGAGGACATGGCTGGAGCGATGCTGGCTGAGGCCACAAAGGGTTCCATTATTAACAGCTGTGCTTAATATTGTGTACTGTGATTGGCTCACAGCTACCACATAGTACAGGGTACTGTGATTGGCTCAGGTACCACGTGATACCTGTGGGCAATCACAGTATCACAGTAGGAATTATAACAGCTTTTTTGTGATATCCCAGGTGCCCAAAGTGACCTGGTACCAGGAGTCGCAATTCACTGTGTCCAGCCCCTCAGCTGGATGATGTACAGTATGTGTATGTAAACCAGCCGGCCCTTGCTGTCCTGCTGCAGTAAATGTACTGCGGATAAAATTGTGTCTATGTTTACATATTTTGTATTTTATTTTATTTGTTTACCTTACATACTTTTTTGAAGTGTGCAAGGGTCGGTCGCGGCTTTGTTTTTTTTTTTTAATTTTCGGTCCGTTGGCAGAGCGAGAGAAGAAGACTTCGTGGGACATTTTTATTTTTTTATTTTTAAATAAAGGACTTGACCCAAGCCGTGTCTTGTCATTTGTACCATTTTAACACTTTTTTTGTGAAATGGTAGGGGTACATTTGTACCCCTTCACCATTTCACATAGGGGGGGCAGGATCTGGGGGGTCCCCTTGTTAAAGGGGGCGTTTCCAGATTCCGATAAGCCCCCCACCCACAGACCCCCACAACCAACGGGCAAGGGTTGTGGGGATGAGGCCCTTGTCCCCATCAACATGGGGACAAGGTGCTTTGGGGGGCTACCCCAAAGCACCCTCCCCATATTGAGGACATGTGGCCTGGTACGGTATAGGAGGGGGCGCTCTCTTGTTTCCCCCTCTTTTCCTGCAGCCTGCTAGGTTGCGTGCTCGGATAAGGGTCTGGTATGGATTTTTGGGGGGACCCCCACGCCATTTTTAAAAAAAAATTGGTGCAGGGTTCCCCTTAAAATTACCCCACGCCGGGGGCGCATGCGCGGCGCGAACCGAGGAGGAAGCAAGGGCTGAGAGCTCCGTGAGTCACGGAGACTAACGGCACTTCCCCGGGGCGATCAACACACACAATCTACCTAACTTTTCCCCGCATCCCCGGCGGAACACTCAGCGCATGACGGGCACCAGAAATCGCCGTGGAAAACCGGCCCAAAGATCCTTAACGACGTATTTGCTGAGAGAGAAGGAGAGAAGCATGCAGGCCCAAGATGGCGCCCGGAAGACACAGACTCAGGCACATTCTCCTGCAGCGACTCCCACACCACCGCACTCCCAGGGAGACAGTGAGTACTCATTTCAACTTACTAAAGCTGATCTGGACGAGAGCCTGACGCTAATGTATGACAAGATCGCCCAGAAATTTCAATCTGAGCTCCACAAGTCTACCAACACGCTGTCCCTGGAGATTGCGGCCCTGGGTAGCAGAACTGATTTGCTTGAGACAAAACACGATGAGCTCTCCTTAGTGTGTTCTGACCTAAGGAAGGAACATGAGTCCCTATCTGAAACGGTCCTGCAGCTACAAGCCCACATCGAGGACCTTGACAACAGAAACCGCCGCAACAATCTCAGGGTACGCGGAGTGCCTGAGTCTGTTACGGATCTACTACCCACAATACAGAAGATTTTCCAATCCCTTTTACCAGACTCCCCACTATCAGCCTTCTCCTGCGATAGGATCCACAGGGCCCTTCGCCCCCCCCTCCCCCAGAAAAACCACCAAGAGACATAGTACTCTGTCTTAAGGACTTCCTGATCAAAGAGGAAATACTCAGAGCCTCGCGGAACAGCCCAAGCATTCGTCTGGAAGGTACCCAGATACAAATCTACCCTGACATCTCCCCCACCACCCTGGATAAGCGCAGAAGGATGAAGGAAGTTACTTCGGTTCTCCAGGCTGCCAGCATTCGCTATCGCTGGGGCTTCCCATTCAAGCTCCAGGTGCCTCACAACGGTACAACATACACCATAACCTCACCGATGGAGGGAAAGGAATTGCTTGTGAAGATGGGCCTCCTCGATGCGGCTTCCCTGCCCAGACTACCCTCCACTCCACGTCACTCAGCTATTTGGGTGACCCCTCCACCTAGAAGAGACCGCCACGATCAACGCCGTGACTGACATCGAGGCACACTTTTTTCTTTTGTTTGTGTCTCTCCTCTTTTTTTTTTTTTGCTTTTCCCCTACCCCTGTTTTTCTCTTTGTTTCTCTCCCACCAGGGCATCGAGATTGGAGCATCTCCCGTCATGCTTAGAGAACATTGGACTCTCCCGGCTCATTGCGGACTCCCGGATGCGTCCGCATGATTGTCCCCACACTCCTTATCAATGAGAACTGACTGGCTTCTCGTCTGGTTAGTGATGTCGAAGCTGGTTGATTCCCCACAGGTAAATACCTCAGCAGAATTTATGTCTGCACGGATGACACGAACTTTACCGCTCGGAGAGTCGGACCTTATGGTCCGAATGGACATTTTTTTTTGGGTCCATGGGATGTTTTTCCCCATGACCCCCCGGAGCTTTGTTTGGCCTTTTTTGGGCCTAATTTCCAGGCCTCTAGTTATTCTATTTTTCAATGGTTATGATTTTATGTTTTTATTTTTTTTTTATGTTATTCGAATCTACTGGCTTTACTTTGGTGATGTATGTGCTTCCAACTCAGGGATCCGATACGTGCAGCCCCATTGGACTGTGCGTCTTAGCCATGCAATGCCTCTGAGGAGGCCGGGTTGTTGTTTGGCGGCTCCCTCTCGGCCTGGACCCCTTACTGACTCTAGCGAATTTTCCAGAAATAACCATGGGTATTAATATAATTTCTCATAACGTTAAAGGTTTTAATACCCCCCAGAAGAGAAGGAAAGCATTCAAAATGTATAAATCTCTTGGGGCGGATATAATTTTGCTCCAAGAGACTCACTTCTCTAGAGATAATCACCCATCACATTTTGACAAATCTTTTAATCAAAGCTATTTTACTACTCATGGGTCCAGGTCTAGAGGGGCGGCCATCTTTATCAAAAACTCTGTGATGTTTCAGGCTCAAAAGATCTATAAAGATCCCAATAGTCGTTTCGTAATAGCTCAGGGTACCATCCAAAACAAGCTTCTAACTATAGCCTCAGTGTATGCCCCGAACTCCTCACAGGCAACATTTTTCAAGGAATTCTTCCTAACATTAGATAAGTTCCATTCCCCTCATATGCTAATTGGGGGGGGCTTTAATTTAGTTGCCCACTCAGGTCTTGATAGAAGCCGAACATGTCCAACGTCCCAGGCCTTCCCCAAATCCCTTCAACACTCCCTAAAATCTTCCCAACTTATAGATATATGGAGAGCCCACAATGTCGGCTCTAGGGAATATACGTTCTACTCCCACCCCCATGACAGCTACTCTCGTTTAGATTATATTTTTGGCACCCCCTCTCTGACAGTGAACTCAACTACTGCCAACATTCATGTGTGCCCATGGTCGGATCACCACCTTGTATCCACCCATATCTCATGCTTGGGCCTCCCCCATACAGCCAGGTCCTGGCGCCTCAATGACGCACTACTCACAGATCCTGTGATTATGGCTCAGTTGGTGGAATGTCTTAACGAATATTTCAGGCTTAATAATGTAGAGAACATTTCCCCTACCTCTCTGTGGGCTGCCCACAAGGCTGTGATGAGGGGCCATCTAATAGAGATTTCCACGACCCAAAAAAGACAGAAACAACAGGACACCCACAAACTTACCCTAGAACTGGAACAACTTTATCATAGACACACGCAGACTCCTACACAAGAAGTGCTCCTTCAAATCACAGAAAAAAGAAGGGCCCTAGATGATATACTGTCAGATCAAATAGAAAAGTCTCTTAGATGGTCTAAAGCCCGCTTCCTTCTATACAGTAACTCCGCTTCCACGCTGTTTGCGCGAAAACGTAAACAATCTACCCAACCGACCCATCTCTATAAACTAAAAGATAGCCATGGCAACCTAACCTCTCATCCAAAACATGTTCTGCAGATCTTCTCCACCTTCTATCAAAAACTATTTTCTGGCCCGGACCCCTCACGCCCTCCCCCTATGCAGTCATGGCTGGATTCCCTCTCGCTCCCTCGACTTTCAGAGGAGCAATTGGACATCCTAAATGCCCCTTGCTCATCGGAGGAGGTGGCCTCTATTATCTCCTCTCTCAAACCCTCTAAAGCCCCAGGCCCTGATGGCTTCTCTCCCGTTTATTACAAAAAGTTCGCTGAATCCCTACTCCCCACACTCACTAATATGTTTAATCAAATACTCAAAGGACAATGTTTCCCTGAAGAAATGTTATTGGCCAACATGTCCCTTATTCCCAAGCCTGGCAAAGATCATACCCTACCCCAAAATTTCCACCCCATTTCGGTTATTAATAACGATCTCAAAATATTCGGGAGGATCTTGGCCGACAGATTAGCCAAGGTAATTACAACCTTGATATCGCCCGATCAAACCGGATTCATCCCATCGAGACAGATTACAGACAATATACGCTTGGCCACTAATATTTTACAGGACGCCCATATGAACTCCACCTCAGTATTGCTTTTAAGTTTAGATATAAACAAAGCATTTGATAGTGTCCTCTGGACGTATTTAGATACAGTGTTGGCCAGATTTGGGTTTAACGGGGCATTTTTACATGGCTTTAAGGCCCTTTACCATAACCTAAAAACCCGAATTAAACTTCCAGGATGCTACTCAGATTATTTCTCTCTGGGGTGTGGCACTAGACAGGGGTGTCCTTTATCCCCGCTTTTGTTCGCGCTGGCTATGGAACCCCTGTCTAGATCCATCTCTAATGACCCAAACATCAGGGGCTACAGAAAGGGAGATCAGGAATTTAAACTTAGCCTGTACGCAGATGATGTACTACTATTCATCTCAGACCCCTTACTCTCCCTCCCTAACCTTATGTCCTCCCTTGATTCTTTCCATAAACTATCAGGCCTGAGCGTTAACCCCTCCAAATGTTCGGCTCTACCAATTCACCTTCCGCAACCCCTATTGACCACCCTTACAGAAAAATTTAAATTCTCATGGAACCATGTCTCTCTACAATACCTAGGAGTTAAATTGGCCCCCTCTTTGAAACAGTTATACTCATTAAACTACCCCCCAGCTTTTTCCAATGTCAAATTCCTGTTAAATCAATGGTCCTCCTATCACATATCATTCCTAGGGAGAATCCAAGCAGTGAAAATGAATATCCTCCCTAAATTCCTATTCCTCTTCAGATCCCTACCTCTATATGTCTCGCGATCAATTCTTCAAAGGGTTCAGATAGACCTGCTCAGATTTATATGGCAGAATAAAAAGCCGCGAGTGGGACGGGCACTGATGTATAGAGCCCAGGGGAGGGGGGGTTTGGGATGCCCGGACTTATGGAAATACTTCCTGGCATCTTGGCTTACCCAAATGGCGCAGTGGCATTCCTCCCCGACCTCGGTGCCATGGCTACAATTTGAGCGGATCTCAATAACTCCATACTACCTCCCTGGCCTTCTCTGGTCCAGTTCAGTCTCTCCTAAAGATATTACCCCATTGAACAACATCGTAGGTCAATCACTTTATCTATGGTCCCTTTACCGTAAAAAGTTTAGGTTGCATTCTGACGTCCCCCTCTTGTCCTCTTTTTTGGGAGAACCCTCATTTCCCCCCAGCTTTTTCCTCCAATCTGCCATATCTTAAGTGGATTGCATTGGGCTTGGTGGACCTCGCTTCTCTGCTGCAGAACGCCTCCTTCTGCTCCTACGCCCACTTGCAGCAGACCTATGGGATGGGTAGATCCGAGTTCCACCAATACTTGCAAATTCGACACTTCTACTCGTCCCTTTTGAGGGGTGGAGTGGAGGTGTCGAAAACCCCATTTGAACGTCTGTGTGGAGAGGAGGCGAGAGATAGGGGGACGATCTCCGTACTTTATAGATACCTTAATGACCACAACTCCCCTCGGAAGTCGTTGGCGATGGTGGCTTGGGAGGCGGAGTTGGCCCAAGAGATCCCTGACGGAGATTGGCAGGACATGCTAGACAACATGCACAAATGTACACGTTCTGTATCAATAAAGGAAACGGTGCTTAAGCTTCACACTAGATGGTACTACACTCCAGAGCGTCTTCATAGAATATATCCCCTGGTCGCTGGCACATGTTTTAGAGGATGCCAGGACAGGGGAACGCTGTTGCATACGTTTTGGAGTTGTAAGGCCTTAGACACTGTTTGGCACAAAACCACATCCCTTATCAGACTTCTCTCAGGAATATCACTTACTTTGACATGTCAGATGTGTCTGCTGTTTGCGGAGCTTCCAGATGTTCCCCACCCCTTACAAAAATTAATCCACACACTCTTCAGTGCAATTCAATGGGCAATAGCATTGAACTGGAAGCGCCCCCAGGTATCCTGGTCACAGGTGATTTCTCGTATGGAGTCTATCAGGTCTATGGAGAGAATACATCATACTCTCCTAGATTCCATGCCTATATTTGACCGAAAATGGAACATCTGGACAGCTCATCTATTGAGCAATAGACTGGAGGATCCCTCGGTTGCTCCAGCAGACCCTCTATAAAATGAGGGTTGGCTTTATTTGTTGAGAACACACTAAGGGGACACCCCAGGGCCTTCACAATATATTAGATCTTTACCATAATAGGCACATGGTGTCTTACTCCCTGATTGTAAACTTATTTTATTAGAAATGCACATCGATCACAATTGTATGATTTCGATTTTCCCATTTTTTCTTTATTTGTTTGTCTTGTTATTTCTTTTTTATTTTACTACTATTGTTTTATGGGCCCACTTTGTACGCTTATATGAGCTATGATCTGCACTGTGTGTGATATTTCATATATCTGTTAAATGCTTTCTTACCACTGTGATTCATGTCACTACAGTGCCTGTACACCCAAATGTTATATTTTCCTACAATAAAAACGTTTGAAAACAAAAAATTACCCCACGCCATTTTTTTTAAATTTTGGCAGGGGGCTTCCCTTAATATCCATACCAGACCTGAAGGGCCTGGTATGGAATTTGGGGGGACCCCCACGCAATTTTTTTTATATTTTGGTTCGGGGTTCCCCTTAATATTCATACCAGACCCGAAGGGCCTGGTAATGGACTGGGGGGATCCCCTGCCGTTTTTTTCAATGACTTCTTTTATCTGTATTGCTGGGACCAACAATTCACTAAAGCCGCAAGTACTTTTAAATAACTTTTTTTTCCTTTAGAAATGTCATTTTGCTCTCGGACTGTTCTAAACACGAGAAACATGCACCACTTTACAGGCATATTATAGACACCCCCCAGGTATGAAATTTAAAGGAATATTACACTTTTATTGTTTCACTTTAGGCATTATTAAAATCACTGCTCCCGAAAAAACGGACGTTTTTAGAACTTTTTTTTGCATTGATACATGTCCCCTGGGGCAGGACCCGGGTCCCCAAACACTTTTTATGACAATAACTTGCATATAAGCCTTTAAAATTAGCACTTTTGATTATTCATGTTCGTGTCCCATAGACTTTAACAGTGTTTGCGTGTTCGAACAAATTTTTGCCTGTTCGCATGTTCTGCTGCGAACCGAACCGGGGGGTGTTCGGCCCATCCCTAGTGATGAGTATACCCTCCACCAGACAGTATACGTCATGTAGGTCATGTAGATCTCATAGGAGGCCTACATGAGCATGTTGATGGTTATAACCAACTAGACTAATGACCAGACTGCCAATTTTAAGGCTCTCTCTTTATTTTGGGGGGGGGGGCACTTTTCTTCTTTTGCAAATCCTCATGTAACCTATTTATGGGATGAGTGCTTGGCTATTCGTTGACACTGCATAAATCCAAATGTATGGAAAATTCATCAAGTCCCACTGTTACGAGAATATGCGATTTTTCTTCTTCAGGCGAGTCCTGAAAAATGGGGTGGGGTATAGCTGTCATCCTTACCCCACCATCCTAACCAATAAGCAGGACAACCCCCCACCAGGAGGACAACAAAGCATCCCAACTACAATCACAGCCCCTCCAGTCAGGAGTTGAGTATCCTTGGACAGTAATACCATTCTCACATATCGCCACCATTGCACCCCAACCAGGAGGACAACAAAGCAACCCAACTACAGTCACAACATTTCCAGTCAGGAGTTGAGTAGCCTAGGACTGTAACATGGTTCCCACACATCACCACCATTTGCACCCCCAACCAGGAGGACAACGAAGCAACTCAACTACAATAACAACACATCCAGTCAGGAGTTGAGTAGCCTGGGACCATAGCATGGCTCCCACGCATCACCACCATTTGCACCCCCAACCATTTCGTCAACAAAGCAACCCAACCAAGATCACAATACATCCAGTCAGGAGTTGAGTAGCCTAAGACCATTACATATTTCTCATATATCACAACCATTTGCACCCCAAACCAGGAGGACAACAAAGCACCCAACTATGATCACAACATTTCCAGTCAGGAGTTGACTAGCTTAGGACTGTAACACAGTTACCATACATCACCACTATTTGCACCCCCAACCAGGAGAACAACAAAGCAATCCAACTACGATCACAACATATCCAGTCAGGAGTTGAGTAGCCTAGGACCATAGCATGGTTCCCACACATCACCACCATTTGCATCCCCAACCAGGAGGTCAACAAAGCAACCCAACTAAGATCACAATACATGCAGTCAGGAGTTGAGTAGCCTGGGACCATCACATAGTTCCCACATATCACCCCCATTTGCATCCCCAACCAGGAGGACAACAAAGCAACCCAACTATGATCACAACATATCCAGTCAGGAATTGAGTAGCCTAGGACCATAGAATGGTTTCCACACATGACCACTATTTGTACCCCCCAACCAGGAGGACAACAAAACACCCAACTATAATCACAACATTTCCAGGACGTAACACAAAACACTTCCATTTGCACCCTCAACCAGAAGGACAACAAAGCAACCCACCTACGATCAGAACACATCCAGTCAGAACTCAGCCTTGAACCATAACCATGTTCCCACACATCACCAACATGGCACCCTCAACCAGGAGAACAGCAAAGCAACCCAATTATAACCACAGTACATCAGTCAGGAGTTGAGTAACCTAGTTCCCACACATCACCACCGTTTGCACCCCCAACCAGGAGGACAACAAAGCAACCCAACTACAATCAGAACACATCCAGTCAGAACTCAAGCAGCCTAGGAACTTAACATGGTTCCCACACAACACTAACATTGAACCCCCAACCATTAGGACAACAAAGCAACCCAACTATGATCAGAACATGTCCAGTGCTACCAACACACGCAAACAACTCCCACTATAATTTTGCTACAACAGTTTTCTTTCTTTTTTTCAATTTTTTTTTCTAAGCGAAAAAGCGAATTGACTTCTCAACAACACACCTTGTCCAATAACAACTTTTTTTTTTTTCCTTTCTAATTTAATAAATTAAAGAATTCCCTGAGTCAGTCTAATCTGTAAATCTACTGCAAAAAAAAAAAAAAAATCCTCATAAATCCCACCGGGCATTCAGAGAGTCAGAATTGTAGAATCCTCTCCAAGATTAAAAATTTGCCCGGCCTGACAATTAAAATGATTAAGAACGCTATTGCAACTTATTAAAAAGCCTCCGTCTCTCAGAAGAGGATATTAACGAGTTCAAAGAAAAAATAATTACGGTGGAATCTAATTAAAGAAGGGAGGTCAAGACATTACCAAATATTAGTGTTGCAGAGGACAAATTGCGTTCGGTGGAATTTTTGCTTACATGACAACATTGCGGTGATTTAGGAGAGGCATCTCTCCCGTTTAATGCCTTATAACATCCAAGCAAGTCATTCCTGCTGTCATTCAGTCCTGAAATATCTGCCGGTGTCTAGCTGGTCTTAAACCGCAGTACTCGATATTACTGCATCAATGTTTAAAAAAAAAAAAAAACAAGATGCGATATTCCGAACAGCTGGGCTGAAAACCTGTTTGTTAATTAGCGCTCTGCCTCTGGGGACTGTTATTTGGTAAATTTGTCGTTTGGAAAGACATCTGGTGATATGAAGCTGCGGATCTCCAGCTCGTTGGGAGCCTTTTAATTCTGACTCAAGAAAAAAAGTGTGTAAATTGTCACAAAAAAACAAAAAAACAAATTTGTTTCGAGATTTGTTTACAAAATTACAAGCGCGCTCTCAGCTTGTCGGGTTGATGAGGTAATCAACTTAACGACTAACGCGTTTATCTCCCGAGCCGCAGGATCCTGGCGCTCTCTCTGCCACAATGCAAGGGTGATGATGAAGTCACGCCATGGAATATCCGTGAAGCAGGCGGAAATAAAGCGCACTGGTCACTCAATCAAGATGAAAGAAACTATCCTTAGCAGTCTATAGCAGGCATCACTAAATGGTGGATCACAAGCTAGCCGGTCCCCAGCGCAGATTCCCCACCTCCTCTGCAGTGATTGGTAGTTGGCGGCATCCTAATTATGCCACGTGAATGCCCAACCTTCAGCATCAGAGGACACCTGATGAAAGTGAGTGCTCTGATGGGGGCACCTGATGTAAGGAGTCCCTCTGATGGGGGCACCTGATGTAAGGAGTCCCTCTGATGGGGACACCTGATGAAAGGGGGCCCTCTGATGGGGGCACTTGATGTAAGGGGGCGCTCTGATGGGGACACCTGATGTAAAGGAGCACTCTGATGGGGACACCTGATGTAAAGGAGCACTCTGATGGGGACACCTGATGTAAAGGAGCACTCTGATGGGGACATCTGATGTAAGGGGGCACTCTGATGGGGACACCTGATGTAAAGGAGCACTCTGATGGGGACACCTGATGTAAGGGGGCGCTCTGATGGGGACACCTGATGTAAAGGGGAACTCTGATGGGGACACCTGATGAAAGGGGGCCCTCTGATGGGGGCACCTGATGTAAGGGGGCACTCTGATGGGGAGACCTGATGTAAAATGGCACTCTGATGGGGACACCTGATGAAAGGTGGCCTTCTGATGGGGGCACCTGATGTAAGGGGGCCTGCTAATGGGGGCACTTATGTAAGGGGGCACTCTGATGGGGACACCGAACGTAAGAGGGCATTTTGATGGAGACACCTTGTGACGAACCCCCGTACTCATGAGGAGTATGTCCATCATATAAGCTTCCCTTGCTCAGTACCAGAATGATCCAAGATCCCTTAGCTCGCCCAGTCACTTTTCAGGACACAGCGCCGGGTGGCGCAAAACATCAACTGTTTATTGAAACACAGGCACAAAGAGATATACACTCTGGAACAATTTCCTCTTCTGCATAACGACACAGGGTGGAGTAAACTGTACATTCATGAGACACAGGTATATTCACACTTTTCAACAAATAATTCAATCAGTAACTGGGCATGTAGACAGCCTTATCCGCAGGAAGGGCTGTTGGAGAAATTCCCCCTCTAGCAACTGACAGTGATATAATTAACATGAGCTAATTAACTAGTCACTTAAACCAGCCTAGGTGACCAGACTATTCAGCACCTACACCCTGGATACAAGGTACTGTACAATACACATTCTTACAAGTATAAACACATAGATGAGAAGACAGACAGAAACAATAGGGGATCCAAATAACCATGAAATGCACATCTAAGGAATGCTTTGATTAATCAAGAATCACAGAGTGCATGGCAATGGTCTACAACAGGCTATGAGGCAAAGCTCATACAATGTCTCAGCAGCCTGATATAGCGGAATTCATTTATCTTCATATATCTCTTGAGGGATATTGTTGATAAATATTACTGTCCCAAGTGAAGGAGCCTCTCCAACTTTCAGCACCAACCACACATGCAGTACCTTGAAAAGCTATTCATACCCCTTAAAATTTTCCTCATTTTGTCATGTTACAACCAAAAAAAAATTATTTTATTGGGATTTTATGTGATAGACCAACACAAAGTGGCACATAATTGTGAAGTGGAATGTAAATGCTAAATGGTTTTCAATTTTTTTTTTCAAATTTTTTTACAAATAAATATGTGAAAAGTGTGGCATGCATTTGTATAGCGCCCCCAATACTTTGTAGAACCCCCTTTCTCTGCAATTACAGCTGCAAGTCTTTTTGGGGATGTCTCTACCAGCTTTGCACATCTAGAGAATTAAATTTTTGCTCATTCTTCTTTGCAAAATAGCTCAAGCTCTGTCAGATTGGATGAAGAGCATCTGTGAACAGCAATTTTCAAGTCTTGCCACAGATCCTCAATTGGATTTAGGTCTGGACTGTGACTGGGCCATTTTACCATATGAATATGCTTTCATCTAAACCATTCCATTGTAGCTCTGGCTGGATGTTTCGGGTCATTGTCCTGCTGGAAGGTGAACCTCCACCCCAGTCTCAAGTCTTTTGCAGACTCTAACAGGTTTTCTTCTAAGATTGTCCTGTATTTGGCTCCATCCATCTTCCCATCAACTCTGACCAGCTTTCCTGTCCCTGCTGAAGAAAAGCATCCCCACAACATGATGCTGCCACCACCATGTTTCACGGTGGGGATGGTGTGTTCAGGGTGATGTCCAGTGTTAGTTTTCCACCACACATAGCGTTTTGCTTCTAAAAGTTTCATTTTGGTCTCATCTGACCAGAGCACCTTCTTCCACATGTTTCCTGTGTCCCCCACATGGCTTCTTGCAAACTGCAAAAGGGACTTCTTATGGCATAAAGGGCAGATTTGTGGAGAACACGACTAATAGTTGTCCTGTGGACAGATTCTCCCACCTGAGCTGTGGATCTCTGCAGCTCCTCCAGAGTTACCATGGACCTCTTGGCTGCTTCTCTGATTATTGCTCTCCTTGCCCAGCCTGTCAGTTTAGGTGGACGGCCATGTCTTGGTAGGTTTACAGTGGTGCCATACTCTTTTCATTTTCAGATGGTGGATTAAACAGTTCTCCCACTGACACCAATGAAGGGGGCACTATTTTTACCACTAACACCAATGATGGGCACTATTCCTCGCCCTGACACCAATGATGGGGCACTATTCCTCCCACTGACACATAATGATGGGACACTATTCCTTCCACTGACGCCAATGATGGGACACTATTCCTCCCACTGACACTAATGATGGGGCACTATTCCTTCCACTGATGCCAATGATGGGACACTATTCCTCCCACTGACACTAATGATGGGGCACTATTCCTCCCACTGACACCATTGATCGGGCACTATTCCTGCCACTACCACCTATGATGGGGCAATATTTCTTCCACTGACACCAATGATGGGGCACTATTCCTTCCACTGACACCAATGATGGGGCACTATTCCTCCCACTGATAACATTGATGGGGCATTCCTCCCACTGATAACATTGATGGGGCACTACTCCTTGTCCTACTGACCACCAATCCTGAGGCCGTGTTTATTCTCACTGATGCTGGGCCTGAGACATTTTCTATCCCTACTGGTCATAATCTGACCCCCCTAAAGTCTAAAGAACAGTAAAACTGGCCCTTTGAAAAGTTTGGAGACCCCTGATTTAGACAAGATTTGCTAATCTCAGAGTCCCAGAGTTTAGCTTTAACCATCCACACAGAATAACTGACAACACTCAAATTAGTAAATTCCAGTCCAGAACAAGAGGCTGAATAAGCTCTGCTAAGAGATATACAGGACATGTAAGAGACTCACCATTCCTGCAGAGCAGTACGGCCAGGTAGTCCTGGTAGAAGGAGTCGACGTAGAGTAAGAGGCTCGGAGCCTGAGCTGTAAGAAAGCTGAAGGCGATATTTTCCCTGGATATCACTGTGTCTGCGTATATCGCTGAGACTGATGCACTGGCGTTCCTGGACACTGGATACGGCTCCTGGAAAACATAGGTGACCGAGGTCCCAGCTTCAAACATTGCAGAAACCTCTAGAAAGACAACAGAAATATAGACAAGGTTTTTAAAAAAAAAGCAAGAACAAAACTGAATGAGATGTCCTGTGTGGGACAAGCTCCAAACTACCATAAAAATATAAAGAGCTGGAATCCACCACTCAAAGGCCCTAATCAACCAGGGTTTTGTGGAACCTTGGAGTTCCTCTAGAGGTTGCTAGGGGTTCCTTGAGCAATTTTTGACTCTCAGATAAACATCTACTAATACCAATAATTTGCCCAGCTTTCTGTAAGGACCGGGGGGGGGGGGGGGGGGGGTGTTTATTGCTCCCACTGACGACAAATCTAAGGCGCATTCTTCCCACTGCCAGAAATGTATGGAGAATTATATCCAGTGTTCACCAATGCAAGGAGTATTCATCTACCAAACACCAATATAAGGGGTACTCTTGCTACTGACCACCAATGTAAGGAGTATTCTCCCCATGGACCACCAATGTAAGGGACATTCTTCCCACTGACCACCAATGAAAGGCGCATTCTTCCCATTGACCACCAATGTAAGGAGCATTCTTCCCACTGATCACCAATGTAATGGACATTCTTCTGGCTAACCACCAATGTAGGGGGTATTCTTCCCTCTGACAACCAATGAAATGGACATTTTCCTCACGGACCATCAATGTAATGAACATTATTCTTACTGGCTGCCAATGTAAGGAGGATCCTTTTCATTGGCTGCCAATGTAAGGAGCACTCTTTCCACTGGCCACCAATGTGTGGAGCATTGTTCTTACTTATCCCAAATGTAAGAAGCATTCTTACCAATGCCCACAAATGTAAGGAACATTCTTCCCACTGATCACCAATGTAATGGACATTCTTCCCACTGATCACCAATGTAAGGGACATTCTTCCCACTGATCACCAATGTAAGGGACATTCTTCCCACTGGCCACCAATGTAATGGACATTCTTCTCACTGATCACCAATGTAAGGAACATTCTTCTCACTGATCACCAATGTAAGGAACATTCTTCTCACTGATCACCAATGTAAGGAGCATTCTTCTCACTGATCACCAATGTAAGGAACATTCTTCTCACTGATCACCAATGTAAGGAACATTCTTCTCACTGATCACCAATGTAAGGAACATTCTTCCCACTGATCACCAATGTAAGGAACATTCTTCCCACTGATCACCAATGTAAGGAACATTCTTCTCACTGATCACCAATGTAATGGACATTCTTCCCACTGGCCACCAATGTAATGGACATTCTTCCCACTGGCCACCAATGTAATGGATGTTTTTCCTGCTAACCACCAATGTAGGCGATATCTGTCCCACTGACCACCAATGTAGGGGGTATTCTTCTCACTGACCACCAATGTAAGAAGTATTATTCTCACAGGCTGCCAATGTAAGGAAGATCGTTTTCATTGGTCACCAATGTAAGGAACATTGTTTTTATTTATCCTAAATGTAAAAAGCATTCTTACCAATGATCACCAATGTAAAGAGCATTCCTCCCACTCATCACCAATGTCAAGAGGGTCCTTTCATTTGACCATCTGGATAAGTGGGTAATTTTTCCACTGAAATCCAATGCAGGTTTACACTATAGTTTTTGCTATCTGGATTTTTTTCTAGACATTTCTATTATTATTAACACATTTTAATTTCACTATTACTACTGCAATCAGTTGTGTTGTATAGAGCATCCCTGGGTATCAAATACTCTAAGTCTGTCACATTCCCTAAACTTTTATTTATCCTTTTATCTCCACCTACTAATCACAGCATTGTTCCGCAATGTTCAACGAGCAGATATCGTAGTTATTAGCAGGGATGCCCTGAGATATAGAAGTTATTTCAAAGGGTTCCTCCATTTTAAAAAGGTTGGGAAAGGCTGACTTGATGACATGAACAGGAAGAGAATTCACACTCAAGTAATTCCTCCAATGACAATACACGCCTCACCTTTCTTACAGTAAGGTCCCTCAAAGGCGGAGTTTGTGCAGTCGCAGGTGTATCCATTGCGTTTCTCCACACACTTTCCATTGTTGTGGCAAAGGTTTCCATAGCTACTGCAGTGGCCAGGACAGCCCGGTCTGATCCCTGGAGACACTTTGGCTTTTTCCTCCAGATCCAATGTCTGGCCATTCAGTTGGAGGTAACGGATACACCCCACAAAGCCCCTCTGTTTGGATGCAGTCCCACCTATGGAAAAGAAAGTCATAGTCAGCTCCTGACATTTCTAATGATGTAGAGCCAGTCTTTAAATGCTCTAGCTTCCAGTAATGGCCTAGATCAACGTTTCCCATCCAAGATTATTCCAGTGGTTGCTAGGGGTTCCTAGACAAACAACAAATATAACCTCTAATGTAAAGGACATTGTTCTTTCAACTGTTTACTGATGTAAGTGGTCCCTTGTCCCACTGGTCATAAATGTAAGAGATCCTTCTCTGTTGACCTTTCTCCACTAACCATTAATCTAGCAGGTCACACACCTATACCAGACCTTCATCCAGGATTAGGGTCTGGTATTGAACAAAGTCAACTCAGAAGGGAGTTGTCCTGCCTGGTGCAGTTTGGAACCAGCCAAACACAGATGAAAAGGAACACTTTTTTTTAAAAAAAAGAATAGGCTTCTCAAGTAAGTGTGGACCTCCTGTGCTGAATTTATATTTTTAAGGGTTTAATATCATATTAGAGCAGACCATTCATTAAAACATAAGGTCCCCTTTAACGAAAGTCCTTCCCACCCCCCCTCCCCTTAATTGAAACATCGTAGAAAACAATAATACTTACTTTGGAACCTGGCTTCTGTCCACTTTCCGAGGCATTGGTGACATCATGGTATCCCACCACTGCCTCACCAAAAAAGCTGAGTGCTCGAAGCCTCGTGAGACTGTCCAAAGTGTTGGAGCACATTCTCAATAGATTCAGGCACCTAACTCCCTAGAGGCAGCATTGACACATGGTAGCATCAACGATGTCTTAATTGGAAGGGAATGGGGGGTTGTGATTACAGCACTCTTGCATTTTTCATAGCAACACACTGTTACACTGCTCTGAGGACATAGAAGGTTTTCATTTGATATGTTGTCTTCATAAATACTCTACTCATGTTTTTAATATAAGCTTAAAATTGGACACAAATGTAAAAAAAAAATATGTATCGTTGGTTATTTATAGCTTTTTGAAATTCATGTAATAACGGGATTTTTATTACTCATTCTAAAATACCTTTCTCTGAGCTCCTCTATTCTTGGCCATAGGATTATATCGCCACCTACAGGATTAAGACACTGCGACAGACCCAATCAAGACAGGGACTGCAGGGTGGCCTCTTGCCCACTGACTATGGGCCCTGGCTTTTAAGGGAGCACTACTCTTTGGGAGGGGACCCTTGGAGTGGTCCTTCTTCGGATTTGGGTCCCGAAACACACAGATTTGGGTCCTTTGTGCCCAAACCAGAAATTACTGCTTTATTTAGACGAGACTCAGAGCTGATGTTAATATGATCAGTTCAAACCAACCTGATACTGGAGTCTCCTGCTATAGTCTGTTTATTAGGGTGTTATATGTTTTTTTTTGCTAAGTATGTCTCTCCCACTGTGTGCCTCCTAGGTGTGCATTCCCATTGTTAATTGAGTCACCAATTGTTTCTGCCTGTCTGAGTATCTCTTGTAGATGTGATTAACCACTTCAGCCTCGGAAGATTGTGCGGTCGTGCGACGCTGCACCTAAACTAAATTGACGTACTTTTTTTACCACAAATGGAGCTTTCTTTTGGTGGTATTTGATCGCCTCTGCGGTTTTTATTTTTTGCGCTATAAACAAAAAAAGAGCGTCAATTTTGAAAAAAACACAATATTTTGTATTTTTTGCTATAATAAATATCCCCATTTTTAAAAAAAAAAATCAAATTTTTTCTCAGTTTAGGCCGATATGTATTCTTCTACATATTTTTGGTAAAAAAAAAAAATCGCAATAAGCGTATATTGATTGGTTTGCGAAAAAAGTTATAGCGTCTACACAATAGGGGATAGATTTATAGCATTTTTATTTATTTTTTTTTTATTAGTAATGGCGGTGATCTGCAAATTTTGTCAAGACTGCCACATTATGGCGGACACATCGGATGATCTTGACACGTTTTTGGGAGCGTTGGCATTTATACAGCGATCAGTGCTATAAAAATGCATTGATTACTGTAAAAATGTCACTGGCAGTGAAGGGGTTAACACCAGGAGGCGATCAAGGGGTTAACTGTGTTCCCTGGGAGGTGACTCTAACTGAGGGGGGAGGGGACTGACTAGAGGAAGTGACAGATCGTGGTTCCTAGCTAATAGGAACACACGATCTGTCACTCCTCTCAGAACAGAACAGAACAGAGAAGTGTGTGTTTACACAAACTCGTCCTTTTTCTGTGTGTCCTACTCACGATCGCTCATGGCCGGCAGTCATCGCGACCGTCGGCCACGAGCATCGGCACCCCCCGCTGTGCAGTGCACGCACGCCTGCTGTCCCGATCCCACGAGGCGACGCATAGCTTCAATGGTTGGCGGGATCGTGCCAACCTGCCGCAGTAAAATGATGGCGGCTGGTCGGCAAGTGGTTAGTAGTGTGTCCACTTTACCTTGTTATCTAACTATTAACTATTGTGGGATGTTATGTGTTTATGTTGATTAGCTTAGTTTAATTAGTTTAATTAGATTATTGTTTATGTTTATGTTGGCTGTTCATTACTGTCTACACTGCAGGGGTAGGCAACCTCGACACTCCAGCTGTGGTGAAACTACAAATCCCATCATGCCTCTGCCTCTAGGAGTCATGCCTGTGATTGTCAGGGTCCTGCAATGTCTGATGGGACTTGTAGTTTCACCACAGCTGGAGGGCCGAGGTTGCCTACGCCTGGTCTACAGTGTGCATTGTCATGATAATATCCCCAAGAGGGGAATGTCCTCCTCGGGGAGGGGTATAAAAAATGTGTCTGAGTTTTAATAAAATCAGAGCCAGTTTGCATCTAAGCTAGTGTCGTCTAGTACTTGGGCACAATATTCAGCTATAATACTTGGTTTCGGGGGCCAGACTAGAGGAAGCTGTATACTGACGGAAGCACCCAAGCTGGGTGCTGGTCGGTTCCGTCACGGACACTAAGCAGAAACAAAAAACACCAGCACTGCCTACGGGCAGAGTACCGTCCCTGAGAACTTTGATCTACATATTGCAGTTGGGAATAGGTCAACTATTATTTTAACGCACAGTATTAAAGTAATTTTATATAGCTTGAAAGCAAACTGGACTCACCCACATAGAGCTGAGCATTCAGTAGCGGTCGTAATCGCCCATCAAACGGGGTTTGCACCAGCTTCCTTGGCTGGTTATCCACGACAAGACTGGTTTCCTTAATATTCCTCTCGGCTCTGACGTAATGCCATTGACCATCATTCAAGGCCGTGATGGACAGCAGAGAAACCTCCATAGGCCCATTTCCCGCATCGAATGAAAATGTCACCTGGTAGGGAGCTGTAAAGTACACAAGGCGATCAATACTGCAATCAATATCTAGTTTTACTAATTGATTTACGTTTGTGTAGGTCCAGGCATGACAGCAAAGAAAAAAAAAATATATTTTTGGCAAGGCACCTAATACTCTGCCAATGTTTTATTTATAACATTATTCATCCCTTGGGCTCTAAAAATAAAAAATATATATATAATTCCCACTGAGGTATATGTGTGACCTAATTATATTTTCAGTTGTATATAAATCCACAATTACTGTGTAACACCTGCCAATAAAAACATTTTTATAAATTAGAGGTTTTTTTTTTAGACCCCTTTCACACTGGAGCGTTTTGCAGGCGCTATAGCGGTAAAAATAGCGCCTGCAAACCGCCCTAAAACAGCTGCTCCATTCACTCCACTGTGAAAGCACGGGGGCTTTCACACTGGTGCTCTAGCGGGGCTTCAGAAAAAGTCCTGCCAGCAGCTTCTTTGGAGCGGTGAAGGAGCGGTGAAGGAGCGGTGAACTCACCGTTCCTCCAACGCTCTTCCCCATTGAAATCAATGGGGCAGCGCTGCGATACCGCGGGCAAAACGCCGCTCCAGGCGGCGTTTTTCAGGCGGATTTAACCCCTTTTCGGCCGCTAGTGGGAGGTTAAAACCAAATAGCGCCTCTAAAACGACGGTAAAGCGGCGCTAAAAATAGCGCCGCTTTACCGCTGACGCCCGGGCGCCGGCAGTGTAAAAGGGGTCTTAGTCTCTTTAAATGATAGCCCTGCAAACTTGTAGTTCTATGCCTAATAAATGATAAAAGATAGACAAAAAATTGGACAAAAATGCATATTTTTTTATTTTATAAATGATGTGGCTTAGCTGAAGTTTATTCAGATGCTGGAACCTCCATTCCATAGGAAACCATCAGAAAATGCGGCGTATATACACTTGTAGTTTAAACGTGACGTACTGATGCGCCACTAAACGTGTAAACGATAAACGTCATAAAGTGCTTAATGCACAAGCTATATATATATATAAAGCAGCTGAATTCTAAAGTGTTGCCAGCACCAAAAAGTATATGTGATATGTAGTGAAGCAGCACTAAATAACTCTACAACAACACTAAAATATAAAGTGCTAATAATAAAGTGCTAATACTGTTCAGGGATACCTCTGAACCAATCCTAAGGTATAAAGTGCTAATAATAAATGTGCAAAATAGTGCAGTAACAATGGCATCAGAAAAAAATCAAAAATCAAAAAATCAACAGGGATGAGTAATCCAAAATGTATCTGAAATAACTACAGGTACTAAGCGATAGTCTCTACAGGAGTAAGTGAAGCAAAGAAAGAAAAAAAAGTCCAAATGTAGGTAATATAATAGCTTGTAAATATCCTTCTACAATCCACACCCTATGTGTGCTAGCCTCTCATCTCAACGGAAGACCCCCAATGGGTCTAGTCGTGCATCAACGGATATAAACCACCGCCGTCATCCAGTCCTAACTTATAGTAACCCTGACCCAAATTCAGTGGCGGCCCGTCCATACGGGGCGAAGGGGCCCCCGCCCCCTAATCTATGCGCATGGCCCCTAATTTCCATGCAAGGGGCCAGACGTATAGATTTCTATGTGTTTTTTTTTTTTTCTGAAGCACATGATTAGATCGTGAGGCTCTAATTGGCTTTAAAAAAGGGTGGGCTTGGGGCGCAGAGTACTGCGCCCTGAGCCCACCCTGTTGTGTGACAATAGCAAATTAATATTCGCTATTGTCTTCCTGATTCTCCTCCCCACCAATCAGGAAGCGGGTCCTGAGATCCGGTTGTCAAGGGAGTCTTAGGGAGGAGAAACAATGAGCGAGGGGTAGCAGCGAGCAGCAGCAGACCTACTCCCTGGATGGAGCCTTGTCCTCATGCCTCTTAAGGTAAGGCATGAGGCATGGCTTCTGATCATCCATCTCCCACAGGGGGGAAATCGCCGCCTTCCCGTCCGTCTCCCATGGGGGGTGGCGTTGTTTTGCTGCCCCCCCAAAAAAAATATTGAGCACCAGTCGCCACTGCCCAGATTCTACATCTCAGGTTTAGCCCAGGGCCATCTAGATTTCCCTGTACTACCACTAGTAGCACACTAATGCCGCGTAAACACGGTCGGATTTTCCGACGGGAAATGTTCGATGGGAGTTTGTTGTCGAAAATTCCGACCGTGTGTAGGCTCCATTAGACATTTTCCATTGGAATTTCCGACAAACAAAATTTGGGATCTGGATCTCAAATTTTCCAACAACAAAATCAGCTTTCGTAAATTCCGATCGTGTGTACACAATTCCGACGCACAAAGTTCCACGCATGCTCGGAATCAAGCAGAAGAGCCGCACTGGCTATTGAACTTCATTTTTCTCGGCTCGTCGTACGTGTTGTGAGCCACCGCGCTCTTGACGTTCGGACTTTACGACAAGATTTGTGTGACCGTGTGTATGCAAGACAAGTTTGAGCCAACATCTGTTGGAAAAAAAAAAACATGGATTTTGTTGTCGGAATGTGCGATCGTGTGTACGCTGCATTAGAGTGCTATACATGCATGAACGATCTAAATGTAATGCGATTGGCCATGATAAGATGCAGCTAAATTCTGGAACCCCCTGCTGGGGTACTCGCATCTGATCGTAGTGCACATAGGTGTGCGCACAGGGTTTGCCAGGTGTGGTGCAGAATCCCCCTTTTTAGACCCCTGATATTTCACCAAAGCCCTCCAAAAAAAAGTAAAAAGATTGTTTAAAAAATACAATTGTAAAAAATTAAAAATAAAAACTACTGACACCGTCCACTGCTCTACTGACACCATCACTATATATACACATGCACACACACATACAGTGGGGCAAAAACGTATTTAGTCAGCCACCAATTGTGCAAGTTCTCCCACTTAAAAAGATGAGAGAGGCCTTTAATTGTCATCATAGGTATACCTCAACTATGAGAGACAAAATGTGGAAACAAATCCAGACAATCACATTTTCTGATTTTTGAAAGAATTTATTTGCAAATTATGGTGGAAAATAAGTATTTTGTCAATATCAAAAGTTCATCTCAATACTTTGTTATATATCCTTTGTTGGCAATGACAGAGGTCAGACGTTTTCTGTAAGTCTTCACAAGGTTGTCACACACTGTTGCTGGTATGTTGGCCCATTCCTCCATGCAGATCTCCTCTAGAGCAGTGATGTTTTGGGGCTGTCGCTGGGCAACACAGACTTTTAACTTCCTCCAAAGGTTTTCTATGGGGTTGAGATCTGGACATTGACTAGGCCACTCCAGGACCTTGAAATGCTTCTTAAGAAGCCACTCCTTCGTTGCCCGGGCGGTGTGTTTGGGATCATTGTCATGCTGAAAGACCCAGCCACGTTTCATCTTCAATGCCCTTGCTGATGGAAGGAAGTTTGCACTCAAAATCTCACGATATATGGCCCCATTCATTCTTTCATGTACACGGATCAGTCGTCCTGTTCCCTTTGCAGAGAAACAGCCCCAAAGCATGATGTTGCCACCCCCATGCTTCACAGTAGGTATGGTGTTCTTTGGTTGCAGCTCAGCATTCTCTCTCCTCCAAACACGACGAGTTGTGTTTCTACCAAACAGTTCTACTTTGGTTTCATCTGACCATATGACATTCTCCCAATCCTCTTTTGGATCATCCAAATGCTCTCTAGCAAACCTCAGATGGGCCCGGACATGTACTGGCTTAAGCAGGTGGACACGTCTGGCACTGCAGGATCTGAGTCCCTGGCAGCGTAGTGTGTTACTGATGGTAGCCTTTGTTACGTTGGTCCCAGCTCTCTGCAGGTCATTCACTAGGTCCCCCCGTGTGGTTCTGGGATTTTTGCTCATCGTTCTTGTGATCATTTTGACCCCACGGGTGAGATCTTGCGTGGAGCCCCAGATCGAGGGAGATTATCAGTGGTCTTGTATGTCTTCCATTTTCTAATTACCGTATTTATCGGCGTATAACACGCACTTTTTTCCCCTTAAAATCAGGGGAAAGTCGCAGGTGCGTGTTATACGCCGATCCCCTGCGATCCCGAGCTGTCACAATTTCAAAATCGCCGACCGCGATTTGAAAATGGCGCTGCCGGCGCCGAAACACACAGAGCCGGTCCTCGGCTCTTTCCGGCGGCTCTCGTTTACTTTCGGCTCCACTCGTAGTCCCGAGCAGAGCTATCCGAACCTACTCGGCTGTGTATTTCGGCGCTGGCGGCGCCATTTTCAAATCGCGGTCAGCAATTTTGAAGCCCAGGACAGGGGATCGAAGGCTGCACTGGGGCAAGGCTGCACTGGGGAAGGCTGCACTGACAAGGCTGCACTGGGGAAGGCTGCACTGGGGAAGGCTGCACTGGGGCAGGCTGCACTGGGAAAGGCTGCACTGGGGAAGGCTGCACTGGGGAAGGCTGCACTGACAAGGCTGCACTGACATGGCTGCACTGACATGGCTGCACTGACATGGCTGCACTGAGAAGGCTGCACTGACATAGCTGCACTAACAAGGCTGCACTGGGGAAGGCTGCACTGACAAGGCTGCACTGACATGGCTGCACTGACAAGGCTGCACTGACATGGCTGCACTGGGGCAAGGCTGCACTGAGAAGGCTGCAATGATGGGCATTTAAATGTTTTTTTCCCTTCAACTTCCCTCCTAAAAGTTTTTTATTCCTTAAAATTCCCTCCTAAATTGGGGTGCGTGTTATACGCCGATAAATACGGTATTGCTCCCACAGTTGATTTCTTCACACCAAACTGCTTGCCTATTGCAGATTAAGTCTTCCCAACCTGGTGCAGGTCTACAATTTTGTTTCTGGTGTCCTTCGACAGCTCTTTGGTCTTTACCATAGTGGAGTTTGGAGTGTGACTGTTTGAGGTTGTGGACAGGTGTCTTTTATACTGATAACAAGTTCAAACAGGTGCCATTAATACAGGTAATGAGTGGAGGACAGAGGAGCCTCTTAAAGAAGAAGATACAGGTCTGTGAGAGACAGAAATCTTGCTGGTTTGTAGGGGACCAAATACTTATTTTCCACCATAATTTGCAAATAAATTCTTTCAAAAATCAGACAATGTGATTGTCTGGATTTGTTTCCACATTTTGTCTCTCATAGTTGAGGTATGCCTAGGATGACAATTAAAGGCCTCTCTCATCTTTTTAAGTGGGAGAACTTGCACAATTGGTGGCTGACTAAATACTTTTTCGCCCCACTTTATGTGTTTGAGCTTTGGGGTGCACACCCTAATGCAATAGGCTGTGCACACCTATGGTAGTGCAGGTGCATTCGCAGGTGTGAATCCACCCCAACGCAGCATAAAAAAAAAAGCACCAAAAGGTGAAGAGGAAAAGAACTATAAATTTTCATTGGAATCATTTGCCAACTTTTCAACGGCTTTCCGAAAAGTTTCACAGTGCAATTTGCAATTTTCATTTGCTTCTTTGTTTCTTGTATTCCATCGTAAAGCTTTTTGATGAGCAATTTATGAAAAGTAGATTGAAAGTAGAAAAAAAAAAAAGATGCAAAAACATTTAACTCCAAAATGTTCTGTCTTCCACCCACAGAGAACGACTCACAAGATGCATGCGGTGCGATTGAATGCCATTTGTTAGATTGTGTTCATTATGTTACCATCATACTCCTCAGACTTTTGAAAGGTTATTATTCAAATCCTACTTTACTTATTTTTTTATTTTATTTTTTTTATATAAAGTCGTGTTGTTGAGACTGCCACGTTGATGTCATTTCACTGTAACCGATGACACCAAT
Source organism: Lithobates septentrionalis (assembly GCA_037952835.1). NCBI lineage: Eukaryota > Metazoa > Chordata > Amphibia > Anura > Ranidae > Lithobates > Lithobates septentrionalis. The sequence continues at coordinate 822,246 of JBBDGP010002151.1, forward strand.
TAAATAAAAAAAAAACGCACAGTAATTATTAAGCTCAAGATTTAGAAAAGCACACATCCATCATTCTCACTCTTGTTGTTATTAGCATAATGTCTCCTTCCAGATCGAGCCAAAAGGTCAAAATTGTTTAAAAAAAAACGAAGTGACCAGAATAAGCAAGCGTGGTTGTTAAAAAAAAAAAAAAGATCTCCTTTTGCCTCTCTATTTCCTTGTCAGTGTTTGTTTCTGTAAGTGACAGGTCCTCTTTGCAGGGGTACTAGATGTTGTAATAGATGGTGTACTAGATGGGGTACTAGATGGTGTACTAGATGGTGTACTAGATGGTGTACTAGATGGGGTACTAGATGGTGTACTAGATGGTGTACTAGATGGGGTACTAGATGGTGTACTAGATGGTGTACTAGATGGGGTACTAGATGGTGTACTAGATGGGTTACTAGATGGGGTACTAGATGGTGTACTAGATAGGGTACTAGATGAGGTACTAGATGTTGTACTAGATGGTGTACTAGATGGGGTACTAGATGGTGTACTAGATGGTGTACTAGATGGTGTACTAGATGGTGTACTAGATGGTGTACTAGATGGGGTACTAGATGGTGTACTAGATGGTGTACTAGATGGGGTACTAGATGGTGTACTAGATGGGTTACTAGATGGGGTACTAGATGGTGTACTAGATAGGGTACTAGATGAGGTACTAGATGGGTAAGTGTCAGCGGTGTATTCTTATGCCACGCACACACGAGCTGACTTTTCGACAGGACTGGCCCGATGGACTGAGTGGACAATTCGACCGTGTGTGGGCTTCATCGGACCTTCAGCGGACTTATTCGGTCGAAAATCTGACGGACTTTAGATTTGGAACATGTTTCAAACCTTTACGTCGGAACTCCGCCGGACCCAGTTCCTATCAAAAAGTCCGCTCGTCTGTATGCTAGTCCGACGGCCGAAAACTGACGCTAGGGCAGCTATTGGCTACTGGCTATCAACTTGCTTATTTTAGTCCGGTCGTACGTCATCGCGTACGAATCCATCGGACTTTGGTGTGATCGTGTGTAGGCAAGTCCTTTCTTTGGAAAAGTCCGTTGGAAGTCCGCCGAAAGTCCGTCGGACCAGTCCGGCCCCAGCTCCGGATCTATAGGGGGGCTGCTGGGGCGGGCTGTGCCCCCCCCCAAGATTTCAGTTATGCCCCCCCCCCCCCAGGTGGCTATTGACACTGTGCTTGATGCTCTGAGCTCCTCCTCCCTCCACTGCCATGCTTGGCTCCCCCATACCTCCCTACTTTTTGAGATGGGAACGAGGGACCCGTATTAGTAAAAGTATGTAGACATAGGACACACACCCCTGACACGCCCACTTTACCACTTGCCTCCCAAGCCAATTCTTACACTTCTCTCCTGCGTGTAAAAATCATCTTTTTTTTTTTTTTTTTTGCTAGAAAATTACTCAGAACCTCCAAACATTCAATATGTTTTTTTTTTTGTTTTTTTTTAGCAGAGACCTTAGGGAATAAAATGGTAGTCGTTTCAACTTTTTATGTCACGCGGTATTTGCGCAGCAATTTTTCAAATGTGTTTTTTTGGAAACGTCAGAGGGGGGCTGGGTCAACCGTTTACGTCACCGGGTGTCCCCACCCTTGCCTATATAACAGCTGTCATAGCCAAGAGACAGCAGTCGCTGGGAGGCCTCCCATGGAGGCGGAGCTTTTTTTTTTTCTATTTTTCGGGTCCGTCGGGTGGCGTGATTGAAGATGGATGGGCATCTTTTTATTTTTTTTATTTTTAATATGTCGAAAACCTCTTACGTGAAACGAGGAACTTTGTAAACTAGAAGACCAGCCAAGGCACATTTTCTGACCTGATTTCTGTCTGATTTGTGTCCCAATTTCCACCATATCCTCCATTCCTGTAAAAAGTGTAAGGTAGGCTGAACTTGAACTAGTTTCAAAATTTTGAGACACTGTCCCTTATTCCATTTCCTGGCAGTGATGGTGTCTGTGTATTCTCGAGAGAAGCAGCAGGAGAAGTATATCAGATGATGGTCTCCAGGGGATGATGGGTGGAAAAAGTGTTACGAAGTAACAGCCTGGTCCCATCATACCTCCTATCATAAGAACAAAAAAGGGAATTTTAAATGATACCATGGCACCTAATGTTTTCCAAGACTCAGGCCTGCAAAGTTCACACCTCATCCATTTCCGGATCTGAGTTTCAGAGGCGTGAAGATAAAAAAAACCTGACATATGATCACACGCTGGCAATGTATCCTCCAACTCCAAGAGAAGAATAATTAGTTCCCGATAATGTGTACCATCTAAAGGTTTTACTGGCGGAACAAAGGACTCCCCGCCGAGTTCCATCCATCTGACTGTACTGCTAAGGCGGAATAAGAGGGACCAACCCAATGCTTTGAAGCCCATGTTTTGTAGATGCTGAGAACCCTTAATTTTTCTTGATATTTTTCACTACTGTTCCCCCCGAGGTTCAAGGTTGCTGCTACTGTGAGTTTGCATCAAATGCCTGGGATTCCTGCAGATCCCCGAATTGCAAACTTGGCTGAAATTGGCTGAAAACTTGGCAGGTTCACAACCAGAATTAAGGAATAACCTATAATGCAATGCATAGCCTTTGCTCCTGGTCACAAGAGCCAAATACATGGAATGGATTTCTCACCCACTCACTTTCTTTCTTGCAGCAACCATACAGTATATTAGCACTGGTACATGTCTCCCATGGCAGTGCTTGGCTTCTCATGACTTTGGCTATAGCTTGCTTATTAGCAACCCTAAAGGTCAGAATTGAATAACAGATGCATAGCGTTTGTCCATGGTCACAAAAGCCAGTAATTTGAAGGAATGGATATCCTGCCTTGCTTTCTCAATGCAACCAACTAGTCAATGTGTATTGGAACTTTAAGGGAGTTATAGTTTAGATATACATACACACACACACACACACATCCCCCATGGCATGGCAGATAAATGTCCTCCATGACGGGTATATGTCCCCTATGGCAGTGCTTCGCTTCACATGACTTTTGTTGCTTGCTTATTAGCAAACCAGAGGTCAGATTTTAATTAAAAGATTTGTCCCCTGTAGGTAATAGTGGGCTTAAATGACAAAAAAATAGTAGCGTGGGATGCTCATTAGCATAGTAAGAAACATTTATTGAACAAATTAAAATAGCACACTTACATGTAGGATTCTTGACATTCAGCATAAGGATTGGATGTGGACACCATAAAGATGCTAATGTGCTTTGGTAGCTTTTGCTTCCCAAGCCGGCATAGCGAACCCTGTCAAAAAGCTGCCAATGCCAGTGATACTGAAAGGGGAGGGGATGGTACGGGGGGGGGGGGGGGGCGTAATGCGTTTTAAAGGAACAATCCTTCTTGGTCAAGAGATTGCTGAAATAACAGCTAGGCTACAATATAATAATGCACCTCATCCCAAAAATGATATAAAAAAACAATTAATGGGTAATGGGATTATAGCGGTGCCAATGACAATTTCCATCAAGGTGTAAAATTTACAAACTTTTATTGATACATTGTTAAAACATGATCATTTGGAAAGAACAAGGTTAAAATACACATGTCCATAATGTGGTCATACTGATATGTTAAAGCGGAGTTTCACCCAAAAGTGGGATTTCCGCTTTAAGCACTCCTCGCCCCCTTACATGCCACATTTGGCATGTATTTTTTCCTTTGGGGGGGAGGTGGGTGCTTAGTTTTGACTGGGACTTTCTGTCCCACTTCCTTTCCCACTTCCTGCTTCCACCTAAGGTGACTCCTGCTTCCGCCTAGGTGACTCCTCCTCTCCCCCTAGGCGGCCCCTCCCTCTCGGCAATTTTCTGGTACACGGGACAGGTCCCAGAAGATACATAGTTAAAACATGATTATTTAAAAGAACAACATTAAAATACACATGTCCATATTGTGGTCATACTGATATGCTAGGTGAATGCTCGTATTGTGGTGTCTGTTCCCAACATGTTTTGCCAATGATGGCTTCCTCAGGGGACTAGAAGACCACTATTTATTAATGGACCGAGGAATCACCAACAGACTCCCATCTAACCACCAGCAAAAAAAAAAAACTGGAGAGAGGGCACTGCGTGACCACAGGAGACCTATGAGGACCAAGATAATATATCTAAAGCCATGGGTTAAGCCGAGAGCACCTGGACCAGAAACCACTGCCGCAGATCAGTGTGCAGCAGTGGTGTGACCTTGTCCAAATAGCCCTCGGGAGTCCAGACCTGGCTGGGGTAGCAGTGCTGGCGGTTAGGTGGGAGTCTGTTGGTGATTGCTCGGTCCATTAATCAATAGTGGCCTTCAAGTCCCCTGACGAAGCCATCATTGGTGAAACATGTCAGGAACAGACACCACAATATGAGCATTTACTTAAAGCAGAGTTCCAGGCTTTTTTTGCTTATTAAAAGTCAGCAGCTACAAAAAGTTTAGCTGCTGACTTTTAATAAACAGACACTTACCTGTTCCACGGTCCAGCGATGCGGCCACACGGAGCCTCATTCCTCTCCCCCTCCTCTAATAAGCGCCTCCATTGAAACTATGGGCACCCGGCCAGGACAGCTTGCGGCATCACGGCCGGGCGCGCACTGCGCATGCACGAGCCATGCTGCGCTCTCCTAGTGGACAGGCATTCTTCTGGGACCTGTCACGTGTCCCAGAAGATTGCCGAGAGGGAGGGGCCGCCTAAGGGGAGAGGAGGAGTCACCTAGGCAGCCCGTAGGTGGAAGCAGGAAGTGGGAGAGGAAGTCCCACTCAAAACTAAGCACCCACTCCCCCCCAAAAAAAATTACATGTAAGGGGGTGAGGAGTGCTTAAAGCAGAAGATCCACTTTTGGGTGGAACTCCGCTTTAACATATCAGTATGACCACATTATGGACATTTTAACCTTGTTCTTTTCAAATGATCATGTTTTAACAATGTATCAATACAAATTTGTAAATTTTACACCTTGATGGACATTGTCATTGGCACAGCTATAATCCCATTACCCATCAATTGTTTTTTCTTCATTGTCACGGATTTTGGCTTGTTCCTTGCTTTGATCTCTGAGGAGTGATCTGCTTTTAACCCTTGATCCCTGCATTAGCACACCACAACCCTAACCCTAACCTTTGCAGGGTGTCCCTATTCACTTTAATGCTCTACGAAAGGGACAGGGGGTACAATTCTTGCTGTGGCCACGGCATGTTTACACCCCCGGCTGTTGCTTCTCCAGCTAAAGGAGGTAGCAGTTTGAAAAAAAGAACAAAAAGTTTGAAAAAATAAGTTTCTGTTATACAATTTTGCAAATAAATAATCTTTCTTCATAAATTTAGGCCAAAATGTATTTTGCAACATTTTTTTGGTAAAAATAACCCAAATCAGTGTACACAATTGAGTCTGTAGGAAAGTTATAGAGTCTACAAACTATGGTATATATCTGAAAATTGATCAATCCTGATGTACTGACGGTCTCATATCATTTCTTGAGACCTGAAAATGCCAGGACACTACAAATTTCTCGGGACATTCCTGGGATTTAGACCCTTTTCTCAATCTAATCGTTTCCCGGGAGATGTCCCGAGAAATTCGGGTTTTCCCGATTTTGGCACCGCCGGCCACTAGAGGTCCACAGCTGGCGGAGACGATGTCACTTTCAAGGAGACCGTAGGCTGGCTAGATGGCTACAATAGAGATTGGGCTGCCGCGCCGCCCACCCCCCGGCCCGCTCCGCCCCGCTGCCAGTCTCTGTGACCTGTTATGGAAAGGGGCGGGGGATGGGCGGCGCCGCAGCTCAATCTCTACTGTAACCATGCGGCTCTGCTTGACCAAACTTGGGGCCGGTCTGGATGTCACGGGGGGGGGTCTGGATGTCACGGGGGGGCAGTCTGGATGTCACAGGGGGGGTCGGTCTGGATGTCACAGGGGGGGCTGGTCTGGATGTCTTGGGGGGGTGGTCTGGATGCCACAGGGGGGGCCGGTCTGGATGTCACAGGGAGGAGCCGGTCTGGATGTCACAGGGGGGCTGGTCTGGATGTCACAGGGGGGAGGCAGTCTGGATGTCACAGGGGAGGCTGGTCTAGATGTCACAGGGGGGCAGTCTGGATGTCACAGGGGGGGCCGGTCTGGATGTCACAGGGGGGGCGGTCTGGATGTCACAGGGGGGCCGGTCTGGATGTCACAGGGGGGGCCAGTGTGGATGTCACGGGGGGGCCGGTCTGGATGTCACAGGGGGGGCTGGTCTGGATGTCACAGAGGGGGCTGTATAGTCTGGATGTCAGGGGGGGCAGTCTGGATGTCACGGGGGGTGTATAGTCTGGATGTCACAGGGGGGGCCAGTCTGCATGTCACAGTGGGGGGGCTGTATAGTCTGGATGTCACAGGGGGGCTGTATAGTCTGGATGTCACGGGGGGCTGTATAGTCTGGATGTCACGGGGGGCCGTATAGTCTGGATGTCACAGGGGGGCACCAGATGTAAGGAGGACTGATGGGGACAGAGATGTAAGGAGGACTGATGGGGACAGAGATGTAAGGAGGACTGATGGGGACACAGATGTAAGGAGGACTGATGTGGACACAGATGTAAGGAGGACTCTGCTGATGGGGACACAGATGTGAGGAAAAGCTCCTCTGGGGACACCTGATGGCATCTGGTGGCAGGCAACGTGCAGGTGACACGCTCAGTGCTCCCACTGATTCTGCATTATGGTGAGTTGAATGATTTCATTTTATATTACAATGTAATAATAGAAATAATGCGCTTCAATCATCCTGACACCATAACAATCATGGTGGGGGGATTGATTGAAGCGCTAACACCAGGTGTTTGGAGTATCTTTATCTGCTGATTATTAAACTCTGCAATACACATTTCTATTGTGGTGTAGGATCTGGGGCTGCTGTACCCCCTCCCCCCCTTTTCCTCTCCATCCCTCATTCATCTCAGACTAACCACACCCCATGTGAGCCACGCCCATTTAAGCCATGCCCACCTTCCCACGTAAACCACGCCCACAAGACGGCGCGGCGCGGGCAGCGCGTCGCATCTTTCATTTAAACTATGCCACACCCACAAATGCATGCCCCGCCCCCTAATTATAATGCGACTCCGCCTACAGCCAAAAAAGTGTCCCTAAAAATATTTTTACAATGTTGGCAACTATGAGTATGGGGATACCACATGTGTGATATTTTCACAGTCTAGATGCATAGAGAGGCCAAAATCCAAGGAGCTCCCTCAGGCACTCCAGGGATATAAATCGCACATCTAATTTCCTGACAACCTAAAACAATTTTGGAGACCCTGGAGCACCAAGACATTGGAAGCACCCACCAAATGACCCCATTTTGGAAAGCAAACCTGCCAAGGTATTTTCTGAAAGGCATAGTGGGGATTTACTAAAACTAGAGAGTGCAAAATCTGGTGAAGCTGTGCATAGTAGCCAATCAGCTTCTAACTTTAGCTTGTTCAATTAAGCTTTGACAATAAAACCTGGAAGCTGACTGGTTTCTATGCAGAGCTCCACCAGACATTACACTCTCTAGTATTAGTAAATCAACCCCAGTGAGACTTTTGAAAATGTAATTTTTTGCCACAGGTCTTTGGAAAATGCATGAAAAAAAAAAAAGTATTTTGTTTTGCACAAAGTTATCAATTAATAACATATTCATATCCCACATCATGGTCATAGTTAGAACTGCACCCATAAACACATTCTGCTTCTCCTCCCGTCTATGGTGATACCACATACGTAAGAAATTTTCACAGCTTAGCCAGGGGTTCAAAATTCAAGGAGCACCTTCAGGAGTTCCAGGGCCATAAATTACGACTCTAATTTCCTGACTACCTATTACATTTTTGGAGGCCCTAAAGAACCAGAACATTGGAAACACTGACAAAATGACAACATTTTGGAAAGCAAACACCTCAAAGTATCTTCTAAAGCAATGGTGAGTCTTTTAAAGAGTTAATTTTTTGTCACAAGCTTGTGGAAAATGCAGAATGAATATGAAAATGCAACTTTTTACATAAAGATGTCAGTCAATAAGATATTTCTAACACAGTATAAGCACACTTAGAATTGCACCCCAAAACACATTTCTCTATTCCTCCCATCTATGGCAATACCACATGCAATATTTTCACAGCCTAGCCACATAGAGGGGCCCAAAATCTAAGGAAGTTTCAGGGCTATAAATTACAAATCAAATTTCCTGACTACCTATCACATTTTTGGAGGCCCTGAAGAACCAGGACAATGGAAACACTGACAAAATGACAACATTTTGGAAAGCAAATACCTCAAGGTATCTTCTAAGAAGCATGGTGAGTCTTTTGAAGACTTCATTTTTTTGTCACAAGTTTGTGGAAAATGCGGAATGAAAATTAAAATGCAGATGTCAGTCAATAAGAATTATTCTAACACACAGTAGAGGAATACTTAGAATTGTACCCCAAAACCCATTCTGCTACTCTTTGTGAGCATGGTGATATCATATGTGGGAGGCTTTTTCACAGCCTAATGAGATATAGAGGCCCAAAATCCAAGGAGCACCTTCAGGTTTTCTACATGGCAGTCAAAGATCGTGCTCCTGCACGCTTCTGGAAGAATATACCCATATGTCTTTTAGATTGTAAGCTCCATGAGCAGGGTCCTCCCATTCCTTCTGTATTTAACTGTATTGTAATTGTACTGTCCCCCTCTACATTGTAAAGCACTGCGTAAACTGTTGGTGCTATATAAATCCTGTATAATAATAATGTTCTCCAAGAACAATGTCTGCCCCACCCAGCCACTGTACATATGCGGTTAAAGTGACCCAGCCAAGAGAAAAGTAGGGGGTTTGCTATTGCTGAGCTCTCCTTTGAGAATGCCAGTTCCTTGAATGTCAAAGTTTCCCGACTCCCCAACCTTGAACAAATACAGGGGGTCCCCTAGTTACAAACATCCGACTTACAAACGACTCCTACTTACAAACAGAGGGAGACAACAGGAAGTGAGAGGAAATCTACCCCTAGGAAGGGAAATTCACTACTGTAAGAGCTATTATGAGGAAAAGGTACCTCCACTGATGCTTCATTACCAAGGCTTGTTTCCACAACAACCCAAAATTTTCTAAATCCAATTGTCATTGGGACAGAAAGTGAGGTGAAATCTTCTGAACAGGGGCACACACAGCAAAACAAATGTTACAGGGGCGTTAACCCTTCCCTATGCTATCCAGAAAGCTTACAAAAAGTTTTTTTGACTGGAGCTACACTTAAAAAATGTACCTGTTCCGACTTACAAACAGATACAACTTAAGAACAAACCTACAGTCCCTAACTTGTTTGTAACCCGGGGACCCCCTGTATAGAGATAAGGAATTCTGACCCTCATTTACAAGATGCTTGTTCCAGTTTGGGGTCTCAAAAATGAAGCAGTCGCTTTAAGAAAACTTTTTTGGTTATGGATTGCAGAATTGCTGTTGCGCATTCCCAAAGCTGCTAAACTTTTTTCTGCTTCCCTCTCAAAAGCCAAGGATTTTAATATTATTATTATTATTATTTTTTTTTTTTTTTAAACGTCTTCAACTCCGGCTGAGAATAAAAATCTGCCCATGGGCCCTTAAGCTCATTAAACAAATAATACATTTGGAGAAAGCTAATTGCTTCCTAATGAGGTTTGATATAATGATAACTGCACATCAAAGTCCAATTCAATTGGTTTTTCATTTTTGTGGACATAACATTTTAAATAAAATAAACAGCCATAAATGAGAGTGATAATTGCTGATTGTGACTGGAGATAAGAGGAAACTCAGCACAAAGCCGAAAATAAATACAAAGTCAGAGAAGTTTGGTGTGACTTTTGCTTATCATTAGTGAAGTGCTATTTTATGTAGACGGTGCGGATGGGTTCTGTAGCCCGGAGGGGCTTTTTCTCACACGACTCTCGAGAGGCGCGCTGTCCTGGAGGCTTAGAATGGATGTAAAGAGTCGGGTGCAATGCAGTTAAAGTTAGAGAGGATTCACTTAATGATTGCAGCAACTTCTCCGCCCTTCGGTCATATTAAGATGCAGCCTAAGTTGCATTCTAATGCAAATCAACATCCATAAAATGGATACTAACAATGATACTTTGGCAGAGAGCACCTAATGTAATTCTGTAAATGTGATAGAGGATGAATGCGTCTGAAACTAAAGCACCGCACCTCAAGATTTGAGTCAAGGTTATTTCAAAGACAAATGTTTAACAGAAGCCAATATGCTTTGGGTTCAAGCTCTTCCCCTTAATCAGGGCTTGGGGAAACAAGAAGCAATGCTGTCAGGACCCGGATGTGAACCTGCAACCCATGCTGTGTCTGGCAGGATCTCTTCTTGCTGAGCCACCTGAGATGCTGGACATTGCCCTGTCTGATTCCTTAGACAAGCGCGCCTTGTGTCTTTATTTCTCTTGAACCCTAAACCCCTTGCTTCTCCCTTTTTTTTTTTTAGGTAAAAATAACAAACATGTTATACTTACCTGCTCTGTGTAATGGAGTTGCACAGAGCAGCCCTGATCCTCCTCTTGCCGGGTCCCTCTTTGGATCTCCTGGCCCTTCCCTCCCATTGAGTGCCTCCACAGCAAGCAGCTTGCCATGGAGAGTACCTGAGCCGAGCCATACAATCAATTTAAGCCATGCTCTTGCATTTCCTGTTTGCCAGATTATTGTACTCTCCTGAGCCAATATCTCACTGTTGTCACTCTGCTGTCCGTATCTTTGCTACCATTCGTTATCGACCTTTGGCTTGTTCCATGAATGTGCTTCCGCTTGACCCCAACCCCCAACAGCTTACTATGACCTTTGGCTTAATCCTGACTATGCTTCTGCTTGATCCCTACCTTTATTATCTGCTCACCTCCTGATAGGGCAATCCTGAGGACCGTGACCTGGTACTAACAATACTCATCTCCACTATCAGGAGCTCTGATGAACAAGAGTTTGTACTTTGACCCCACACCTCCAGTGAGCCTTCCTCATCCATCAGGGTTACCTGCTTGTATACCTATCCTGCTGGTAGGTGGGAGCCTCTATACTTCTATAGCTACTGGTCTCCGAGCCTGACCTCTGAATGGGCAGTTTAATTAGAGTTACATTTAGCAAGATTTCTTAATATATAGAAAATGTATATGCAGTGCTGTATGTATATACATTTTTAGAAACTTACAGGCTAACTCGAGTCTTATGAAGTCTTTCACCCCCAGGCTTTCCAGGAAGACCCCAGAGCTGCTGCTGGTTTTGAAGAAGAAGGAGATGTCGGTGCTGAAGTCAGAGTGGAAAGTAGTAAAGTAAAGGTAGGACACGATGGGGCTGAAAGATGCAGAATTCCAAAAATTCCCTGCAAGAGCCAAAAACAAAAAAAAAATTATATCTTTAACATTATTGACTAACAAATTAAGAGACAATTATATACAGATTGAATTCCAAAGCCTGACTGAAGAACTCCCAGAGATGGCATCATCCTATGTTGCCTAGGACATTGCTAAGACACTCCCAGTTGATTCAAACTCCCCTCCCCCTTGTTACAGTAGCTGTGAGCTCAACAATGCCGTAATGGAAGAGAAAGTGGACCACACATGTGTGAGGGTTCGAGAGCTCGCCCCTATGGTGGTGTAGGTGTGCAGTAATGGCTGGGAGTGTCTTAGCAATGTCCCAGCAACAAGACAGGACGGGATGATGGTGATGATGCCATCTCTGGGAGTTTTTCAGACTTTGGAAGGTGTGTTAATTGTCTATACCTATAGCAAGGGTATTATCCAACTTTAGTCAAAGAGGACTTCCCCTCAAAAGTGGAACTTCCGCTTATCTGCTTCCCCCCCCCTCTCCCCCCTCTCTGGTGCCACATTTGGCACCTTTCAGGGGGAGGGGAGAACAGGTTCCTGTGTTTGACAGGTACCCTTCCCCACTTCCGGGATACTGTGCCGCAGCACCCTCCCTCAGAATCAGCCCCACTCCTCTTTTTCCACCACCGGGTCAACTAGAAAGCGCAGCGCGCATGTGCAGTAGGAATCCAGCCGAAAGGCTTCGCTTCACTGACGATTTTCCTTACGATGAATGGCGGCAGCAGCACCCGACAGCCGAGACCAGAAATTCGGCTGAGGTGCCGACATCGCGGGCTCCCTGGACAGGTAAGTGTCCGTATACAGTGGAACCTTGGATTACGAACATAATTTGTTCCAGGAGAATGCTTGTAATCCAAAGCACTCGCATATCAAAATGAGTTTCCCCATAGAAGTCGATGGAAACAAGGATAATTCGTTCCACATTGACTTATATTACATGCAATACTGCATGTGGCCTGAGGTGGGGGGGGCACTGGAGAGCCACGGAAATACTCGGGGACAGCTCGGCTGAACTCGGAACACTCGGGAACGGAGTATTTCCGAGTGATTCCGAGTATTTCCGAATGGCTCTGAACCGTTCCAAGTGTCCCCGGCACCCCCCCCCGGACATCTGGCCAAATGCGGTACTGCACACCCCATTGGCTTGAATTCTGCTTGTTTTGCGAGACAACACTCGCAAACCGAGTCAGGAATTTGAAAAAAAAAAAGTTGCTCGTCTTTCAAAATGCTTGTTAACCGCGTTACTCGTAAACCAAGGTTCCACTGCATTAGAAGTAAGCAGCTGCAGTATTTGTAGTATTTGTAATTTTCTTTCCTCCCAGGCAGAACACCGCTTTAAAGCTGCACAGTTTGTTTTTTATCAACAGGAGCCCCTTACCTGCAAAGGCAATTTTTTGGTAAAAGTGATTTAACCCTATAAGCCTAATCAGGACGAGATGCGACTGATGGGTGACGTAGAGATCTCTGCAACAAAGCCCTATCGGGGTAAAATGTAACAAATGAATGTTGTAGAGATCTCTACATTTAAGGCCGGACATACAAGGGTCAAATTCCAAAAGAAATTTATTTTCGTATCCAAGAAATTTAATTAGAATTTCGCACCGTTCGCGCGGCCATCGAAATTGAGTGATCGGGCACGTTGGGAATTTTTTGAAAAACGAACGATTTTCTAATCAATGATGGGAGAATCGTGTGAGAAATATAATCGAAAAAATAAATGCGCATGAGCACAAGAAAAGAAAATTCCAGGAAAGAAAAAAATTACCGGGAAGAAAAGAAGATTCCTGGCCACGAAAATTCTTTTCTGTAGCAACATGAGGTGAAATTGAAGGCTTGGTTGGCCGAATTTCACAATCAATGGTGGCATCATCAAATCAAAAAAATTTCTGATTTTGGAAAGAAAATTTGTTCGGAATTTGACCCATAAATGGCCTGCATAAGCCTAATTGGGGAGAAATGCGTCAGTTTGTGTGGCTACGGGAGGGGGCCTAACAGTTATCAGACTTGCAATAACGTTTTTTGGAAGAGTGGCCGTTTGGAAGAGTGTGTGGCCGTTTGGACATGGACTTTCCGGTGTAATAGAGCAAGGACGGGCTCTTACAACCGACACCTGTCAATTCCCAGATTGGGGAGGAAGAGTTGAGTTCGGGGGGGCGCTCAATACAGTGGGTGCTGCAACATGCCCAATTGTTATTTTTTATACAAACGTTCTGGTCCATGGTGGATTCATCACCAATTCCAGTCACCAGATCTCGAAGTCTCAAGTTAAAGGAATTCTGCCAAAGATGTAGGCTGAAAGAAAAAAAGTGGATCTACTCACTGTCTCCATAGCACCGCAAAGGACCGATTTTCCAGGCCACCTCTGAACCTGATCTGTTGGTGTCGGTGATCACAATCTGAGAGACTGGCAGGTGTTCTTTGAAGGTTAAGAATCCCGTGTCATTCATCCTAAAAACAGAAAAGTGATAATACGTGGCCATGTTAGATCAATGATGTCATGAGCATCCCCCCTACCTTGGTGTATGTGAAGCTGCATGGCAGAGAACGCCCCCCTGATGGGGCAGATAGAATCAGCATAGACAGCTTCCTTTTGGGTACGAACCAAACAAGCTCATCTTTACTGAGAAGACCCACCCACCACCAGAGACGGTCCAAAGCGGGAAGAGGACCTTTCATGTCATGTAACCGGCCTGAAGGTATCTGGAAAAAGTATTGGGATGTGTCCTGGACAGAAGATGTATTTCCTCACTATTTGGTAGACATGAGCAATTCGTTCTGAATGAGTTTTTTAACGAATTTTGACAAATTCGCGAATTTCCAAATTTCCAAAATTCGGAAATTCGAAATTTTGGACATTCTAAAATTCGAAATTAGGAAATTCAAAAATTCAAAAGCTTGGAAAAAGAAAATCCAAAAATAAGAATGAAAAATCTGAACATTCAAAAGAATGAAGATCTGAAAATTCGAAAACCCAAAAATCTGAAACAATAACTAACTAATAATAATAATGGAATTTCCTTTCAAATTTGGCTGTTAGTGAACGTATTTGAACGAATTATCTGAAATAACGAATGCCATATCTAAACAAATTGACGTAACGATCTAATAATAATAAATAACAATAATAATAATAAAACCTTTTTATTATTATTATGTATTATTAATTTGTTCCATTCTATTTGTTTAGATGCGGCATTCGTTATTTCGCATAATTCGTAACTTCGGATAAATTCGTATTCTTTACGTTCACTAACAGCCAAATTTGAAAGGAAATTCCAATAACTATAATTTAATAGATAGTTATAATTAGTTAGTTGTTATTTCAAATTTTACTGATTTTCTTTCTTTTTTTCAGATTTTCGAATTCCGAAAATCCGAAAATTCGGAAATTCAAAATTCGAAATTCGGAAATTTGAAAATTCGGAAATTTGAAAATTCGGAAATTCGAAATTCGGAAATTCGAAATTCGGAAAATTTGCTAATTCGAAATTTCGGAAAATTTGCAAATTCGAAATTCGGAAAATTTGCAAATTCGAAATTCGGAAAATTTGCAAATTCGAAATTCGTAAATTCAGAAATTCGGAAATTCGAAAATTCAGAAAATTTGCAAATTCGAAAATTCGTAAATGTGAAAATCGGAATTTCTGAATTCAGAATTTTCGAATTTCCGAAAAAAGCAAAAAAATGAAAGAAACGAAAACAAACAAATTTTTTGTCAGTGCACATGTCTACTGTCTGGCTTGTGGTCCCTTTAAGGGAGTGTTCAAGAGACATTTTTTAGTACTCAAGGCATGGGTGAGAGGTTTCCGGGGTAGTCCACCTGGAGAGGAGAGGACTGATTTCTTGTGCTCTCAGGATTGGCAAGTCCTTGCTTGGGACTCGGAATTCGAAGTCTCAGAGAGACTTTGGGTGGGAAAGAACCTCCAACCCTAATTAACCGTTTGGTGACTGCCTCACATAGGAGTACAGAGGCAGAGCGGCTCTCCTGTACTGGATCACGTATCTAGCACTCCTGGGTAGGGGGCGTGTGCGCGTGCACCGGCTGCGTCGGCTGTACTGTGATTAGTCACACCACAAGCTGATCAGCAGGTGACAGCCAATGACTGACTGCCAGCACCCTCTAATCGGCGAGGAGGAAGACAGGACAGAGCTCAGTCAATTTAAACAATGCAGAGCTCTGTGCTGTCAGTGGGGCTGTGCCAGTTTTTGTTTCCCTGCCAAGCAGGGAATAAAAACCGGCACATCCTTTAGTAAAAGCACCTCACACAATACAAACATAAACACTGGCTAGGCACACATTTAACCCTTTTATCGCCCCTGATGTTAACCCCTTCCTAGCCAGTGTCATTAGTACAGTGACAGTGTATAGTATTATCACTGATCACTGTATTAGTGTCACTGGTTCCCACAAAGTGTCAAAAGTGTCAGATTTCCCGTCATACTATCACAGTCCCGTCAAGTCGCTGATCGCCGCCATTACTAGTATAACAAAATAAATTAAAAATTCCAGTAAATATCCCATAGTTTGTAGACGTTTTAACTTACGTGCAAACCAAGCAATATACGCTTATTGAGACTTTTTTTTTTTACCAAAAATATGTAGCAGAATACATATTGGCTTAAATTTATGAAGAATTTTGATCTATCAAAAAAATTTTATTGGTTATATTTTAAAGCAGAGAGTAAAAAATATTGTTTTTTCAAAATTATCTGCTTTTTTTGTTGATAGCACAAAAAAAAAAAAGTCAGCGGTGATCAAATACCACCAAAAGAAAGCTCTATTTGTGAGAAAAAAAAAACATCTATTTTTTTTTTATGTACAGCATTGCATGACCGCGCAATTGTCAGTTAACCAGCCGCCGTCATTATATTGCAGCAGTTTGGCACGGCTGCGCACACCACCGTAGGTGTACGTCGGCAGCTTTAAGAGCTATAGGGGGCGCGACGCCAGAGCCCAATGCGCGTGTCAATGTAAACAAACAGATCTCCATTCTGTCAGGGAAGTAGAGAGAGATCTGCTCTTCCTAGTGATCAGGAACAGCGATCTCCCTCTACTCCCAGTCAGTCCCCTCCCCCATGCAGTTAGAAACACCTCCCTAGGACACACTTAACCCCTTGATCGCCCCCTAGTGCTAACCCCTTCCCTGCCAGCGACATTTATCCAGTAATCAGTGGCATTTTTTAGCACTGATCGCTGTATAAATGTCAATGGTCCCGAAAAAGTGTCAAAAGTGTCCGATCTGTCTGCCGCAATGTCGCAGTTCCACTAAAAAAAAAAACGCTGATCACTGCCATTACTAGTAAAAAGAAAAAATATATAATAAAAATGCAATAAATATATCCCCTATTTTGTAGACAATATAACGTTTGTGCAAACCAATCACTATACACTTATTGCAAATTTTTACCACAAATATGTAGCAGAATACATATTGGCCTAAATTGATGAAGAAATTTATTTTTTTTGGATATTTATTATTTTTTCAAACTTGTTGCTCTTTTTTGGTTTATAGCGCAATAAATAAAAATGGCAGAGGTGATCAAATACTGCCAGAAGAAAGCTCTATTTGTGGGGGAAAAAAAGGACATAAATTTCATTTGTGTACAGCGTCGCACAACCGCGTAATTGTCAGTTAAAGCGACGCAGTGCCGTATCGCAAAAAAAAAAAAAAAAATGGCCTGGCCAATAAGGGGGCAAATCCTTCCGGGGCTGAAGTGGTTAAAGTAACACAGTGCCAAAAAAAATGCCTGGTCAGGAAGGGAGGTAAATCTTCCGGAGCTGAAGTAGTTAAAAGGACTCTGGTCCCGGAAAGGCAACAGAGTCCAGAAAAAGGAACAGGAAACACCCAACGGTACCTAAAAATCTCCATAGGTGACGCTTTAAATTTTTTTATGGTTACCAGGTTAGAGTTACTGAGAAGGTCTAGTGCTAGAATTATTGCTCTCGCTCTGACGATCGCGGCGATACCTCACATGTGTGATTTGAACACCGTTTACATATGCGGGCGCGACTTCCGTATGCGTTTTCTTTGCTGCGCGAGCTCGCGGTGACGGGGGCGCTTTAAAAAAAAATTTTCTTATATATTTTATTTATTTTAATATTAATAAATTCTTTAAAAAAAAAAAAAGTATCACTTTTATTGCTGTCACAAGGAATGTAAACATCCCTTGTGACAGTAATAGGTGGTGACAGGTAGACCCCGGATCCCTCCTTTGCACTTCAAAGTATTCAGATCGCCGTTTTCGGCGATTCTGAATACTGTATATTTTTTAAAAACCGGCGTCATTGGCAGCCGAGTAAACAGGAAGTGACGTCATGACGTCGCTTCCGTGTTTACAATTAGGAGGCTGGAACGAAGCCTCGATCCAGACTGTCACTAGCCGCCGGTGGAACGATCGGGCCTCCCAATGGAACGGGAGGCCTGGTAAGAGTGGCGGGAGGCAGCGGGAGGGGGGCGTCCCCTCCTGCTCCTCCGGTATAACAGCCGAGCGGCTTTTAGCCACATCGGTTGTTATCGCGGGAAAGCCGATCCCCGGCTCTAAAAAACAGTACCGGGATGATGCCTGCAGCTGCGGGCATCATCCCGGTATAACCCCCGAAAGCCGAGTACGCACATCTGCGTACGCTCGGCGGCAAGGGGCTAAAGATTATAGACATTTCAAACCAATAAAAACATGGATAGCAATCGTGATGAATTCCCATTTAAGATCCGGACGGCCCGACGCGTTTCAGGACGCAATACATCCCCTTCGTCAGGGGTTTTTCCGTCAGGAATGGATCGCACCAAAGCGCCAATCATGAGACTCACTGCCTGACCAAAGGACACAGTTGTACCTGGAGGGTCCCCACCTAATCACACAAGTCCAAACCCAATGGCACCAAGGGAAAATGCACAGACGGATAACGCCCCACGATGTTCCTAAGGTATCACCTTAGTATTCAGTCTCCATAGATACAAATGCAGAGCAGAGCGAGGAGCTGAAGCAGCCAAGGATCAAAAACACAGACGTCACTCTTCAAGCTTACTGGTTTGTAATCTTGAAAATGAATCTTATCTGTGATAATTCACATAGCCAACAAGGGGTGATGAGAAGTATTATCCCGTTCCAGTCGTCCGGCGATGGATGCGCGTCCTCACCGCCCAGTGCTGTGACAGGACCACTATTCCAGACTGACATCCATCAACGCATTTTGATGTTTGCTTTACTCCTCCTAAGGGCCAGCTTAGAGTAGAGTGGTTCAGAGCTATGAGCGAGTGTGAACTGTCTGGCAACCGAAACACCAGTTGCTGAACTCCTGTGGCCTTTGCAGCATCCCGAGTCAGACGGGAACCCTAAACCCTGGTGTAGGATCGATGTACTGGTGGTGAGCCAATGTTTTGCTGAAGGAAGCTGTTTTTTTCTTTTATTGTTTTTGAATACATAATAAAGACTGTTTACTTTTACGACTGGGTGGGGATCCTGACTTCCCATATTACAGTATGAGGAGTAAATACTGGTGGGAAAGGCTTCTAGAGGAAGGGGCAACTGGTTGGGGTGGTAGAAGAAGCTCAGAGATGGGCTTAAAGTTGGAAAACAGATGCTACAACCAGGGAATACATCTACTTTTCATGTAAGGCCAAGTTTTATTTCCCTTGGTTAGTAAGCTTTGCATTTGCTCCATTTGACCTTCGGATACAGAGTGACTTGCAGATTTTGTGTCCCGCGGAGATGTCTGATATGCGGCCCGCCTGCTGACTATGAGGATTTACGGCGGTGAGGAACGTGCTTGTTGTCTGCCTTGTGTTTCCGTACAAGGACTGCTGTGATGCTAACAAGGGGAAAAGACAGAAGGGATTGATTGTTTGTTTTGCAATGGAACTTCACACCTCGGGGGAGACGGGACGGATTTTGTAAGATCGCACTTCTTACAGCAAATGTCACTTTATCTGAAGCTGCATGAGACACTTAAAGCTGCTCACCTGGATCCCCCCCTTCCCCTCTCATCAGCATGCTAATGACATTTTTAAGTAAAACATTTCCCTTTTCAATACATACACTATATTACCAAAAGTATTGGGACGCCTGCCTTTACACACACATGAACTTTAATGTCATCCCAGTCTTAGTCCATAGGGTTCAATATTGAGCTGGCCCACCCTTTGTAGCTATAACAGCTTCAACTCTTCTGGGAAGGCTGTCCACAAGGTTTAGGAGTGTGTCTATGTGAGAATGTTTGACCATTTTTCCAGAAGCACATTTGTGAGGTCAGGCACTGATGTTGGAAGTGAAGGCCTGGCTCGCAGTCTCCGCTCTAATTCATCCCAAAGGTGTTCTATCGGGTTGAGGTCAGGACTCTGTGCAGGCTGGCCAGTCAAGTTCATCCACCCCAAACTCGCTCATCCATGTCTTTATGGACCTTGCTTTGTGCACTGGTCCAAATTATTTGGTGGAGGGGGGATTATGGTGTGAGGTTGTTTTTATTAGGGGTTGGGCTTGGCCCCTTAGTTCCAGTGACGGGAACTCTTAAGGTGTCAGCATACCAAGACATTTTGGACAATTTCATCCTCCCAACTTTGTGGGAACAGTTTGGGGATGACTCCTTCCTGTTCCAACATGACTAAGGTCAGGACTCTGTGCAGGCCAGTCAAGTTCCTTCACCCCAAAGTCGCTCATCCATGTCTTTATGGACCTTGCTTTGTGCTCTGGTGCGCAGTCATGTTGGAACAGGAAGGGGACATCCCCAAATTGTTCCCACAAAGTTGGGAGCATGAAATTGTCCAAAATGTCTTGGTATGCTGATGCCTTAAGAGTTCCTAAGGAGAGAAGGTATTTTGCCTAATATGTAAAAAATAAAGCACCACATCCCTTGAAAAATATTTAGAAATTTGAAGATGTGCCCGGGATTTTTAAAGGTGCTAAATTAGAACAAGATCATTTATAAAAAGTAAAAATGTAATCAAGCAATAAAAAACAAACATACAAAAGGTAGATAATGATATTACAGTACTAATACATGTGCTGACTGATTTCATTTCTACATGTTTCGCCTTGGTAATTGGCTTCTTCAGGAGATTTAATTGATATCAGGCACAGTGAGCAGAAAAGTAGAACGAATCAACAGTCGCAAACAACATCAGAAATATATTTCGTCCTACTTTTCTAAAAATTCTGTTTTTTTCTAGTGCTCACTGTGCCTGGTATCAAATAAATCTCCTGAAGAAGCCAATTATCAAGGCGAAACATGTATATGCTCACTGATTGGCTTCTTCAGGAGATTTATTTGATATCAGGCACAGTGAGCACTAGAAAAAAACAGAACTTTTAGAAAAGTAGGACGAAATATATTTCTGATGTTGTTTGTGACTGTTGATTCGTCATACTTTTCTGCTTACTGTGCCTGATATCAATTAATACTCCTGAAGAAGCCAATTACCAAGGCAAAACATGTAGAGATGAAATCAGTCAGCACATGTATTAGTACTGTAAAATCATTGTCTACCTTTTGTATGTTTGTTTTTATTGCTTGAATAAATTTCTACTTTTTATAAATGATCTTGTTCTAATTTAGCACCTTAAAAATCCCAGACACATCTTCAAATTTCTAACCTTAACAGTTCCCTTCACTGGGCCCAGCCCCTGAAAAACAACCCCCACACCATAATCCCCCCTCCACCAAATGATTTGGACCAGTGCACAAAGCAAGACATGGAAGCACAAAAATATAACTGTTTTTCGAATTTCGAAAAGAATAAATTAGAATTTGAACAAAATAGAAAAAAAAAGAATAGAACAGAAAATAAAATAAAAGAATAGAAAAGAAAAAGACAATAGAATAAAATGGAATGGAAAGAATATAATAACCATCTTCCAAATTTCAAATAGAATAAATTCATTTTCGAATGGAATTCATCATTTGAATCGATTCAAATTCAAATAAACAAATTCTGAAAACGAATAAACAAATTTAACTAAATACTGAATCGAAACGAAATGAAACGAAAACAAATGTTTTCGTTCTGCACATGTCTAGGGTGGTGCCTATCCACACAATCCCTGTATTAGATATGTACAGGACCCTTTTTTCGGGGTTAAAACCGGCAGTGGGGAGGCAACATACCGCCTTCAAGCCACCTGTTACCCACCAAGGCTGCAGATAACATCAACCAAGGAATTCTGGTGTTTAATTTGTATCTTCTTGTAGCTTAATTTGCTTATCACCATCAGATATCGCGTTCTCTATCACTGCAAAGGAGGTGCGGCGGCGTACGCCAGAACAGAATCTGTAGATTATATTTAATAACCTTTCTTCTTCTCTTCCAGGTTTTTAGGGCTCTGTGTATAATAGGAAGGTGGATATAGTTCATATAACCACACAAGCGCAGACGCCGCAGGCCCTCGCTCCATAATAAAAGTCCCCCCTCCCCCCCCACTGACAGATCTAAATTTATAACAGCGTACAATAACGCGTCTGTTTTGTGTCTCTCGCCGCTGTTCTGGCACACCTGAGCCATACGGTATTAATCAGTTATAAATATTGATGGCCTCCATTGATTTACACCACAGAATTCAAAAGCTGCGCTGCACAATTAATTCATATTTCATGATGGGGTTATTTGCTTTTTTATTGCCTTATACTGGAAACAGGCGATAAAATATCTGCTTCATACTGTATAATAATTAAAGAAATCCATGTGAAGGATTCAGGGCGAGAAGCACATTGCGGTAACATTTTACCGACACCGATCCCTCCTCAATCCCCTCAACATCTCACCAGTAATTCCTCCCTCTTATTATGTCATTGTACTCTTATATTTGCATAAGGGGCGGAGCCCATCTTCTGCACAGAACAATGTGGCTCCTCCCAGTCCTGCCCTGGGATCTTCATTTGATTGACAGCTACAATTAGGAAAACAAGTGTGTGTGTGTGTGGGGGGGGGGGGGTTCCCAGAAAAAGAATAAAACATTCGTTTCTACACACAAAGCTTCCCGCCAGGATTTGATCACATGATTTCCATTATACGGGCGCACCCTGTTGTCACCGCCCACTAATGCTGATGAAGAGGACCGGCAGTATTGGGCGTGGCTATTATATACACATATATATATATATATATATATATATATATATATATATATATATATATATATATAGTATCTCACAAAAGTAAGTACACCCCTCACATTTTAGTAAATATTTTCTTCTATCTTTTCATGTGACAACACTGAAGAAATGACACTTTGCTACAATGTAAAGTAGTGAGTGTACAGCTTGTATAACAGTGTAAATTTGCTGTTCCCTCAAAATAACTCAACACAGCCATTAACCACTTGCTGACCAGCCGCAGTAGAATGGCACGGCTGGGCGAAACTACGTTATGTAACGTCGCTTCGCCCTGTGGCCACTAGGGGCGCGCGCCCCCTGCTCACCCACGGAGCAGATGCAAGTGCCCGGCGGTCGCGATCACCGCCGGGCTCCCGCGATCGCTCGGGGCACACCGGGAACCGGGATCTGTGTGTGTGTAAACACACAGTTTCGGTTCTCTGAGGGGAGAAGAGGCAGATTGTCTGTTCATACAGAGTATGAAAAGCGATCTGTCATCTCCCCTAGACAGTCCCCTCCCCCTTCAGTTAGAACACACATGAGGGAACACAGTTAACCCCTTAATCGCCCCCCTAGTGCCAACCCCTTCCCTGCCAGTGACATTTACCCAGTAATCAGTGCATTTTTATAGCACTGATCGCTGTATAAATGACAATGGTCCCAAAAATGTGTCAAAAGTGTCCGATGTGTCCGCCATAATGTCGCAGTCCCGATAAAAATCGCAGATCGCCGCCATTACTAGTAAAAAAAAAAATTAATAATAAAAATGCCATAAAACTATTCCCTATTTTGTAGACGTTATAACTTTTGCGCAAACCAATCAATATACGCTTATTACGATTTTTTTTTTACCAAAAATGTGTAGAAGAATACATATCGGTCTAAACTGAGGAAAAAATTAGTTAAAAAAAAAAAAAAAAAAGTGGGGTATTTATTATAGCAAAAAGTTAAAGATAATGGGGGTTATTTACTAAAGGCAAATACACTTTGCACTGCAAGTGCACTTGGAAGTGCAGTTGCTGTAGATCTGAGGGTGACATGCAAGGAAAATAAAAAACAGCATTTTTGCTTGCACATGATTGGATGATAAAATCAGCAGAGCTTCCCCTCAGATCTACAGCGACTGCACTTCAAAGTGCACTTGTAGTGCAGAGTGGATTTGCCTTTAGTAAACCAACCCCATTGTGTTTTTTTCAAAGTTGTCGCTCTTTTTTTGTTTATAGCGCAAAAAATAAAAACCGCAGAGGTGATCAAATATCACCAAAAGAAATCTCTATTTGTGGGAATAAAAAGGACGTCAATTTTGTTTGGAAGCCACGTCGCACGACCGCGCAATTGTCAGTTAAAGCAACACAGTGCCGAATCGCAAAAAGTGCTCTGGTCAGGAAGGGGGTAAAAATCTTCCGGGGCTGAAGTGGTTAATGACTAAACCGCTGGCAACAAAAGTGAGTACACCCCTAAGTGAAAATGTCCCCCCCCCCCCCCCCAAAAAAAATACCACCAGCCGCCACCGGTGTGTGCACCAATACTCAAACACACATGCGGGTGTATATATATATATATATATATATATATATATATATATATATATATATATATATATATATACAGTATATTGCAGATACAGTCTTCCTTGTGGCACTTTGCCCGAGCAGCACATGGTCTCTCTGCCTGCAGATTCAGAGTGAGAGAGAAATGCTTCCACTATTCACCTTTAAGCCGAGTCATTCAGTGGGAAATCTTTCCCACCCCCCCCCCCCTCTGCCACACAGAGCAATAATGCAAACTGGGTGATTGGGGTTCGTCCGGGCACACCCGGCATACCCTGTGCGCACACCTACGCCTCTATTACTTTTCTGGGGATAACCCAAAATGTGGGATTTTCTTTTACTTTCACTTTCAATGGCATACCTCCCAACATTTTGAGATGGGAATGAGGGACACCTACTAACAAACGTATATAGGCATAGGACACGCCCCCTGCCACACCCCCTTAAAGGAGAATTAACCAAAAAAAGGTTAATTAAATCCACAAGTGCTTTTTTTGACCACTACCATTCCTTTATATTGGCTTTTAAAATCTACAAATGCAGCAATTTAGAAATTGGATGAAAGGTTCAGTGCTGGGAAACACTTTTTAAAAGATAAAAAGTGCATTTTATATACAACTATAGGGTTCAGACCAAAATGAGGGACAAATGAGGAGGAAAAAGAGACAGGGGGACATTGCTCCAAATCAGGGACAGTCCCTTGAAATCAGGGACAGTCCCTCGAAATCCAGGACGGTCCCTCGAAATCGGGGATGGTCCCTCCAAATCAGGGACAGTCCCTCCAAATCCGGGACAGTTGGGAGCAATGCAAGGATAATGGTAAACAGGATAAATAGAGAGCGTGAATCTCCTTAACGGGGGCACAGACAGCAATAAAAACTGACAGGGGGTCAGTTCCCTCTCTATTCCATCCAAAACTAAGAAAAAAAAGTTGCCTTTAGTTATACTTTAATGGTAAGATTGCAATCTTTGTCTTACCAGTCTTGTCTGTCGGCGTCACAGTTGCAGTAATATCTCATGTCGATGCAGCTCTCCTCCATCCCGCAGGCGCACTGCCCAGGCAGGGACCCGCCCCAGTAGGTGTGTCTCTCATTGCCTCTTCCAATCCACCACGTGTACGGGTTTCCACCTGAGCACACAGATCAGTAAATACATTAAAAATAATATCTATTTTTTATATTTGAAATTTAATCTTAATAAAAATGAAATTTGAATTCAAATCTGCAACTGCTACGATCTTCTAAAATAGCCATAAAGCTCAGTCTGGGCAATGTAGCAATGTATTAATAATAATATTAATTACAATTATTACCGCTAATAATAATAATAACAGTAATTGCAATTATTTATATTACTACTACTAATAATAACAATTAATAATACTAGAAAATAATAATAATAATAATAGAGATAATAATAATAATAATAAAAAATAATGATAATCATATAAAATATGAATAATACTACTACTACTACTAATAATAATAATAATAATAATAATACTAATAATACTACTACTACTACTAATAATAATAATAGTTACAAATATTATAAATAATAATAATAATAATAATAATATAGAAACGTAATATAGAATGTTGTTCTTCTTCATGCAATAATAATAATAATTACATTTAAAATAATATATATTACTAATAATAATAATAACAATATCAACAGCAACAACAACAACAACAACAACAACAACAACAACAATAATATATTGCAATATATCAGCCTGCTTTTTCTAGCTATCAGCACAAATCAAAAAATTCCACAAGTGAGTTTAGAATTGAAGCGCCAAACCATAATATTCAAGTCCAAATTAAAAAAACTTTCCCATAACTTTTTGCAAATCCCCCTCCTTTTTTTACAGATGCATGGGGACATCACCTGTGCATGCGTAGATGTACCAAAGGGCTCTGTCGAAGGCTGGCCAAAGCCCTTTGGCACATCTATGCATGTGCTTTGGGGGGGGGGCAGAGTCACCTGAGAGACAAAAAGAATAAAAGTAAGAAAATAAATAAAAAATAAAAAAATGCATTTGAATGTCTGGTCCAGAGGGGGTGTACATGTATCTTGTTTATGGAGGGGGGGGGGGGTATAGGTGTCTGGTCCATAGGGGGGTGTACATGTGTCTGGTCCATAGGGGGGTGTACATGTGTCTGGTCCATAGGGGGGTGTACAGGTGTCTGGTCCATAGGGGGGTGTACAGGTGTCTGGTCCATAGGGGGGTGTACAGGTGTCTGGTCCATAGGGGGGTGTACATGTGTCTGGTCCATAGGGCGGTGTACATGTGTCTGGTCCATAGGGGGGTGTACAGGTGTCTGGTCCATAGGGGGGTGTACAGGTGTCTGGTCCATAGGGGGGTGTACAGGTGTCTGGTCCATAGGGGGGTGTACATGTGTCTGGTCCATAGGGGGGTGTACATGTGTCTGGTCCACAGGGGGGTGTACAGGTATCTGTCCATAGGGGGGTGTACAGGTGTCTAGTCCATAGGGGGGTGTACAGGTGTCACGTCCATAGGGGGGTGTACATGTGTCTGTCCATAGGGGGGTGTAAATGTGTCTGGTCCCTAGGGGGGTGTACAGGTATCTATCCATAGGGGGGGTGTACAGGTGTCTGGTCCATAGGGGGGTGTTCAGGTGTCTGGTCCATAGGGGGGTGTACATGTGTATGGTCCATAGGGGGGTGTAAATGTGTCTGGTCCATAGGGGGGTGTACATGTGTCTGGTGCATAGGGGGGTGTACAGGTATCTGTCCATAGGGGGGTGTACAGGTGTCTGTCCATAGGGGGGTGTTCAGGTGTCTGTCCATAGGGGGGTGTACAGGTGTCTGGTCCATAGGGGGGTGTACAGGTATCTGTCCATAGGGGGGTGTACAGGTGTCTGTCCATAGGGGGGTGTTCAGGTGTCTGTCCATAGGGGGGTGTACAGGTGTCTTTCCATAGGGGGGTGTACAGGTATCTGTCCATAGGGGGGTGTACAGGTGTCTGGTCCATTGGGGGGTGTACAGGTGTCTGTCCATAGGGGGGTGTTCAGGTGTCTGGTCCATAGGGGGGTGTACAGGTGTCTGTCCATAGGGGGGTGTTCAGGTGTCTGGTCCATAGGGGGGTGTTCAGGTATCTGTCCATAGGGGGGTGTACAGGTGTCTGGTCCATAGGGGGGTGTACAGGTGTCTGTCCATAGGGGGGTGTACAGGTGTCTGGTCCATAGGGGGGTGTTCAGGTGTCTGGTCCATAGGGGGGTGTACAGGTGTCTGTCCATAGGGGGGTGTTCAGGTGTCTGGTCCATAGGGGGGTGTACAGGTGTCTGTCCATAGGGGGGTGTTCAGGTGTCTGGTCCATAGGGGGGTGTATAGGTGTCTGTCCATAGGGGGATGTTCAGGTGTCTGGTCCATAGGGGGGTGTACAGGTGTCTGGTCCATAGGGGGGTGTTCAGGTGTCTGGTCCATAGGGGGGTGTACAGGTGTCTGTCCATAGGGGGGTGTAAAGGTGTCTGGTCCATAGGGGGGTGTACAGGTGTCTGGTCCATAGGGGGGTGTATTGTACAGGTGTGAGAACTGAGCTGGTTGAATTATCGGAGTCAAGTTTTATTTTTCACTCACAACTTTCTTTTGTGTAATTAGCACAAATGATAATTTGCTCTGTTGGGACATTCACACTTCCACAATATATAATGCAAGCCAGATTCACCATGAAGATTTGTTTCTTTAAGACTAATTAATTCAACGGCTAATTAACACAGAAAATACAATTCTGTTTAGCTGTGTTGTTACGGGAACGGATGGAAACAATGTCTGATTTCCCACCAGGATACCAACTCTTTTGTCTCAATCCACACCGGTGTCAAGGACTGCTTTATTATTAACTGTGATTGGACCTCGTGAGAAGAAGACATTCCCCCCATTACTGTCATTATCCCCCCTAAACATCCGCTGTGAGCTGCAGTTCTGTGCAAAATCCACCAGGGGGCCGGTGAAAACCTACACTTGGTACCGTATGCCGGTATCCCTGCCCATCGAGAAATACACGATATGGTCCAAACATTTTCGATACCTAACCATCACACCAGTGTAAAGTGGTAATAAACCCCAAAAATAAAAATCCTAAAATATGGTGGTTAGTTTTTTCTTTTTTTAAAGTTTTTTTTATTTATGTTATTTTGAATTGTTGATCAGGCCAGTAACACACTTCCTGTTTTAGGGTGGCTCCACTCTGGATGAAGGAGCACTGGAGACACCCCCGGACAGCAGAATTTTCAGTCCGGGGGGGGGGGGATTAGCATGAGGTGCACCAGCAAATTTATATGAACTTAACTAATTAAAAATGAACATCAGCTAACAGGTTGGGATAAAGGGCTTGTAACGCCCGCCCCACGCTGGAAGATGAGAGATTTCCACGCCGGTAATTCAGGGAGTGAGAGCGGGCGTCTTTACACCATTCAGAAGTGGAAATGTGGCAGAAATGAGGGAGATGGGATGCCGTTCAGACCAACGCAGTGCTGTGATAAGGTGTGGCCTCCGGCATGCCGGCTTACGCGTTTCGCCCCACCTCCCGGGACTGCTAGCGGCAAGCAACAATAGACCCCTTGTGTGCCAATATCTGCCACTCACATAGGCAACTGGTGATTCCAACTGTATTTGCAAGTTGATAGCTGCATGGCACCCGACTCCAAGGAAATATGAAATATATTAATGTGTTATTCCACGTACACACAGTCGGACTTGCCAACCTCGGCATTTCCGACTGAAAAATTTAGAACACTTTCTCTATCTAAGTCCGATGGGGCATACACATGGTCGGAATATCCGACCAAAAGCTCCCATCGGACTTTTCCTGTCGGAAATTCCTAGCGTGTGTTATGCGGCATTACTAAACCCACAACGGCAAAAGTCTGTATATGCAGTAAAGCATGCTTGTTATACTCACTGTGGAACCTAAGGGGTTAACCCTCTGTGTTGTGTGAAATGTCTGTTTGATCCTCCCCTTCTTCCACTGTCCCCAATCCATCTAATGATAGTACAGAGCATTTGTAGGCACTCTGCACATGTTCAGTTTGGTGTGTATTGCTAGAGAGTTTTTTTTTTTCTTGGAAGGGTGCATGTGATCAGCACAGGGCCAATCAGCACTGTCCAGGCAGAGGGTCAGGGGTCCTGCAGCCTCATAGGACAGGCAAAGGAGAATGAAAACTCCTCCTACAGGCTTTAACCAGACACTGATAGAAGTCACAAGACTGCTATATACTGCTGATGAGAAAAGGTATTTAGCAGTTTTTATTTACTAAAATAATTACATTTCCATGTTCTGTGTACTGTGGGAGACCAGATATAGTGACTAGGGATGAGCTTCGAGTTTGAGTCGAACTCATGTTCGACTCGAACATCGGCTGTTCGCCAGTTCGCTGAACAGCGAACAATTTGGGGTGAAAGCCGCGGAACACCCTTTACAAGTCTATATGAGAAATAAAACGAGAGAAATATATGAGAAATAAAACATGCTCATTTTAAAGGCTTATATGCATGGTATTGCCCTAAAAAGTGTTTGGGGACCCGGGTCCTGCCCCAGGGGACATGGATCAATGCAAAAAAAGTTTTAAAAACGTCCGTTTTTTCGGGAGCAGTGATTTTAATAATGCTTAAAGTCAAACAATAAAAGTGTAATATTCCTTTAAATTTCATACCTGGGGGGTGTCTATAGTATGCCTGTAAAGGGGCACATGTTTCCCGTGTTTAGAACAGTCTGACAGCAAAATGACATTTCAAATGAAAAAAAGTCATTTAAAACTACTCGCGGCTATTAATGAATTGCCGGTCCCGAGTCTCCCGACAATACACATAAAACTTCATTGATAAAAACGGCATGAGAATTCCTCACAGGGGAACCCCGAACCAAAATTTAAAAAAAAATGACGTGGGGGGTCCCCCTAAATTCAATACCAGGCCCTTCAGGTCTGGTATGGATTTTAAGGGGAACCCCGCACCAAAATTTAAAAAAAATTGGCGTGGGGTCCCCCCAAAAACCCATACCAGACCCTTATCCGAGCACGCAACCTGGCAGGCCACAGGAAAAGAGGGGGGCGAGAGAATGCCCCCCCTCCTGGACCGTACCAGGCCACATGCCCTCAACATTGGGAGGGTGCTTTGGGGTAGCCCCCCAAAGCACCATGTCCCCATGTTGATGAGGACAAGGGCCTCATCCCCACAACCCTGGCCGGTGGTTGTGGGGGTCTACGGGTGGGGGGCTTATCGGAATCTGGAAGCCCCCTTTAACAAGGGGACCCCCAGATCCCGGCCCTCCCCCCTGTGTGAAATGGTAAGGGGGTACAAAAGTACCCCTACCATTTCACAAAAAACTGTCAAAAATGTTAAAAATGACAAGAGACAGTTTTTCACAATTCCTTCATTTCTTCTATCTTCTTTCTTCTAACTTCTTTCTTCCTTCATGCTTCAGTTTCTTCCTCCATCTTCTTCCTCTTCTGGTTCTTCTGGTTGTTATGGTTCTTCTGGTGTTCTCGTCCAGCATCTTCCTCCGCGGCGCCTCCTTGTCTTCATCTTCTTTTCTTCATCTTCTTCTCAGGCCGCTACGCATCCACGATTGGATGGAAGGCTCCCGCTGTGTGACGCTTCTCCTCTTCTAATGGTTCTTATATAACGGAGGGAGGGGCCACCCGAGGACCCCGCCCCCCTCTGACGCACGGGGACTTCCCTGTGGCATTCCCCGTGATGTCAGAGGGGGTCACCCGTTACGTTACGGGTAACCCCGCCCCCCTCTGACGTCACAGGGAATGCCACAGGGAAGTCCGTCAGAAGAGGAGAAGCGTCACACAGCGGGAGCCTTCCATCCAATCGTGGATGCGTAGCGGCCCGAGAAGAAGATGAAGAAAAGAAGATGAAGACAAGGAGGCGCCGCGGAGGAAGATGCTGGACGAAAACACCAGTAGAACCATAACAACCAGAAGAGGAAGAAGATGGAAGAAGAAACCAAAGCATGAAGGAAGAAAGAAGTTAGAAGAAAGAAGATAGAAGAAATAAAGGAATTGTCAAAAACTGTCTCTTGTCATTTTTAACATTTTTGACAGTTTTTTTGTGAAATTGTAGGGGTACAAGTACCCCCTTACCAATTCACACGGGGGGAGGGCCGGGATCTGGGGGTCCCCTTGTTAAAGGGGCTTCCAGATTCCAATAAGCCCCCCGCCCGCAGACCCCCACAACCACCGGACAAGGGTTGTGGGGATGAGGCCCTTGTCCTCATCAACATGGGGACAAAGTGCTTTGGGGGGCTACCCCAAAGCACCCTCCTAATGTTGAGGGCATGTGGCCTGGTACGGTTTAGGAGGGGGGGGGCGCTTTCTCGTCCCCCCCTCTTTTCCTGCAGCCTGCCAGGTTGCGTGCTCGGATAAAGATCTGGTATGGATTTTTGGGGGGACCCCACGCCAATTTTTTTTTTAATTAAGGCGCGGGGTTCCCCTTAAAACCCTGAAGGGTCTGGTATGAATTTTGAGGGGGACCCCTACGTCATTTTTAAAAAAAAAATTGGCACAGGGTTCCCCTTAATAACCATACCAGACCTGAAGGGCCTGGTATTGAATTTAGGGGGACCCCCACGTAATTTTTTTTTAAATTTTGGTTCGGGGTTCCCCTGTGGGGAATTCCCATGCCGTTTTTATCAAGGAACTTTTATGTGTATTGTCAGGAGACTTGGGACCGGCAATTCATTAATAGCCGCGAGTAGTTTTAAATGACTTTTTTTTCCTTTGAAATGTCATTTTGCTGTCAGACTGTTCTAAACACGGGAAACATGCGCCCCTTTACAGGCATACAATAGACACCCCCCAGCTACGAAATTTAAAGGGATATTACACTTTTATTGTTTGACTTTAAGCATTATTAAAATCACTGCTCCCGAAAAAACGGCCGTTTTTAAAACATTTTTTTGCATTGATCCATGTTCCCTGGGGCAGGACCCGGGTCCCCAAACACTTTTTAGGACAATACCATGCAAATAAGCTTTTAAAATGAGCACTTTTGATTTGGAACGTTCAAGTCCCATAGACGTCAATGGGGTTCTAAAGTTCTTTCAAAGTTTTGGTCTGTTCGCAAGTTCTGGTGCTAACCGAACCGGGGGGTGTTCGGCTCATCCCTAATAGTGACTGCAGGGCCCTGGGTTTAGTACACAGCCGGGGGGAGGGGGGAGAGGAAGGAATGATAGAATGGAGACATACAATGATATATATATATATATATATATATATATATATATATATATATATAAAGAGAGAGAGAGAGAGAGAGAGAGAGAGAGAGAGAGACATTTATTATTTATTAAAGCTGTTTAACCACTTCCGGAAGGTTTTACCCCCTCCATGACCAGGCCATTTTTGCTATTCAGCGCTGCGCTACTTTAACTGGCAATTGCGCGGTCATGCTAGACTGTACACAAATGAAATTTATTTTTATTTTTTTCACACAAATAGAGCTTTCTTTTGGTGGTATTTGATCACCTATGGGGTTTTTTATTTTTAGCGATATAAACAAAAAAAAGACTAAAATTTTGAAAATAAAAAACAATATTTTTTACTTTCTGCTATAAACAATATCATATAAATATTTGAAGAAAATCTAATTTCTTCCTAAATTTAGGCCAAAAAAGGAAAATTTATTGTCAAATACTTACCGTAATTTTCCTTTCCTGATGGACTCCATGGCAGCCTACGTGTGGGTTAACCCCGCCTCCTCTCCAATGCTATAGGACCCCATTCCCATAAATGAGTGCTCACCACTAGCTACTGTGTTCTGTAACTAGCCTACTCGTTGACCAATGGGTGGGAACTCCGTCTGCCATGGAGTCCATCAGGAAAGGAAAATTACGGTAAGTATTTGACAATAAATTTTCCTTTTTCCTGACAGACTCCATGGCAGCCTACGTGTGGGAAATAACTAGCCAACCACACGGGTGGGTATGCATGATCAAAACATAAATTTAATTTGTCCTATCGGTCGATAGGATTTGTAACCCAAAGTTTACAGAGGATAGTGAGGCAGGCTCTATACAATAATGCAACATGAAGGTATTAATAGAAGCCCATGAAGCTGCCTTGCAGATGGTATCTGGAGCCACATGCCGAGCCGCTGCCCACGAGGCTGCCATACCTCTGGTGGAATGGGCTGTCACCGCCTTTGGAGGAGCCAAGCCCTTAGCCCTATATGCCTGTTGTATGGTCTGTACGATCCAGGACGCGATAGTCCTGGTTGAGGCTTTCTTCCCTATATTGCTGCCTGAGTGAAGCACGAAGAGATGACTAGAACGTCTAAAGGGAGAAGTAACTTTGAGATATTCTTTAATAGCTTCGCCCACATCTAGAGGGTGATTCTCAGTGGACCCTGGGGTCCTAAATGTAGGTAAAACGATCTCTTGATTGACGTGGAATACTGAAGACACTTTTGGGTTGGAACCCAGCATAGGAATGAGGACTACCCTGTCCGGGAAAAAACGTTAGGAAGGGTTCTTCGTGACCAAGTGATGCAATTTCAGAGACCCTTTTGGCTGAGGTAATGGCCACTAAGAAGGCCACCTTTGCTGAAAAGACCTTGATAGGGAGCGGGGAGGGCCCCGACGTACTGAGTCCAGAGATTGAGTCAAGGACTAATGGAAGGTCCCATTTGGGGAACCTAGGCTTTCTCTGGGGCTTGAGTCTCGATGCACCTCTGAAAAATTGTCTAACCAGAGGATGAACTGCCCATGAAGTGCCGGAGAAGGCCGAAAGTGCCGAAACTTGGACTCTCAGAGAGCTGACAGATAGATGTAAATCTAGGCCCGTTTGGAGGAAACTGAGAACGTCCTGGACTTTTGGATGTCTAAAAGACCTGCCCTGAGGAGAGCAGAACTCCACGAATTTGGACCAGATCCTCCCATAGACTTTATTTGTACTGGATCTTCTCGAGCTCATGAGAGTGGATATTACTTCTGAGGCACAACCTAGGGATTCCAGCCTCTCCCTCTCAAGAACCAGACCATCAGTCTCAGCACCGCAGGACAAGGGTGCAGGACTGACCCTTGAGAAAGAAGGTCCGGTCTGAGAGGGAGAGGCACTGGGTCCCGACAGCTGAGCTGGACCAGGAGAGGCAACCAAGGCCTGTTCGGCCAGTAGGGAGCTATTGTCACCACCTCCACTGGCTCCGCTCGGAGCCTCTGCAGGAATCTCAGCATAACTGGCAGTGGCGGAAAGGCGTATGCCTGCTTGAACCTCCACTGATCCGTCAAGGCATCTGTCCCGATGGCTTGACTGCAGAGCCCCCGGGTGTAGAACTTCTTCAGCTTGCGATTGCAGGGGGAAGCAAACAGATCTACCTCGGGATCGGTCTTTAGTGACAAGATCCACCTGAACGTCTCTATGTGGAGAGACCACTCGTTGTTGTCCAACTCGGTCCGTGACAGGAAGTCTGCTTGAGTGTTTTGGACGCCTGGGACAAAGACTGCCGAGATGTTGGCAAGGTATTTCTGCGCCCACGATAGGATGGGCTCGACTTCCCGAAGGAGTGTGGGACTCCGAGTACCCCCTTGCCTCTTCACATATGATACTGCTGTGGTGTTGTCCATTCTCAACAGCACTGACTCCCCCATCAGGAGATGAGAGAAGAACTGTAGGGCACACCAGGCCGCACGAAGTTCCAATACATTCGATCCAGGATTGGGGAGACATGTTTCCCACTTGCCCTGGGCCAGGTTCGACCCACAAAGGGCTCCCCAACCGGTACCGCTGGCATCGGTCGTGACCGTCACCCAGGAGATGGGAGCGATGGAGTGGCAAGTCAGGAGGTTCTTGCGCTGAAGCCACCAGAAGAGGCTGTTTCTCATTGTAGATGTTATGCGGATGACCTGATTCTTGTCCCCTGACTTCCATTGCCGTAGGAGGCCTGACTGGAAGGGACGCAATCTCCATAAGGCCCATTTGACCATGGGAGTCGTAGAAACCATCGTGCCGACGACTTTCAGGCACTGAGAGGCTTTCATTTGCTGTGCATGTAGAGCCCGGGAGACTCTGTCTCGAACTGTAGGAATTTTCTGTAGTGGAAGGGAGATAGTGTTTGCCACTGTATCGAACTGGGCTCCCAGATATATTAGACGCTGAGTTGGGCTCAGTTGACTCTTTTCTATGTTTAGGAGCCACCCGAAGTTGGACAGAGTGGAGATTACTTGATCCCGGTGGACCAGCAACTGCTCCCTGCTCTGGGACAGCACCAGCAGGTCGTCCAGGTAGTGGTAAAGACGTACCCCTTCGGATCTTATTAGTGCCACCGTAGCTAGGAGGACCTTTGAAAAGACCCGGGGGGACGTTGTCAGCCCGAAGGGGAGGCAAATAAATTGAAGATGATCTGACCCAATGTGAAAGCGGAGGTATTTGTGAAATTCTTTTTCCACTGGAACGTGGAAATAAGCGTCCTTCAGGTCGATTGATATCATCCAGTCGCCTGGTTGTATGGCTCTCTGAATGGTCACCAAGGTTTCCATCTTGAACCTTCCATTCTCTATGAATCCGTTGAGATATGTGAGGTCTATGACTGGGCGCCAAGAGCCCCCCTTTTTTTGAACTAGGAAGAGAGGGGAGTATATCCCCTGGAACCATTCGTCCTGTGGTACATGTACTACTGCTCCTTGAATTTTCAGGAGGTCCACATAGGACAGCAAAATTTGTTTCTGATCCTCTGCCCGAGGGAGAAGAGTGGAGACGAACCTTGGGTGCGGAGTCCTGGAAAAGGCCCATCTGTGGCCTGACGAGACCGTCCTTATGACCCAAAAGTCTGAGATCGAGGCCACCCAGACGTGCCGGAAGAGGAGCAGACGAGCCCCTACCCGGCCCGCCTGGGCGGGCGTAATCTCAAAAAGATTTAGCCTGATCACGAGCACTGGACGTTTGATTTTTAACGGGTTTGCGGAAGGATGACTGCCCTCTGCTCCAATTCTTCCTAAAGTCCCGGCCAGGCTTGTAGGAGCGTGCTTCCCTGGAGCGCTCCGGACTTCGTCTTCTGAACTGGGGCTTCTTTCGACCCAGCATGCGCCTGTCCTGGGGAAGAAAACCCGATTTGCCACCTGTGGCTCGCGTAATGGCATCGTCAAGCTTATTGCCAAACAGTGAGGACCCCTCAAACGGGATTTTACACCACGCTTGCTTAGAACCAGGGTCCGCAAGCCAGGGACGCAACCAGAGGGCTCTCTTGGCCGTAACTGAGGACAGCATAATACGAGCCAGAAGGCGGATCAGGTCAATGGACGCCTCCCCCAGGAAGACCGCTGCAAGCTTCAGCTCTGCGGCTGCTGAACTTCCAGCCAGTTCTTCTGACACGCCTTTAAGGAAGGATTCCACGTTCTCCGTCCAGGCCTCCATGGCCTTAGACATGGCCGCTAATGCCAGGGCTGGCTTACAGGCCATACCCGCGAGCCCATAGATTCTTTTTAGATCTAGGTCTATCTTCCTCTCGAGCCCATCTTTAAAAGATACTGCGTCTTCTAGAGGAAGAGTCACATGTTTGGCCAGACGCATAAGAGCTGCGTCCACAAGGGGAGTATTCTCCAAATTCTTTACTTCTTCTGACTTGAAGGGGTACAATCTGGAGGTTTTATTAGACATGGAGGATTTTTTCTCTGTTTTACTCCATTCTTCCTCAATGATTTCCTTTAGCTCTGGAAGGAGCGGAAAGTTTGCGCGTTCTCTCCCCAGGTGCTTGAAGAATTTTTTCTGCTTGGCTGGGGGAGTGGAAGGGTCTTCCCACTTCAAGGCTTCCTTGATCGCTTTGATTAAAGGGGAAACCATCGCGAAGTCGAACCCTCCAATGACCTCCTCATTAATAGACTCATCCTCTGAGGAGTCAGGAGAGGTAATATAGGGCTGCGAAGTACCCGGATCATCACGGGCCTCTTCCGCCGGCGGGCCAGACGCAGTGGTAGACTGGCTCAATGTGCGAGGTGCTTCCCTCTCCATTAGGGATTGCTGTACCACTCGTTTCACAAGAGACTCTAAACGCTGGTTTTCCGTCTCTTTTTCCCCAACCGCACGGGCAAAACAACGGTCACATAAGGACTTGCCCTCCGGAACTCGTGTCCTACATCCCCAGCAGGCTCTGTGGTCTGAGCGGCTGTCATGGCGGTGGGAGCGGTGTCTTGAGGAGGAACGAGAGCGTCTCCTCTGGTGGGATCCGGACTGTGAATCTCGTCTGGATGAAGATGAATTGTATTGTGGCTTGGCAAGGTCATTGGCATTCTGGACCGCATTTAGCGGGTCCGACCTAGAAGGGCTGGGAAGAGAAAAAATAGGGGAAGGGGAGAGAAGAAAGGTAGAACATGGTATCAGCACGACAATAATGTGCATAAATCTCATCCCCTCCCCTCACGAGCACATACCTTGTGCGTGAGGGCTGGCCACTTAAAGGCGGTGAATTGTCCATAACCAGGGACACGAAATGTCACTTTAATAGTCTGCAGGGATAATGGTCTAAGAAAACCTAGGCATCACAATATGAGAAGGTTTTAGAGAAAAGAAAAAACTCTGCTTGCCTCAAAAAAAAATTTTTTTTTTTTTTTTTTTTATATTTTTATATGCACAGGCATGTATCAATGTATATTTGAGGCAAAGGAAAAACAGCTTCCAGCCGCACAAGTATATATTTAGATAGACATATATAAAGATAAAAGAACATTTTCCATTATTTTTTTATTTTTTTTTTTTCTTTGCAGAGGTTGCCACCACTCACCTAGAGACCAGCAGGGATCCGCTCCTCCTTTCCCTACCAAGGGAGATCCCAACTCAGCAGGACAGGAGGGCGGAATTTAAATTCCCCGCCTGTGACATCATTATCCCCCTACTGCGCATGCGCCAAGGGGGACCACCGTACTGCGCCTGCGCGGACGACGAACGAGCCGCCGCACTGCGCATGCGCGAGCCAAACCTCGCTCTCGGAGTGGCTACAGCGCAGGTGCCAGCGGCGGAGACTGCCGCAACCCGGAAGTGCCGTGGCGGGCTGGAACGCACGCGAACCAGCCGCCATGAGGGGGGTAGGACACACTGGACCACCAGGGAAAATACATACAACACATAGAAACACTGCCATGGAGTATGAGAAAACATCCACAGACCTTGCCAGCCGTTGATGAGAACTGTCCGCCGGGCATACAGAGGCGACCACCCATCCACCAAGGGGGAACATTCAAGCCTCTTCAAGCTACTCGCCCGCTCATAGCTGGGCTTTTGAGCTGCACCGCACAGGTATGCCAATCTTGGATTCAATCAATCTTGGATTCAATCAATCTTGATGCGAACAGCATGTGTAGGTCCATAGAGGAGGACAAAAAAGGAACACAGTAGCTAGTGGTGAGCACTCATTTATGGGAATGGGGTCCTATAGCATTGGAGAGGAGGCGGGGTTAACCCACACGTAGGCTGCCATGGAGTCTGTCAGGAAATGTATTCTGCTACATTTCCTTGGTAAAAAAAAAAAATCCCAATAGGTATATTAGTTGGTTTGCGTGAAAGTTATAGCATCTACAAACTATGGTATATATATTTGAATTTTTATTTCTTTCCTTTTTTATAGTAGTAATGGCGGTGTTTAGTGATGTATGATGGGACTTCGATAGTGCGGCTGTCAATCTGACACTAAGTGACACTGGGGGGGGGGGGGGATTGGCTAGCTGCCAATGACATGACCAGTGACACTAATGCAGTGATCAGTGCTAATACTATACACTGTCACTGTACTAATGACACTGTCTGGGAAGGGGCTAAAGTATAACTAAAGGCAAAACTTTTTCTTTAGTTTTGGATAGAGTCGGGAGTGATTAGAACCCCTGTCATGTTTTTATTGCTGTCTGTGCTCTCCTTAGAGAGATTCACCCTCTCTATTTGTCCTGTTTACCATTATCATTGAAAGTGAAAGCAAAAGAAAATCCTGAAATTTTGGGTTGTCCCCAGAATAGTAATGGAGGGAAAATCCCAGTCTTAGTCCGTAGGGTTCAATATTGAGTTGGCCCACCCTTTGCAGCTATAACAGCTTCAACTCTTCTGGGAAGGCCGTCCACAAGGTTTAGAAGTGTGTCTATGGGAATGTTTGACCATTCTTCGAGAAGAGCATTTGTGAGGTCAGGCACTGATGTTGGACGAGAAGGCCTGGCTCACAGTCTCCACTCTAATTCATCCCAAAGGTGTTCTATCGGGTTGAGGTCAGGACTCTGTGCAGGTCAGTCAAGTTCCACCACCCCAAACTCTCTCATCTATGTCTTTACGGACCTTGCTTTGTGCACTGGTGCGCAGTCATGTTGGAGCAGAAAGGGGTCGTCCCCAAACTGTTCCCACAAAGTCGGGAGCATGAAATAAATCCCACACCATAATCATTTGGTGGAAGGGGGATTATGGTGTTGGGGTTGTTTTTCAGGGGTCGGGCTTGGCCCCTTAGTTCCAGTGAAGGGAACTCTTAAGGCGTCAGCATACCAAGACATTTTGGACAATTTCAAGCTCCCAACTTTGTGGGAACAGTTTGGGGACGGCCCCTTCCTGTTCCAACATGACTGCGCACCAGTGGCAGCCCGTCCATAGAGGGCACACGGGCGCCGCCTCCCCTATCCATGTGTTCCGGCCCCCTGAACTACATATCAGAGAGCCTGACGCATGGATTCCATTGTGGGGGGGAGGGGTTTAAAGCACCTGATTAGAGCCTTCTAACAAGGGTGGCCACGGGGCGCAGAGCATTGCGCTCCCATCCCACCCTGTTGTGTAACAAAAGCAAATTTATTTTCGCTATTTTCACACTAAAGTTCCTCCCCGCCAATCAGGAGGCAGGTCGTTAAACCTGTTTCCTGATTGGCCAAAGCGTCAGGCGATCCCAATTGGATGCCTAGCGCTTTGGCGTAAGAGGAGACACAAGAC
This sequence comes from Lithobates septentrionalis, assembly GCA_037952835.1. Taxonomy (NCBI): domain Eukaryota; kingdom Metazoa; phylum Chordata; class Amphibia; order Anura; family Ranidae; genus Lithobates; species Lithobates septentrionalis. Next base: position 862,180 of record JBBDGP010002151.1, read on the forward strand.
ACAAGCTTGAGGAGTGGGCACCGGAGCCGCCACTGTCCGAGAGGACACCACAACCCCGCCACACGAGCGGGTAAGTGGCGGACCGCCCACAGAGGGGGTTGTGCTGTTCGTGCCGCGCTGCTGGGGGAGGGTGTTGTTTGTTTTCTGCCCCCCCCCCAAAAGAAGGACCCACCAGTCGCCACTGACTGGGTACCAGTGCACAAAGCAAGGTCCATGAAGACATGGGTGAGTGAGTTTGGGGTGTAGGAACATTGACTGGCCTGCACAGAGTCATGACCTCAATCCGATAGAACACCTTTGGGATGAATTAGAGCGGAGACTGTGAGCCAGGCCTTCTCGTCCAACATCAGTGCCTGACCTCACAAATGCGCTTCTGGAAGAATGGTCAAACATTCCCATAGACACACTCCTAAACCTTGTGGACGGCCTTCCCAGAAGAGTTGAAGCTGTTATAGCTGCAAAGGGCGGGGCCAGCTCAATATTGAACCCTACGGACTAAGACTGGGATGCCTTTAAAGCTCATGTGCGTATAAAGGCAGGTGTCCCAATACTTTTGGCAATATAGCATATTTATACACTCTCCAAACACCATCTGGGCACACCTTCCCAGGGATTGGCTGGAGCTGCATAAATATTCAGGCTACTCAAAATACCCAATACTTTTGGTAACATAGTGTACTTTTGGGTTCCCCTCGCACAGTATTATGCTGCACACAACCGCACAGCGTACACTCTTCTGACATCCGCTATACCAGGAGTAGGCAACCTGGGGTCCTTCTAACTGTTGTGGAACTCCATTTCCCATGAGGCATTGCAAGGCTGACAGTTACAATTACTCCCCAGAGGCATGATGGGACTTGTAGTGCTGCAACAGCTGGAGGGCCCCCAGGGTCGCCTACCCCTGTGCCATACCAACAAGCAGGATGTAACTTTTTTTTTTTTTTTTTTTTTAGCGCCGCTTAGCAAGGCGTACCGGGACCCGGCGGCGGATTGCTAAAGAGCTCAAATTCAGTTTTGGAAGTGAGAGCGGTAATAACCTTCAGCCTGTCATCCGGCGTTATGAAGCGTCACACGAGTATCCAGGATCACAATTCAAAAGGTGTAATCTTGAGTAATAGCGTATTATTCCCGTCCCGCACTCCCGCCGCCAATAATAGATTCTGAAAACATGCTGAGTCCTCTCTCTCCGCAGCACTGATGCAAAAAAAAACGAAATTACCTTCATTTTTTTTTTTTTTTGGCGAAGCGTCATACTTGATAAATCTCCATTTCCACGCTCACAATTTATTCACTCTTATAAAATAAATATTAATTTAAACACTTGTGCTGCTTTCATATCTCTAATCTGAATTCACTGTCACAATAAGCAGATCTCGGCACGGCGGGTGAATACAGATCTCGGGGCGGCGGGTGAATACAGATCTCGGCGCGGCGGGTGAATACAGATCTCGGGGCAGCGGGTGAATACAGATCTCGGCGCGGCAGATGAATACAGATGGGGCCCGGACGGCCTCTCTGAATTTCTTCAGAAGATAAATGAGGTTGGGGGTTTATATAATCTCGGTGTCAGCAATCTCTTAGAGTGGAGTGACACAACCACAAGGATTTACTAAAAACATCTGAATGTCACTGCGGTGCGCACGAGGCGACTTTCCATCGTCGGCGCGCTTATCGCCATTACAAAGTCTGATAGTTTATTTCCTACTAATCAATCGGGTTGTGTACTTAACCACCTCAATATCGGAACAAGGTGTGCGCAATGCGGTATCCACATAAAATCAAAAACGGCCATCCATAGCGTCAATCCAATAAAAATCAAATTTAATTTGACACGGATAAAAAAGACTTTCCATAAGCAGAAGGGGCTTCAATTACCCCGATTTCACAAACAGCTTACAGGCAAGTTCTTGGGTCTGGGCAGCGTGCTTTCCACAGAACACAATCAGAAAGCCGGAAGTTTCCGGAAATGACGTTGACGCGTACCAAGTCCCGCCTTGCGCGTTTCGTCACTAGACATCGTATGAATCCCTAGACAATGTGATTAAATCCTACTTCCAAGGTAAATATATGACAGTGAAAATACTCTATTCACATCAAATGTGCACATTACCACAATGTGGTGGATTACTAATAACCAGGTGATGTTGATATATCAGGAAAAACTATGTAGCAAAATATACTGCTTATTTGCAAGTGAAGGAAATAAATTAAATGTATAGCAATGGAAAGTATTCAGTCTATTTGTAAAGAATATATATATATGGCAAAAAAATCTCTCAGTATCAAGTGTCCATATTCCCATAAAAATGACTTGTGCTGGTTTCCAAGTAATATGACTTTATATCAGCTTCTGGGCAACAAATGAAGTGACTTCTCGTGTCCCCCCCCTTAGGTATATGCACTCACCAGAAGCCCCTACCCCATGCAGGGGTAAAAAGCATGTCACAGAATAGGTCTCCAATCCTGGTGTCCTGTGAACCGATATGCTCTCCTGCTCCGGAACAAGGTGTGCGCAATGCGGTATCCACACAAAATCAAAAACGGGCATCCATAGCGTCAATCCGATAAAAATCAAATTTATTTAACACGGATAAAGAAGGCTTTCCACAAGCAGAAGGGGCTTCAATTACCCCGATTTCATGAACAGCTTACAGGCAAGTTCTTGGGTCTGGCCAGCATGCGTTCCACAGAACACAATCAGAAAACCGGAAGTTTCCGGAAATGACATTGACGTGTACCAAGTCCTGCCTTACGCGTTTCGTCACTAGACGCCGTCTGGTCTAATGACGAAACTCTGTAATTGGACATAGCTAATCACATGGTAAAGGGCCACTGTAATTGTCCATTTCCCCCGATCTGTGAGCGGCTGTGTCCAAGGCACACAGCAGTCACAGAGCATGCCCAAAGCGGCCCAGGGGGCACAGGGGAGGCGCTCATGTGGGAGGACATCCAGGGGCGTCCTCTCAGAACTGGAGAGCCACGCTGTAGCCGTATATCGCAGGAAGTAATTTCTGTCTTATATTTAAGACTCGAATAAGTACCAATGGGCAATGATGAGGCTGCATTGATGTATACTGGTGAGGTGCACCTATGGGCATTGATCAGGCTACACTGATGGGCACTGATGGGGCTGCACCAATGGGCACTGATGAGGCTACACTGATGTGTACTGGTGAGGTTGCACCTATGGGCATTGATGAGGTTACACTGATGGGCACTGATGAGGCTGCACTGATGTGTACTGGTGAGGCTGCACCAATTGATATTGATGAGGCCACACTGATGATCACTGATGAGGCTACACTGATGTGTACTGGTGAGGTTGCACCTATGGGCATTGATGAGGTTACACTGATGGGCACTGATGAGGCTGCACTGATGTGTACTGGTGAGGCTGCACCAATTGGCATTGATGAGGCTACACTGATGGGCACTGATGAGGCAGCACTGATGGGCACTAATGGGGCTGCACTGATGGGCACTGATGGGGCTGCACTGATGGGCAATGATGAGGCAGCACTGATGGGCAATGAGGAGGCAGCACTGATGGGCAATGAGGAGGCAGCACTGACGGGCAATGATGAGGCTTGCACAGTTGGGCACTGATGAGGCTTGCACTGATGGGCACTGATGAGGCAGCGCTGATGGGCACTGATGAGGCAGCACTTATGTGCACTGGTGAGGCTGTACCAATGGGCATTGATGAGGCTACACTGATGGGCACTGATGAAGCTACACTGATGAGCATTGATGAGGCTACACTGATGGGCACTGATGAAGCTACACTGATGAGCATTGATGAGGCTGCCGCTGCACTGATAGACGCTGATGAGGCTGAACTGATGGGCACTAATAAGCTGCACTGATGGGGCTGCACTGATAATCAAGGCACTGATTATTAGTGTACATAATGTACTTACTGTGCCCCCAACAGATCGGCTCTCCTTTCCTCACACACTGTCTCAGCGTGAGGAAAGGAGAGCTGAAAATCAGCAAGTCTCTGACAGCTGTAATTGGACATAGCTAAGCACATGGTAAAGGGCCACTGTAATTGTCCCTTTACCCCGATCTGTGAGCGGCTGTGTCCAAGGCACACAGCGGTCACAGAGCATGCCCAAAGCGGCCCGGGGGGCACACGGGAGGCGCCCATGTGGGAGGACATCCAGGGGTGTCCTCCCAGAACTGGAGAGCCACTCTGTAGCCGTATATCGCAGGAAGTCATTTCTGTCTTATAGTTATTAAATTTTTTTAAATAAAAAATTTGCATAGTGATTTGTCCAGCGAATCTGCATGTGGTCTGTGTGAATTGGGCAACAACGAAAGTTATTCAGGTTATTTTCTCTTCTGGATGAATGTTCTTTTATTATGGACAGTAGTAAAATACCACATTATGGCCACTAGAAGGAGCATAGGAAACACAGAAGTCTTTTTAACCAAGTAAAGTAAATTGCAAATATTTACTGTTAAGAATTGTTAAAACTCTAAAGGGGCGGGGAAAGTTACTAAAACCGGAGCACACAGAATCCGGTGCAGCTGTGCATAGGAGCCAATCAGCTTCTAACTTCTTTTAAGCTTTGACAATAAAACCTGGAAGCTGGTTGTTTTATATGCACAGCTGCACCAGATTTTGTACGCTCCAGTTTTAGTAAATCTCCCCCTAAAGGATCAAACTGCAATTTGCATAACAATCATTTCGGTGAATCGGTATGTTCATTTGTTCTGTGTATATTGGACCAAAATGAATGTTCTTTAGGTTTTTTAGTCTTCTGAACATTTGTTCTTTCATTATAGGCAGTAGTAAAATATTGCATTATGGCCACAAGATGGTGCTGAGGAGCACATGAAATACAATTTTGTAACAAGAGATACAATGTAATAATTCTAGAGAACACTAGAGGGAATTAGCAAAGACGTGTACATTCATTTGCTTGTTCTCTATTGCATTCTTAGGAGTGGGGAGTTACATAGAGGAAGGAGCAGCAGTGCAGAGTATTTCAGGAGAGGAGAGTTATAGAGGAAGGGGCAGAGTCCTCCAGCAAAGCAGAGTATTTCAGGAGAGGAGAGTTTTAGAGGAAGGAGCAGAGTCCTCCAGCAGTGCAGAGTATTTCAGGAGAGGAGAGTTATAGAGGAAGGAGCAGAGTCCCCCAGCAGTGCAGAGTATTTCGGGAGAGGAGAGTTATAGAGGAAGGAGCAGAGTCCTCTATCAGAGTAGAGTGTTTCAGGAGAGGAGAGTTATAGGGGAAGGAGCAGAGTCCTCCAGCAGAGCAGAGTATTTCAGGAGATGAGAGTTCTGGAGGAAGGAGCAGAGTCCTCCAGCAGAGCAGAGTGTTTCAGGAAAGGAGAGTTCTGGAGGAAGGAGCAGAGTACTCCAGCAGTGCAGAGTATTTCAGGAAAGGAGAGTTATAGAGGAAATACTCTGCTCTGCTGGAGGACTCTGCTCCTTCCTCTATCTCTCCTCTCCTGAAATACTCTGCTCTGCTGGAGGACTCTGCTCCTTCCTCTATCTCTCCTCTCCTGAAATACTCTGCTCTGCTGGAGGACTCTGCTCCTTCCTCTATAACTCTCCTCTCCCGAAATACTCTGCTGGAGGACACTGCTCCCTCCTCTATAACTCTCCTCTCCTGAAATACTCTGCTGGAGGACTCTGCTCCTTCCTCTATAACTCTCCTCTCCTGAAATACTCTGCTCTGCTGGAGGACTCTGCTCCTTCCTCTATAACTCTCCTCTCCTGAAATACTCTGCACTGTCCACCAGCAAAGCAGATATTTTAGAAAGCGAAGAGTCAGAGACGATCACTAGTGTATGTTGCTGGGGGTCTCTTCTCCCTCTGGCATACTCTAATCTGGTAAAATAAAAAGGATCATATTATACTATCATTCTGCAGCAGCCGGAAGATGTAGCCAGATAAGAATAGATGATATGAACCATCGGCTGTCACTCGCCCAGACAGAAAAGCGCACCTCTAACAGGCAAAGTTTCTTCTTCCACTTTTGTACTGCCAGCAAAACTCTTCTATCCTTTGTCTCCAGTCTGAGGCTCTCTTCTCTCCCCGGGGGCCCCTCGCAGACATTTAAGGAAACCTATTTTTTTTTTTTCCTTGCTAGAAGATTAAGGTGACTGGAATTCAATTAAGGTCACCTCTTTCCAGCGGGGCCCCCGTTATCCGCGCCGTGTCTGCAGGATGTGATTAAGAGTGTCAGGAAACAGCGGCAAAATATATGGGGCTGATCTGACCTGAATTTCTAGATCAAGAGTTATAGAGACAAGAGAAAAGATATGCAAAATATGACTCCTGGCATGTTGTGCTCCACTTTACCGTCTAATATTCAAATTTCCCCAGCGACAAGCCCAGGACTACACACTACAAACAGGGAACAAGTCCTTTTAAAGGGAAATTCCTGCTAACAGTAAAAAAAAGTCCTGACCTCAGTCCTATTGAAATGCTGTGGAGTGATCGCAGGCATGCTTAGTAGATAAGACATCCCAAAATTAATCGGCTGAAACAGAACTGAATATGAGGAAGGGCCAAAAAGTCTCCCCTCTGACTGGTCTAATGAGCAACTAGGGAAAAATATTTTTGGGCAATAAAAGAGTTTCCTGTCTGCCTCCTCCCTCATTAAGGAGAAGCAGGCACAGCCGTTGTCAGTGACATTTTGGATATTGCATACGGGATGATGGAGATGAGTGCATTCATGGCCGTAATACATTAAACCAAATCAAATTTTTTCTTTATGTAGAACTAGATGCAAAGATAAAAATTCAAACATTTCAAACATGCATATAATCCACATAAAGCTGCATAGATTCATTATATAGTAAATATCTGGTGATCTTGCCAGTGATGGGCACTTTGTCAAAGAGGGTGACAACACTGGTTGCCTTACAATGAAATCATTGCAGTGTTGTTACTTTGTTGTCACTGGGGTTTTAGGGCTGTGTTGGAGGTTTGGAAGCGTTGCCACCTTATAGTCAATAGGGGTATGAGGCTGGGGAACAGGGTTATAAGCGTTGCCACCCTGTAGTCAAGAGAAACATTGGGCTCTGTTACAGGGTTAGAAGTGTTGCCACCCTGTAGTCAATGGGGTTATAGGGCTAGGTAGGAGGGTTGGAAATGTTGCCACCCTGTAGTCAGTAGGGTTATAGGGCTCTTAAGGAGGGTTAGAAGCATTGCCACCCTGTAGTCAATAGGGTTAGAGCACTGTGGAGGGAGGTTGGAAGCATTGCCACCCTGTAGTCAATAAGGATATAGAGCTGGGGAGGAGGGCTAGACGCGTTGCCACCCTGTAGTCATAAGGGTTTAGAGCTGTGGAGGAGGGTTTGAAGCATTGACATCCTGTAGTCATTAGGGTTATAGGGCTGTTAAGGAGGGTTAGAAGCGTTGCCACCCTGTAGTCAATAGGGTTAGATCGCTGTGGAGGAGGGTTTGAAGCGTTGCCATCCTATAGTTAATAAGGATATAGTTCTGGGGAGGAGAACTAGACGCGTTGCCACCCTGTAGTCATAAGAGTTTAGGGCTGTGGAGGAGGGTTTGAAGCATTGCCATCCTGTAGTCATAAAGGTTATAGGACTGTGGAGGAGGGTTAGAAGCGTTGCCACCCTGTAGTCAAGACTATCATAAGACTGTGTTGAAGGGTTAGAAGTGTTGCCACCCCATAGTCATAAGGGTATAGGACTCTTGAGGAGGGTAAGAAGATTTGCAATCCTGTAGTCAATAAGGTTAGAGCGCTGTGGAGGGAGGTTGGAAGCATTGCCACCCTGTAGTCAATAGGGTTAGATCGCTGTGGATGAGGGTTTGAAGCGTTGCCATCCTATAGTCAATACGGATATAGTGCTGGGGAGGAGGGCTAGACGCATTGCCACCCTGTAGTCATAAGGGTTGTAGGGCTGTGGAGGAGGGTTCGAAGCGTTGCCACCCTGTACTCAAGACTATCATAAGACTGTGTTGAAGGGTAAGAAGTGCTGCCACCCTATAGACAATAGGGTTAGATCGCTGTGGAGGAGGGTTTGAAGAGTTGCCATCCTATAGTCAATAAGGATATAGTGCTGGGGAGGAGGGCTAGACGCGTTGCCACCCTGTAGTCATAAGGGTTTAGGGCTGTGGAGGAGGGTTTAAAGCATTGCCATCCTGTAGTCATAAAGGTTATAGGACTGTGGAGGAGGGTTAGAAGTGTTGCCACCCTGTAGTCAAGAAGACTATCATAAGACTATGTTGAAGGGTTAGAAGTGTTGCCACCCCATAGTCATAAGGGTAAAGGACTCTTGAGGAGGGTAAGAAGATTTGAAATCCTGTAGTCAATAGGGTTAGATCGCTGTGGAGTAGGGTTTGAAGAGTTGCCATCCTATAGTCAATAAGGATACAGTGCTGGGGAGGAGGGCTAGATGCGTTGCCACCCTGTAGTCATAAGGGTTATAGGGCTGTGGAGGAGGGTTCGAAGCATTGCCATCCTGTAGTCATCAGGGTTATAGGGCTGTGGAGGAAGGTTAGAAGCGTTGCCACCCTGTAGTCAAGAGTATCCTAAGACTGTGTTGAAGGGTTAGAAGTGCTGCCACAGCATAGTCATAAGGGTATAGGACTCTTGAGGAAGGTAAGCATTGTTGCCACCCTGTAGTCAATAGGGTTAGATCGCTGTGGAGGAGGGATTGAAGAGTTGCCATCCTATAGTCAATAAGGATATAGTGCTGGGGAGGAGGGCTAGACATGTTGCCACCCTGTAGTCATAAGGGTTTAGGGCTGTGGAGGAGGGTTCGAAGCATTGCCATCCTATAGTCATAAAGGTTATAGGACTGGGGAGGAGGGTTAGAAGTGTTGCCGACCTGTAGTCAAGAGTATCTATCATAAGACTGGGTTGAAGGGTTAGAAGTGTTGCCACCCCATAGTCATAAGGGTATAGGACTCTTGAGGAGGATAAGAAGTGTTGCCACCCTGCAGTCAATAGGATTATAGGGTTGTGTTGGAAGGTTAGAAACATTGCCACCCTGCAGTCAATAGGGTTGTAGGGCTGGGGAGGGGGGTTGGAAGCGTTGCCACCCTGTAGTTAGAAGGGTTTAGGGCTGTGGAGGAAAGTTCGAAGCATTATTACCCCGTAGTCATAAGGGTTATAGGGCTGGGGAAGAGGGTTATAAATGTTGCCACCCCATAGTCAAGAGGAATATAGGGCTGTGTTGGAGAGTTAGAAGTGTTGCCACCCTGTAGTCAATAGGGCATAGGTGTGTGCAGCCTATTGCATTAGGGTGTACACCCCAAAGCTCAAACACACATGGCTTTCTCTCCAGCCTCAGCTGCACTGGACAGTGAATGAATGATCAGTGCTTTGTGCTGAGCGGCTTTCTGTTCATTCACAAAAGGAAGCGTAGTAAACAGAGTTTACTATGCTTCAGTTATGATTAAACACAGTGAATGCGTGTGTTCATTTAAAAAAGGAAGGCGCTGGTAAACACAGTGACATATTTACTAGCCCCTTCTCCCATGTTCCATCCTGAAACATCCCCTGTAGCAGCCTGGGGGAGAAGAGAGCAGGGAAGCCAACAGCACTGTGGGGCAGGGGCAACATGGGGGGAAGCCTGGGCAGTAGGGGGAATCGGCACCACACATAGTGATTGGGTGTGCCCAGGCACACCCCTTGTGCCTGGCCTATACAGGCCTATGCCCTATTGACTACAGGTTGGCAACACTTCTAGCCCTCCAACACAGATCAAATTCCTCTTGACTATGGGGTGGCAACATATAAAACCCTGTTACTCAACTCTATAACCCTTATGACTACAGGGTAACAATGCTTCAGGTCTATACAATAGGGTGAAGAGGGTTAGAAGCATTGCCACCCTGTAGTCAGTAGGTTTATAGGGCTGTGGAGAAGGGTTAGAAGCGTTGCCACCCTGTAGTCAGTAGGGTTATAGGGCTTATTGAGAAGGGTTAGAAGCATTGCCGCCCTGTAGTCATAAGGGTATAGGAATGTTGAGGAGGTTTAAAAGCGTTGCCACCCAGTAGTCAGTAGCATTATAGGGGCTGTGGAGAAGGGTTAGAAGCGTTGCCACCCCGTAGTCAGTAGGGTTATAGGGCTGTGGAGAAGGGTTAGAAGCATTGCCACCCTGTAGTCAGTAGGGTTATAGGGCTGTGGAGAAGGGTTAGAAGCGTTGCCACCCCGTAGTCAGTAGGGTTATAGGGCTGTGGAGAAGGGTTAGAAGCATTGCCACCCTGTAGTCATAAGGGTATAGGAATGTTGAGGAGGTTTAAAAGTGTTGCCACCCTGTAGTCAGTAGCATTATAGGGGCTGTGGAGAAGGGATAGAAGCGTTGCCACCCCGTAGTCAGTAGGGTTATAGGGCTGTGGAGAAGGGTTAGAAGCGTTGCCACCCTGTAGTCATAAGGGTATAGGAATGTTGAGGAGGGTTAGAAGCGTTGTCACCCTGTAGTCAGTAGGGTTATAGGTCTGTGGAGAAGGGTTAAAAGCATTGCCACCCTGTACTCATAAGGGTATAGGAATGTTGAGGAGGGTTAGAAGTGTTGCCACCCTGTAGTCAGTAGGATTATTGGGCTGTAGAGGAGGGTTAGAAGTGTTGCCACCCTGTAGTCAGTAGGGTATAGGAATGTTGAGGAGGGTTAGAAGCGTTGCCACCCGGTAGTCGGTAGGGTTATAGGGATGGAGAGGGGGGTTGGAAGTGTTGCCATCTTGTAGTCATAAGGGTTTAGGGCTGTGGAGGAGGGTTCAAAGCATTGTTAAATATAAACAAAGAAAGAATTTCTCCTGCGCTCGTGAAGGCGTTGTTGGTATAACGTGGTAGTACTTTCGAAGGAAGGAAATTAGAAGATGATCATGCGAGTCTAAACTGACCAGGGGTGGTCCGAAGAAAGCCAGGTGGAAGATAAAGGTGGAAGGCACTTACCATGTGATACACCTCCCAACTAGCCACTCCTTTTTATGTTGGTCCACCAAATTGTACAGACTTTTCTCGTTGTTCTTCAAGGCTCCGATGAAGAGGGAACCCCTCGAAACGCGTCAGTCCACTTTTGAGAACTTGCCCTTGTATGGGCATTTCTGATTCCTAATTTTTAATGTGTATATTTGTAACCTAGTTTTTATGAATACGTAAATACTTTTTATATGCATTCAACTTTTTTGTATATGAAATAACGGTAACATTTTGATCAAAGCGTCAGACCACGTGCCTTCCACCTCTTTCCTCCACCTGGCTTCGAAGCATTGTTACTCTGTAGTCAGTAGGGTTATAGGGCTGGAGAGGAGGGCTAAAAGTGTTGCCACCCTGTAGTCATAAGAGTTAAAGGACTGTGGAGGAGGGTTCGAAGCATTATCACCTCTGATAACTCTGCCCCCTACTGACTGTCAGTGGAAGAACATGGAAGTCTCTGACAGTGGAGGAGGACCGGGACGTATGAAGTACGCCCTATAAATTTAGATGAGGTGTTTTTAGGGTGTACCTTGTATGAACAAGGTACACACATGGATAAGATTTGCCTGCAGGTCCATTTTAGATTTGTTATATTTGTATTAAAATGCAACAGCGGGCAACAAGAGAAACCAATCAGTTTATTTCATTCTAAACATTTGACAGTCAGCAGTAGGGGTGGACTGGTGCACCACAATGACTCCCTCAAAAGCTGAAACCCCCGAGCAGGCAGGCTTTGTCCCCTCCTATTCATCTCAAGCCTCCTTTTTCAATTATGACTGGAGTGTCCTTTTATTATCCGGGAACAAAATGTATATTATTTCGAGATGCGGTATGCAATTTCTAAAAGCGTAAGAAGAGTATTTCTTCTCGAGGCTAAAGAGGAAGCCTTCACAATCTAATTTATATAGTCGGGAGAGATGCTTTCTGTGAAAACCTCAGGAAGGAATCATTCTATAAATTTGCCCACAAAGCCGTCCGGGCGACGCTTCAATCTTTTTTCTTTCTTTCTTTTTTTTTTTTATTTCCCATTGTATCACCCGCAGCTCTGAACTCATAACCATCATTTGCATATTAAAATCCGCAGGACTGCAAAACCGTTTTTTTTTTTTTTTTTTGTCCCATTAAACATGGAGATGGATTGTTTTCTAGAAGTCTAATCATTTTAATACCGGTGAGGATTACAAAGAAGCCACGGGAGGTTCAGATATATTTCAAAATATGGTATCAAAATAATACAGCGGGACCCGAAGATAGGTTACATCAGCCTTGTTGAGTCTCTTAATTATAGAAGAAAGAAGTTCCGCCACAACGCATGTGCAATGCACAGTGCCAGTCGCTTCTGGTGGTCTGATGAAAAAATAATAGGGTCTTTTCGGAAGAATTTCAGGCAAAGCGTCAAAGAGAACCTGTCTCCAGACCATTTATTTCAATAATGATCTTCCATAAGGTTATATATGTGCATTTAACAGCATTTTTTTGCATGTTTTGTACCTGTTAAAGCCTCTCTTGTGTCTTCAAAAGCCTTGAGACAAGGGTGACCACAATTCCAAACTGCCATTCAGAGACACACACCCCACCAAAGCATGCACCGGTCGGTGATGGCACAAGGGGGGGCAGTGCCACCATGTGACGTCGCCAGGTGGCCCCGCCTCTTATATATTTAAGAAATGTCACTCGGCTTACAAAAGGGGGGAACTTTGATGGGGACCCTGATGTAAGGGGGGATGTTAATGGCATCCCTGATGTAAGGGGGGACTTTGATGGGGATCCTGATGTAAGGGGGCTCTTATGGTGGCCATAATGAAAGGGGAACTCTATTAGGGACATTGATGTAACTGGGGATTTTGATGGGGACCCTGATGTAAGGGGGGCTCTGATGAGGACACTGATCTAAGGGGGGCTCTAATGTGGAGTTAAGGACCCTGATGTAAGGAGGGAAACTGATGAGGACATTGATGTAAAAGGGGACTTTGATGGGGACCCTGATAAAAGGGGGATGCTAATGGCATCCCTGATGTAAGGGGGAACTTTGATGGGGACCCTGATGTAAGGGGGCTCTGATGGTGGCCATAATGAAAGGAGGACTCTAATAGGGACATTGATGTAATTGGGGATTTTGATGGGGACCCTGATATAAGGGGGCTCTGATGGTGGCCATAATGAAAGGGGGACTCTAATAGGGACATTGATGTAATTGGGGATTTTGATGGGGACCCTGATGTAAGGAGGCTCTGATGGTGGCCATAACAAAAGGGGGACGCTAATAGTGACATTGATGTGATTGGGGATTTTGATGCGGACCCTGATGTAAGGGGGCTCTGATGGTGGCCATAATGAAAGGGGGACCCTAATAGGGACGTTGATGTAATTGGGGATTTTGATGGGGACCCTGATGTAAGGGGGCTCTGATGAGGACACTGATCTAAGGGCTGCTCTAATGTGGAGTTAAGGACCCTGATGTATAGAAGGAAACTGATGAGGACATTGATGTAATAGATGACTTTGATGGGGGCCCTGATATAAGAGGGTGAAAAAAGGGAAGCAAAGCACAAAGGCAGTGCTCACAAAAGGGAACACACCTCAGAGGGAAAAAAAGGGGACCCTGGTAAAAGGGGGGGGGGGGGGGCTCCTAAAGAAAACTTTGATGTAAGGGGGTTTCTGATGGGGACTTTGATGTTTAGTGGGGACTCTGATAAGGACCATGATATAAGGCAGGACTCTGAAGTACAGGGGGATTCTGATACAGTCTCTGATGTACGGGGGGGGGGGGGGGGGGGCCTTGATGTAAGGGGAGACTCTGATGGGGTCTCTGATGTAAGGGGGGACCTACTTGAGGATCAACAGATAATAAAACTGTTATGGGGGGGGATTCAGAAAAAAACAAAAACTGCTATTGGTAATGCTACTGACAGACTAAACCATAAATGGTGGATATTGTAGCGCTACCAAATATACACATATATTGATATATAAGTGAAACCATGCAAAAGTCAAATATACAAAGGTGACATGTATAAAGGAAAAAATGTGAGAAAGTCCAATCAATGAGGAGATCTATTGAAGAAGTCCTGTGCATCGACCACCAAATGATGATGAATCAAAGATGGAATAAGCTGGCACTATCTGGCAAGAAAAATATCAAAGATGGTACATCTTCAACAGAGGGGAGAGGTATATATACTCTTACCAGAACAGGTGTACTCAAATGTCAACGACAAAGAGTCATAAAGGCAAAGCTGCCGAAATCTGCGGATAATTGGAACTCCAAAGGATCCAGGACCTTCAAAGATGAATCCAGGAATGTTATGGGTGACCACCAAACGAACCTCCAATGGAAGGAGCACCAAGGCTGGATCTCGGACGTCAAAAGACTGACTGGACAGCAGAGCAACTCTCATCCGGATGATAAGTAAAGAAAGAATGCAGTGAGATCTCCTGAGTCCCACTTGCTCGCTGCTGTCTCCCTGCTGTGAGATCTCCTGAGTCCCACTTGGGACTCAGGAGATCTCACTGCATTCTTTCTTTACATACCATCCGGATGAGAGTTGCCCTGCTGTCCAGTCAGTCTTTTGACATCTGAGATCCAGCCTTGGTGCTCCTTCCATTGGAGGTTCATTTGGTGGTCACCCATAACATTCCTGGATTCATCTTTGAAGGTCCTGGATCCTTTGGATTTCTGTTTATCCGCCGATTTCGGCACCTTTGCCTTTATGACTCTTTGTCGCTGATATTTGAGTCCACCTGTTCTGGTAAGAGTATATATACCTCTCCCCTCTGTTGAAGATGCACCATCTTTGATACTTTTCTTGCCGGACAGTGCCAGCTTATTCCATCTTTGATTCATCATCATTTGGTGGTTGATGCACAGGACTTCTTCAATAGATCTCCTCATTGATTGGACTTTCTCACATTTTTTCCTTTATACATGTCACCTTTGTACAGTATATTTAATTTTTGCATGGTTTCACTTATATATCAATATATGTGTATATTTGGTAGCTCTACAATATCCACCATTTACGCTTTATATGTTTGTCACATTTTTTGTAGCTGCTTTTTTTCCGTTTCATTTGAGGTTAGCACAGTTACGCCTACATTCACATCTCGACAGACTAAACTATACATGTCATTTTCCATATTCGAGTTCCATATTCAGCCAATATTTCTTATTATCTTGCATTTTACCGTCCCCCACCGGTGACCCATAATCCCCTCTCCAGCTATTCTGCCCTTTCTATGTCTGTATATGTGAGAGTTCAGTGAGGAAGGTTCACTTCTGGACAAGTCTAAATCTCAGCCGTCAGGATAATTCATCTTATTAATAGGACTCAGTTCACAGGTACTTGGCAAAGCTCCAACATGCATGTCGGATGCAAGATTGGAAAAGATGCCGGTGTGACCGCGCAGGACCTCCATTACACCGGCTGTCGGCACGTATCAGGCTCAGACCCCCACCCCTCCACCCTCCACCGAGGATTTCTCCTGACTCTTCTCTTCTTCCCTCCATCGAAGCAGATCAGGTTCCAGGGAATTGTTGTATCCAATGAATCCTGAAAAACTGTCTTGTGGTATCAGAATATTATTACGTGATCCTGGAACTGAGCGCTGTTCCTGCGGTGTGCCCATGACCCGGGCTTCATTCACCAAGCTGGAGTGCTCTTGTTTGGCTGGTCTTAGCACCTTGGATAGCTGATATGGCTGAAGGCTTGCTTCACAAAGGTTTATGGAGCCTTCTGGGTACAAATGTATCTTTATTGCATATCCTAACATACAGTACAATAAGATGTGATGGCATTGTATACAAACAGGGGCAACATTTATGTCATAATGATAATAATAATAATAGTGAAGAAGAAGAAGAAGGAAGAGGAAAATGGAGGAAGAAGGACGAGGGAAAATGGAGGAAGAAGGAAGAGGAAAATGGAGGAAAAAGAAGGAAAGAAGGGAAAGAGGAAAGAAGGAAATAGGAATAAGGAAGAAGAAAGGAGGAAGGAGGAGAAAGGAAGAAGAAGGAGGAGGAAGAATAAGCAAGAAGAAGGAGGAGGAAGAAGAAGCAGGAAGGGGGAGGAAGAAGAAGCAAGAAGGAGGAAGAGGAAGAATAAGCAAGAAGAAGGAGGCGGAAGAAGGAGGGGGAAAAAGGAGGAGGAAAAGGAAGAAAAAGAAGCCAGAAGCAGGAGGAAGAAGGAGGAGGAAGAAGAAGGAGAAGGAGAAAGCAGGAGGGGGAAGGAGAAAAAAGCAGGAGGAGGAAGAAGTAGGAGAAAGAATAAGAACGGGGAGAAAGAAAAATGGGGAGATGAAGGAGGAAGAAAGAGGAAGGAGGAGGAAGCAGGAGAAAGAAGGAGGGGGGAAAGGAAGGATGAAGGAGGGGGAAGAAGAATGATGAAGGAGGAGGAAGAAGGAGAAGAAAGAAGAGGCAAGGAGAAAGAAGGAGGAGGAAAAAGAAGAAGGAGAAAGAGGAAGAAGGAGGAGGAAGAAGAAGCAGGAGAAGGAGAAAGCAGGAGGGGGAAGGAGAATAAAGCAGAAGGAGGAAAAAGGAGGAGTAAGAAAAATGGGAAGAAGAAGGAGGAAAAAGACGGAGGAGGAAGAAGGGGGAAGAAGAAGGATGAAGAAGGAGGAAGCAGAAGGAGAAAGAAGGAGGACGAAGGAGGAGGAAGCAGGAGAAAAAAGGAGGGGAAAAGGAAGGATAAAGGAGGGGGAAGAAGAAGGATGAAGGAGGGGGAAGAAGAAGGATGAAGGAGGTGGAAGAAGGAGGAGAAAGAAGAGGCAAGGAGAAAGAGGAGAAAGAAGGAGGAGGAAGAAGAAGAAGGAGAAAGAGGAAGAAGGAGGAGGAGAAGGAGAAAGCAGGAGGGGGAAGGAGAATAAAGCAGAAGCAGGAAGAAGGAAGAAGGATGAAGAAGGAGGAAGCAGAAGGAGAAAGAAGGAGGACGAAGGAGGAGGAAGCAGGAGGAAGAAGGGGGTGGAAGAAGAAGGATGAAGGAGGAGGAAGCAGAAGGAGGAAGAAAGAGGACGAAGGAGGAGGAAGCAGGAGAAAGAAGGAGGGGGAAGAAGAAGGATGAAGGAGGAGGAGGAAGGAGGAGAAAGAAGAGGGAAGGAGAAAGAGGAGGATGAAGGAGGAGGAAGAAGAAGAAGGAGAAGGAGAATAAAGTAGAAGGAGGAAGAAGGAGGAGGAAGAAAAATGGAAGAAGAAGGAGGAAGAAGAAGGAGGAAGAAGGAGGAAGAAGACGGAGGAGGAAGAAGGGGGAAGAAGAAGGATGAAGGAGGAAGAAGCAGAAGGAGAAAGAAAGAGGACAAAGGAGGAGGTAGCAGGAGGAAGAAGTAGGTGAAAGAAGAAGGATGAAGGAGGAGGAAGCAGAAGGAGGAAGACGAGGACGAAGGAGGAGGAAGCATGAGGAAGAAGGAGGGGGCAGAAGAAGGATGAAGGAGGAGGAGGAAGGAGGAGAAAGATGAGGGAAGGAGAAAGAGGAGGAAGAAGAAGGAGGAAGAAAAAGAAGGAGGAGAGGAAGAAGAAAGAGCATGAAGAACAAAGAGGAAGAAGGAGGAAGAAGGAGGAGGAAGAGGAAGAAGAAGAAGGAGCAGAGGAAGAAGAAAGAGCATGAAGAAGAAAGAGGAAGAAGGAGAAAGAAGGAGGTAGAAGAAAAAGAGCAATCCATTGTATGCCACTTAAGGCAGAACTTAACCCTCTCAGTCATCATTGACTATTTCCAATTCTTATGCTGCTAGCCTTAGTAAATAGATAGGACGGTATATTATATTTACTTTTAAACTTTTCACACGTACATAAGCAGTAAACTTTTTTTTTTTTTTTTTACATTTTTTCAGTTGCTTTCTGGCTTCTGGCAAGGTCAAAAGGATGTCATGCATTCCAGGACACTTCATGGGAGGAGGGGAGGGGGGCTTTCTCAGCTAAGCACGCCCTCCTGCCTGCTGCATGCCTGAGCTAAGGGCAGAAGGATTCCAGGAAGTAAATGCTACATGAATCATCTGCCCTTACTCGTGATGGCGGTAGCTAGGAATGGATGGAGACATGGATGAAGTTCGCTTTTAATATTGAAGATGAATAAACCACTTGAACTCCAAAAGGTTTTACCCCCTTCATGACCAGGCCATTTTTTGCTATTTAGCACTGCGCTACGTGGTGGTAATTGCACGGTCATACAACCCTGTACCCAAATGAAATTTGTATCACTTTTTCACACAGATAGAGCTTTCTTTTGGTGGTATTTGATCGCCTCTTGTTTTTTTTTTTATTATTATTATATAAATTAAAAAAACAGAAAATTTAGAAAAAAAAAAAAAAAACAATATTTTTTACTTTCTGCAATAAAACATATCCAATAAAAAAACTAAAAGATCTAATTTTGGCTAAAATGTATTCTGCTAGATGTCTTTGGGAAAAAAATATATCAATAAGTGTGTATTAATTGGTTTGCATGAAAGTTATAGTGTCTACAAACTATGGGATATATACTGGAATTTTTCTTGTTGGAACTCATGTTTTCAACCTCCTCAGTTTCTGAGTGTATTCTTGCCTCCAGCACACCATGCTGCCCCCCCCCCCCCCCACACACACACACACACTGACGATACCAACCCCCCCCCCCCCCCCCCCCCCGTGAATTGGATTAGGCAGGGGTTCCCTGAGTACTAAAAATGACTTCTAAGGTTGCTCTGGGGAGCTTTTCTAGAAGGATCCCACAGGTATGGTATACATACATATAGTTACATTGGCCCAAGCTGGAACATTGTAAGTATTTAAAAATATACATCCCTGGAATTCTTCTTTAAATGATCTGCTTTGCAATCCAGTGTGGTTTGGTTTTGTGATTCCTAATTTGCATCTTAGTATTTGTCAAAATGTCCATCTGTATCCATCTCCACTCTCTCAGCACATACACTATATTGTCAAAAGTATTGGGACGCCTGCCTTTACACACGCACATGAACTTTAATGGCATCCCAGTCTTAGTCCGTTGGGTTCAATGTTGAGTTGCCCCCCCCCTTTACAGCTTTAACAGCATCAACTCTTCTGGGAAGGCCGTCCACAAGGTTTAGGAGTGTGTCTATGGGAATGTTTGACCATTCTCCCAGAAGCGCATTTGTGAGGTCAGGCACTGATGTTGGACGAGAAGGCCTGGCTCGCAGTCTCTGCTCTAATTCTTCCCAAATTGTTCTATCGGGTTGAGGTCAGGACTCTGTGCAGGCCAGTCAAGTTCCTCCACCCCAAACTCCACATCCACGTCTTTATGGACCTTGCTTTGTGCACTGGTGCGCAGTCATGTTGGAACAGGAAGGGGCCATCCCTAAACTGTTCCCACAAAGTTGGGAGCATAAAATTGTCCAAAATGTCTTGGTAGGCTGACGTCTAAAGAGTTCCCTTCACTGGAACTAAGGGGCCAATCCCAACCACTGAAAAACAACCCCCACACCATAATCCCCCCCCCACACCATAATCCCCCCTCCCCCCCACACCATAATCCCCCATCCGCCAATGATTTGGACCAGTGCACAAAGCAAGGTCCATAAAGACATGGATAAACGGGTTTGGGGTGGAGGAACTTGATTGGCATGAACAGAGTCCTGACCTAAACTCAATAGAACACCTCTGGGATGAATTAGAGTGGAGACTGTGAGCCAGGCCTTCTCCTCCAACATCAGTGTCTGACCTCACAAATACTCTTCTGGAAGAATGGTCAACCATTCCTATAGACACCCTCCTAAACCTTGTGGACAGCCTTCCCAGAAGAGTTGAAGCTGTTATAGCTGCAAAGGGTGGGCCAACTCAATATTGAACCCTACGGACTAAGACTGGGATGCCATTAAAGCTCATGTGCGTGTAAAAGCAGGTGTCCCAATACTTTTGGTAATATAGTGTATATTCTAATCTGTTATGTTTCACAGCTTGTGTCTAAATAGAGCCAAACATCCAGCTTCACAGACTACAAAAATCACATGTAAATGGCATCAATTGTATCTCTTTACTACACTGATAGAAACAACAAGAGAGTCAAGAAATCGATCAGATCCCATCCTCCGCTTGCTTGTTACCGCTGGACGAATTACGATCTCAGACCATTTATTTCAGCAATGCAATCTCCAGCTGACCTGTTTATCACCTGTAAGTTTAAGATTAATGCTCTTAGCAAACCATATAAAACCCAAGGGGCCCCCAGGGACCCGGTGTCATAGAATGCCAGAATAAGCAGGCTCAGCCCCGGGCCGCAGTTAAGGAAACCCCTTCAATGTGAGGATTGCGCCGGCCTTTCTTACCTGCTGTTTTTTTTTTTTTTTTATATATAACAAGAGAGCTCGTAAAGTATTGATCCATAATTCAGCTGCGGCGCTGAGTTCATTCCAAGGATAAATAATGGAACTCCATCGGCTCCTTATTGAGGCTCACACCAAAATCTTGTACCGCTGTAGGCCAACATATACTACCTGATCTATGGCCTCTTCTACTCTACAGTATATGTTTCAACATATAATTAAAAGTCATAAATAATGCACTTGACGGTTGAGTTGTGAAGAGGTGATTGGGCTTCTGGACCATCTACAGGTGGGTATAGCAACGAATCAACCCACTTTAAAATAAGAAACATTTTGTTGCTTTGCTTAGCTTTTCTAATATTAAGAAGTGGAAGGTATTTGGTACGACGCAGACCCTCCGGGGACCAGCCACATCATTTCAAACTGGACGAAAGATGAAAGAACCAGGAGGAAACTGGTCGGAGAGGCGACCAAGAGTAAGGTGACCAGATTTTTAAAATGAAATCTGGGGACATTTAAAAAAAAATTTTTTACTGGCAAATGGTAAAATATTTTATACGCATATTATCCTAAATGATATATGCAGTGTATGTGGTATGTGAGTATGGAATGATTGTAAAAATGATATAGATGTTATTTCTCACACTTCCTCCATGAGATAAAAAAGATACTTCTTAGAATTTTTTGGGAGGGGAGGGATGGGGCAGCTAAATTCAAATCCAATACGGGCAGGGGCGGCTCCAGACAATTTTTTTGGGGGGTGCTGTGGCGGTGCTTGAGGTAAAAGTGGGGGTGCTAGTGTGGTGCGCTACCTGTGGGCGTGGCCAAAAGTGGGTGTGGCCAGCAAGTTGCCGCGGTCAGAAAGTGGAGGTTTCTTCATGGCGTACAATGGTGATCAGTATATCCTGGCCTCTGTATACCAATAAAAAGCCAAAACATGCAGCACAACTCTACTCTTTCTTTATACAATTCTACAAATGGACTTATAAGTGCAATGGTAAAACCTATAAAATAATATCCAGTGCAAGACAACCCAATGTATTGCAATATAGTAGTGATGGTGTCACCCCCTCTGCAAAAATATTTTGAGAAATTGCAGAGCTTCAATGTGCAAATAATGGTGAAACCCCCTACATACAATAATAACAGAGATGCAAATCAAGCCGTGTATTAGAACATAGTAGTGATGGTGTCACCATCTCTGCAAAAGGTAAGAAATATTGCAGAGCTGCAATGTGCAAATCATGGTGAAAACCCCTATATGTAATCATAGTAATAAAATATGTACATCAATTGTACATTTTATTATGTTAATATATAAGGGGTTTCACCACGATTTGCACATTGCAGCTCTGCAATTTCTCAAAATATTTTTGCAGAGGGGGTAAGACCATTATTACTTTATTCATATTGCAATACATTGGGTTGATTTGCACTGGATCTTCATTTATAGGTGTTACCATTGTCCTTTTAAGTCCATTTGTACAATTTTATAGATGACGTGTAGGGCAGCACTGCATTTTTTGCTTTTTATTGATTCGCGTTAGATGAGGGAACCAGCTAACAAGATTCTCTTATTGTTTTTGAGATTTTTTTTGTTGCATGGCAGTGGTTTTACTTTGTTATGTCCTCTGTATACTGGTAGCCACTGGCCCTGCATATTGGTGGTCAGTGTGCCCCCTGTATGCTGGTGGTCAGTGTGCCCCCTGTATGCTGTATGCTGGTGGTCAGTGTACCCCCTGTATGCTGGTGGTACGTGCTGGGTGCAGGAGGATGCTACTTGCAGGGATCAGGAGGATGCTACGTGCAGAGTTCTGGAGGATGCTACGTGCAGGCTTCAGGGGGATGCTACGTGCAGGGTGCAGGGCTCAGGAGGATGCTACATGCAGGGTGCAGGGCTCAGGAGGATGCTACATGCAGGGTGCAGGCTTCAGGGGGATGCTACGTGCAGGGTGCAGGGCTCAGGAGGATGCTATATGCAGGGTGCAGGGCTCAGGAGGATGCTACATGCAGGGTGCAGGGGGGGATGCTACGTGCAGGCTTTAGGGGGATGCTACGTGCAGGGTGCAGGACTCAGGAGGATGCTACATACAGAGTGCAGTGGTCAGGAGGATTCTATGTACAGAGTGCAAGGTTCAGGCATGCATTACATACAGAGTGCACGGTTCAGGAGTGCGTTGTACGGAGTGTAAGGTTCAGGAGTGCGTTGTACAGAGTGCAAGGTCCAGGAATTAGTTAAACTGAAAAGACACCAATTACCGTATTTATCAGCGTATACCACGCACTTTTTGGGTGGGTGCGCGTTATACGCCGATCCCCGCCGATCTCCGCTACGCTGAAGGAAGAGGAGTGAGCGCCGCCGATATACACATAGCCGAGTGTACTCGGCTAGGCTCGGCTCCACTCACAGTCACGCCCAGTCCCGCCATTGGACCTGTGTTATGTCCATCATAGGGGCGGGACTGCGAGAGGAGCGCTCGCTCCTCTCCTCTAGAAATCAGCGGAGATCGGCGCCAATTTTAAATAATCAGCCTGCCTGGGCAAGGCTGTAAAGACACAAGGCTGCAAAGACACAAGGCGAGAGGTGAGAGGTGCCATAAGTGCAGCCATGATTTTGTGTAAAGACGTTTCTGGTACATCATTAGTTAACAGAAAGAAAAGAAGTTGTAGGTAGCTGAGTAGTCTTACTTACAGTGTCTGAGGGGGAGGGGATGCCAAGGTATGCAGCATGTGCTCAGGAGATTGTGAGGACTTTGCAGGGGGAGAAAAGGCCGGTGCAGCAGCAGATAGTTGAGATGGAGTTTTGATAGAAGCATAAACAAACCTGCTATCTTCAGAGGTTGTGTCCCTGCTTGGTGACTGCACTGCTCCTCCTTCTCTCTTCAGGATTGCCCGGGTGCAGTGATTGGTGGGTACAGCTGGTCTCTCTATATGTGCTGTTCCGTAGGGGGAGGTCAGAGCTCTCCAGGGAAAGATGCTGGACAGAGATGTTGATCAAAGACATCCAAGACAAAACCCAAGATTTCCGATTTGCGCCCCAAGACTGCCTGAGTAGTGAGAATGAATGGAGCTGTCAAGTCCAACCTCTGATGTCGGGATGGGCGGGGCCAATATGCGGAGCTCCGCCCCCTCTGTCAGACAGCCCGTGCATAGACAAATAGCTGGCGGTTTATGCATTGGTGGGCGGGGAGGAAGGTGGCAGGTGGCGGGACCAATTGTAACTAGTGTATATGTACCCACAGTGGTGTATAATAAACCTGAATTATACACCGTGGGTACATATACACTAGTTACAATTGGTCCTGCCCCCTGCCTCCCCGCCCACCAATGCATAAACCGTTAGCTATTTGTTTATGCACGGGCTGTCTGACAGAGGGGATGGAGCTCCGCATATCGGCCCCTCCCATCCCCGACATCAGAGCTTGGGTTTGACAGCTCCACTCACTCTCAGTGTCACTGCGGCCCTACGCTCCAGGCTTGCTACACCAATCCAAACCACACTGGATGGATATTGACATTGCTGCATGTCCTGCTAGGGCTAGGTAATAAGTATAGATACCCCCCTGAATCCGGGGACAGATCCGGGGACAGACGTGGTCCGGGGACAGTGTCCTCAATCCGGGGACAGTCCCCGGAAACCGGGGACGTCTGGTCACCCTAACCAAGAGGCCTACAGGAAGCTTTGAAGACGTTGCAGGAATTGAAGACAAAGAGTGGTCATTGTGTGCATGTGACAACAATATCACTAATTCTCCACAAATGTGGCTTTTATGGAGGGGGGGGGGGTGTAAGAAAAAAGCCACGCCTCGAGAAAGGCCACCTACAGGCCACACCTTGAAGATTCTGAGGCCACATGGAAAAAGGTGTTATGGTCAGATGAGACTAAAATGTAATTATTTGGCCTCAACACCAAACAATAGGTCTGGTGGAAATCCAATACAACTCACCATCCAAATAACACCGTTCCTACAGTAAAGCATGGAGGGGGTAATATCCTGGTATGGAGGTGGTAATATCCTGGTATGGGGGTTGTTAATATCCTGGTATGGAGGTTGTAATATCCTGGTATGGGGGTGGTAATATCCTTGTATGGGGGTGGTAATATCCTTGTATGGGGGTTGTAATATCCTAGTATGGAGGTGGTAATATCCTGGTATGGAGGTTGTAATATCCTGGTATGGGGGTGGTAATATCCTGGTATGGGGGTTGTAATATCCTAGTATGGAGGTGGTAATATCCTGGTATGGGGGTGGTAATATCCTGGTATGGAGCTGGTAATATCCTGGTATGGAGGTTGTAATATCCTGGTATGGGGGTGGTAATATTCTGGTATGGAGGTGGTAATATCCTGGTATGGAGGTGGTAATATCCTAGTATGGAGGTGGTAATACCCTGGTATGGAGGTTGTAATACCCTGGTATGGAGGTGGTAATATCCTAGTATGGAGGTGGTAATACCCTGGTATGG
Organism: Lithobates septentrionalis; assembly: GCA_037952835.1. NCBI lineage: Eukaryota > Metazoa > Chordata > Amphibia > Anura > Ranidae > Lithobates > Lithobates septentrionalis. The sequence continues at coordinate 886,818 of JBBDGP010002151.1, forward strand.
AGGTTGTAATACCCTGGTATGGAGGTGGTAATATCCTGTTATGGAGGTGGTAATATCCTGGTATGGGGGTGGTAATATTCTGGTATGGAGGTGGTAATATTCTGGTATGGAGGTGGTAATATTCTGGTATGGAGGTGGTAATACCCTGGTATGGAGGTGGTAATATCCTGGTATGGAGGTGGTAATATCCTGGTATGGAGGTGGTAATATCCTGTTATGGAGTGGTAATATCCTGGTAAGGAGGGGGTAATATCCTGGTATGGAGGTGGTAATATCCTGTTATGGGGTGGTACTATCCTGTTACGGGGATCTTTCTCTGCAGCACGGACTGGAGCACTTGTCAGGATAGAAGGAAACCTGGATGGGGCAAAATATCTTTCAAATTCTTGAGGAAAATCTGCTGCCCTCTGCTGCCAGAAAGTTGTCAATGGGAAGAAGGTTTACCTTCCAACATGAGAAAGACAGAAAGCACACAGCAACGATGAGCACACAGTGGTTGAAGGAGAAAAACATGAATGTCCTTGCATGGCCTAGTCAGAGCCCAGATTTAAACCCCATTGAAATTCTGTGGAGTGACTTGAAGACTGCAGTCCGAAAACAGTCACCATCAAATGTAACTGAACTTGAGAAGAAGAGCGGGCAAATATTGCAAAGTCTAGATGTGCAAAGTTAGCAAAGACTAGTGATGGGCTCGGGCGTCTTCAGATTGAACCCGCCAGGATACCGGCGCTGCCCACCACCAGTCATGGGCAGCGTGTGTATGTGCAGCTGCTGCTTGGGAAATGCCTCACTGCCTATGATTGGCGGTGTACAGTGACGGCTTCCTGGCGCGTTTGATCCGAATACGCCCGAGCCCATCACTAGTAGAGACATATCCCAACAGACTAAAGGCTGTAATTAAAGCAAAAGGTGGTTCAACAAAATACTGACATCAGGGGGGTGATCCTTTTTCCAACTCAGTGATTCTGTTTTTATTTTTTTTTACACGTTGGTGTTATAACTTTCACTTGGATGTTATAAGTTGCACTAGTTAAACACAGCTGGATAAAACAAAAACTGTGTTTGTCTTCATTTCAGCCTGCAGAGCCACAAAATGTGATTATTTTAAATTGGGTGATTCTTTCTATACCCACTCACTGTATACAGTGCAACTGGAAAGTATTCACGGGGCGCTTCACTTTTTCCACATTATGTTATGTTACATTAATCCAAAATGGATTCATGTTATAATTTTCCTCAAAATTCTACAAACAATCCCTCATAATGACAACTTGAAAGAAGTTTGTTTGAAATCTTTGCAAATGTATTAAAAATAAAAAATGAAACAATCCCATGTACATAAGTCTTGGCCAATCCCCAGACGACGTCCTATCGTGACGAAACGCGTAGGGAGGAGCCTACGACGTCACCACGTCCGTTCTCGTGTTGGGCTTTACACAAACTTAGGAAGCGGAGGCAGCAGACGGAGACACCGATTCTCCTTGACATCACGGTTTATGCTGTTTATTCATCGATTTCTTGTAAGTGCAATTCCTTTTTAATAAATTGACTGTGCAGACTTATTAGGCTATGGATTGTCCTCTTGTTTTTCATTCCTGAGAAATCATCTGCCGCTCATGGGTACCTTATGCTGAGGTTGTGGGGAGACCCAAAATTCCCTGTGCTGTTTATGACTGCCGTAATAGCAGTCACCAGGATCTGGTAAGCGCATCTGATATTCCACCTTGGGTGTGAAGAGAGATAGAAGATTTCTCCATCTGCATCTTTATCTCCTTTTTGGCACCTTTTGGCACTTTCTTTTTTTCAATCACGGACTCTTTATTGTAGTTTTTGGATTTTAATTTTTGGGATGTCTTCACTTATATATATATATTTATTCACATTTGGTATTTATTCATTATTAATATATTTTTTTGGATATTAGTGTATATTTCTACATATATCCCTACGTTTATCTATTTCATATTGGGTTCATATATATTTATTTAGTGTGTTTTTTCAATCATGTTTTAGCGCCGCATCTCTTCTTTATTATTTTTTTATTATTTTTTAAAATTATTTTTTATGATGAGATTTGGAGACTAGATCTTGGTGCAGGCTGCTTTGGTTTCATAACATATATTATTTGTTCTAACCTTGAGCGCAGCTTTTAATTTTGTTTTTTCCATGTACATAAGTATCACAGCCTCCTCCCATGTAGGCTCCTCCCATGTACATAAGTATCACAGCCTCCTCCCATGTAGGCTCCTCCCATGTACATAAGTATCACAGCCTCCTCACATGTAGGCTCCTCCCATGTACATAAGTATCACAGGCTTTGCCATGACACTCAAAATTGAGCTCAGGTGCCTCCTGTTTCCACTGATCATCCATGAGATGTTTCTACAACTTGATTGGAGTCCATCTGTGGTAAATTCAGTTGATTGGACATGATTTGGAAAGGCACACACCTGTCTGTAGAAGGTCCCACAGGTAACAGTGCATGTCAGAGCACAAACCAAGCCATGAAGTCCAAGGAATTGTCTGTAGACCTCCGAGACAGGATTGTATGGAGGCACAGATCTGGGGAAGGGTACAGAAAAATTTCTGCAGCATTGAAGGTCCCAATGAGCACAGTGGTCTCCATCATCCATAAATGGAAGAAGTTTGGAACCACCAGGACTCTTCCTAGAGCGGGCCGCCCGGCCAAACTGAGCGATCGGGGGAGAATGGCCTTAGTCAGGGAGGTGACCAAGAACCCGATGGTCACTCTAACAGAGCTCCAGTATTTCTCTGTGGAGAGAGGAGAACCTTCCAGAAGAACAACCATCTCTACAGCGCTCCACCAATCAGGCCTGTATGATAGAGTGGTCAGACAGAAGCCTCTCCTCAGTAAAAGGCACATGACAGCCCACCTGGAGTTTGCCAAAAGGCACCTGAAGGACTCTCAGACCATGAGAAACAAAATTCTCTGGTCTGATGAAACAAAGATTGAACTCTTTGGCCTGAATGGCAAGCGTCATATCTGGAGGAAACGAGGCATCGCTCATCACCTGGCCCATACCATCCCTACAGTGAATCATTTTGGTGGCAGCATCATGCCGTGGGGATGTTTTTCAGTGGCAGGAACTAGGAGACTAGTCAGGATTGAAGGAAAGATGAATGCAGCAATATACAGAGACATTCTTGATGAAAACCTGCTCCAGAGCACTCTGGACCTCAGTATGGAGTGAAGGTTCATCTTCCAACAGGACAACGACCCTAAGCACACAGCCAAGATAACAGAGAAGTGGCTACAGGACAACTCTGTGAATGTCCTTGAGTAGCCCAGCCAGAGCCCAGACTTGGACATCTATGGAGAGATCTGAAAATAGCTGTGCACTGACGCTCCCCATCCAACCTGATGGAGCTTGAGAGGTCCTGCGAAGAAGAATGGGAGAAACTGCCCAAAAAGTAGGTGTGCCAAGCTTGAAGCATCATACTCAAAAAGACTTGAGGCTGTAATTGGTGCCAAAGGAGCTTCACCAAAGTGTTGAGCAAAGGCTCTGAATACTTCTGTACATGGGATTTTTTTTTTTTTTTTTTTTTTTTCATTTTTAATAAAAGATTTCAAACAAACTTCTTTCACGTTGTCATTATGGGGGATTGTTTGTAGAATGTTGAGGAACATAATGAATTTAATTCATTTTGGAATAAGGCTGTAACATAACAAAATGTGGAAAACATGAAGCACTGTGAATACTTTCCGGGTCCCGAAAATATATAGGTAATAGACAAAATAATTGGCTCTCTTTAATGATGAAGAAGCACAGAGAGAAGAAAAGATTTGTGGGCTGATTTCGATCTGTCTTTTGTTGGAGATGGTGCCAAGATTTGACACACATAAATGACACCCCACTCGTAAGGAGCAATCAAATTGAAAGGGTTCGGCGAGCGAACTGGCAGGGGGCCGTGAGCCTTGAGACGAGCGGCGGTGGCACTTCGGGGAGTCCAAAGCCTGCAGACGTTTAATTCTACACAGCAACCTACAAATGAATGCCGTATGACTACCCTTGTACCTTTCCTACCTCTTATCCCATAACACACCAGCCAATTATCACATCACACAACATGCCAACAATGCAACATCCTAGCCCAGGGGACAGCAAATTGTGGAAAATTGCACGGCAAAAATCAATAGCTTTTCTTCTGGGGTTGGATGGTCTATAATAACCAGACCTCCACCCAGAAAAAAAAAGTCACTTAAGTGTACCGGATAAATGGCCACCCTGACCGAATAACCTGCCTGTAGTCTGATGTTTGTTCACTCCTGGGTGACTCTGGGATGTCTTGTTATCCCTGAACACCGGGAAGATATAAAATACACAAATTATTGCGGCTCTGTATTCCACAATACATTATTAACCACTTCAGCTCCGAAAGGTTTACCCTCCCCCCCTTTCATGACCAGGCCATTTCTGCGATACGACACTGCGTTACAATTGCGCGGTCGTGCGATGCTGTACCCAAATTAAATTGATATCCTTTTTTCCCCACAAATAGAGCTTTTTTTTGTTGGTATTTGATCACCTCTGCGTTTTTGTTTTTTTTTGCTATAAAAAAATGAACATTTTGAAAAAAAAAAAAACAATATTTTTCACTTTCTGCTGTAAAACATATCCAATAAAAAAAATGTAAAAATAATCAAATTTTTTCATCAATTTAGGCCAATATGTATTCTGTTACATACTTTTTGGTAAAATAAATAAGCGGATATTGATTGGTTTGCTCAAACGTTATAGCGTCTACATACTATTGGATAGATTTATGGTAATTAGTAATTTCCCCCCCCCCCCCGGCCACGCTGATCACCCTACCTGCCCACATCTGATTCATCCTGTTGCCTGGGCCCCCCTACTGGCCTGGGCCCCATACAGGAGGATCGGTTGTACCCCCCTTATCCACGGCCCTGACCCAGGGGTGGATCCAGTGGGAAGGGCAACGGGGCAATTGCTCCCCCTGAGAAAATAGTGAGCGGGCAGGCTGGTGAGCAGGCCGGTGGGTGAGTGAGCATGCCGGTGGGTGGTCAAGCTGGTGAGCGGGTTGGCGTGTCACTGAGTGAGCAGGCAGGTGTTCTGTCAGGAAGCCGCTACCCATTTGAATATGCAACTGAAGTGATGTTGCGTCGCAGCCATCTTGGTACACCCGCACCCGTCCGCAATAAGCCTGGAGTTTTAAGTCAGCAAGCAGACATCTTTATACACCCACCGGAGTCTTGCTTTTCACGGTTATTTTTAACAGTAAACTCAACTTATATTTCACTATATAAGCTGAGTTTACTGTTAAAAATAACTAAAAAGCAAGACTCCGGTGGGTGTATAAAGATGTCTGCTTTGCCGACTTCTAACGCTAGGCTTACTGCGGACAAGTGTGGGTGTACCAAGATGGCCACAATGAAACGTCACTTTGGTTGCATATTCTGATGGGTAGCGGCTTCTTGACAGCATCTTTCACCGCCTGCCCTGTGTTACCGCAGCTCAGCTTCTGACAGAACACCGCCATCACTGTGCAGGCGCAGGAAGCAGAGAGATTACATCATCTCTCACTGCTCGCCCTCACTCTGGGATACAGCCACTGGCAAGTGACAATCCGCATCTTGTGGCAGGTGACATTGGCAAGTGACAATCTGCATCTGGTGGCAGACAACGGTGGCAAGTGACACGCTGCATCTGGTGGCAGGCAACGGTGGCAATTGACAATCTGCATCTGGTGGCAGGCAACGGTGGCAAGTGACATGCTGCACCTGGTGGCAGGCAATGGTGGCAAGTGACACGCTGAATCTGGTGGCAGGCAACGGTGGCAAGTGACATGCTGCACCTGGTGGCAGGCAAAGGTGGCAAGTGACACGCTGAATCTGGTGTCAGGCAATGGTGGCAAGTGACATGCTGCACCTGGTGGCAGGCAACAGTGGCAAGTGACACGCTGAATCTGGTGGCAGGCAACGGTGGCAAGCGATACGCTCAGGACTCCCATTGATTCTGCATTGTGAGTTGAACCATTTCATTTTATATTATCCTGACACCATATCAGCCATGGCGCCGTGATGATTGAAGCGCCAACACTAGCCATTGCCCCCAACAAAATTTTCTGGTAGTGCCACTCCAGAGACTAGACTTTGGATCCGCCCCTGTACCCATCCAAGTTTAATCCCCTCAATAAAACAAAACAAGCTATGGACTGGTCTGTGTTATTGAGTGAATGTAAGATGGACGTCGGGTGAACCACAACTTTCAGCAACCCCCAAGGGGGCATGGCTACACTTGCATCCCAGCTACCACTGTGGTCTCTGAAGTGGCTAGGCATAGTTGTAATATGTAGACACATGTGGTGGCCCCCCTGCACTTCACCCAAAGTAAGGTGATCAGGTTTTCAAAATGAAATGCGGGACATATTTTTTTTTTTTTTATATATTTTTTTATTAGCAAATGGGAAACTATTTTATAAGCATATTTTCATCAAATTATATATGCAGTGTATGTGGTATGTGTTTATGGAATGATTGTATGATATATACGTTACTTCTCACATTTCCTCCATGAGATTAAAAAAAAAGATACTTCTTCAAAGTTTTTGGGCTATGACTACCAAATCTTAAGAAGATAACATGGAGAAAAAACTTTTCAATGCATATTTTGTATTTTATTCTTACCAAAGAATTTTGGTTCAGCATTAAAAATATAAATTAACAATTCAGAACAGTAAAAGATGGCAGGGTAACAACACGTAGGATACTTTCAAACATAAATAATCAAATATTAATAGCTAACCGTTCTATGACTACAAATGGTAAAGGAGCAAAAACAACATAAAATACTGGTGGAGTTTTACAACATTTTGCGCCTCTGGGCAGGCCTCCCCTAATACCACCGTCCAGAGCACTGTGTACATTACAGGCCTCCCCTCATACCACCGTCCAGAGCACTGTGTACATTACAGGCCTCCCCTAATACCACCGTCCAGAGCACTGTGTACATTACAGGCCTCCCCTCATACCACCGTCCAGAGCACTGTGTACATTACAGGTCTCCCCTCATACCACCGTCCAGAGCACTGTGTACATTACAGGCCTCCCCTCATACCACCCTCCAAAGCACTGTGTATATTACATGCCTCCCCTAATACCACTGTTAAGAGCACTGTGTACATTACAGGCCTCCCCTCAGACCACCATCCAGAGCACTGTGTACATTACAGGCCTCCCCTCATACTACCGTCCAGGGCACTGTGTACATTACAGGCCTCCCCTCATACCACCATCCAGAGCACTGTGTACATTACAGGCCTCCCCGCAGACCACCGTCCAGAGCACTGTATACATTATAGACCTCCCCTCAGACCACTGCCGAGAGCACTGTGTACATTACAGGCCTCACTTCAGACCACCATCCAGAGCACTGTGTACATTACAGGTCTCCCCTCAGACCACCGTCCAGAGCACTGTGTACATTACAGGTCTCCCCTCAGAACACCATCCAGAGCACTGTGTACATTACAGGTCTCCCCTCAGACCACCGTCCAGAGCACTGTGTACATTACAGGTCTCCCCTCAGAACACCGTCCAGAGCACTGTGTACATTACAGGCCTCCCCTCATACCACCATCCAGAGCACTGTGCATATTACAGGCCTCCCTCGTACCACCATCCAGAGCACTGTGTACATTACAGGCCTCTCATACCGTCAAGAGTACCTTATAGGCCTCCCCTCAGACTACCATCCAGAGCACTGTGAATATTACAGGCCTCCCCTCATACCACCGTCCAGAGCACTGTGTACATTACAGGCCTCCCCTAATACCACCGTCCAGAGCACTGTGTACATTACAGGCCTCCCCTCATACCACCGTCCAGAGCACTGTGTACATTACAGGTCTCCCCTCATACCACCGTCCAGAGCACTGTGTACATTACAGGCCTCCCCTCATACCACCCTCCAAAGCACTGTGTATATTACATGCCTCCCCTAATACCACTGTCAAGAGCACTGTGTACATTACAGGCCTCCCCTCAGACCACCATCCAGAGCACTGTGTACATTACAGGCCTCCCCTCATACTACCGTCCAGGGCACTGTGTACATTACAGGCCTCCCCTCATACCACCATCCAGAGCACTGTGTACATTACAGGCCTCCCCGCAGACCACCGTCCAGAGCACTGTATACATTATAGACCTCCCCTCAGACCACTGCCGAGAGCACTGTGTACATTACAGGCCTCACTTCAGACCACCATCCAGAGCACTGTGTACATTACAGGTCTCCCCTCAGACCACCATCCAGAGCACTGTGTACATTACAGGTCTCCCCTCAGACCACCGTCCAGAGCACTGTGTACATTACAGGTCTCCCCTCAGAACACCATCCAGAGCACTGTGTACATTACAGGTCTCCCCTCAGACCACCGTCCAGAGCACTGTGTACATTACAGGTCTCCCCTCAGAACACCGTCCAGAGCACTGTGTACATTACAGGCCTCCCCTCATACCACCATCCAGAGCACTGTGCATATTACAGGCCTCCCTCGTACCACCATCCAGAGCACTGTGTACATTACAGGCCTCTCATACCGTCAAGAGTACCTTATAGGCCTCCCCTCAGACTACCATCCAGAGCACTGTGAATATTACAGGCCTCTCATACCACCATCCAGAGCACTGTGTACATTACAGGCCTCTCATACCACCATCCAGAGTACTGTGTACGTTACAGGCCTCTCAGACCACCATCCAGAGCACTGTTTACATTACAGACCTCTAATACCACTGTCCAGAGCACCATGTACATTACAGGCCTCCCCTCAGACCACCGTCCAGAGCACTGTGTACATTACAGGCCTCCTCTCAGACCACCGTCCAGAGCACTGTGTACATTACAGGCCTCTCATACCACCGTCCAGAGCACTGTGTACATTACAGGCCTCCCCTCAGATCACCATTTAGAGCACTGTGTACGTTACAGGCCTCTCAGACCACCATCCAGAGCACTGTGTAGCATTGTGTAGCCCCAAGTCTGTACAATCCCCTCAGTCTGCACACCCCCCCCAGTTTGTACAATCCCCCCTCCCTCTGTCTGTACAATCCCCCTCTCCCCAGTCTGCACAATGCCCTCCGGTTTGTACAAACCCCCCTCCTCCCAGTCTGCACAGGGGGAAGAATGAAATGAGAACGAAATGAGTCAAAGAAAAAAGGTTGAGTGAGAGAGGAGGGTTGTTCACAGAGCAGATGACTCGCTCACCAATTATGTCTCCCCTCTCAGGCTGGTCTCCCAGGTAGGCTGAACACAGTGTATGCATTGAATGCAGGAGGCTGGAGTGTGGGTGGGGTTGGGCGGACACCAATTTTAGGTGGAGTATCGGATTGAGGGAGGAGCTAGGAAGTGCTGATGGGACAGGCAACAGAGGCAATACAGCCCGACTCTCGGGCGGCTGGCCGGAGCTAAAATCCCAGGGAAAGAATAGAAAATAGTGCCATGGCTGCTGTGGCGGAAGTGGCGCTGCCAATCTGGGGACAAACCCGGTGACAAAACCGGGGACAGATTTGGCCCAGGGACAGTGTCCTTAATACGGGGACTGTCCCCGGAAAACGGGGACATCTGATCACCCTAGCCCAAAGAGATCTTTGCAATTGGCCTTGAAGGGCCTCCCACTGGCCAACCACCTTTCTACAGACTGCTGCAAAACTGACCTTCTCAGCATGAGCTCCCAGTATGAATCTCAAGGTTTAATTTGAACTTTTCACCAGAGTGTATCTTCAGGGCATCAAAAGGCAAACAAGTGTAGAGGCAATATTACAATGGGTATTATTCCTCTAACAAAGCACATAGAACAAGCAGTGAAAAAAAGAGGCAGGTTATACTGAGTCTCCTGTTTATCCAAGGAGATCATGGGCAATGCGCTTGTTATGTTCTAGTTTTTGATCTGACGGGGTTAAGCCTCTTAACAGAAAAAAAAACAAAAAAACAACAAAACCCCTAGAAGTTAAGAATAGTCACAGGGCACATAGAAGCATTGTTTCTATACCAACATGTCTAGTTCTGTATAACACCTCTGGCTTAAAACAATTGTCTGATGTGGGTCAGAGGAGGAAATGTGTCAGAAGAACCCGGCCACGTGTCTCCACACGGTGGAGAAAACTCAAAGGGACGTGACATGAAAGAATAGAGCTCTGTGAAATGTGAAAATATATCTAAAGCCTTTTTTTTAATTCTGAATTGAGTATGTAAAGGCTTTTAAACCCATGTCATGTCCTCAACTAGAGGAACACAATTCTGCTGATGTGAGCTGCAGCAGAGAGAGCTCCTGGAATTCGTGGCCTCCAACCGCCTAATCATATGACACTCAGACTCCGGCTGTTTCAAATTCAGCAGTAGAATTTGGATTTTTTTGGGGTTGTCTACTGAAATTGCTTGGTGACAGAATAGACCACATGTGTCAAAAACAAAGCCCGCCAGGCCATTTAACCCCTTCAGGCCTGGAAGGTGTTACCCCCTTCCTGACCAGGCCATACCAAATGGTGGAGGGGGGATTATGGTGTGGTTTTTTTTTTCAGGGGTTGGGCTTGGCTCCTTAATTCCAGTAAAGGGAACTCTTAAGACGTCTTAAGACATTTTGAACGATTTCATGTTCCCAACAGTTTGGGGATGGCCCCTTCCTGTTCCAACATGACTGCGCACAAAGCAAGGTCAATAAAGACATGAATGAGCGAGTTTGGGGTGGAGGAACTTGACTGGCCTGCACAGAGTCCTGACCTCAACCCCATAGAACACCTTTGGAATGAATTAAAGCGGAGACTGTGAGCCAGGCCTTTCTCCCAACATCAGTGCCTGACCTCACAAATGGGCTTCTGGAAGAATGGTCAAACATTCCCATAGACACACTCCTAAACCTTGTGGACGGCCTTCCCAGAAGAGTTGAAGCTGTTATAGCTGCAAAGGGTGGGCCAACTAAGTATTGAACCCTACGGACTAAGACTGGGATGCCATTAAAGTTCATATGCGTGTAAAGGCAGATGTCCCAATACTTTTGGTAATATGGTGTACTTTCAGGCAGCTCTGATTCCCCCCCCCCCCCCCCCCCCCCCCAATGGCTGTAGAGAAATAGAGAGAATGTGTGACAACTGACAATGTCTGAACAATGAAGTCACCCATAGGCTTACTATGGCTCATCCATTGTCCATGCACTCTCCTCTCCCCTGCTGGTAGTGGCTGACACGGGAGATGACCACATGACCGGTCTGGAGGAGCTAAAAGTAGGTAAGTATAAGCATCTTTCTTACACAGGTTAGTTAGTATAGGTGTTGGGAGGTGGGGCTTTTTGAAGACTATTTAGGATTAGCCCGAAATTCTATTGTAACCTCTTCAGGACCGCCCACCTGCCGGCATTATACTGCGGATGGGAGGCTCCTTCAGGCACAGGGTATGTATGTTGTTTGTTGCTGGCCTCCTGACTCTCACTGTGATTAGACACAGTGGCATTTTGTCAGCAGGTCCCAGCCAATGATTAATCGCTGGAACCTGCTGATCGGTCCTGTCCAATCACAGCCCAGAGACCTTCGTTGACAAACATAGGGCTCTGTATAGAGGGAACAATATCTTTGTTTCTTCTCCCTGCAAAACAGGGGGAAGGAAAAAGGAGATTTTTAGTGAAAAGCAGCACACATTACACAAATAACACTTGTTAGGCACACACTTACCTCTTCATCGCCCTAGATGTTAACCCCTTTCCAGCCAGTGTCAATAGTACAGTGACAGTGTATAGTATTAGCACTGATCAGTGTATTAGTGTCACTGGTGATGTGAGTGTCCGTTAGTTCCCCCCAGCATCAATTAGTGTCAGACTGTCCGCCGCACTATCACTATCCCATTCTAAGTCGCTGATCACCGCCATTAGTAGTAAAAAAAAAATTATATATATATATATATATATATATATATATATATATATATATATAGTATCTCCCAAAAGTGAGTACACCCCTCACATTTTTGTAAATATTTTCTTCTATCTTTTCATGTGATAACACTGAAGAAATGACACTTTGCTACAATGTAAAGTAGTGAGTGTACAGCTTGTATAACAGTGTAAATTTGCTGTCCCCTCAAAATAACTCAACACACAGCCATTAATGTCTAAACCACTGGCAACAAAAGTGAGTACACCCCTAAGTGAAAATGTCCAAATTGGGCCCAAAGTGTTAATAGTTTGTGTGGCCACCATTATTTTCCAGCACTGCCTTAACCCTCTTGGGCATGGAGTTCACCAGAGCTTCACAGGTTGCCACTGGAGTCCTCTTCCCCTCCTCCATGACGACATCACGGAGATGGTGGATGTTAGAGACCTTGTGCTCCTCCACCTTCCGTTTGAGGATGTCCCACAAATGATCAATAAGGTTTAGGTCTGGAGACATGCTTGGCCAGTCCATCACCTTTATCCTCAGCTTCTTTAGCAAGGCAGTGGTCGTCTTGGAGGTGTGTTTGGGGTGGTTATCATGTTGGAATACTGCCCTGCGGCCCAGTCTCTGAAGGGAGGGGATCATGCTCTGCTTCGGTATGTCACAGTACATGTTGGCATTCATGGTTCCCTCAATGATCTGTAGCTCTCCAGTGCCGGCGGAACTCAAGCAGCCCCAGACCATGACACTCCCACCACCATGCTTGACTGTAGGCAAGACACACTTGTCTTTGTCCTCCTCACCTGGTTGCCCCCACACACGCTTGTCACCATCTGAACCAAATACGTTTATCTTGGTCTCATCAGACCACAGGACATGGTTCCAGTAATCCATGTCCTTAGTCTGCTTGTCTTCAGTAAACTGTTTATGGGCTTTCTTGTGCATCATCTTTAGAAGAGGCTTCCTTCTGGGATGACAGCCATGCAGACCAATTTGATGCAGTGTGCGGCGTATGGTCTGAGCACTGACAGACTGACCCCCCACCCCTTCAACCTCTGCAGCAATGCTGGCAGCACATGATACATCTAATTCCCAAAGACAACCTCTGGATATGACGCTGAGCACGTGACCTCAACTTCTTTGGTGGACCATGGTGAGGCCTGTTCTGAGAGGAACCTGTCCTGGTAAACCGCTATATGGTCTTGGCCACCGTGCTGCAGCTCAGTTTCAGGGTCTTGGCAATCTTCTTATAGCCTAGGCCATCTTTATGTAGAGCAACAATTCTTTTGTTCAGATCCTCAGAGAGATCTGCTCTGGGCATTGTGGTATCATGTGAGGTGGGGGGGAGCACCACACAGAGATTAGGGGAGGGGATTTGTGTTGGAAGGGGGAATATTGGGGGCAGGAGGGGGTAAGTATTGTTCTAGTAGTGGAAATTTGGGGGGGGGGGTGCTAAGAGTTGTGATTTAGGGGGATTTGCTTAGGGAGGGGGACTGGGATAAGAAGATTTGTGCTACGAGGGGGATTTAGGTAGAGAATTTGTGGTAGGATGGGGCATTTGAGCTGGGGGGGAATTGGGGATGGGGGGCAAAGATTTGTGCTGGGAGGGGGGATTTCAGCAAGAGGTGGATTTGTACTGGGAGGAGGGGCAATTTATGCTTAGGGGTAAGCATGCAGATTAGTCCTCAGTGTTTTTTTGGGGGATGGATTTTTGCTGACACATAATGCTCATACATCTTGGGGATGGCACAGCTTGGCATATTCACCCTCGGCTCTAGATGACCTTGTCCTTGCCCTTGGCTCTAGATGACCTTGTCCTTGCCCTTGGCTCTAGATGACTTTGTCCCAGCACTGGCTCATGAAGGGGGAAAGGCAAAGTACAACCAAAGCTTGTGTGCTATTCGTTTACACTCCTGTGACCCATTTTCAGCAGACAGTGGGCTGAAGCCCACTGTCAGCTGACATCACAGAACCAGTAGTCCAGGCTGGAGAAAGATCATGACCATATGGTCGGGATCCACCCACATGCCTGGACCGGCACCCAGCACAGCCTCTCAACGATCCCCAGTGAGCGTAGTGGGGAGAGCAGAGAGCTGGTGACTGACAGTTACCAGCTCTCTACGCAGGCAGCACGGAGAACCGAGCGATCGGAGGTGTTTGATCGCTTGGTTGTCAGTGTTAGAGCCGGCAGGAGACAAATGCAGCATCAGACTGATGCTCCATTCACCTAGGTAAGTATAAATATATATTAAAAAAAAAAAACACCCATTCTCCTCTTTTAAACCTTCTGGAGCTGAAGTGGTGAACTAATTATTAATCTATAGAGAAATCTGACCATGGCGTATGGGATTTATAGGACAGTATAGCCATAACCTGTACCGTTACATTGTCCCATACATCTAACCTTCACACTCTCCTTTAATATTAAAATAGCAATTTGTTGAGCAGCTCCCTAATCAGTTTACCAGCCAGACCTGCTAACACATTTCATGTCTTTGAAATTCTGATATTTGAATATATTCAGATCAGCTTTTTGATCCAAAAGGAAAGAAGCTGAACTCGAAGCAGACTTTATTCTGAATCCATCAATACGATGTTCTATGAAGACATATTATGGAGACATTTGGTCTCCTCCACGAGATGGGTTGTGATTGGCGTGGAAACAGCTATTTGTTTCCCAGCTGTCAATGTCAACAGTTGGGTGATAAGCAGATCTCTAAGCTGAAGCCAATTGAAGTTAATTAAGGCAGATACAAGCGCGGAGTCCCAGAAACATTAATCACCCGTTTCTTATTCCGGGAAGGTTCTGCAACAGTTGGTAATCTAATCGCAGATGTTGGGACACGTTGCATGCCAGTGGTTCCAGGTACAAGACTCCAGAAAGACCAGCTGGTTCTGATCCGAAACCAAAGACTAGAGCACTTGAAGAGAACTGAACCAAGGTGGGGGCTTGCCCATTCGGTTGATGTACTTATGGTTCCTGTTTAAACGAATTTAGGAAATGAGAATTGCATGTGGTGAGAGGTTTTGAGGCTTCAGATAAGCAATCAGTTGTCTGAGAAAGGAGGTACAGGTCAGTGTGACCTCCAATCCCTACCCTAGACCTGACTTCATCTACTATACAGTACAGTGACTTCATCTACTATCTACTATACAGTACAGTGACTTCATCTACTATCTACTATACAGTACAGTGCAGCAATTAGCACGTGTATCATGACACAGCATGGTGGAGTCAAGAGCCAAAATAATTTTGCATACTTGGCATAAGTTGGGGGGCACACATGCTCAGAGCTGGTGCAAGGATTTTTGACACCCTAGGCGAAAATTCATTTTGCCGCCCCCCCCCCCCCCCGGCTGACCCTGCCCCCTTTTCCCTGCCCATGTAAATCCCACCTTTTGAATTAAGCACCCATCAAATGCAGCCTCATCGGCGCCCATCAAATGCAGCCTCATCGGCGTCCATCAAATGCAGCCTCACCAGCGCCCATCAAATGCAGCCTCACCAGCACCCATCCAATGCAGCCTCACCAGCACCCATCAAATGCAGCCTCACCAGCACCCATCCAATGCAGCTTTACCAGCACCCATCCAATGCAGCCTCACCAGCACCCATCATATGCAGCCTCACCAGCACCCATCCAATGCAGCCTCACCAGCACCCATCAAATGCAGCCTCACCAGCACCCATCCAATGCAGCCTCACCAGCACCCATCAAATGCAGCCTCACCAGCACCCATCCAATGCAGCTTTACCAGCACCCATCCAATGCAGCCTCACCAGCACCCATCATATGCAGCCTCACCAGCACCCATCAAATGCAGCTTTACCAGCGCCCATTAAATGCAGCCTCACCAGCGCCCATCAAATGCATTTTCACCAGCACCCATCAAATGTAGCCTCACCAGCGCCCATCAAATGCAGCCTACCAGTGCCCATCAATGAATGTTTGCTTGCTGCGGGAGTCGGGACACAGACACAGTCCTCCACCACTGCTGCGCCTCTGACACTATGTATGAAAGGAGCAGCGGCTGCCTGCTGATGCTGAGACTTAGTTGCTTGATGCAGAGAGAAGAGAGTAGGAAAACCAGTGGCCGGGCGCCCTAGGCAGCAGGGCGCCCTAGGCGGCCGCATAGTTTGCCTAGTGGTAGCACCGGCCCTGCACGTGCTCCCAGGTGCACTTTCACCGACCATCTTATTAGCCAGACAATCTTCTTACATGCCCCTCCTTCATCTAAAATGAAAATCTCCCACTATATAAACTTTAATCAGGATACCATCCAAAAAATATCCAAAAAGATTGGCACCATGGTAGGATCTTGTAGACATAAAAAAAAAGCTTCATTAGGACAGTTTTGGATCGAGTAGTGAAGGGTTGGAACCTCCATAAGGTTTGTACAGCTGTGTCCCCGTTGGAGAGATTTCCAACATGCCATTAAAACCTCTTGCAGGTTCTAACAGTGACAGTTAAAGCAAAAAGTGAGGTCCCACTGGTTTTGCTCCCTCCCCCCAGCCTGTAAATGAGTTACAGGTTATTTTTTAGATGGAGGGCCAGCGATTACTGATTTTTTTTGGTACCCGTTCCCACTTTCCCAATGCTGGTCTAGCCAAAGTTGGCATCCCTTGCCCTGCCCCCCCCCCCCCATCACATGTCTCAGGAGGCTGCAGGACCATTCAAAGAGAGCTCCCACAAACGCAGCGGGGTGCAGCTGAGTTTCCTCTGGAATCCACATCCAAGATGGCTGCGACAGGAATCCACAATTGTAAGAGTACTGGACGTCCGGCACTGGTAAGTACCTGATTTTTAAAAGTCAGCACCTACAGTGATTAAAAAACTAAAAACAAGCTGAAGAAGTTCCTCTTTCACTAACTTCATTTTGAGGGGCCTCAAATATTGCGCCCGGCAACACCAAGGACTGCACATAATATTCAGTGTACATAATGCTACAACAAACTAATACAGTAGATGATGAAAGAGTTCAGACATAATATAAAGCAGTTTGGGGATGAGGCAGGAGACAGAGACCGGGGGCCATGTTATGAGAGACTGCTGGAAATCACTCTAAATATTATTGCTCCACCACATGTGCACCCTACAAAATGATGGACACCACATTTAATATTCCTGACAAGATCCACGATAAAAGAGCAGGAAAAAAAATGATATGGTTTACCTTGGTAGATAATTGACCATCACACCTATATGAGCTTGTTGGACTCAGTGAAGGCCACTTAAAGTGGTTGTAAACCCTTACAGACCACTTTGACCTACAGGTAAGCCTAGATTAAGGCTTACCTGTAGGTCCAAGAAATATCTCCTAAAACGTGTAGGTATCTCCCAAGCCGTAGACAGCGGCGCGCAGGCGCACTGAGCATGCCGTTGCTAACGGCGATATGCCATTAGTGGCGGCTCCCGTGCGCATGCGTGGGAGTGACGTCATCGCGGCTCCAGCCAATCACAGCACCGGAACCACAATACCCGGAAAGAAGATGGACGCTCTGTAGCAGAGGGGACAGCGGTGACATCGCAGGTTCCTGTGTCAGGTAAGTGACACATAATGGGCTACTATGCGATGCACAGTAGCCCATTATGCTTTACCTTTGCAGGGAAACAAAGAGGAAGTAAACCCATAAGGGTTTACTTCCTCTTTAATGCCTTTAGACCAAACCATGTCTTTATGGAGCTGTCTTTGATTCCACCTTCCTCCTACAGTGTGTATAACAACCCCCTAAGGTACTGATTTTGTATAAGACCTGGCTCACATTACCAGTTCAGCCCAAAAGTGTTCAGTAGGTTTGAGGTCAGGACTCTGTGCAGGGCACACGAGTTCCTCCACACCAAACTAGTTGCACCATGTCTTTACGGAGCTGGCTTTGAGTTGCCCCCCCCCCCCATCTTTGGAACTATAATAGCCTCCACTCTTCTGAGGGGACTTTCCACAAGATTTTGGAGCGTTTCTGTGGGAATTTGTGCCCATTTGTGAGGTCAGGTAGTGATGTTGGATGAGGAAGACCTGGCTCACAATCCTAATTCATCCCAAAGGTGTCCAGTAGGATTGAATTTTTTTGTACCCTTCCCCAGATCTGTGCCTCCATACAATCCTGTCTCTGAGGTCTACAGACAATTTCTTGGACTTCATGGCTTGGTTTGTGCTCTGACATGCACTTTTAACTGTGGGGACCTTCTATAGACAGGTGTGGGCCTTTCCAAATCATGTCCAATCAACTGAATTTACCACAGGTGGACTCCAATCAAGTTGTAGAAACATCTCAAGGATGATCAGTGGAAACAGGAGGCACCTGAGATCAATTTTGAGTGTCATGGCAAAGGCTGTGAATACTTATGTACATGGGATTGTTTCCTTTTTTATTTTTAATAAATGTGGAAAGATTTCAAACAAACTTCTTTCACGTTGTCCTTATGGAGTATTGTTTGTAGAATTTTGAGGAGAATAATGGCTTTAACATAAAATGTGGAAAAAGTGAAGCACTGCGAATACTTTCCCAGATGCACTGTATATACAGTAATACTCAATGTTAGGGATTTATATATGACAAATCCCTAACATTTATATAAACATATATATTTATTATCCCTTATTACTTCAATACTCAGCATGACTAAATTGGCATTGGGTATTGGGTGTGCTTACTTTATTTATGACATTTCATCCCATATTAAAAAAATGTTTTGGTGTCTATCCAGCTTCCTATTTATCTCATTTAGACTTGTTTTTTTCAAAATACCTCTGCATATCAGCACTTTGTTTATCTGAACCACCTTGATATCAGATCTGTCCATCAAGAATCATCCCGCCATTTGTAGGACTCATCAATGATTAAACATCCAAAGTCATCTGCGTCCCGTCATTGAACATCTCCCATAAATGAAATATTTCCCCCTCGCCGGGACACAACAGCAAATGTTGTTTAACGTTTCATCAGCCCAAACTGAACCAGCCGGTGTTTTGCATGAAATGTATTTTTAACCACTTGAGCCCCGGACCTTTATGCTGCCTAAGGACCAGAGGTCTTTTTCCAATTTGGCACTGCGTCGCTTTAACTGCTAATTGCGCGGTCATGCAATGCTGTACCCAAACGAAATTTGCGTCCTTTTCTTCCCACAAATAGAGCTTTCTTTTGATGGTATTTGATCACCTCTGCGGTTTTTATTTTTTGCGCTATAAACGGAAAAAGACCGAAAATTTTGAAAAAAAATGATATTTTCTACTTTTTGTTCTAAAAAAAATCCAATAAACTAAATTTTAGTCATACATTTAGGCCAAAATGTATTCGGCCACATGTCTTTGGTAAAAAAAATGTCAATAAGCGTATATTTATTGGTTTGCGCAAAAGTTATAGCGTCTACAAACTAGGGTACATTTTCTGGAATTTACACAGCTTTTAGTTTATGACTGCCTATGTCATTTCTTGAGGTGCTAAAATGGCAGGGCAGTACAAAAGCCCCCCAAATGACCCCATTTTGGAAAGTAGACACCCCAAGGAAATTGCTGAGAGGCATGTTGAACCCATTGAATATTTATTTTTTTTGTCCCAAGTGATTGAAAAATGACAAAAAAAAAAAAAAAAAAAAATATTTACAAAAAGTGGTCACTAAATGATATATTGCTCACACAGGCCATGGGCCTATGTGGAATTGCACCCCAAAATACATTTAGCTGCTTCTCCTGAGTATGGGGATACCACATGTGTGGGACTTTTTGGGAGCCTAGCCGCGTACGGGGCCCCGAAAACCAATCACCGCCTTCAGGATTTCTAAGGGTGTAAATTTTTGCTTTCACTCTTCACTGCCTATCATAGTTTCGGAGGCCATGGAATGCCAAGATGGCACAAAACCCCCCAAAATGACCCCATTTTGGAAAGTAGACACCCCAAGCTATTTGCTGAGAGGCATATTGAGTCCATGGAATATTTTATATTTTGACACAAGTTGCGGGAAAGTGACACTTTTATTTTTTTTTTTTTTTTTTTTCATAAAGTTGTCACTAAATGATATATTGCTCACACAGGCCATGGGCATATGTGGAATTGCACCCCAAAATACATTTAGCTGCTTCTCCTGAGTATGGGGATACCACATGTGTGGGACTTTTTGGGAGCCTAGCCACGTACTGGACCCCGAAAACCAATCACTGCCTTCAGGATTTCTAAGGGTGAAAATTTTTGATTTCACTCTTTACTGCCTATCACAGTTTCGGAGGCCATGGAATGCCCAGGTGGCACAAAACCCCCCCAAATGACCCCATTTTGGAAAGTAGACACCCCAAGCTATTTGCTGAAAGGCATGGTGAGTATTTTGCAGCTCTCATTTGTTTTTGAAAATGAAGAAAGACAAGAAAAAACATTTTTTTTTTTCTTTTTTCAATTTTCAAAACTTTGTGACAAAAAGTGAGGTCTGCAAAATACTCACTATACCTCTCAGCAAATAGCTTGGGGTGTCTACTTTCCAAAATGGGGTCATTTGGGGGGGTTTTGTGCCACCTGGGCATTCCATGGCCTCCGAAACTGTGATAGGCAGTGAAGAGTGAAATCAAAAATTCACGCCCTTAGAAAGCCTGAAGGCGGTGCTTGGTTTTCGGGGTCCCGTACGCGGCTAGGCTCCCAAAAAGTCTCACGCATGTGGTATCCCCGTACTCAGGAGAAGCAGCAGAATGTATTTTGGGGTGTAATTTCACATATTTCCATGGCATGTTTGAGCAATATATCATTTAGTGACAACTTTGTGCAAAAAAAAAAAAAAAAAAAAAAAATTTGTCTCTTTCCCGCAACTTGTGTCGCAATATAAAATATTCCATGGACTCGACATGCCTCTCAGCAAATAGCTTGGGGTGTCTACTTTCCAAAATGGGGTCATTTGGGGGGGTTTTGAACTGTCCTGGCATTTTATGCACAACATTTAGAAGCTTATGTCACACATCACCCACTCTTCTAACCACTTGAAGACAAAGCCCTTTCTGACACTTATTGTTTACATGAAAAAGTTTTTTTTTTTTGCAAAAAAATTACTTTGAACCCCCAAACATTATATATTTTTTTAAAGCAAATGCCCTACAGATTAAAATGGTGGGTGTTTCATTTTTTTTTTTCACACAGTAATTGCGCAGCGATTTTTCAAACGCATTTTTTGGGGAAAAAACACACTTTTTTTAATTTTAATGCACTAAAACACGCTATATTGCCCAAATGTTTGATGAAATAAAAAAGATGATCTTAGGCCGAGTACATGGATACCAAACATGACATGCTTTAAAATTGCGCACAAACGTGCAGTGGCAACAAAATAAATACATGTTTAAAAGCCTTCAAAAGCCTTTACAGGTTACCACTTTAGATTTACAGAGGAGGTCTACTGGAAAAATTACTGCACTCGATCTGGCCTTCGCGGTGATACCTCACATGCATGGTGCAATTGCTGTTTACGTTTGACGACAGACCGCCGCTTGCGTTCGCCTTAGCGCGAGAGCAGGGGGCGACAGGGGTGTTTTTTTTTTTTTGTTTTTTTTTTTCTTTATTATTTTTTTGCTTTTTTAATCTTACTTTTAAACTGTTCCTTTCATATTTTTTTTTTTAATCATTTTTATTGTTATCTCGGGGAATGTAAATATCCCCTATGATAGCAATAGGTAGTGACAGGTACTCTTTTTTGAAAAAATTGTGGTCTATTAGACCCTAGATCTCTCCTCTGCCCTCAAAGCATCTGACCACACCAAGATCGGTGTGATAAAATGCTTCCCCAATTTCCCAATGGCGCTATTTACATCCGGCGAAATCTAAGTCATGAAATACTCGTAGCTTCCGGTTTCTTAGGCCATAGAGATGTTTGGAGCCACTCTGGTCTCTGATCAGCTCTATGGTCAGCTGGCTGAATCACCGGCTGCATTCTCAGGTTCCCTGTTGAGACAGGAGAGCCAGAGAAAAACACGGAAGACGGTGGGGGGGGGGGGGGGCATTCCCTCCCACGGCTTGTAAAAGCAGTCTAGAGGCTAATTAGCCGCTAGGATTGCTTTTACATGAAAGCCGACCGCTGGCTGAAAAGAATGATACCAAGATGATACCTAAACCTGCAGGCATCATTCTGGTATAACCACTCAAAGTCGTGAATGGCGTACCTGAAGACAAAAAAATGGTTAACAATGGTTAACAATAAAGCACAGTAAAGTGTAAATAATTACACACCTGAAAAACAAACATGATAAAACATAATAACAATAACAATAAAACATTGCAGAATAGAATACAGTAAAAAAGAGCAGAACAATAGAGAGAGAGAATAGAGAGAGAGAGAACAATAAAACAACTATTTTTTTTTATTTCATATTTTTTTTTTTTTTACACTTTTTTTGTAACTAACTTTTATAACGGTAACCGGTTCCAGGTTCGGGTCTCTCAAAATGCGATGGCATTTTGGGAGACCCTGTGAAAGTGCGCCTAGTCTGTGCAATGCTGTACCCTACGCTAATACTCAACTAGTGAATGGTAGCGTTCAAAACATTCACCAATGCAAAGACCAGGATTGTCAGGACAGGAGGGACAATAATAGCGGGTGTCACGCCTATATCCGCGCTTGCTGCAGACACGACATCTTTTTGGGGGCGTTCGCTGGGTAGGGGTACTCGGGAGGACATAAAAATGCCTCTCATGCAGCCGACTGCATTTGGTTGGGGATGTGAATGGGGGAAGTACGGGCGCTGCAGAAGCGGTGGGTTCCCAATTAGGATTGGCGAATGCAGCAGGAAGGGCATTATGGGCACGACGGGCCTGTGTTTGTCTTTCTGGTGGCAGCGGGACACTACTTGTGCTTGCCATCTCGCCAGCTTGAACTGCACTTATGGGACTCGCCACGTCACCACGTGTTACTGCAGTGCTGGTTTGACTACGACCGGGGTGTACTAGGCCGCTGGCGCTTGCCAGTTCACCAAAACGCTACCAAAAAACTGTTAGCGATCGCAGGGATCAGGCCTGACTCTGCGAACGCTGCAGTTATGCTTTTAGTGTTTTGTAAGTGACAGTGATCGATCGATACTGCACTTGGGTGGGCTGGGCCGGGCGGAGGGGCAAAACGCAGGTGCTAGCAGGTATCTGGGCTGATCCCGCTAACACTGCGTTTTTGGGAACCCTAAACTGCTGGTGACGCTAGTATAGATCTGATCGGATCAGATATTGATGCGATCAGATACTATACCACTAAGGGTGGTGTACGGTGCGTGCGTGGGTGTTAGCGGTACTGGCGCTAATCTGACGCTGCCTGGGGCTGGTGCTTGCCAGTTCACCAAAATACTACCAAAAAAACTGTTAGCGATCGCAGGGATCAGGCATGACTCTGTGAACGCTGCAGTTATGCGTTTAGTGTTTTGTAAGTGTCAGTGATCGATCGATACTGCACTTGGGTGGGCTGGGCCGGGCGGAGGCGCAAAACGCAGGTGCTAGCAGGTATCTGGGCTGATCCCGCTAACACTGCGTTTTTGGGAACCCTAAACTGCTGGGGACGCTAGTATAGATCTGATCGGATCAGATATTGATCCGTTCAGATACTATACCACTAAGGGAGGCGTATGCTGCGTGCGTGGGTGTTAGCGGTACTGGCGCTAACCTGACGCCTGGGGCTGGTGCTTACCAGTTCACCAAAATGCTACCAAAAAAACTGTTAGCGATCGCAGGGATCAGGCCTGACTCTGCGAACGCTGCAGTTATGCGTTTAGTGTTTTGTAAGTGACAGTGATCGATCGATACTGCACTTGGGTGGGCTGGGCGGAGGCGCAAAACGCAGGTGCTAGCAGGTATCTGGGCTGATCCCGCTAACACTGCGTTTTTGGGAACCCTAAACTGCTGGGGACGCTAGTATAGTATCTGATCGGATCAGATATTGATCCGATCAGATACTATACCACTAAGGGAGGCGCATGCTGCGTGCGTGGGTGTTAGCGGTACTGGCGCTAATCTGACGCTGCCTGGGGCGACGCATATCACCGCCGGGCGATCGGGGGGCTAAACCTTTATTCGGTAATAAACGGCGGGTGCCCTGACACTATAAAAAATAAACAAACTAACCAGCGTCAACCGTAACGGTTATACGGTGATCAGTGGTGAAAGGGTTAACTAGGGGGCAATCAAGGGGTTAAAACATTTATCAGATAGTATATGGGGGTCCCTGACGCTATAAAACGCTGACGGCGAACCTAAATATTTACCTCACTAACTAGCGTCACCAGCGACACTAATACAGCGATCAGAAAAATGATCGCTTAGTGACACTGGTGAGGGGGGGTGATCAAGGGGTTAAAACTTTATTAGGGGGGGTTAGGGGGGTACCCTAGACCTACAGGGGGGTAACAGTATCTGTCCCAACACAGTAACTGTCACAAACTGACACCAATGCAGTAATCAGAAAAAAAAAAAAAAAAAAAAAAAAAAAAACTGCTGGTGTCAGTTTGTGACAGGGGGGGGGGGGGGTGATTGGGGGGGGATCGGGGGGCGATCGGGGGGGGGATCGGGGTGTTTTGTGTGCCTGGCATGTTCTACTGTGTGTGTGTGTGTTGGTGCACTCACATTGATGTCTTCTCTCCTCGGGCCGGAACGGAAAATACCGACCCGAGGGGAGATGACATCATTTCCTTTGCTGCTGTTTAGCATACAGCAGCAAAGGAAGATTCTCATTGGCCGGCGGCGATCGCGAGGGGGGGGCCACGAACGGATGGTCTCCCCCTCATCACCGATCGCCGCTGGACAAAAGACGACCGCCTCGGGCACCGGGGGGGGGTCCGATCGGACCCCCCACCCGCGGAAGGCAAATCACGTACACTGTACGTGATTTTGCCTGTCCGTGCCACTTTGCCGACGTACATCGGCGTGAGGCGGTCGTCAAGTGGTTAATGAGACAAACGTTTTAACTCCGACTCCTTGATACAAACATGAAGACTATAAGAAGCAAAGACTTAATTATTAACTTGTATCATTTTATCTCTAACTCTTATGCCCCGTACACACGATCGGACTTTTCCGACAAAGAAACCGTGGCATTTTGTTTGAAGGATGTTGGCTCCAACTTGTCTTGCGTACACACGGTCACACAAATGTTGGCCAACAATTACGAAAGTGGGAACGCGGTGACGTACAAGACGAACCGAGAAAAATGAAGTTCAATAGCCAGTGCGGCTCTTCTGCTTGATTCCGTGTATGCGTGAACTTTTGTGCGACGGACTTGTGTACACACGATCGGACTTTCCGACGACAAAGTTTTGTTGGCGGAAAATTTGAGAGCCTGCTCTCAAACATTTGTTGGTAGAAAGTCCGACAGCAAATGTTCGATGGAGCATACACACGGTCGGACTTTCCGACAACAAGCTCACAACCAACATTTCCCATCGGAAAATCCGACCGCGTGTACGTGGCATAAGAGTGGAATTGAACCCAATCACTGACATCTCAGAACCCTTCCAACATTTTAATGTCCCTTCAAAAGTCATATTCGATCTTTTTAAATCTGCAGCTTGCATTAAAGGACAGATGCACCTTTAGTGAAGTTGTCCTTTAAAAAAAAAAAAAAAACAACAAAAAAAAACCTAAAACCTGCAGCCCACATGGTATAATACTGACTTTCAGCTCAAATCCAGCGATCTTATATACTCATGGTGGCTTCCAGTGGCTCCTTAGATTACAAAACACCCATACAAATGAATAGGGCCACTAGCAACATGTGTAGTATGGTGGAAAGGAGCGAGCCAGGACCATGTTGGAGAAAATTATCTCTGAAACAGGGAGGAAGATAAGTATTATCTCAGGTGGGCTGCATTCAAGGGTGTTGGGGCATTTAATAACCACTTGAGCACAGAAAGGTGACAGGTACTCTTTTTGGAGGCATCAGAGATTTATTAGACCTCCAAATGCCTCCCCTGCTCTCCAAAACAGCTAACTAAACACAGCTCATGGAACCGAGAGTGATTAAATCCTCAGAGCTCCCAGGTTCATTCTTCACAAAGGAGATGGGGGAACTGATGTTCCTCCATCTCCTCTGTGTAACGCCACAATGGCCTTTTCCTTCAGTCCTTGGCACTGAGGAACAGGAGAGCCAAGGAACCACCACGGGCAGAGGTGCTGTAAAAGTAATCTTTACAGTTGTCCAGATCACTTTTTCAAAACAGCCAATCGCCAGGGGAACAAAGGTACCAAGATCATGGCTGCAACTGCAATTGAGGGGCAACTCCATAGACTTTCATTGGTGACATTCAGCATTGGTGTCATGGTCAGGGGTCAGGCTCGGAGACCAGTAGCTATAGCAGTAGAGAGGCTCACACCAACCAGCTGGATGAGTACACAAGCAGGTCACCCTGGCGGGTGACCCGGGTTCACCCAGGGTGAGGGGTTTAAGCACTAACCAGCAGACATGGGGGTAAGTCACACATGTGCAAGTCACAAGCAAGTCTCAAGTCTTAACCTTCAAGTCATAAGCAAGTCCCAAGTCACTGTGGCGAAAAGCAAGCAAGTCAAGTCGAGTCCCTGCTAGAAGTCAAGCAAGTCAAGTCAAGTCATTTATTTTGGTCAAGTCACAAATTAAGTCAAAATACTGATCTACCCCATTTCCATCCTTAAAATTAGTTAAAAGTCAGTTTTCAGGAAATGTTTTGTTTCATTTTCAACATTAACAAAACTGCTTAGTGCTTTTTTCTTGGCATATTTTGCCTAGGCCAAGACACAACACTGGTGGTGCCAAGTCATTGCAAGTCATTGCAAGTCAAATAGCCCAAGTCAAAGTCAAGTCGCAAGTCATTAGTGGCAAGTCAAAGTCAAGTCGAGCCATTTATTTAATTTTGTCAAGCAAGTCGCAAGTCCTCAAACAGGTGACTCGAGTCCGACTCGAGTCAAGTCATGTGACTCGAGTCCCCCACCTCTGCTAACCAGTATTCACTAGAGTTCCTGATGGTAGAGATGGGCTTTGCTGTGTAGCAGATATAGCAGGTAGGGATCAAGCAGAAGCGTAGTTAGTAAACAAACCAAAGGTTGGTAACAAGTGGTTGAAGGTTGGGATCAAGAAGAACCGTAGTCGAGGAACAAGCCAAAGGTTAGTAACGAATGGTACTGTGTATAAAGAGCAGGATATTGGCTGGAGAGAGCACAATAATCTGGCAAAGAGGAAGTGCAAAGGCATGTCTTAAATAGGAAGTTCATGGGAGGAGCAAAGAGTTCAAGGTTCACCAGAAACAAGGTACAAGGAAAAATTATCCAAGTATTGAGAGAGAATGCAGTAGAGCATCTCAGGTGGCTCAGCAAGAAGAGCTACTACCAGACTCAGCAGTAGGGATGAGCTTCGTGTTCGAGTCGAACCCATGTTCGACTCGAACATCGGCTGTTCGACCGTCCGTCGAATTGCGAACGTTATGGGCCGTTCGCGCCAAATTCGTGTGGCGCGTCACGGCCCATAATTCACTGCGGCATCGCAGTGCATTGCTGGCTGATGATTGGCCAAGCATGCACTATGACCCGCATGCTTGGCCAATCACAGCGCCGTCAGTAGAGAGAGCTGTAATTGGCCAAAGCCAGGGTGGCTTTGGCCAATTATGGCTCAGGGGATTTAGTACACACCCCACACTATATAAGGCCGCCTGCACGGCGGCCCTGTGTAGTGTGTGTTCCGGTGTGCTGAGAGATAGAGAGAGAGAGAGACAGTGTCATTTGATTTGAGTTAGATAGATTAGGCAGAACAGTCAGTCAGTTAGCTGCACTTACAGTGTATTGTGTATATATATGCATCCCAGGTGTTGCATATATATATATACACTGTATTCAGTTTAGCTAGATCCGTTCCTGTTATCTTCTATCTAGACTATTTACATTTAGTGCAGTGTGTCCTGCTCACAGTGTTCAGCTAGATCCGTTCCTGCTATTTACATTCAGTGCAGTGCGTCCTGCTCACAGTGTTCAGCTAGATCCGTTCCTGGTATTTACATTTAGTGCAGTGCGTCCTGCTCACAGTGTTCAGCTAGATCCGTTCCTGCTATTTACATTCAGTGCAGTGCGTCCTGCTCACAGTGTTCAGCTAGATCCGTTCCTGCTATTTACATTCAGTGCAGTGCGTCCTGCTCACAGTGTTCAGCTAGATCCGTTCCTGCTATTTACATTCAGTGCAGTGCGTCCTGCTCACAGTGTTCAGCTAGATCCGTTCCTGGTATTTACATTTAGTGCAGTGCGTCCTGCTCACAGTGTTCAGCTAGATCCGTTCCTGCTATTTACATTCAGTGCAGTGCGTCCTGCTCACAGTGTTCAGCTAGATCCGTTCCTGCTATTTACATTCAGTGCAGTGCGTCCTGCTCACAGTGTTCAGCTAGATCCGTTCCTGCTATTTACATTCAGTGCAGTGCGTCCTGCTCACAGTGTTCAGCTAGATCCGTTCCTGGTATTTACATTTAGTGCAGTGCGTCCTGCTCACAGTGTTCAGCTAGATCCGTTCCTGCTATTTACATTCAGTGCAGTGCGTCCTGCTCACAGTGTTCAGCTAGATCCGTTCCTGGTATTTACATTTAGTGCAGTGCGTCCTGCTCACAGTGTTCAGCTACATCCGTTCCTGCTATTTACATTCAGTGCAGTGCGTCCTGCTCACAGTGTTCAGCTAGATCCGTTCCTGCTATTTACATTCAGTGCAGTGCGTCCTGCTCACAGTGTTCAGCTAGATCCGTTCCTGCTATTTACATTCAGTGCAGTGCGTCCTGCTCACAGTGTTCAGCTAGATCCGTTCCTGCTATTTACATTCAGTGCAGTGCGTCCTGCTCACAGTGTTCAGCTAGATCCGTTCCTGCTATTTACATTCAGTGCAGTGCGTCCTGCTCACAGTGTTCAGCTAGATCCGTTCCTGCTATTTACATTCAGTGCAGTGCGTCCTGCTCACAGTGTTCAGCTAGATCCGTTCCTGGTATTTACATTTAGTGCAGTGCGTCCTGCTCACAGTGTTCAGCTAGATCCGTTCCTGCTATTTACATTCAGTGCAGTGCGTCCTGCTCACAGTGTTCAGCTAGATCCGTTCCTGCTATTTACATTCAGTGCAGTGCGTCCTGCTCACAGTGTTCAGCTAGATCCGTTCCTGCTATTTACATTCAGTGCAGTGCGTCCTGCTCACAGTGTTCAGCTAGATCCGTTCCTGGTATTTACATTTAGTGCAGTGCGTCCTGCTCACAGTGTTCAGCTAGATCCGTTCCTGCTATTTACATTCAGTGCAGTGCGTCCTGCTCACAGTGTTCAGCTAGATCCGTTCCTGCTATTTACATTCAGTGCAGTGCGTCCTGCTCACAGTGTTCAGCTAGATCCGTTCCTGCTATTTACATTCAGTGCAGTGCGTCCTGCTCACAGTGTTCAGCTAGATCCGTTCCTGCTATTTACATTCAGTGCAGTGCGTCCTGCTCACAGTGTTCAGCTAGATCCGTTCCTGCTATTTACATTCAGTGCAGTGCGTCCTGCTCACAGTGTTCAGCTAGATCCGTTCCTGGTATTTACATTTAGTGCAGTGCGTCCTGCTCACAGTGTTCAGCTAGATCCGTTCCTGCTATTTACATTCAGTGCAGTGCGTCCTGCTCACAGTGTTCAGCTAGATCCGTTCCTGCTATATACATTTAGTGCAGTACGTCCTGCTCACAGTGTTCAGCTAGATCCGTTCCTGTTATCTTCCTACTGACAGGCAGGCTTGTCTGGTTACAGTATATAAAGCTACCTGAAGAAAATTACAGGTGTTCTATCCCAGCTTAGTGCAGCTACAGGCCATTAGTATGTCTGGAAGGCCAAGAAGGAGAGGCAGACAGTCACAAGCCAATAAGAGAGGGCAAGCAGGCTCTGTGTCTAGTGCTGGTCGTGGAGACGGTGCATCCTCATCAGCACGTGGCCATGGGACACGCTTGGCCTTTTTTTCGGCAGCTGGCCGTGTTGAGCCGCAACATGCGGAAGACTTGGTCGAGTGGATGACCAAGCCGTCCTCATCCTCCTCATCCTCTCTCACCCATGCCCAGGGTGCTTTGTCTGGCAAAGCAGCGGCCTCTTCCCTCAGCTCAATGTCATCAGTGACTCCTTCCCTAGCTCCACCATGTCCTCATGAGGATTCCCTCGAACTGTTTGACCACAGTGTTGGGTACATGCTCCAGGAGGATGCCCAGCGTTTGGAAGGCTCTGATGATGATACTGAGCTCAATGAAGGCAGTAACATGAGCACGGACAGAGGGGGTGCCCAAGAAGGACAGCAATCTGGCAGTCATGCTCCCCCTGCTGCAGCATACTGCCAGGTTTGCTCCAGTGATGAGGAGGGAGGGGATGATGAGGTCACTGACTCAACGTGGGTGCCTGATAGGAGAGAGGAGGAGGAGGAGGAGGAGGAGGAGGTGGCACATCACCAACTAGGCAGGATGCCCTCCAGGGGCCAGCCTAAGGGCAGCACATTGACTGCATCACACCCCAAAGCTCCACATGTGCAGGGCGCTGCAGTCTCTGCGCGTTATTCAAAAAGTTCTTTGGTGTGGGCCTTTTTTGAGACGAGTGCATCAGATCGCACCGCTGCTATTTGCAACATATGTCTCAAGCGTATCTCGCGTGGCCAAAACATCTCCCGCTTGGGTACCACATGCTTGACCAGACATATGTTGACCTGCCATGCAGTTCGTTGGCAAGCGTATCTGAAAGACCCACACCAAAGAACAAAGACGATCTCTCCTTGCTCCTCATCAGCTGAGATTTCCAACCCCACTAGACCTTCAGTCCTCTCTGAGACCTGCAGTGAGAGGAATGAAGGTGTAGAATTAGGTGTGTCACAGCCAAGTACTTGTGGGCAATCTGCTTTTGGTACACCGACGTCAGATTGTACCAGGCAAATTTCCCTGCCCCAGCTGCTGCACCGCCGAAAGAAGTTTGCTCCCAGCCATCCACATGCCCAGCGGTTGAATGCTAGCTTGGCAAAATTGCTAGCACTTCAACTGCTGCCTTTTCAGTTGGTAGACTCTGCCCCCTTCCGTGAGTTTGTGGAATGTGCGGTTCCTCAGTGGCAGGTACCCAAACGCCACTTTTTCTCACGGAAGGCGATTCCGGCTCTCTACCGGCATGTGGAAGGCAATGTCCATGCCTCGCTGGACAGGGCGGTCAGCGGTAAGGTGCATATTACCGCTGACTCATGGTCCAGCAGGCATGGACAGGGACGTTACTTAAGTTTCACGGCGCATTGGGTGACTCTGCTGGCAGCTGGGAAGGATGCAGGACAAGGTGCTGTAGTGTTGGAGGTTGTTCCGCCACCACGCCTCCAAAATGCTGATTGTGACACACCTCTCTCCTCCACCCCCTCCTCTTCTTCTTCCTCCATGGCCTCTTCCTCGGAACCAGCGGTGCTCCGTAGGCGTTCAAGGGGCTACGCAAGTACGCAGGCCAAAAGATGCCATGCGGTGCTTGAGCTGGTGTGCTTGGGGGACAGGAGCCACACTGGGGCAGAGGTTCTGTCAGCTCTGC
Source organism: Lithobates septentrionalis (assembly GCA_037952835.1). Classification (NCBI taxonomy): domain Eukaryota; kingdom Metazoa; phylum Chordata; class Amphibia; order Anura; family Ranidae; genus Lithobates; species Lithobates septentrionalis. Next base: position 918,206 of record JBBDGP010002151.1, read on the forward strand.
AGGGGCAGGTTCAGAGGTGGTTGACGCCACGCCAACTTAAGGCAGGAATGGTGGTTTGCGACAATGGCACCAACCTCCTCTCTGCCCTCCGACAGGGACAACTGACCCATGTGCCCTGTTTGGCTCACGTCCTTAACTTGGTGGTGCAGCGGTTCTTGGGCAGGTACCCGGGCTTACAGGATGTCCTGAGGCAGGCCAGGAAAGTCTCTGTGCATTTCCGCCGGTCATATAATGCCAGTGCTCGGCTGACGGACCTCCAAAAGGAGTTTAACCTGCCCAAGAACCGCCTAATCTGTGACATGCCCACCAGGTGGAACTCGACGTTGGCCATGTTGCAGCGGCTGCACACGCAGCAGAGGGCCATCAATGAGTACCTGTGCGACTATGGCACCAGGACAGGGTCAGGGGACCTTGGTTTTTTTTCCCCACGCCAGTGGGCCATGATCAGGGATGCATGCACTGTCCTGTCACCATTCGAGGAGGCCACGAGGATGGTGAGCACTGACAGTGCATGCATCAGTGACACTGTCCCCCTTGTCCACCTGTTGGAGCACACGCTGCGTGGAATAATGGACAGGGCACTTGAGGCAGAACAGAGGCAGGAAGAGGAGGACTTCCTTAGCTCTCAAGGCCCCCTTTATCCAGACAGTGTTCCTGCGTGCCCGCCGATCACACAGGAAGAGGACGAGGAGGAGGAGGAGGAGGAGGAGGAAGATTGTGTCAGTATGGAGGTGGAGCCTGGCACTCAGCATCAGCAGTCTTTAAGGGATCAGTCCCAAGGAACACATGGACTTGTACGTGGCTGGGAGGAGGTGGCTGCGGACGTTGTTGTCCTTAGTGACCCAGAGGACTCCGGACCGAATGCCTCAGCAAACCTACGCTGCATGGCCTCCCTGATCCTGCAAAGCCTGCGTAAGGATCCTCGTATTCGTGGTATCAAGGAGAAGGACCAATACTGGCTGGCAACCCTCCTTGATCCACGTTACAAGGGTAAGGTTGCGGACCTTATCTTGCCATCGCAGAGGGAGCAGAGGATGAAACATCTTCGGGAGGCCTTGCAGAAAGGTCTGTGCAACGCGTTCCCAGAGACTGGGAGGTTACAAACTCCTGTTTCTGGACAACGTGTTGCTGAGGCTTCGGTCAGTCAAAGAAGGAGCGGTGGAGAAGGTGGCCGTCTGACCGATGCGTTCAGACAATTTTTTGGTCCGCAGCCCCAAGGTATGATCGGTTCCAGCAACCATCGCCAGCGTCTGTTTTACATGGTGCAGGAATACCTAGGGGCAAGATCAGACTTGGACACCTTTCCCACCGAAAATCCTCTGGGTTACTGGGTCTTGAGGATGGATCACTGGCCAGAGCTTGCACAGTATGCAATTGAGCTACTGGCCTGTCCTGCATCCAGCGTTCTTTCGGAACGCACATTCAGTGCTGCTGGAGGCGTGGTAACCGATCACAGGGTGCGTCTGTCCACCGACTCGGTCGATCGGCTGACCTTCATAAAAATGAATCAGTCTTGGATCACCACCAGCTACCAAGCACCTGATGCAGATGTAACCGAATAATTTTTTTTGAAATCTCAGATCCCTTCAAAGACTGCCTATGCTGATGCTGAGTGACTATCCCTGAGTAATTATCCTCTTCCTCCTCAATCATCACGCTGATAGCTTGTAAGAACATTTTTGGTTCTGGGCGCCACCACCAGTGCCTAAGGCACAATTTTTCAGCCCCTGTTTAACAGGGGCGTGTAATTACAATTTTTGATGCAATACTTTGCAGCAGGGCTTGTTCCTGCGTTTCAACTAGAGTGTCTGTGAGGGGTTGCAGTGTTGTGGCACCAGCACCAGTGCCTAAGACCCAATTTTTCTGCCCCTGTCTAACAGGGGCGTGTAATTACAATTTTTGATGCAATACTTTGCAGCAGGGCTCGTTCCTGCGTTCCAACTAGAGTGTCTGTGAGGGGTTGCAGTGTTGTGGCACCAGCACCAGTGCCTAAGACCCAATTTTTCTGCCCCTGTCTAACAGGGGCGTGTAATTACAATTTTTGATGCAATACTTTGCAGCAGTGCTCGTTCCTGCGTTCCAACTAGAGTGTCTGTGAGGGGTTGCAGTGTTGTGGCACCAGCACCAGTGCCTAAGGCCCAATTTTTCTGCCCCTGTCTAACAGGGGCGTGTAATTACAATTTTTGATGCAATACTTTGCAGCAGGGCTCGTTCCTGCGTTCCAACTAGAGTGTCTGTGAGGGGTTGCAGTGTTGTGGCACCAGCACCAGTGCCTAAGGCCTAATTTTTCAGCTCCTGTTCAACAGGGGCATGTAATTACAATTCTTGATCTAATATTTCACAGCAGGGCCCTGTGAGGGCTTACAGTGTTTTGGCCACAGCAACACCTAAGGCCCAAATTTCTGCTGAGTATATAGGGCAGGACCCTACCTTCAAACATCTAACTTACAAACGACTCCTACTTGCAAACGGTAGGAGACAACAGGAAGTGAGATGAAATCTACCCCTAAGGAAGGGAAATTCTCTCCTGTAAGAGTTAATATGGGAAAACAATTTCTCCTTTCCACTGATGCTTTCCAATCCTTGTTCCACAAAAAAACCCAAATTTTCAAAAAACATTTTTCATTGGGACAAAAAAGTGAGGTGAAATCTTCTGAAGAGGAGGAAAGACGCAAAACAAATGTCACAGGGGTGATAACCCTTCCCTATATTTTCCAAAAAGCTTAGAAAAGATTTTTTGGCTGGAGCTAAACACATTAAAAATGTTCAAAATTACAAACAGATTCTACTTAACAACAAACCTACAGTCCCTGTCTTGTTTGCACCGCCTGTATACTGCTGTTCAGAGTATATAGGGCCTGGTGGCCCCACACCTTTCCTTATTTTAATTTGGGTGTGGGGTTCCCCTTAATATCCATACAAGACCCAAAGGGCCTGGTAATGGACTGGGGGGTACCCATGCCGTTTGTCTCACTGATTTTCATCCATATTGCCATGACCCGACATGACATTAAACCCGCAAGCAGTTTTAAATGAGATTTTTTCCTTTAAAAATGACATTTGGTGCAGGGACTGTTCTAAACATGGGAAACACGCGTCACTTTACAGGCATACTATAGACACCCCCCAGGTACGATATTTAAAGGAATATTTCACTTTTTTTTTTTTACTTTAAGCATCATTAAAATCACTGCTCCCGAAAAAACGGCCGTTTTTAAAAGTTTTTTTTGCATTGATACATGTCCCCTGGGGTAGGACCCGGGTCCCCAAACCCTTTTTAGGACAATACCATGCAAATTAGCCTTTAAAATGAGCACTTTTGATTTCGAACGTTCGAGTCCCATAGACGTCAATGGGGTTCTAACGTTCGTGCGAACTTTCGGTCCGTTCGCGGGTTCTGGTGCGAACCGAACCGGGGGGTGTTCGGCTCATCCCTACTCAGCAGAGGTTGTGGGTTCAGAGTCTGGTCCTGATAGGTGGCAACACCCACCGAATACAGCATGCTGGTAATTTTTTGCCACGATCGCAATTTTGTACAGCCCTGCGTGGCTACATGGCCTGGTTGAGGCAAGTTGTTGGAGGTGAAACTGCCTGGCTTTACCACTTCCCTAACAGCACATGTGATCGAAGCCTTAAAAGAGAAGTTTGAGTTTTATAAAAGAAAAGAAACCTTCATACTCACCTCTATGCTGCAGCTGTCCCAGGTTGGCTCTAAGACTGAAAACTGAGAAATTACATGACTGCTGATCACTCAGTTCTTGGTCTGCTCTGAGCAGAGAGCAGTGACTGTCAGTTACCGCTCTCCTCTCTTCTCCTCGAGCGCTCACTGTAGTCCCGGGGAGGGGGAGGGGTGGGTGCAGCTGACTCCAGGTCTTAGCCGCACGCTGAGAGGTTGAGCCAGCTGTCAATCAGGCAGCTAGGTGGATCAGGATCTTCCCAGAGTCTGGAGTGGCTCAGCCACGTCGGCTGTCAGCTGATAGCCCACTATTAGTTGATTCTGGGTCATAGGAGAACAAAAGTAAATGCACCCCTACAGTGAGTGAAAAAAGTATTTGATCCCCTGACAATTTTGTACAGTTTGCCCACTGACAAAGAAATGATCAATCTATAAATTTAATGGTAGGTTTATTTTACCAGAGAGAGACAGAATCACAACAAAAAGATCGAGAAAAACACATTTCAAAAAAGGTATAAATTGATTTGCATTTTAATAAGTGAAATAAGTATTTGACCCCTTCGCAAAACATGACTTAGTACTTGGTGGCAAATCCCTTGTGTGCAATCACAGAGGTCAGACGTTTCTTGTAGTTGGCCACCAGGTTTGCACACAGCTCAGGAGGGATTTTGTCCCACTCCTCTTTGCAGATCCTCTCCAAGTCATTAAGATTTTGAGGCTGACGTTTGGTAACTCGAACCTTCAGCTCCCTCCACATATTTTCTATGGGATTAAGGTCTGGAGACTGGCTAGGCCACTCCAGGACCTTAATGTACCTCTCCTAGAGCCACTCCTTTGTTGGCTTGGCCGTGTGTTTTGGGCCATTGTCATGCTGGAAGACCCATCCATGACCCATTTTCAATGCCCTGGCTGAGGGAAGAAGGTTCTCACCCAAGATTTGAAAATACATGGCCCCATCCATCGTCCCTTTGATGCGGTGAAGTTGTCCTGTCCCCTTAGCAGAAAAACACCCCCAAAGCATAATGTTTCCCCCTCCATGTATGACGGTGGGGATGGTGTTCTTGGGGTCATAGGCAGCACTCCTCCTCCTCCAAACACGGCGAGTTGAGTTGATGCCAAAGAGCTTGATTTTGGTCTTATTTGACCACAACACTTTCCCCCAGTTCTCCTCTGAATCATTCAGATGTTCATTAGCAAACTTCAGACGGGCCTGTACATGTGCTTTCCTGAGCAGGGGGACCTTGTGGGCGCTGCAGGATTTCAGTCCTTCGCGGCGTAGTGTGTTACCAATTGTTTTCTTGGTGATTATGGTCCCAGCTCTGCCTTGAGATCCTTGGCAAGATTCTCCCGTGTAGTTCTGGGCTGATTCCTCACCGTTCTCATGATCATTGAAACTCCATGAGGTGAGATCTTGCATGGAGCCCCAGACCGAGGGAGATTGATAGCTATTTTCTGTTTTTTCCATTTGCGAATAATCGCACCAACCGTTGTCACCCTCCAAGCTGCCTGGCGATGGTCTTGTAGCCCGTTCCAGCCTTGTGTAGGTCTACAATCTTGTTCTTGACATCCTTGGACCGCTCTTTGGTCTTGGCCATGGTGGAGAGATTGGTTGGTTGATTGCTTCTGTGGACAGGTGTCTTTTATATAGGTAACAAGCTGAGATTAGGAGCACTCCCTTGAAGAGAGTGCTCCTAATCTCAGCTCGTTACCTGTATAGAAGACACCTGGGAGCCAGAAATCTTGATGATTGATAGGGGATTGAATACTTATTTCACTCATTAAAATTCAAATCAATTTATAATTTTTTTGAAATGCGTTTTTTCTGGATATTTTAGTTCTTATTCTGTCTCTCACTGTTAAAATAAACCGACCATTAAAATTATAGACTGATATTTGCTTTGTCAGTGGGCAAACGTTCAAAATCAGCAGGGGGTCTAATACTTTTTTCCGTCAATGTATGGCCAAAAAAGCTTTATTCACACTCCTTGATGAAACCAAACATTTAGCTTGAGTTTTACTTTAAGATGGAAAAAGTTCTTCCGGGCATAGTTAGGATAAACCAAAACTTTCCCCCCGTTGTGCTTTAGGCTTTACCCAAAAATAATTGCAAAACATCAGCCAAAGGGGAACAGACAAAATCCATTCAGAAAATAAACTTGCGCTTCTGCCGGAATGCTATTCTCGTCTCCACCTGATAAGTATCTCCTAGAAATTAATTCACGCCGGGCTCCAGTGTGCGTTTGGAGTGCTGTTTGCATGTGACGGGATTTATTATGTTCGCCGGTAGACCGCGGGGACCGCGCAGCCTGCAAAGCTTTGGGAGAGTTATTGAGGAGTTATTTTCGTCTGAAAACAGCAAGTTCCTGAAATGTTATTACCTGTCAGTCTGGGCGCAGCTCGGGAAATTGAACCGTTCTTCCATCGCCTGGATGTCAGAAAACCCAAATCTCAGGATGGAGACATAGAGACAGGCAGGTGACAGCTCTGCCTTGGATCCCATTTCTGGGCTAACTGGCTGAAAGGTCAACATACTAACGCTGAACCCCAGGATAAGAACACATTGTCTAGTTAAATGTATATTCTTGAATCTTAGAGGTATACACTATATCACCAAAAGACTTGGGACACCTGCCTTTACAAGCACATCCGCAAACTGCCGTTAGCTGTACGCCGGTACTTTGGCGTAGAATGTAGAATACCGGGGTTGTGGCAGCAGATAGCTGCCATAACCCCAGTATTTACCTCTTTAGGATAAAAGTGGTCTCTGCGGCGGATTCGCCGCAAGATCACTTTTATCGGCGGGGGGGGGGGGGGGTCCGATGCTTCCCCCTCAATAGCATGGAGCTGAGTGAGGGAAAGATGGCCCCCCACTCGGCTCCATAACTTTGGATGACGGAAGCAACATCAAACATCACTTCCACCCAATGGTCTTAAAGGGGAAATTATTATTTTTTTTTTAAATAAAAAGACATTTTTTTTTTATTGCATTTAAGTGTAAATGTGAGATCTGAGGTCTTTTTGACCCCAGATCTCACATTAACCGCTTCCTGCCCACCGGCCGTCAAATGACGGCTGGGTGGCGCGGCTCTCGTTCTGGGTGGACGTCATATAATGGCCTCCCAGAGCGCCTGCTCTCGTGTGCCTGTGGGGGCGCGCATCACGGCGATCGGTGGTGTGGTGTGTCAGTCAGACACACCGCTACACCTATCTCGGTAAAGAGCATCTGACAGAGGCTCTTTACCAGGTGATCAGCCCTGTCCAATCACGGCTGATCACGATGTAAACAGTAAGAGCCGGTGATCACCTTTTTTCTCACTCGCGTCTGACAGACACGAGTAGAGGAGAGTTGATCGGCTGCTCTCCTGACTGGGGGGTCTGTGCTGATTGTTTATCAGTGCAGCCCCCCCTCATATGCCCACTCAGGACCACCAGGATGCCGCCAGGACCAGCAGGGATGGCCACCACACTGTATCAAAAGGTATACCACCCTAGACCACCAGGGAAATGCCAATCAGTGCCCATCCCCAATGCCTGCCAGTGCCATCAGTGATGCCTAACAATGCCGTCTATCAGTGCCGCATATCAGTGCTCATCAGTTCCACGTATTAGTGCCCATCAGTGCCATCTTACAGTGCCCATCAATGGCCAGCAGTGCCGCCTATCAGTGCCATCCATAAGTACCCATCAGTGCAGCCTTTCGGTGCCCATCAGTGTCGCCTACCAGTGCCCATCAGTGCCCACCTATGAGTGCCCATCAGTGCTGCCTATTAATGCCCACCAGTGCTGCCTATCAGTGCCGCCTGTCAGTGCCTGTCAGTGCCCATCAGTGCCACCTCATTGGTGCCACCTCCTTGGTGCCACCTTATCAGTGCCCATCAGTGAAGGAGAAAACTTACTTATTTACAAAACTTTATAACAGAAACAAAAGAAAAACTTTTTTTTTTTTGCCAAAATTTTTGGTCTTTTTTTATTTGTGTAGCAAAAAATAAAAAAATGCAGAGGTGATCAAATACCACCAAAAGAAAGCTCTGTTTGTGGGGACAAAATGATAAAAACTCTGTTTGGGTCCAGTGTTGTATGACCGCGCAATTGGCATTTAAACAGCGACAGCGCTGAAAGCTGAAAATTGGTCTGGGCAGGAAGGGGGTGTAAGTGCCCGGTATTGAGGTGGTTAAAGAGGTCCTGTCATGCTTTTTACATTGTTTACATTGTAATAGGAAGAAAAGTGACACAATATATATATTTTTTTTAAAAAGACCGTGTAAAAAGAAAAAGCAAAAAAAAAAAAAATAAAAAATGAAAAGCGCCCCGTCCCGCCGAGCTCGCTTGCAGAAGCGAGCGGATACGTAAGTCGCGCTCGCATATGAAAACGGTGTTTAACCTACACATGTGAGGTATCGCCGCGATCGTTAGAGTGAGAGCAATAATTCTAGCAAAAGACCTCCTCTGTATCTTAAAACTGGTAACCTGTAGAAATTTTTAAATGTCGCCAATGGAGATTTTTAAATGCCAAAGTTTGTCGCCATTCCACGGCCGGACGGGTTTGGTATCAATTTACTCGGCGTAAGATTATCTTTCACAATATAGAAAAAAAAGTGGGCTAACTTTACCGATGTCTTATTTTTTAATTCAAAAAAGTGTATTTTTTTCCATATACAATGTTTGGGGTTTCTAAGTAATTTTCTAGCAAAAAAAAGAGGCTCGGTCCTTAAGTTGTTAATGTCATCCCAGTCTTAGTCCGTAAGGTTCAATATTGAGTTGACCCATTACCTTTAGGGAGTACAAAATGTCAGACGGAGTAAACAATCCCCCTTCATTGGTGTAATTGGGAGGAGTTGTGCCCTTCATTTGTGTCATTGGGAGGAATTTGCCCCATCATTGGTGTCATTGGGCCACATTGTTGGTGTCATTGGGAGTAATTGTGCCCTCCATAAAAGTGAGCAATTTGCCGCATAAAGCCCCCGGGCTGCAGTATGGAGACCAGTGCTCTACACCTTTCTTGGTTGTACTCCACTTCCTCTGGGAATGATTCAGTGGTGGCCGCTCATAAGGGGTGCAGGGGCACAGCCCCCCTAATCCATGCGCACATGATTAGAGCCTCTAATTGCCTTCAAAAAGGGTGCTCTGTGCCCCGAGCCCACCCACTTATGTGACATTAGTGAATTAATATTTGCTAATGTCTTCCTGCTTCTCCTCCTGGCCAATCAGTAACCGGGACCTGAGACCCGATTGACTGGGAGTCCTAGGACGTGATTGGCTGGGAGTCCCAAAACCCGATTGGCCAGGAGGAGAAGCGACCGCCAGGACTTGAGAGGAGATGCAGGGGGGGGAAGCCGCCGAACCCGTGACCTGGATGGGGTAAGTACAGGGCTGGTGGGCGGCCTGGCGGGTGACGGGCAAGTAAAGCGGTGATTGAGTGGGCAATCGATCGAGCGTGGGGGGGGGGAGTAGGGGGGAAGTGAGGGGGCCAGGTTTGTTTGCCAAAAACAATTTAGCACCATCCCCCACTGGAATGATTGATGATAATTGTGTATTGAACATAAAGGCCATTGGTATTTTTTTTTTATCTACAATGTATTTCTAATAATTGTCCTTATGTGGAACACATGTTCGCCTCTACATTGCCTATAACAAATAATATGGTAGAATAGGTATCCTTATTCCTCAACACGTTTCTTGGATGTACTCCTCTTTCTCAGGTGATGATTGATGTGCTAATTCTGTGTTAATCATAAAGACAATTTTATATTTTTTTTAATTTGAATATATTTCTAATAATTGCCTTCATGTTGAACAAATGGTTGCCTATACATTGTCTATAGGCAACAATATAGTAGAGTAGGGATCCTTATTCCTCTACGTGTTTCTCGGAAGTACTCCACTTCCTCAGGGGATGATGCAAATTCTATGTTAAGCATAAAGGCTAATTGATATATATATATATATATATATATATATATATATATATATACACTACCGTTCAAAAGTTTGGGGTCACATTGAAATGTCCTTATTTTTGAAGGAAAAGCACTGTACTTTTAAATGAAGCTAACTTTAAACTAGTCCTAACTTTAAACAAATATACTCTATACATTGCTAATGTGGTAAATGACTATTCTAACTGCAAATGTCTAGTTTTTGGTGCAATATCTACATAGGTGTATAGAGGCCCATTTCCAGCAACTATCACTCCAGTGTTCTAATGGTACAATGTGTTTGCTCATTGGCTCAGAAGGCTAATTGATGATTAGCAAACCCTTGTGCAATCATGTTCACACATCTAAAAACAGTCTAGCTCCTTCCAGAAGCTACAAAACTGACCTTCCTGTGAGCAGATTGAGTTTCTGGAGCATCACATTTGTGGGGTCAATTAAACGCTCAAAATGGCCAGAAAAAGAGAACTTTCATCTGAAACTCGACAGTCTATTCTTGTTCTTAGAAATGAAGGCTATTCCATGCGAGAAATTGCAAAGAAATTGAAGATTTCCTACAACGGTGTGTACTACTCCCTTCAGAGGACAGCACAAACAGGCTCTAACCAGAGTAGAAAAAGAAGTGGGAGGCCGCGTTGCACAACTAAGCAAGAAGATAAGCACATTAGAGTCTCTAGTTTGAGAAACAGACGCCTCACAGGTCCCCAACTGGCATCTTCATTAAATAGTACCCGCAAAACACCAGTGTCAACATCTACAGTGAAGAGGCGGCTGCGGGATTTTGGGCTTCAGGGCAGAGTGGCAAAGAAAAAGCCATATCTGAGACTGGCCAATAAAAGAAAAAGATTAAGATGGGCAAAAGAACACAGACATTGGACAGAGGAAGACTGGAAAAAAGTGTTGTGGACGGATGAATCCAAGTTTGAGGTGTTTGGATCACAAAGAAGAATGTTTGTGAGACGCAGAACAAATGAAAAGATGCTGGAAGAATGCCTGACGCCATCTGTTAAGCATGGTGGAGGTAATGTGATGGTCTGGGGTTGCTTTGGTGCTGGTAAGGTGGGAGCTTTGTACAGGGTAAAAGGGATTCTGAATAAGGAAGGCTATCACTCCATTTTGCAACGCCATGCCATATCCAGTGGACAGCGCTTGATTGGAGCCAATTTCATCCTACAACAGGACAATGACCCTAAACACACCTCCAAATTGTGCAAGAACTATTTACAGCAGAAGCAGGCAGCTGGTATTCTATCGGTAATGGAGTGGCCAGCACAGTCAACAGATCTGAACCCCATTGAGCTGTTGCGGGAGCAGCTTGACCGTATGGTACGCCAGAAGTGCCCATCCAACCAATCCAACTTGTGGGAGCTGCTTCTAGAAGCGTGGGGTGCAATTTCTCCAGCTTACCTCAATAAATTAACAGCTAGAATGCCAAAGGTGTGCAATGCTGTAATTGCTGCAAAAGGAGGATTCTTTGATGAAAGCAAAGTTTGATGTAAAAACAATGTTATTTCAAATACAAATCATTATTTCTAACCTTGTCAATGTCTTGACTCTATTTTCTATTCATTTCACAACGTATGGTGGTGAATAAGTGTGACTTTTCATGGAAAACACAAAATTGTTTGGGTGACCCCAAACTTTTGAACGGTAGTGTATATATATATATATATATATATATATATATATAGATATATATATATATATATATATATATATATATATATATATATATATATATATATATATATATAGATAGATATCTATATATATATGTATATATATATTTATAATGTATGCCTAGTAATTGCCTTCATGTTGAACACATATTTTCCTATACATTGTCTATGACAAATGATATAATAAACTAGGATTCTTTATTCCTCTACACGTTTCTCGGATGTACTCTACTTCCTCAGGGAATGATCAATGCTAACTCTGTGTTAAGCAGAAAGGCAAATTAATATATTTTTTATATATATTAACCCCACGGGGTTGCACGAAATAAAAATAAAAAAGTGTGTAAATAGTGTGGCTTAACTTAGCAATCAAAAATAGGGAAATAAAAAGAAATACAAAACAGTAGACATGTGCACTGCCGAAAAATGTGTTAGTTTTCGTTTCATTCGTTTTCTTTTTTTCTTTTTTTTTCGGGTCATTCTTTATGTTTGCAATTCGTAAATTTGAAAATTCGTAAATTCATAAATTTGTAAATTCGAAAGTCTGAAAGAATAACTAACTAATAATAACTAACAATTAATTTATAGGTATTGGAATTTTCCTTTCAAATTTGGCTGTTAGTCAACGTAACGAATACGAATTTATCCGAAGTTACGAATTACCCGAAATAACGAATGACGCATCTAAACGAATGGAACGGAACTAATTAATAATTAATAAATAAATAATAATTAAATAGTTTTTATTATTATTATTATTTATTATTATTCATTTGTTATGTTCCATTCGTTTAGATGCGGCATTCGTTATTTCGTATAATTCGTAACTTTGGATAAATTCGTATTCATGAATTTTCGAATTTCACAAATTTATGAATTTACGAATTTTCGAATTTACAAATTTCAGAACTTACGAATTTTCGAATATTCAAATTTACAAATATTCAGAAAAATTTGTTAAACGGGTTTTCGTTAATTCGGATATTTCCGAATTAACGAATGTGTTGAAATTAGTTAAAAAACAAATTCGGAACTAAACGAATTGCACATGTCTACAGAACAGATAAGTGACAATAGAAGTTTCAACTATTAAAATGTTCACTTACTTGGAGAATTAAGGAGACGCGAATGTTTGCAGTGATAAGCCGCCTCCTGCTCGCAGTATTCCGCGTTGTTGATTAGGGCCTCCATTTGCTCCGCGCTGCCTCCGTAGTTAAATGTCGCGGAGTACGGCTTCCCAGAAATCGTTCCACGCACGGCAGTCAGATCGGTGATTTCGTGTTGAACGATGGTCCAAATCTTCTCTTCTGTTGGAGGAAATAAAACACCCCCAAATGTTATGTCTGTTTTTAATTATTTAATTGTATTTCATTTTTTGTTGATAAATGCCAACACATACATGGGTTTTTTTTTATTTATTTTTCCTTTTTTTTATGATTTAGTTTCCTATCTGATAGACCTGCCCAACACCCAAATGAAGTAGAATACACAGTAGCCATCTGACATCGCCAATAATTACCAAGCGGTGACTTGGTGGTGTCAGCCTGCAGCAGGAAGTGTGTTTTTACTGGCGGGATCTCCAGATAAGAAACTTTGTAAAAGATTCACAAAAACAAAAATGTTAACCACCTCAGCTCCGGAATGTTTTACCCCCTTCATGACCAGGTCATTTTTTTTATATTTAGCACTTGGCTACTTTAACTGGCAATTGCACGGTCATGCAACACTGTACTCAAATGAAATTTATATATTTTTTTTCACACAAATAGAGCTTTCTTTTGGTGGTATTTGATCATCACTGTTTTTTTTTGTTTTTTTTTTATTATATAAACCAAAAAAGATCAAACATTTTGAAGAAAAAAAAAAATATATATATTTTTTCTTTCTACTATAAGACATATCCAATAAAAAAATGTTAAAAATCAGATTTCTTCATAAATTTAGAACAAAATGTATTCTGCTACATGTCTTTGGTTAAAAAAATCCCAATAGGTGTTTATTGATTGGTTTGCGTTAAAGTTAAAGGCGTCTACAAACTATAGTATACGGCGGGGGTCCTCAACCCCTGGGCTTCGGCCCAGTACCTGGCGCACTGTCTGAGGTGCGGTGGCAGGCGAGCAGAGAGATGACATCATCTCTCACCGCCCGCAAACTTTACAGCTATTCTGCCATCACAGCGGGGCCGGTACACTGTTGGAGGTGAGGCAGGCGAGCAGAGAGATGTGATCAAATATCACCGCCCTCCCCACATCACCGCTGTTCTCTCTCTTCTGGAACCCACCACTCCAGGCCTGCCTCTGTGTTCTTCAGGCCTGCCTGTGCTGCCACCACTGCAGTGACAATCTGCATCTGGTGACAGGCGAAGTGGAAAGTGACAAGCTGCATCTGGGGGCAGCCGGTGTGGCAAGTGACAAGCTGCATCTGGTGGCAGGTGATGGTGGCAAGTGACAAACCACATCTGGTGGCTAGGGATGAGCTTCGAGTTCGAGTCGAACTCATGTTCGACTCGAACATTGGCTGTTCGCAAGTTCGCCGAACAGCGAACAATTTGGGGTGTTCGCGGCAAATTCGAATGCCGCGGAACACCCTTTAAAAGTCTATGGGAGAAATCAAAAGTGCTAATTTTAAAGGTTTATATGCAAGTCATTGTCATAAAAAGTGTTTGGGGACCTGGGTCCTGCCCCAGGGGACATGGATCAATGCAAAAAAAAGTTTTAAAAACGGCCGTTTTTTCAGGAGCAGTGATTTTAATAATGCTTAAAATCAAACAATAAAAGTGTAATATCCCTTTAAATTTCGTACCTGGGGGGTGTCTATAGTATGCCTGTAAAGGGGCGCATGTTTCCCGTGTTTAGAACAGCCTGACAGCAAAATGACATTTCGAAGGAAAAAACTCATTTAAAACTACCCGCGGCTATTGCATTGCCGTCAATACACATAGAAGTTCATTGATAAAAACGGCATTGGAATTCCCCACAGGGAAACCCCGAACCAAAATTAAAAAAAAAAAAAATGAAGTGGGAGTCCCCCTAAATTCCATACCAGGCCCTTCAGGTCTGGTATGGATATTAAGGGGAACCCCGGCCAAAATTTAAAAAAAAAATGACGTGGGGTTTCCCCTAAATTCCATACCAGACCTGGTGGTATGGATTTTAAGGGGAACCCCGCGCCAAAAAAAAAAAAAAAAAAAACGGCGTGGGGTTCCCCCAAAAATCCACACCAGACCCTTATCCGAGCAAGCAACCTGGCAGGCCGCAGGAAAAGAGGGGGGGACGAGAGTGCGGCCCCCCCCTCCTGAACCGTACCAGGCCACATGCCCTCAACATTGGGAGGGTGCTTTGGGGTAGCCCCCCAAAACACCTTGTCCCCATGTTGATGAGGACAAGGGCCTCATCCCCACAACCATGGCCGGTGGTTGTGGGGGTCTGCGGGCGGGGGGCTTATCGGAATCTGGAAGCCCCCTTTAACAAGGGGACCCCCAGATCCCGCCCCCCCTGTGTGAAATGGTAAGGGGGTACTTACCCCTACCATTTCACTAAAAAAGTGTCAAAATAGTTAAAAATTACAAGAGACAGTTTTTGACAATTCCTTTATTTAAATGCTTCTTCTTTCTTCCTTCATCTTCTTCTTCTTCTGGTTCTTCTGGCTCTTCTGGTTCTTCCTCCGGCGTTCTCGTCCAGCATCTCCTCCGCGGCGTCTTCTATCTTCTTCTCCTCGGGCCGCTCCGCACCCATGGCATGGGGGGAGGCTCCCGCTCTTCTCTTCATCTTCTTCTTCATCCTCTTCTCTTCTTCCTTCTTCTCTTCTTCTCTTCTTCTCTTCTTCTCTTCTTCTCTTCTTCTCCGGGCCGCTCCGCATCCATGCATGGAGGGAGGCTCCCGCTGTGTGACGGCGTCTCCTCATCTGACGGTTCTTAAATAACGGGGGGCGGGGCCACCCGGTGACCCCGCCCCCTCTGACGCACGGGACATGACGGGACTTCCCTGTGGCATTCCCCATGACGTCACAGGGAAGTCCCGTCAAGTCACCGTGCGTCAGAGGGGGGCGGGGTCACCGGGTGGCCCCGCCCCCCGTTATTTAAGAACCGTCAGATGAGGAGACGCCGTCACACAGCGGGAGCCTCCCTCCATGCATGGATGCGGAGCGGCCCGCAGAAGAAGAGAAGAAGAGAAGAAGGAAGAAGAGAAGAGGATGAAGAAGAAGATTAAGAGAAGAGCGGGAGCCTCCCCCCAATGCCATGGGTGCGGAGCGGCCCGAGGAGAAGAAGATAGAAGACGCCGCGGAGGAGATGCTGGACGAGAACGCCGGAGGAAGAACCAGAAGAGCCAGAAGAACCAGAAGAAGAAGAAGATGAAGGAAGATAGAAGCAGCATTTAAATAAAGGAATTGTCAAAAACTGTCTCTTGTCATTTTTAACTATTTTGACACTTTTTTAGTGAAATGGTAGGGGTAAGTACCCCCTTACCATTTCACACAGGGGGGGGCCGGGATCTGGGGGTCCCCTTGTTAAAGGGGGCTTCCAGATTCCGATAAGCCCCCGGCCCGCAGACCCCCACAACCACCGGCCACGGTTGTGGGGATGAGGCCCTTGTCCTCATCAACATGGGGACAAGGTGTTTTGGGGGGCTACCCCAAAGCACTCTCCCAATGTTGAGGGCATGTGGCCTGGTACGGTTCAGGAGGGGGGGGGCCGCACTCTCGTCCCCCCCTCTTTTCCTGTGGCCTGCCAGGTTGCGTGCTCGGATAAGGGTCTGGTATGGATTTTTGGGGGAACCCCACGCCGTTTTTTTTTTTTTTTTTGGCGCGGGGTTCCCCTTAAAATCCATACCAGACCTGAAGGGTCTGGTATGGAATTTAGGGGGAACCCCACGTCATTTTTTTTTAAAATTTTGGCCGGGGTTCCCCTTAATATCCATACCAGACCTGAAGGGCCTGGTATGGAATTTAGGGGGACTCCCACTTCATTTTTTTTTTTTTTAATTTTGGTTCGGGGTTTCCCTGTGGGGAATTCCCATGCCGTTTTTATCAATGAACTTCTATGTGTATTGTCGGCAGTGCAATAGCCGCGGGTAGTTTTAAATGGCTTTTTTTCCTTCGAAATGTCATTTTGCTGTCAGACTGTTCTAAACACGGGAAACATGCGCCCCTTTACAGGCATACTATAGACACCCCCCAGGTACGAAATTTAAAGGGATATTACACTTTTATTGTTTGACTTTAAGCATTATTAAAATCACTGCTCCTGAAAAAACGGCCGTTTTTAAAACTTTTTTTTTCATTGATCCATGTCCCCTGGGGCAGGACCCAGGTCCCCAAACACTTTTTATGACAATAACTTGCATATAAACCTTTAAAATTAGCACTTTTGATTATTCATGTTCGTGTCCCATAGACTTTAACGGTGTTCGCGTGTTCGAGCGAACTTTTTTCCTGTTCGCATGTTCTGGTGCGAACCGAACAGGGGGGGTGTTCGGCTCATCCCTACTGGTGGCAGGCAACGTGGTAAGTGGCAAGTTGCATCTGGTGGCAGGTGATGGTGGCAAGTGACAAACCACATCTGGTGGCAGGCAACGTGGTAAGTGGCAAGTTGCATCTGGTGGCAGGCGATGGTGGCAAGTGACAAACCACATCTGGTGGCAGGCAACGTGGTAAGTGGCAAGTTGCATCTGGTGGCAGGCGATGTGGCAAGTGACAAGCTGCATCTGGTGGCCGATTTTGCATTAAGGTGAGTTGAACTATTTAATCTTATATTACAATGTAATAATATAAATAACGCGCTTCCATCATCCTGACACCATATCAACCATAGTGTCGTGATGATTGAAGCGCCAACACCAGCCATTTCCCCGACAAATTTCCCGCAAAAAGACGCATAACCCACCAGGGCCTTGGCACAATTTTCTTCCACAGCGACGCATCCAAGTGCCAAAAAGGTTGGGGACCACTGGTATAAAGTATATACTAGAATTTGTGGGGGCTAATCCATCACTTCCAGGACTCCTTGTTCTTCTTTACACTGAAGATAGTTCTTAATGACATTGGCTATATGTTTGGGGTGGTTGTCCTGCTGCAGAATAAATTTGGGGCCAATCACACACCTCCCTGATGGTTTGGCATGATGGAGAAGTATCTGCTTGTATTTCTCAGCATTGAGGACACCATTGATCCTGACCAAATCTCCAAACCATTTGCAGAAATGCAGCCACAAACTTGCAAGGAATCACCACCATGCTTCACTGTTGGCTGCAGACACTCATTATTGTATCGCTCTCCAGCCCTTCCCCCAACAAACTGCCTCCTGCTGCAGCCAAATATTTCACGTTCTGACTCATCAGTCCAGTCCGGAGTACCTGCTCTCATTTTTCTGCAGCTCAGTTCCTGTTTTCCTGCATAGTAGAGTCACTTAGCCTTGTTTCCACGTCGGAGGTATGGCTTTTTGGCCGCAATTCTTCCATGAAGAGCACTTCTGGAAAGACTTCTTTGGACAGTAGATAGGTGTACCTGAATCCCATTGGTTTCCACCAGTTATGTGCTGATGGCACTGCTGGACATCTTTCGATGTGGAAGGGAAGTAAGCATGATGTGTCTTTCATTTGCTGCATTAGTTTCCTATGCCGACCACTGCATCTACGCTCCTCGACATTGCACGTTTCTTTAGGCTTTTTCAAAAGAACTTGAACAGCACATCCTGAATCCCCAGTCTGCTTCAAAATCTTTGCCTGGGAGAGACCTTGCTGATGCAATATAATTACCTTGTGTCTTGTTGCTGTGCTCAGTCTTGTCATGGTGTATGACCTGTGACAGCAAACTGTCTTCCACAACCTCACCTTAGTAGCAGAGTTTGGCTGTTCCTCACCCAGTTTTAAGCCTCCTACACAGCTGTTTCTGTTTCAGTTAATGGCTGTGTTTCCAACCTACATATAAAATTGATGACCATTAGCACCTGCTAGGTATAATTGGTTAATAATATACCTGACTCTAATCCTACAAAATTCCTGACTTTGTGCAAGTGTACAAAGTGTGCAAGTTTAAGAACTAATGCTGGTTTGAAGCCAAAGAGTAGTCAAAGCAAATATTGATTTTATTTGGATTTTTGCATTTTGCAATTTGTAAATTGCTAAAAACTACAAATTAATTTTTTTTTTTTAAAAAAACATTCTTACTTTACAGAATTTCTTTACCCCTGCCCAAAACTAAAGTCAGGTCCATAAATATTGGGACATCAACACAATTCTAATCTTTTTGGCTCTATATACCACCAAAATGGATTTGAAATGAAACGAACAAGATGTGCTTTAACTGCAGACTTTCAGCTTTAATTTGAGGGTATTTTCATCCAAATCAGGGGAACGGTGTAGGAATTACAACATTTTGTATATGTGCCTCCCACTTTTTAAGGGACCAAAAGTAATGGGACAATTGGCTGCTCAGCTGTTCCATGGCCAGGTGTGTGTTATTCCCTCATTATCCCATTTACAAGGAGCAGATAAAAGGTCCAGAGTTAATTTCAAGTGTGCTATTTGCATTTGGAATCTGTTGCTGTCAACTCTCAATATGAGATCCAAAGAGCTGCCACTATCAGTGAAGCAAGCCATCATTAGGCTGAAAAAACAAAACAAACCCATCAGAGAGATAGCAAAAACATTAGGTGTGGCCAAATCAACTGTTTGGAACATCCTTAAAAAGAAAGAACGCACCAGTGAGCTCAGCAACACCAAAAGACCCAGAAGACCACGGAAAACAACTGTGGTGGATGACCAAAGAATTCTTTCCCTGGTGAGGAAAACACCCTTCACAACAGTTGGCCAGATCAAGAACACTCTCCAGGAGGTAGGTGTATGTGTGTCAAAGTCAACAATCAAGAGAAGACTTCACCAGAGTGAATACAGAGGGTTCACCACAAGATGTAAACCATTGGTGAGCCTCAAAAACAGGAATACAGATTAGAGTTTGCCAAACAGCATCTTCACATTTCTGGAACAACATTCTATGGACAGATGAGACCAAGATCAACTTGTACCAGAGTGATGGGAAGAGAAGAGTATGGAGAAGGAAAGGAACTTCTCATGATCCAAAGCATACCACCTCATCAGTGAAGCATGGTGGTGGTAGTGTCATGGCGTGGGCATGTATGGCTGCCAATGGAACTGGTTCTCTTGTATTTATTGATGATGTGACTGCTGACAAAAGCAGCAGGATGAATTCTGAAGTGTTTCGGGCAATATTATCTGCTCATATTCAGCAAAATGCTTCAGAACTCATTGGACGGCGCTTCACAGTGCATATGGGCAGTGACCCGAAGCATACTGCGAAAGCAACCAAAGAGTTTTTTAAGGGAAAGAAGTGGAATGTTATGCAATGGCCAAGTCAATCACCTTACCTGAATCTGATTGAGCATGCATTTCACTTGCTGAAGACAAAATTGAAGGGAAAATGCCCCAAGAACAAGCAGGAACTGAAGACAGTTGCAGTAGAGGCCTGGCAGAGCATCACTAGGGATGAAACCCAGCGTCTGGTGATGTCTATGCGTTCCAGACTTCAGGCTGTAATTGACTGCAAAGGATTTTCAACCAAGTATTAAAAAGTGAAAGTTTGATGGATGATTGTTAATCTGTCCCATTACTTTTGGCCCCTTAAAAAGTGGGAGGCACATATACAAACTGTTGTCATTCCTACACCGTTCACCTGATTTGGATGTAAATACCCTCAAATTAAAGCTGAAAGTCTGCAGTTAAAGCACATCTTGTTCATTTCATTTCAAATCCATTGTGGTGGTGTATAGAGCCAAAAAGATTAGAATTGTGTCGATGTCCCAATATTTATGGATCTGACTGTATATATATATATATATATATATATATATATATATATATATATATATATATATATATATATATATACACATCTCAGCTGCAATGAAGAGGCTTTGCATACAGAAGATATATATCTTCTGTATGTTGTTACAAAGTTTATTTGAACAGAAACATGAAATAATGGAACTTTCATCCCATTCCCTGGTCCTGTAGATGAGGGTCAGAGGACGTAGACCGGAGTCTGCTAGAAATGGAACTGTTGACCCAACAACATCAAAGGGCTTTGTTATCATAAAAGAGAAAAGTAACATAAAGCTTCTCTTGCCTTTGTGATTCTGACTTTTCCTGAACTGTTTGATCTACAAAAGGTAGGGAAATCAGGATCTTGTCTGTTATACAAGCGGAAGCACAAAGGATTTTTCCAATACTATCTCAGGTATGGCTGTGTATTTATAGCATGGGTGCTTTGTTGTGCTCAGATTCTCGGTTCCCTTCTCATTAGGACAGTAATGGAGTTTTCTTGCATATGTCTGCGTCTCCAGTTTTCTTTCACAATCCAAAACATTTGATGCATTATTGATAACATCTTCTATCTTAGACAGTCCCAGCAATGTTTAGTTAGTGTGGTGGAGACCAAATGTGATGTTGTTAACAGTTCTGTCTACTCTGTGTACACATCTAATGGTCATAGTGGACCCTCTATGCACAAAGAATAGTATAGGCCCTAAAAATTAATCTAAAAATAGGTTGTAGCCCTCTAATACACCTGGACTGACAACAGGGATGGTTGCAAAGCGGGCACAGTTATCTAGAGAGGAATCATTTTGACACAGTTGGCAAGAGAGGGATCACTTTGATGCATTTGGCCAGAGAGGGATAATTTGGGCGCAGTCGACTAGAGAAGGATCATTTTGACACAGTTGGCCAGAGAGGGATGATTTTGATGCAGTTGGCCAGAGAGGCATCCCTTTGACACAGTTGGCAAGAGAAGGAACACTTTGGCGCAATTGGCCAGAGAGGGAACATTCTGACGCATTTGACCAGAGAAGGATCAATTTGACACAGTTGGCCAGAGAGGAATGACTTTGATACAGTGGGCCAGAGAGAGATCACTTTGATGCGGTTGGCCAGGGAGGGATTACTTTGATGCATTTGGCCACAGAGGGATCACTTTGACACAGTTGGCAAGAGAGGGATCACTTTGGTGCAATTGGCCAGGAGAGGGATCACTTTGACGCAGTTGGCAAGAGAGGGATCACTTTGACACAATTGGCCACAATGGGTTCTCTTTGACGCAGTTGGCCAGAGAGGAATAATGTGGATACAGTTGGTCAGAGTGGGATCACTTTGATGCAGTTGTCGAGAGAGGGATCATTTTAATGTAGATGGCCAGAGAGGGATCATTTTGATGCAGTTGGCAAGAGAGGGATCACTTTGACACAATTTGCCACAATGGGTTCTCTTTGACGCAGTTGGCCAGAGAGGAATAATGTGGATACAGTTGGTCAGAGTGGGATCACTTTGATGCAGTTGTCGAGAGAGGGATCATTTTAATGTAGATGGCCAGAGAGGGATCATTTTCATGCAGTTGGTAAGGGAGGAATCGCTTTGATTCATTTGGCCAGAGAGGCATCGCTTTGACACAAGTTGGCAAGAGAGGGATCACTTTGACACAGTTGGCCAGAGAGGGAGAATTTTGATGCAGTTGGTCAGAGAGGGAGAATTTTGATGCAGTTGGTCAGAGAGGGATCACTTTGACACAGTTGGCAAGAGTGGGATCACTTTGATGCAGTTGGCAAGAGAGGGATCACTTTGATTCAGTTGGCCAACTTAAACAGGTATTGCAATGTGAACTAAGAATCCCTTTTTTAAGCAAAAGTTTGCTGTGAATGTATAAGGGGTTAACATGTGGTTGCACCTCTTTAGTATCCCATGTTTTGTATAAGTGGAAGTCATATCAAACCCAAACAAAGGCACGTGCCCGTTTCTACTGCGTTGTGTAATTAAAAAGGGCAGAGAAGCCTGAAGTTGTTGTATTATTTTTTGATGGAGCAATAAGTTATGCTCACTGTGCTGTAACCATTGTTGTGTAAGGGTGATTATGCACATGTGGTAGATGCTTTTTCCCAATGAGTTGCACAAGTCAAAACTGTATTTAAGGGCATGGCAGCCCACTTCAATTGAACAAAACCGAAAGTTCACATAAACCTCAGTTGTCCACCCAGGGTTTCTTCCACAACAACATGATTAGTCAACTAAAAATACCGAACTACCTGGCTCCCCTGTCAGCAATGCCACGGCTCTTCTTGCCAGTCCCTCTGACTGTGTTGCCCAGCTAACCTGGCTCGCTTAGACTCTAGTTGCAGCGCCTCTGGATAGCGGCTCTCCTGACAACCACTCCTGACAGGCTTGGGCACCTCTGACCTCTGGTTGAGATCTCTTGTCTCTTGACTCCTGGCTGGGGCACCTGTGACCTCTGGTTGAGACCATCTGTCTCTTGACTCCTGGCTGGGGCACCTGTGACCTCTGGTTGAGACCTTCTGTCTCTTGACTCCTGGCTGGGGCTCCTCTGACCCCTGGGTGAGACCTCCTGTCTCCAATATGGGAGCAGTCTGAGCCATCCTCAGGCTTAAGTATATACCGACACTGCACACAGGCTGTTGGCATCCATTAAAATCTGGACACCCAAGACACTTTAGAAACATCAAGCTCCAGGCCTCAATCCAGCTTTACAGAATCCAGAGAAAGCCCAAAACAAAGCTTTCTCAGCTCAGAAACGATAATCTGGACCTTTGCATTAGGCCTTAATGCGAATCCTGCGTCATTTTCCCATATATTTTCACAGTGGCAGGGCCTCGTACTGTCACACCAAATTGTATTGTAGAAGGTACACAAAAATCATAACAGCAATAGCTAAAACTACCACAGCAAATAAAATAACCAAAATTTATATAAAAGCTGCCTAGCCAGAGCCATTGAGCTTCAATAGCAAGACTCTTGTTTTGTGATATTGGACCAAAGCAGTTGATAACCCAGCTCCCGTATCTATTAGGAAAGAAAACACAAGAGTTTCACTTAACAAAAACTCTATATGTTATACCTTCATGAAATTCCTCTACCCTCCTGCGTATTTGCATTTGGCAGCCCAACAATTAATGGATTCCCAGTGGCAGAGAATGAAAAGCTATTGAGGGAGTGCTGTGGATTTATGGAACATATAAAGTAGTATAACCTTCTTCTCCTCATTATCTCTTGTGCTTTAATATCATTTGCTGCCATTAAGCTGGAGTGATATTATTTTATCACTCTTCTAAGCGTTCCATTCTACATTCTCCAGGAGAGCCTTGGAGGAAAAAAAAAAGGAGTAGAGCAGTAAATATTACAGAATTCATTGCTCCGTCCACCCATGCAAAGTTGAATTCATCTTGGAAAAGAACATTTTTAAGAGCCGCTTAAACTGCTTTCAAATGCAAAGGTGACAATGCTTTTAATTCTGGGCAAATACTACCCCTTTATGACTTGCTGCTTTTAGTTCATTGTCCAATTTAGCAGAAGATGCTGTTGGTACTCAGTCTTTGGAGACAGTTTTATGACTGAAAACCAAGTACCAAACTCGTTTCCTTCATTTAGATTTTTCTTCTTCCCATAATGAACTGGTTACAGTATGAGCTACAGTACATTACCAATCTTCTCGTATCTTCCCAAGACCTCCTTCTCTCTAGTGTCCTTGTCATCTCCTTCCATCTCCCCCCCCCCCCTTTTCCATAGCCTCTCCACTCCTCCCAAGACCCCCTGCTCTCTAGATGTTTCCTTGCCTCCTCCCATAATCTCTTCAAGACTTCTCTGGAGGCTCTCCACTCCTCCCAAGACCCCCTGCTCTCTAGCTGCTTCCTTACCTCCTCCCATAGTTTCTTCAAGACTTCTCTAGAGCCACTCCACTTCTCCCAAGACCCCCTGCTCTCTAGCTGTTTGGTCACCACCTCCCATAGTCTCTTTAAGACTTTTCCTGAGCTTCTGTGCACTTCCCAAGACCTCCTGCTCTCTAGCCCCCTCGTCATTTCCTCCCATGATCTCCCCAGGACTTCTACAGAGTCTCTATGCTCTTCCCCAGACCTTATGCACTGTAGCTCCCTCGCCATTCACTCCCCCTGTCTCCACCAGGTCTTCTCCAGAGCTGGTACTCCCTCCTACCCCAATCGGTCCAACTGTCTCCTACTCTGTCAGTCTTTAGGCAATCCCTAAAAAATTATCTCTTCAGGCAAGTCTATCCCACATCAACATATCCTCCTATTGTCTCCCCCATGACTCTTCCAGAGCCTCTCTATTCCTCCCAATACCCCCTGCTCTCTAGCTGTTTTGTCACCTCCTCCTATGGTCTACCCAGAACCTTTCCAAAGCTTCTCTGCTCCTCTCAAGACCTGCTGCTATCTAGCCCCCTCATAATCAGTCTCTTTCTATGGTCTTCCCCATGACTTCTCCACAGCCTTTATGCTCTTCCCAAGATGTCCTGCTCTCTAGCCTCCTTTCCATCTCCCATGGTCTCCTACAGGACTTCTCCAGACCCACTCTACTCCTTCCAAGACCTACTGCTCTCTAACCCCCTCATAATCTGTCTCCTTTTATAGTCTTCCCCAGGACTTCTCCACAGCCTCTATGCTCCACCCAAGACCACCTGCTCTCTAGCCCCCTTGCCATCTCCCATGGTCTCCCCCAGGACTTCTCCAGGCCCTCTATGCTCCTCCCAAGAGCTCCGGTCCTCTAGCCTCCTCGCCATCTCCTCCCATGGCCTCCCCCAGGACTGCTCCAGAGTCTCTGCCATCTTCTGGAACTCCCTACTCCAATCTGTCCAACTATTTCTTACTTTGTCCACCTTTAGGTGATCCCTGAAAACGGATCTATTGAAGGGAGCCTTTCTCACCTTCACCTAAAAACTGAACTTTTAATTGTTCCATCAGCTCATCCCTTACAGCTATTATCTTTTATACAGTACCACACACCCCACCTTATTAGATTGCAAGCTCTCATGAGCAGGGCCCCCCTAACCCTCCTGTATCTAATTGTACTTTAACTGTACAGTTTACTTTTATATTGTAAAGTGCTGTGCAAACTGTTGGTACTATGACAAAGAAGGAGAAGAAAGAAGAAGGAAGATGAGGAAGGAAGAAGAAGTAAAAAAAAGAAGAAAGTAGAAGGAAAAAGAAGAAGAAAAAGAAGAAGAAGAAGGTCGAAGAAGGTAGAAGACGAAAGAAGAGGAAGTGGAAGCAGCAGATTGTCTCTTAACATTCACAACCCAGCACGGGACCCAAAGTAGAAAGAAGAAGAAAGAATCAGAAGAAGAAAAAGGAAGGGAGAATAATAAAGTAGAAGGAATAGGAAGCAGGAAAAAGCAAGAAGAAGAAGGTCGAAGAAGGAAGAAGACGAAAGAAGAGGAAGGGGAAGAAGTAGAATGTCTCTTAATGTTCACAACCCAGCACAGGACCCAAGAAAGAGGAAGGAAAAACAAGAAAGAAGAAGGAAGAAGAAAGCAGAAGGAAGAAGAAGGAAGATGAAGAAGGAAGAAGACAGATGAGGAAGAAGAGGAAGAAGAAGGTGGTCTGTGAACGTTCACAACTCAGAACAGGACCCAAGGGGAGCATGCATGCATGGATACCTTCTTAGCACCTGGTTTGCTACAAGGGGCATCTAAAGAAGGAAGGAGCGCTGGTGGGGGACTGCCAGAAGAGAAGGAAAATAAGCTTTCTTTGCAACATTGTTGCACAGACCAGGTAAGTATCATTTTTTTATTTTTTTTTATTTAAAAAAATTGCCTTTAATATCACTTTAAGTTATCCACTGTTTATGTGTTTTTTACTTATGGAAATATACTTATGTAAGTGTGTAAATTTCCGTCTTCCCAAAGCATAACAATACCTTTAAAATCTGCTTTATTAGCTGCTTCAAATGCAATTTTTTTCCCCACAAAATGTGCAGTTGAAGCAGACTAATTCAGATTTTAAGTTTTTTGTAAAAAGTTAACAACTTAGCCCCCATCTCCCCTTGGAAACACCAAGAAAAAAACCTAGCTTAGTGGGCTGGTCGGTAAGTAAGCTTGGTTTTTTCTTTGGTTTATCCTTGGCCCTGTTTATATCAGAATTTTTGTTTACCAAGTTAGGGAGTTTAGTAGACTTTCTGTAGTGCAAGTGGCATAGGCAAACAACACAGGTCAGATAACAGTTTCACTTGTGGATTGCATCCTTGTGTCCTCTTGAAACTGCAGCCCAACCAGAGTTCCCTATTAACCTCTGCTGGTTTCCCCTGTGCTGCTGTCAAATCCTTAACTGATTTGTGTGGCCATATGCTCTGCTGGATTTTCCAGACTTACTTTCCCAATCTGAGGTTCTACCATCAACATTTACTGGCACTCATGTTCCTCCAGTCCCTTGGCACTGTCTGATACACTTCCAGGGGTGCTTAGGTTGGAAATACAAGAGAGACCACCCTCATAAATTAAGTTTCCTATTAGGTACGTGACAAGTCACAAGCTTGAAGTTTTGGCCTCATTTTAAAGTCAACTATTGAGTTCAGGTGTGCACAGCTGAACTTAAGCTGCAGTGCCAAAGAATAACTAGTAGATGGCAAATATTCAAGGCTGATTGTTAAACCCTGAATAGGTAGTGTAGCGCTGGTAGATTTGCGATCTACCATATGTTAGGTAAATTTAGTAACTTGTTCGTTAAATAGGTTAGGTTTGCCTCTGTTCCAGCTTGGCTGACGTTGCGCATGTTTCCGTACTGACCGGTGGGTGTCGCTGTTATCACTGGTCAGTTTTGGAAAGGCAACGTGTCGAAGCGTATGGATGCTCTTCTGTCCCGGAGACAACTCGGTGGAGGAGGTCCTCCGAGATGCATTCTGGGCGAGGGTATTTATGGGACAGACGCCATATTAGGGGGTTCGTTTTACAGGCACCGGCTGGCCCTCCTGGCTTACAGGTATGCGTTAGAGAGCAATCTCGTGGTCCGCTGTTCCGGAGGCCCACATAGCTGCGGCACAGGGGTGGGCCCAGAAGCTTGTCTGCGGCCTACCACAGCAGCTGAGGAATGGTCCTGAGCTGTCTATCCAAAGGGAGGAAGCTGGACAACCGAGGAGATCCCAGGGGAGGACCCATCATGGAAGGATCACGCAGCGTGCTGGTCTGGAGAGGGGCCTGGTGACTCGGTTGGAGGACATATCCTAAAAGTAACTATACAGCATAGTTTTGCCGGGTTGGCTTAAAGGTTCAAGCACTGTGACTGACGTTCATTGCAGAAAACCAATACATCCTGTGGCAGAGGATCGTACGGGTTCATCCCAAGAAAGTCTGTGGCAGAGACTTTTGTTCGTGCTACGTACTGGCTGCTAGCAAGTGAGAGAGGCCTATCCACGCTAGCAAAGAGTGTGTCCCACGAGGGGAGCGCATTCTATTATAATATCCAAATTCTACCAGGACATTTGTCAAGAACCCTACAAGAAGATATTTGAGTTTCTTCTGCAGTTTCCCTTCTGCCTCTTTCCTGCTACTTCCTTAGTAAATCATTTAATAAAGCATTGAAAACGTACTCAAGTGTTGGTGCGTGTATCGTCCAGAGGTAAACTCAACGGAACCCTAGACCCGGTGCAGGTAAAACAGAGGGAAGGAGAGTGAAGGTAACAAGCCCGCTTAAATCAGCAGCTCCGCTGAGAGTTATTACTACAGTACTGATGAGTTGTGGCTAAATAGTTCATATTGGCAATGGTGTCTGTAACCACTAGCAAAGGAAAGGGTTGCTTTAAGTATCCTCCACCACCACACTCAATACTCTCCTTTTTCTGCCCAGTTACCACTGATGAAGTTGAAAACTCCTCTCCATGGGCCACCTCACCACCTGTCCCCTGTACCCTGTCCCCTCACTATTACTGCGACCACCTTCCCACTCTATCCTAAACTCCCTAACCCACATCTTCAACCTCTCCCTCTACTCCGGCACCTTTCCTTCCCCGCTCAAACATGCACTGTACTTAAAAAACCCTCACTAGACCCCACCTGTTTAAATAACTTAAGACCCATTTCCCTGCTCCCATTTGCCTCCAAGCTCATCAAACGCCTTGTCCATGACCGAACGAGTCGCTACCTCACGGACAACAACTTTCTCGACCCCCTACAGTCCAGCTTCTGTCCACAACATTCCACTGAAACTGCCCTACTAAAACTCACCAATGACCTACTAACTGCTAAAACCAACGGCCATTACTCCATACTCATACTCTTAGACCTCTCTGCTGCCTTCGACACAGTTGACCACCTGCTCCTCCTCAGCAAACTACACTCCCTTGGCCTCTCTGATTCTGCTTTATCCTGGTTCTCCTCCTACCTATCTCAGCACACTTTCAGTGTCACTTACAACTCCATTTCCTCCGCTCCTCTTCATCTCTCTGTTGGGGTACTCCAAGGCTCCGTCCTTAGGCCCCTCCTATTCTCACTCTATACCTCTTCCCTGGGCCAGTTGATAACCTCTAATGGCTTCCAATACCACATCTACGCCGATGATACCGAGATCCTTAACCTCCGCAACATCTCCAGGAATCGACCCTTCCTGACTAATGACACCACAAAGCAACTTACTCACTCCTTGATTATTTCCCACCTTGACTACTGCAACTCTCTCATTAATGACCTACCCTTAAGCAGGCTATCCCCCCTTCAATCTATTATGAATGCTGCTGATAGACTAATACACCTCACTAACTGATCCATGACTGCTGCCCCTCTCTGCCAATCCATTCACTGGCTTCCCCTACCCCACGGTAAAAAATTCAAAATGCTAACCACAACATACAAGGCCATCCACAACATTGCCCCCATCTACATCACCAACCACATCTGCAGATATCGCCCTATTCGCCCCCTCCGCCCCTCCCAGGACCTTCTGCTCTCTAGCTCCCTTGTTAACTCCTCTCATGCTCACCTTCAGGACTTCTCCAGAGCCTCTCCCATCCTCTGGAACTCCCTGCCCCGGTATATCCAATCAGCTCCTAACCTGTCCACCTTTAGGAGATCCCTGAAAACTCACTTATTCAGGGAAGCCTATCCCACACCCACCTAACAGCTGTCCCCGAGCCACCACCCATCAAATCATCCCCTGCAGCTATTACCTTTTGTACCACCACCCCCTCCCTTTAGAATGTAAGCTCTACGAGCCGGGCCCCCCTGTCCCTTCTGTATTGAACTGTACTGTAATTGTGCTGTCCCCCCTCTACATTGTAAAGCGCCGTGTAAACTGTTGGCGCTATATAAATTGCCTATTATAATAATAATAGTATAATATTGTATTATTATTCAAACTGTTTTTTTTTTCTTTTCTTTTGTTCATTAAAATAAACATTCATTATCTCTTGAGAAAAGTATACGGAGAAGTATTAAATTCACACCTTTTTTTTCTAATAGTTTCTTCATTGCCGCCTCAGTTTGTCAGCTACAGTACTAATTGGACAAGCAGTTATCTAGAGATTGTGGTTGTGTGTATGTGCGAAGAAGTGTCGGGCTGGTTACTTGTCATAACACGTTCTATAGAATGAGCAAGTTTACAGTTGTGACATTCCACAATCTGCTCACCTTTCCTACCAATTACAGGAATCTCATTCCTTCCTTTCAAAGAATTACATCTCTGACGGGTGGAATTAGATAAGCTCAAACATCGGTGAACATATGGAATGTTCCAGTTCATTCAATGTCTTTGATCATCCATATTTCATATTACTGAAATCTCAATTCCAAGAAAACAGCCAGTTTATAAATGATCGTGTTAATACCCATCAAACGTTTTGTAAATTGTACATTGCCGCTCATTCCTATATTTCAAAACAGCCAGGTCAGCTTGGTCAAGGATCAGTACTCAGTCTAGGACTGTAAATTCTTGGATGTGTATGGAGGAGCACCAGGCACAAAGGCCCATCCCACTTGAAGGACTTTTTGGAACATTTAATGGTTAAAAGCGTCAGAGACAGCCAACGCATTTTGGAGAAATCACAACAAAATGAACTAGGGGATTTGTGGTAAGGCTTGATGAAGTCTAACGTCTCCTGACAGCACTAAAGGCTGCCATTAGCGCCGTCAGGAGATGCTAGCTGTGATTGACTGCTCAAGCTCTGAAGTAGGGTGAGGCTTTTTCCCCTTAAAGCGGAGTTCCACACAAAAATGGAACTTCCGCTTTTCGGAACCCTCCCCCCTCCGGTGTCACATTTGGCACCTTTCAGGGGGGAGGGGGGTGCAGATACCTGTCAAAGACAGGTATTTGCACCCACTTCCGGCATAGACTCCCATCTTGCTAGCCCCCCCCCCAGCAAATGTCTCATACATGCTTTTGCTATAATGCTGCCACTTTAAGCGTTAGAACACTTCAACATGATTTAGGATGTTCACCCGCTCCTGACCTGTATCTTCTGCAGATTATTTGCTAAATTTTAAATTCCACTGCCTCCAGTTATTCCCGTAGTTTATTCGGCATGTGTGTCTCTCTGGTGTCATGTACCAGGTGATGCGTTGGCCCGTATCCTGTTTTGCTGTGTGTGTTCCAACCATTGATAGCTCTGCAAACTATCAGCTTGGGCTCATAAAACTTTGAAATTAGCTGAGCAAAGGAGCTACAGCTTGATGCAACTCTTCAGCAGTCAACAAAGCAAACAGTGAATGCATACGTGGCCACCTAGGCATTTCGTAAGCGGGATGACCCACTAAACAAAATGAGAGATGTGGTAAATAAGACTCGAAAAAAATAACTAACTGCTTTTGTGTTAAAGGATAAGTAGACTTTTAAAATGTTTATTTGTGCCCCCCATTCCCCACATCCTCCATTTAACCAAACTCATCCACCTCTAGGTAAAGTGAAGGGTAGAAAAGCTCATTGATGGTCCCATCAGAAGAGGCTCTGGTTGTCATGTGTTTAAGGATAGGTTGGAGTCAACTGGTTTAATGAATATCCAAACACTTATGCCGCGTACACACGAGCGGAATTTCCGACAGAAAAAGTCCGATGGGAGCTTTTCATCGTATATTCTGACCGTGTGTATGCCCCATCTGACTTTTTATGTCGAAAATTCAGATGGGCTTAGATAGAGAACATGTTCTATATTTTTTCCGGCGGATCAAATCCCTATCGGGAAAACCGCTCGTCTGTATGCTGTTGCGACGTACCAAAAATGACGCATGCTCTGAAGCAAGTACGAGACGTTGTACGTGTTGTCCCGTCGTACGTGTTGTACGTCACCGCGTTCTTGGCGGTCGGAATTTGGTTTGACCGTGTGTATGCAAGACAGCTTGAGCAGAATTCTGTCGGAATTCCGTCGGAAAAACCTTCAGAGTTTATACCGACGGCAAAACCGGTCGCGTGTACAGGGCATTAGTTTCACTTTATTACTGGTGATATAAAGTGTCTTGATATTCAATAAAGCAGATGACTCCGCCCTATCCTAAAGACACATAACATTGGGCACCAATTGGACCACCATAAAGCAAAAGTAGTAGTGGCAACTCCAACATACACTATAATACCAAAAGTATTGGGACACCTGCCTTTACACGCATATGAACTTTAATGGCATCCCAGTCTTAGTCCGTAGGGTTCAATATTGAGTTGGCCCACCCTTTGCAGCTATAACAGCTTCAACTCTTCTGAGAAGGCCGTCCACAAGGTTTAGGAGTTTGTCAATGGGAATGTTTGACCATTCTTCTAGAAGTGCATTTGTGAGGTCAGGCACTGATGTGGACGAGAAGGCCTGGCTCGCAGTCTCCACGCTAATTCATCCCAAAGGTGTTCTATCGGGTTGAGGCCAGGACTCTATGCAGGCCAGTCAAGTTCCTCCACCCCAAACTTGCTCATCCATGTCTTTTTTGGACCTTGCTTTGTGCACTGGTGCGCAGTCATGTTGGAACAGGAAGGGGCCATCCCCAAACTGTTCCCACAATGTTGGGAGCATGAAATTGTCTAAAATTTCTTGGTATGCTGACGCCTTAAGAGTTCCCTTCCCTGGAATTAAGGGACCAAGCCACACCCCTGAAAAACAACCCCACACCATAATCTCCCATCCACTAAATGATTTGGACACAAAGCAAGGTCCATAAAGACATGGATGAGCGAGTTTGGGGTTGAGAAACTTGACTGGCCTGCACAGAGTCCTGACCTCAACCCGATAGAACACCTTTGGGATGAATTTGAGCGGAGACTGCGAGCCAGGCCTTCTCGTCCAACATTAGTGTCTGACCTCACAAATGCGCTTCTGGAAGAATGGTAAAACGTTCACATAGACATACTCCTAAACCTTAACATAAAACAATAAAAATAAAAAATAACTAGATCAAGCCCTGATTTCGTTTTTTTTTTGGGAGGGGGGAGGGTTTGCCACCAACTAACTGTCACTAACACTAACTGCCGTTGCCACTGTTGAAAGGCAAAATAATTTAATATCAGATTTCTGGAGTTTCTTTCTGGTTGATACAACCAAGCCTTTACTTCCGTGGGGACGGTCTGGAATGTAACAGGTTGCACATCAAAGCTTTGTAGCATATCAGGCCTCCATCCAGGCTGGACAAATTGGCTCTGGACCATCTGTTGATATAACGCTATGCTGAAAGCAAACTTGAAAGGGACCAAAGCTGACAAGATGATTGATGAATGTCCTGCTACAGAAGATCAAAGGCATTGAAGATTAACCAGGATACATAGACATGGACAATGCTGCCCCTAAAGGCCAATAATAACAGGACGGATAGTAATATAATATATTAAAAGGACTCTCATTGGACAGGAGGCTAGTGGGGGTCGATACGAATGGGTTTGAATGAATGTGTAAAATCTGCACACAGGAGGGAATTCGTCCCTTTTCGCTCATGGCTCTTGCCTGATGGTTCTGAGCCTCATGGCTATCTCTGTTTTGCCATACTGAGCCCAGCCAACGAAACAATATCTCAAGGAAAGTATTGTGATAAGTATCTTTGATGTTATTTTGTCATATACTCTGTATAATTCTCTATAGTATTGTCATGTTAGCGTTTTCCTATTTTCTTGGGAAACAAATAAGACTTTGTTTTATTAAGCAGTGTGCTTGGTTTCATAGCTAACCTTGTATTATTGTGATATCAACAGTAACATGTGATCAGAGTTTTAATAGACTAGCTAACTATAGGAATAGACAAGTTAATACATAAGTGCAATAGATAGAGGGAATCCGTAACCACCCTTGAATAATATTTATTGTACCATTTACTCAACTACTAAT
This sequence comes from Lithobates septentrionalis, assembly GCA_037952835.1. NCBI lineage: Eukaryota > Metazoa > Chordata > Amphibia > Anura > Ranidae > Lithobates > Lithobates septentrionalis. The sequence goes on from JBBDGP010002151.1 coordinate 951,573, forward strand.
TTACACGCCAACTGATACACTAACACTGACACTCATTAAACTAGTTTATTCCTTGTGCATTCCTTGTGGCTTCACACCTGGCTTCTCACTGCACATGTGCGAGCTTGCGAATGGTCCTGCAGCCTGCTGGGACCTCCCAGCTAGCAAGCAATTGTGCTGCAGGTTTAAAAAGGACTTGCTAAGCTATTGCTAGACTTGCCAAGCTTCACAAGGTTGTTGCACAGCTGCAGCAAATCCGCATTGCATGACTCCAGATCAATTTTCTTTGCAAACATTCTGCAAGTCTGCTGCAAGTTCTGGTTCAGTTACGTTGTGTGATAGTCATCCCACCACAGGGGGGCACTGTGGCAGAATTTTCATGTTGTAGACTTGCAGAGCTCTTGCTGTAGACTCACCACTGAAACTTTGCTCTTGTTAGAGACCTGCCACGCAAATTTGCTACAAATTTCGGAAAGTGTCAACTAGAACTTGTGCTTCAAGTGCTCTGCAAGTGTACAACTTGCCAGTGAAAATGTGCAGCAAGTGCAGTGGTGGCCCATCCATAGAGGGCGCATGGGCACCGCCTCCCCTATCCATGCGGGGTGGATGTTTTTTTGAAGCACCTGATTAGAGCCAGAGGCTCTAATAGGATTAAAAAAAGGGTGTCCAATGCTCTGCGCTCCGAGCCCTCCCAGTTGTGTGACCATAGCGAATTAATTTCCACTATTTTCACACTAAATTTCCTACCCGCCAATCAGGAGGCAGGTCTGTGAGACCTGTTTTCCGATTGGCCAAAGCGTCAGGCGATCCTACTGGATGCCTAGCGCTTTGGCGGAAGAGGAGACACAAAGCGCAGGAAGCTGGAGGAGTGGACACCGGAGGACACTGCCCTCACTCCAGGAGAGGAGGAGACACCACAGCCCCGACACATGAGCGGGTAAGTGGCGGAGCGCTCGCAAGGGGGGGGTGAGTGGGTGCTGTTTTAGTGCCGTGCCGCCTGGGGAGGGGGCTTTGGGGGTGGTGTTTGTTTGCCACCCCCCCAAAGGAAGAACCCACCAGCCGCCACTGGTTAACAGACTTACAATTCAACACAGTTGCAAACGTGTGGCAAGTTATCCTTGCTATCTGAGCTTTGATGTGTTCCAGACAGGGAGGTGGGGGAGCTTCTGATGAAAACACCTAGGCGATACTACCGGGAGTGGGTACCTGTCAAAACCAGGTAGCTGCCCCCCCACCAAAAAGAAAAAGTTACAGAAAAAGAAGGGGGGAGGGCATAAAGTGTAGTTTTCCCTTCAGGGTGAGGTTCCGCTGTTTTGATCCTGGTCATGAAGGGGTTATAGGGGCGCTGGGTTGGGCAGGAAGGGGTTTATTCAGCAGTAGTTTAAGGGTTCACACCACATCAGTCGGCAGCTGGGAGGCCAGTTCATATGGTATTCAGTTGCTTTCTAAAGGCAGAAATTCTCTTTAAATAGCTCCACAAAACACAAAGCTGGAAGCTGCAAATGAGCAGAAGCGGGCACATGTACGGCTCACACAGCGAGAACCACTAAAATAAGAGACTTTTCGGCACACTCAGAAATTAAACTGTATATTATGTGCGAGCAATTTGCAATCAGCTGTCCGCTCCGGTGACTCCTGCTGCACGGCTTCAAATGGTCTCTGCTGGTCTTTAATGGTGGACACCAGCTGCCATATCATCTGCCTGCCGCGTTCATCACAACAGCTCCTTTCAAAGAGGAAGGCCATTCTCGCTCCGGCTAATCTCGGGCGCAGGTGACGGTGGTTAAAATTTGAAGCAGCAGACTCCATTAGAAGGTTGAAGGCAGACCGCGTTGCTCACACCGAGCCGGAGAAAATTGGGCTCCCGCCGCTCGGAGCGGCTTGATGTCTCTGCTAATCCGCTCTAGAAGGGGGAACGGCGGTGAAATATTTAAGGACGGCGTTAAATATGAATGAAGAGGCAGCATGGCTTACCGGTTAGATTGCAGTAGACGCGCACGGGGCCGAGAGGCCCGCTGCCATCCGAGTCGATGTAGTAGTAGTCGGACGGGTAACCCTTGTGCTTGTAGGCTTCACACGATTGTTCGTAGAGAGCTGGAAAATTGGAAAATAATTCAGTGAGTTGGAATAATTGGAACTCCAAATGCATTACATAGTTACATAGTTACATAGTAGGTGAGGTTGAAAAAAAGACACAAGTCCATCAAGTCCAACCTATGTGTGTGATTATGTGTCAGTATTACATTGTATATCCCTGTATGTTGCGGTCATTCAGGTGCTTATCTAATAGTTTCTTGAAACTATCGATGCTCCCCGCTGAGACCACCACCTGTGGAAGGGAATTCCACATCCTTGCCGCTCTCACAGTAAAGAACCCTCTACGTAGTTTAAACCTCTTTTCTTCTAATTTTAATGAGTGGCCACGTGTCTTGTTAAACTCCCATCCGAGGAAAAAGTTTTATCCCTATTGGGGGGTCACCAGTCCGGTATTTGTATATTGAAATCATATCCCCTCTCAAGCGTCTCTTCTCCAGAGAGAATAAGTTCAACGCTCGCAACCTTTCCTCATAACTAAGATCCTCCAGACCCTTTATTAGCTTTGTTGCCCTTCTTTGTACTCGCTCCATTTCCAGTACATCCTTCCTGAGGACTGGTGCCCAGAACTGGACGGCATACTCCAGGTGCGGCCGGACCAAAGTCTAGTATGGGATGGCTGGGGGTAGCCCACAAGCGCGCACCCCCCCATTTGGCGTTGGCGTTTCAGCGCCAGCATGTCCTGCCACCTCATACATGGCGTTGGGGGCGGAGCCTGTGGGAGCCCCTGCGGGGATATCAATCGGAGAGCACACATGGCTGGCATTTTTTATTTTTTATATTTTTATGTTTATTTTTTTATTTCACTGTTTTACTTCACATGGGACAGCTCATTTTGCTGCTGCAAGCTACTGATCCTACACCAGCACCTTTCACACCAAGCACTCCAATGTGCCTGGCTATGTTACTAATATTCACACTTTTTCACATTTTCACTTTTCTTCTAGGGATTGCTTTTTTGATATCCCTTTTCACATATCTGCAGTCTTGTACATACTCCTCCCTGGCCTCATTATCTGCCTTACCATCGCCACCGGTTGGTTTATACATGCATTCATGCATTCCATTATATACTCCACACCTCCCAACATAGTGAGATGGGAATGAGGGACACCTACTAACAAATGTATGTAGGCATAGGACACGCCCCCCTGACACACCCCCTTAAAGGAGAATTAACCCAAAAAAAAGGTTAATTAAATCCACAAGGACTTTTTTTTACCACTACTAACCCTTTATATTGGCTTTTAAAATGTACAAATGCAGCAATTTAGAATTTGGATGAAAGGTTTAGTGCTGGGGAACAATTTTTGAAAGATAAAAAGTGCATTTTATATACAACTCTATAGGTCAGACCAAAATGAGGAACAAATGAGGGCGAAGGAGGGACAGAGGGACATTGCTCCAAATCAGGGACAGTTGGGAGCTATGCAGACTCCATGATCATTTTGCTAATTTAGCAATGTTTGTTCATACACCTATTATACTATAGTTGACACCTGAACGGATTATCTAGGGCCGGAGTCCACTGGAGCCCTTGTGGGGTTCTAAATGTTCCCAAGGTTTTTCTCTCGGGTGCCACCCTGCGGTCTGCCAATCCACAATACCGTTGCTCTGCTACCGGCACCCCTGCTACTTTGCACCTTGTACCCCATTCGCCACATTCAGGGGTGCTCGGACCAAAGCCACAAAGGAAGTCCTCTCCTCTCGTCAGCTAATCCTCCAACCAAGGTATGTGACACATACTTTATTTTAGACCCAGTGATGACATTTCTGAGCTTCTCTATGCAATGCAGGTAGATCATGGCTGGTGGGAGGGGCCATATCTTCCTAAAAACACCACAGCACCCTACCTCAGTTCTCCTCTCAAGGGTCCTCAACCCTGATGCAAGCTGTGGGGCTGGCTCTTGGGAGAAGATACAGAAATATCAACATGACTTGATGCACACCTCCCAACTTTTTGAGATGGGAGCCAGGGACACCTATTAGCAAATGTATGTAGGCATAGGACACACCCACTGCCACGCCCCCTTAAAGGAGAATTATACAAACAAATTATTAGTTGAAACCCACAAGTGCTTTATTTTTACCACTACTATTCCTTTATATTGGCTTTTGAAGTTTTCAAATGCAGCAATTTAGTAATTGGATGAAAGGTTTAGCGTTGGGAAACACTTTTTGAAAGATAAATAGTGCGTTTTATATACAACTATGTAGATCGGACCAAAATGAGGGACACGTGAGGAGGAATGAGGGACAGAGGGACTCTGTTCCAAATCAGGGACAGTCCCTCAAAATCAGGGACAGTTGGGAGGTATGCTTGATGGGTGGGCATCAGCTCGAAGGAGTGGGCGTTCCTTGACAGGTAGGTGGGGCGCAGTACTGTGCAGCAGAATAACACACTCCACCCCAGTGCAGTGAAATAACTTGTATTGAAATAATTCAGAAACAGTTCACAATAAACCCAGTGGGAAGGCAGCAGTGGCAGCTGGTGCAAAATTTTCTTGGGGGAGGGGGGGGCAGCCCATAGCTCCTACCCAGCCAGACACCCCCCCTTTCCCCAGACAGTTAACAACCCCCCACCCCCGTCGCTTGATCGATCAACCCCCATCAGTCGTTCAGTTGATCGCCGCTCCGCTCACCCATCAAGCCCCCTATCAGCCCCGCACTTACCCCATCCACTCCTCCCAAGTCCTGGCGGTTGCATCTCCTCCCTGCCAATCAGGACTTAGGAGTCCCGGCCAATTGGGTCTCAGGACCCGCTTCCAGATTGGCTGGGAGGAGAAGCAGGAAGACAATAGTGAATATTAATTCATTATTGTCACACAACTCAACTGGGTGGGCTCAGGGCGCAGTGCTCTGCTCCCCGAGCCCACCCTTTTTTTTAAAGCCAATTAGAGCTTTCAGCTCTAATCACATGCTTAAAAAAAAAAACCCATGGGAATCCATGCGTCCGGCGCACTGCATGTAAATTATTGGCCGGGAGCATGGAACGGGGGTGGCGCCCCTGCACCCCTAATGGAGCAGCCGCCACTGGAAGGCATCCCAACTGGGAACACTCAGTTCCAACAGCATATAGAAAGTAGAATGCAGTCGAACTACAGACGTAGAGAGGGGAAGAATGTGGCCCAGTCATCTTGTGCCCAACAGGCAGATATCTAGAGATATTGCGAGCCCTATGCTTTCCCTCCTCAATAGGAACCTTTGCCTACCACTAGTACTGTCCCTACCAGGTGGGGTACCTGTCCCTACTCTAGAAACTCACAAATGTGTACCAAACCTGGGAGCCAGGGCCTGAAATAGGCTCTGCCTGACCCAAGATGGCTGCCAGAGTTACATTGGCAGGCAGCGCATCCAATTGGATGCTTCCCCAGTTACCCAGTAAACCATAGCGGAACTATTTTCTTCTTGACTTAGTCTCCAACTGCAGAGCCACTGCAGAAGAAAGCCACCTGCAGTGGAGAACGTAGACTGCACTTGCCTACAGGCAGACTGTATTTGCATGCAGACCACCTCAGATAACACCCACATGTGATGACGAGCCAGAGACAGTCAGGTTGTCGAGGAAAGAGCTACAGTAAACGATGGTGGATATCCTCCAGTCAGGAAATGTAGCAGGCTCTATCTGACGTCTGATGCACACCGTGAGAAGCTCACAGTGTGCAGTGAGATCAGAGTAAGCCATTTCAATCCAGAAGAGGAGCCAGTACAAGTATGCAAGACTGAAGGGGAGGCTGGAGGTCAGATTTTTTTAATTGTCATACCCAGGGTCCAGCTTTAAAAAAGTTTAGTTTCAGTTAGATGCATGGCTACGCGTTTCATTAAAACAACATCTGTAGCTTTTAGTAACGCCATCCCCTATCGATCATCAGTCAGTTTATCAGTTCATTCTCTACAGAGTCTGAATGAAAACCTCGGAAGGGGATTCTTTTTTAGTTAGTCCTCTGGATTAGCAATGCATGATCTAGCGTTTGGCCGTGGAGTTTGCCAAGTTTGTCCTAGTCACAGTTTAGCCGCTAATCTTTCCCCACGTGGCCTTCTTTCCTGCAAAATAACAGATGGATGATGGCGGCGGCCAATTTTTTCATTAACAGCTTTGGCTCAAAAAAATAAAAAAAAATGAAAACAACAAAAGTTAAAATACACCTTTATTAACCTCCCTGGCGGTTTTCCCGAGTGTGGCTCGGGGTTACATTTCAGGACCATTAGCGGTAACCCCGAGCCACACTCGGGATCGCATCGCAGGATCCTGGTGCCTCCTTACTTACCTTGTCCCCGGGATCCTGCGATGTCCCCCGCACTGTCCGAGGGCTCCGTCCTCCTCCGAAGCCTCTCCGTGCCAGGCTCCGTTCCCTGCGAGCGTCGCGACGCACGGGGGCGGAGCCTGGCGGCAAATTCAAAAGAATGTAAAAATCATAACACATACAGTACTGTAATCTTACAGATTACAGTACTGTATGAAATCATTTCACATCCCATTTGTCCCCAGTGCTCTGGCCCATGCCCTGCATGCAGTTTTATATTGCATATACTGTTCTTTCTGCCTGGAAACTGGAGATTGTCCATAGCAACCAAAAAGTGTCCCTTTACGTCAAAAATGGCTTTAGACCAGCTAGAAAACTGCGATAGTAAATTAGAACACTTGCAGAATTGAGCGATAGTGAATCGTGTGGAAATTTATTTTATTACTATTTATTTTTATTTTTTATAATTATTATTTTTTTTTTATTATATTATAATTTATGTTTTTGTGTTTCAAACTTTATCATACCCGGGATATCTACTAAACTCTTGTTTGGACAGATTTAAGTCTGTTATTGTTAATAATTAAATACCTACAATATAAAACGCCAAATTTCATTGCAAAATAATTGTACCGCTTTCAGCACCTAAAATCAGAAAGAATCATACCGCCAAGGAGGTTAAGAGAGACAGGGAAAAAAAGCGTACTTACAGCTATGGCAAGTGGCGTCGGCGTAGCCCGTGTCCCCGCAGTCGCAGTGAAAGGCGCTCCAAGTCTGTGAGCACGCTCCTCCGTGTTCGCAGTAATTTGGCAGGCATCTGTTGGAAACAAAAAAAAAAAGTCCACAGAGTCTGGTTGGTGAGTGTCACCGGGAAGCAGCTGAATGCAAAAAAAAAAAAAAAAAAAAAACTTTCCAAACGAGGCCGACAGTTAATTAGCTGTGGAGAGACTGAACGAGATCTGAGCAAATCAATAATTTCAAATGCCGGATACTCTTGAAATTGATGAACCAGATACAGCAAATTACTAAACAAAAGTCAACCGCTCTCACAAAAGACGCTCGCTTTACACTCAATTACAAACTACGCTTTTTTCTACTTTTTTTTCTCTTGGCGGAATATCAGCCTGCAGAGAGAACCCACTGGCAGCGCGGAATGATTTTAATAGAAATCTGCATAACAAAAGGAATGTGTGAATACATGTATTTTAATCAGCGCCGGCTTATTTAACTCCAAGAGCTGATAGACTCCGGCAGTCAATTATTTTCCGAAGCTTTCATTAGACAAACGAGGCATTCCGTGATTTACAGTAAAGTCGGAGGATTGGACACCATGTGACAAGGATGGATATTATAGATCACACAAAGAATTATTCTCTACAATAGATGGAGAGACGGAAAGGAAGACGGAGTCCTGACTGTACATACACTTCAGAATCTGGGGCTGGTAATAATTAGAGAATGTGGCTGGCTATAAGATCAGATAGATACAGATGATATAGACTAGGGATGAGCTTTGAGTTCGACTCGAACATTGGCTGTTGGCAAGTTCGCCGAACAGCGAGCAATTGGGAGTGTTTGCGGCAAATTCGAATGCCGCGGAACACCCATTAAAAGTCTATGGGAGAAATCAAAAGTGCTAATTTTAAAGGCTTATATGCAAGTTATTGTCATAAAAAGTGTTTGGGGACCCGGGTCCTGCCCCAGGGGACATGGATCAATGCAAAAAAAAGTTTTAAAAACGGCCGTTTTTTTAGGAGCAGTGATTTTAATAATGCTTAAAGTCAAACAATAAAAGTGTAATATCCCTTTAAACATCCCTTTAAATTTCGTAGCTGGGGGGTGTCTATAGTATGCCTTTAACAAGGGGACCCCCAGATCCCGCCCCCCCCCCTGTGTGAAATGGTAAGGGGGTACTTGTACCCCTACCATTTCACTAAAAAACTGTCAAAAATGTTAAAAATGACAAGAGACAGTTTTTGACAATTCCTTTTTTTAAATGCTTCTTCTTTCTTCTATCTTCCTTCATCTTCTCCTTCTGGCTCTTCTGGTTCTTCCTCCGACGTTCTCGTCCAGCATCTCTTCCGCGGCGTCTTCTATCTTCTTCTCCTCGGGCCGCTCCGCACCCATGGCATGGGTGGAGGCTCCTGCTCTTCTCTTCATCTTCTTCTCTTCTTCATCTTCTTCTTCATCTTCTTCTTTTCTTCTCTTCTTCTCTTCTTCATTTTCTTCTCCGGGCCGCTCCGCATCCATGCTGGCATGGAGGGAGGCTCCTGCTGTGTGACGGCGTCTCCTCGTCTGACGGTTCTTAAATAATGGGGGGCGGGGCCACCCGGTGACCCCGCCCCCTCTGACGAACGGGACATGACGGGACTTCCCTGTGGCATTCCCCATGACGTCACAGGGAAGTCCCGTCAAGTCACCATGCGTCAGAGGGGGGCGGGGTCACCGGGTGGCCCCGCCCCCCGTTATTTAAGAACCGTCAGATGAGGAGACGCCGTCACACAGCGGGAGCCTCCCTCCATGCCAGCATGGATGCGGAGCGGCCCGGAGAAGAAAATGAAGAAGAGAAGAAAAGAAGAAGATGAAGAAGAAGATGAAGAAGAGAAGAAGATGAAGAGAAGAGCGGGAGCCTCCCCCCATGCCATGGGTGCGGAGTGGCCCGAGGAGAAGAAGATAGAAGACGGAGAAGATGCTGGAGGAGAACGCCGGAGGAAGAACCAGAAGAGCCAGAAGAACCAGAAGAAGAAGAAGAAGATGAAGGAAGATAGAAGAAAGAAGCAGCATTTAAATAAAGGAATTGTCAAAAACTGTCTCCTGTCATTTTTTACATTTTTGACAGTTTTTTAGTGAAATGGTAGGGGTACTTTTGTACTTCCTTACCATTTCACACAGGGGGGGTCGGGATCTGGGGGTCCCCTTGTTAAAGGGGGCTTCCAGATTCCGATAAGCCCCCCGCCCGCAGACCCCCACAACCACCGACCAGGGTTGTGGGGATGAGGCCCTTGTCCTCATCAACATGGGGACAAGGTTTTTTGGGGGGCTACCCCAAAGCACCCTCCCAATGTTGAGGGCATGTGGCCTGGTACGGTTCAGGGGGGCGCTCTCGTCCCCCCCTCTTTTCCTGCGGCCTGCCAGGTTGCGTGCTCGGATAAGGGTCTGGTATGGAATTTAGGGGGACCTCCACGTCATTTTTTTTAAAATTTTGGTTCGGGGTTCCCCTGTGGGGAATTCCTATGCCATTTTTATCAATGAACTTCTATGTGTATTGTCGGACCGGCAATGCAATAGACGCGAGTAGTTTTAAATGGCTTTTTTCCTTCGAAATGTCATTTTGCTGTCAGACTGTTCTAAACACAGGAAACATGCGCCCCTTTACAGGCATACTATAGACACCCCCCAGCTACGAAATTTAAAGGGATATTATACTTTTATTGTTTGACTTTAAGTATTATTAAAATCACTGCTCCTGAAAAAACGGCCGTTTTTAAAACTTTTTTTTGCATTGATCCATGTCCCCTGGGGCAGGACCCGGGTCCCCAAACACTTTTTATGACAATAACTTGCATATAAGCCTTTCAAATGAGCACTTTTGATTATTCATGTTCGTGTCCCATAGACTTTAACGGTGTTCGGGTGTTCGAACTAACTTTTTTCCTGTTCGCATGTTCTGGTGCGAACCGAACAGGGGGGTGTTCGGCTCATCCCTAATATAGACATAGATATAGATATACAACAAATATATCCAGATATATCCACCAACTTGAACCATGGGGACAACCCCAACCTCTACTCGGAGACAGGCAAGGCTTACCTCCGGGGCAGGATTATATAGCTAGCTACAGGGAAGCAATTTCCCGTCTCAATCTTGCTCAATGTGCCCTTTCTGCCTTATATTCCCCTGAGAATAAAACTGAATGCACCTGAACGACTGCAACAAACAGGGATATACAATGTAATACGGACATATAATCACACATAGAGGTTGAACTTGATGGACTTGTGTCTTTTTTTTTAACCTCACCTACTATGTAACTATGAATGGCAGGCAGCCAAGCGTGCTTTTGCCACGCGGGCAGACACCCTAGAGCTGACCAAACGAGCACATATGGGTGCCACGCTAAATACGGTAACAAAGCGGGTAAGCTTTTGGCGAGGCTCTGCAAAGGACACAAAAGTGAGTACACCCCTCACGTTTTTGTAAATATTTTCTTCTATTTTTTCATGTGAAAGAAAGAAATTACACTTTGCTACAATGTAAAGTAGTGAGTGTACAGCTTGTATAACAGTGTAAATTTGCTGTCCCCTCAAAATAACTCAACACACAGCCAGTAATGTCTAAACCGCTGGCAACAAAAGTGAGTACACTCGTAAGTGAAAATGTCCAAATTGGGCCCAATTAGTCATTTTCCCTCCCCGGGGTCATGTGACTCGTTAGTGTTACAATTTGTCAGGTGTGAATGGGGAGCAGGTGTGTTAAATTTGGTGTTATCGCTCTCACTCTCTCATACCGGTCACTGGAAGTTCAACATGGCACCTCCTGGCAAAGAACTCTCTGAGGATCTGATAAAAAGAATTGTTGCTCTACATAAAGATGGCCTAGGCTATAAGAAGATTGCCAAGACCCTGAAACTGAGCGGCAGCACGGTGGCCAAGACCATAAAGCGGTTTAACAGGACAGGATCCCCTCAGAACAGGCCCGCCATGGTCCACCAAAGAAGTTGAGTGCACATGCTCAGCGTCACATCCAAAGGTTGTCTATGGGAAATAGATGTATGAGTGCTGCCAGCATTGCTGCAGAGGTTGAAGGGTGGGGGTTAGCCTGTCAGTGCTCTGACCATAAGCCGCACACTGCATCAAATTGGTCTGCATGGCTGTCATCCCAGAAGGATGACAGCCATGCTGTCTAAAGATGATGCACCAGAAAGCCTGCAAACAGTTTGCTGAAGACAAGCAGACTAAGGACATGGATTACTGGAACCATGTCCTGTGGTCTGACGAGACCAAGATAAACATATTAGGTTCAGATGGTGTCAAGCGTGTGTGGGGGCAACCAGGTGAGGAGTACAAAGACAAGTGTGTCTTGCCTACAGTCAAGCATAATGGTGGGAGTGTCATGGTCTGGGGCTGCATGAGCGCTGCCGGCACTGGGGAGCTACAGATCATTGAGGGAACCATGAATGCCAACATGTACTGTGACATAGTGAAACAGAGCATGATCCCCTCCCTTCGGAGACTAGACATGTGCATTCGTTTTCATTCTAATGCATTTTCGTCCGAATTTCAGGTATTTTCATTATCGTTTTAACAAACGATAACGAAAGTGCAGAATCCGAAAAACGAAAGATCCGACAAAAAAAAATGCTTTATTTTCGCTTTCGTTGCTACAACAGTTCGATATAGATAGTAGATTCGACATGATGATGACAATAACAATCTGTGTCCATCAAACCTGTGGTCGAATGTGCCTAACCTTAACTCTATTAGTCCAAGATTATTCTACATAGATAGAAAAGATTCGACATAGAGAGAAAAGATTCGACGTACGGGAGAAAAGATTCGACGTAGAGGAGAAAAGATAAATAAAAATAATGATGATGATGAATGTTATTGGCTGATTGTAACCAAAGAGGAGGAGCAGTAAAATAGCTAAAACTAAGTAAACACGTACTTTGGCTTATGGTGTCTGTTGAAAGTTCTAAGAAGATTCGACGGAGCAGGTAAACTATACGGCATTGTATCAATGTTCAATGACAGATTCAACTTTAATTTGGATTTTCGGACGAATGCAATTTTTAACGAAAAACAAAATAAATAAAAACGATTTTCGGGAGTAACTAAATAAATTTATTTTTAGGACGAAAACGAAATTCCGAAACAAAATATTTCAGTGTGCACATGTCTATCGGAGACTGGCCCGCATGGCAGTATTCCAACATGATAACGACCCCAAACACACCTCCAAGATGACCACTGCCTTGCTAAAGAAGCTGAGGGTAAAGGTGATGGACTGGCCAAGCATGTCTCCAGAACTAAACCCTATTGAGCATCTGTGGGACATCTTCAAACGGAAGGTGGAGAAGCGCAAGGTCTCTAACATCCACCAACTCCGTGATGTTGTCATGGAGGAGGGGAAGAGGACTCCAGTGACAACCTGTGAAGCTCTGGTGAACTCCATGCCCAAGTGGGTTAAGGCATTGCTGGAAATAATGGTGGCCACACTAAATAATTGGGTCCAATTTGGACATTTTCACTTAGGGGTGTACTCTCTTTTGTTGCCAGCAGTTTAGATATTAATGGCTGTGTGTTGAGTTATTTTGACAGGACCATTACTCTAACTACCCTATCGAATCAGCGATGACACACCTATACTCTTTGGTGGTTCTACTACACTGCAAATGGAAATCCATCAGCTCAGACCTACAACACAATCTTTTCTTGCGAGACACAGTCATAGCCTAGAGGGAGATACGAAAGAGCTTAAACCTCTCACCATTCATATCTAGGTACTCAACAATCCAAGGCAACCCTATGTTCCCCTCTGGGATGAATCTCCTCCCTATAGCAAACAACTAAATTATCTTCCCTATGTGATCTAGAATCGGGTGCGCCACTTCTCTTTCCAAGTATAGCAGAAAAATTCTCCATACCTAAATCCCATATCTTCTACTATTGGCAATGTCTCAGCTTCACCTGAGGTGTGGTGAGGGAAGAAGAGATTCAGGTCAACTATAATAAATTGTCTACCCCCCCCCCCCCCTCGCTTCATCATCTGTGGCTAATTGGGGCAAGGATACTGGACACTGAGATACTGGACAATTCCCAGTGAGTCTTGGAGAGAAAAACAAATGAAATTACTTCCTCGGGCCCATATACCTTTCCTTTCCAGAAAAAACAATCCGCAGTCCGCTCTGTCCTCTCTGCCATCAGCCAAGACCCTCTTTAACACATAGTTTTTTGTCCTGCAAATACGTCTCCATCTTCTGGGATCAAGTCATATCCTTTATACATGGGATTACTCTGCTTCAACTCCCAAAAGACCCTCTTCTTCTAATTCTTGGCTTCTGAGACAAACAACTATTGACTTGGCCCTCCAACGACAACACTCGACACAAAGACTGGATACTAATTTGCCTCCTAGTGAGTCTATTCTAAAAAAAAGGACCTCTTCCTCCTGCTCAAAAAACAAGTCAAACGAGAGCTACTGTCACTACTCTACAAAAAAAAGAAAAAATCCTTACTGACTTCAACCACAATACTTCTAGAAAACGCTTCTATCTGGCAGCCTTTATGGACTCAATACTGTCTCTGGAGGAACTTGAGACCTTCGACAGATCTTTCTCTTACTACAAGGGACTCCTCTATGCTCCATGAAAAGGAGGACACCTCTTGAGAACCTCCATCTCTCATTAACTTTCCAGGGACATGGACATAAAACAAAGCAAAAATCGACTCCCCTGTCTGTTCTAGCAACTCAGACGGTCGTACCTGACTCTCGAACACTACCACAGGCACCGGTGCCTTATCTAAAAGAAGCTGGTGTACTCCCCCCCCCCCATATGTTATCTATCCAGTTCTTTTTCAACTGCCCATGATCTATTTCTATATGTTATATGCTATGTTTCTTACACATTTTCTCATTTTATCCAGGAACAGAAGACCAAGGTATAACAAATCCCTCCTATGCTTTTACTCTCTTTACATGCATCACACCCTGTTCTTCCTAAGGACGATTGTGCAAAAGTTGTGTTAGTATTATTATTGTTTTTCTTCTTTGTAAACATTACTTAGTTAAAATGTTTTATTCAGTGACTTGGACATTGTCCTGTCGCTTCTTCTGAGTCTTGTAATGATATTTCTTTCAATAAATTCTATTGAAAAAAGAAAAAAAAAAAAAACAATTCCGTCAAAAACCCACCAAGGATCGTTTTTCAGAGGGGCGGCGAGTGTTGCCCTCCAAGTCTCCTTAGACTAGAGAGATATCCAAGATGAAGAATGATTATCAGTTTGTCTTCAAATTGATTTTATATTCAGCGCAGTTTATATATAATTGAATAAAACACAGAGAGGAACATCTCTGGTTACATGCGAAGCGTGTTCAGGTGATAATGAGACACCTCCACTTTACAAACAGCAGGTCGCAGCTTTAACATTTGTGAACAATTAGTCTCTCTTTTTTTTTCTATTTATTACCAAGGAATGCTATGTGCTGGTGAGCAGGGGCGTTGCTAGGGGGTGGCTTTTGGGGCTATAGCCCCGAATCTGAGGCCATTAGCCCCGAGTCTCTGCAGGGGTCCCCAAGGGGAAGGGAGGCTCTCTGGGGACCCTTATGTAAGTGGGGGGGGCTCTCTGGGGACCCTGATGTAAGGGAGAGGCTCTCTGGGGACCCTGATTTTAAGGCCTAGGCTCTCTAGGGACCCAGATTTAAGGGGGAGGCTCTCTGGGGACCCTAATGTAAGGGGGCCTCTCTGGGAACTATGACTTTCTTTACTATGCTGCTATGGGCTCTAGCCCCAGATCTTTTGTAGACCTAGCAACGCCCCTGCTGGTGAGCAAACTCTTTTGTCTGTTTTGCTGCACCCAGTCTGAATTATTACTGCATCTTTTAAAAAGCAACCCGCTACTGTAGTTGAATCCAGACGCATTGTCTAGATGCCTGAATAAACCACCTTCTTACGATGACCTCTAGGAATGAGGTTCGAGTTCAGGATGATGTAGGGTAATACCCAACCTCCAGCTGCTTGGTGAACAAATTAAAAGACCCGTTTGCCCGCCCGGCAGCCAGAACTCCCTGGCTATGCAGAGAGCCTTTCATTTTAGCGTCGGTACTACCACCACTAATGAACGAGAGCCTCCTGCTCAGGTTTGTGGTTGTTAGGATGCTGACATCTGACAGCCCCCTAGCAACCAATGATGCATCTCCAGCCCAATTAAAGTTAAAATGCAATTAACCGCTTCAGCCCCGGAAGAATTTACCCCCTTCCTGACCAGAGCACTTTTTGCTTTTCGGCACTGCGGCACTTTAACTAACAATTGTGCGGTCGTGCGACTTTGAACCCAAACAAAATTGACGTCCTTTTTCCCCCACAAATAGAACTTTCTTTTGGTGGTATTTGATAGCCTCTGCGGTTTTTATTTTTTGCGCTATAAACAAAAAAAAAAACGTCAATTTTGAAAAAAACGCAATATTTTTTACTTTTGCTATAATAAATATCCTCCAAAAAATATATATAAAAAAGTTTTTTTCCCTCAGTTTAGGCCGATACGTATTATTCTACATATTTTTGGTAAAAAAATCACAATAAGCATTTATTGATTGGTTTGCGAAAAAGTTATAGAAATAGGGAATAGTTTTATGGCATTTTTATTAATAATTTTTATCAGGACTGCGACATTATGGCAGACACATCGGACATTTTTGACACTATTTTGGGACCATTGTCATTTATACAGCGATTAGTGCTATAAAAATGCACTGACTACTGTGTAAATGACACTGGCAGTGAAGGGGTTAACCACTAGGGGGTGATGAAGGGGTTAAGTGTGTCCTAGGGAGTGATTCTAACTGTAGGGGAGGATGGGCTTTAACTCAAATGACAGCGATCACTGCTCCCGATGACAGGGAGCAGTGATTTATCTAAATATAAATTTATAACAATATAAAAAAAATTGAGCTAACAACTTTGCTGTCTTAATTTTTAAGTCAAAAAAGTGTATTTTTTCCCCAAAAAATTTCACTTGTAAGACTGCTACGCAAATACGGTGTGACAGAAAGTATTGCAATGACCGCCATTTAATTCTCTAGGGTGTAAAAAAAAAGTATATAATGTTTGGGGCTTCTAAGTAATTTTCTAGCAAAAAAAAAAAATGATTTTAACTTGTAAACACCGAGTCTGAAAAATGGGCCCGCTCCCTAAGTGGTTAAGAAATGTCAGACGGAGGGGCAGGCAGTCGGTGTGGAGCCTTCGACGAGGCCAGAGGTTTTTTCAGGTCCAGCGGTGCAGTGGGCGACGTGATTGATGATGAATCTACAAAAATCTTTGTACACGGCTGTTTTTTTGTACTTATTTTGTTCATTTTTCATTGTATAATAGGTTTACGATCCGCGATCTGTCTCTGATGAAGGGACATTCTGCCTAAGTCCCGAAACGCGTTAGATTTCGTGGCAAGACCATTGAATATAGTCTTTAATCCTGCATATACAATATATCGTTGTATAGCTTTTTATAGATTGTATGATATTGTTTTTGTCATCTTTTTGTCACATATTCTTTATGTTTTTTACTATATATATATATATATATATATATATATACTTTTTCTACTGAATAAAATCAATTTTAAACCTTAGCATGAGTTGCCGTTAAAGTCCCTCTAACCCTTTGGGGGTAACCTTTTGATATACAAAAATCTTTGATTTTTTGTTGACAAAACGCATATACTGTCTTTATTCACGTTTTTACACGATGCATCCAATACTCATTCACATGGGGGGCGCAGGCTCTTGGGACCCCTTCCAGATACCGATAAGCCTCCCACTCGCAGACCCCCACAACCACAGCCCAGGGTTGTGGGGAAGAGGCCCTTGTCCCAATCAACATGTGGACAAGGTGCTTTGGGGTGGAAGGGAGCAGAGCTCCCCTGCCCCAAAGTACCCCCCTGTTGAGGGCATGTGGCCTGATATGGTTGAGGAGGAGGGGGCACTCGCTCCTCCCCTCCCTTTCCTGGCCCACCGGGCTGCAAGTTCGGATAAGGATCTGATATGGATTTTGGGGGGGGGCCCACGCCATTTTTTTTTAAATTTGGCGTGGGGATCCCCTTAAAATGCATACCAGATCCAAAGGGCCTTGTATGGATTGGGGGGGACCCCACGCTGTCTTTTTCTTGAATTTTCTATTGCCGGCTTCCCGGTGCGTTCACCTCTGTACACTTTTTTTTTTCTAAATTCCAGCTCCCCTATGCACTCCTTGCTTTTGTGTTTGGTGTGCCCTTAACAGTTAATGGCACTGAAAAGTGCAACTAGTAATTTTAGGTGTATAAACATGGCCATACACTATACAATCCGATTGTGTATTGTGTATTTAGTGAGAAGAGTGATCACTCATTGATTGCATTTCATTTAAAAAACGTGCAGCTGGGAGTGGGTGGGTGGATGATGCAGGGCGTGTGCTGGTCAACTCCTTCCTGTGTCATGACCTAAAGTCTGATCAGGAAGAAAGACATTACTAATGGAAACGTCTGGAAACGTGGATTAGGACAAGAGAAGTAAGTGACTGTAGATTTAATGGAAATCTTTGATATGTTTGCAAAAAAAGTACATGAATGCTATATTGGTGCATAGGGGAGCCGGAATTTAGAAAAAAAAAAAAAAAGCGTACAAAGGTGAACTTACCCTTTAAGATAATTTCAGAAAAATTTGCTACTATTTCATTAGGATACATCCGAATCCCCAAATAGCCAAAAATGTTTCCGAATTTACATTCGGACCGAAAACGAATTGCACATGCCGAATTTGAACACTATTTAAGGAATAGAGCACAGCAGTAATAAAGGCTGCACTATTATTTATTACTTACATGGACTAAATTTCTTTTTAAGATTTTTCAAAATTTTTATCTCAGTTGAGTATAAATACGATTTATAATGTATTGATTTTGTGTAATATTTATATTGCATGTCATATTTAAGCAGGGCTTTTTTTTCCAGCGGGAACACAGGGGAAGGCATTCCGGCACCTCCAGCACTGTATGTATAGTATGTAATGGCAAGGGGTGCTGGGGGGTGCTGCACGGTCTAATGATTCCGGCTGCTGGATAGATTTGTTGTGGCTGCCGGGGGTCTATTATTGCTGCGATGGGTCTTATGTTGCTGGAGGGTCAGTTATGGCTAGGAGGGATCTACTTTTGTGGGAGGGTCTATTGATGCTGGCTGTGAGGAGATTTGTTGTTGCTCCCGGGGGCCTATTTTTGCTGGGGGGGGGGGTTAGTTTGTTACAAGCGGCCCATTATTGCTGGGGGGATCTGTTGTTGATTGGGGTCCACTGTTGCTGGCTGCAAGGGATCTATTTTACTGCTATCTTGTTATAACTGAAACATTTTATACAAATATCATTTGGTTCTGTATTCTTTAAAAGAGGCAATACTGGGAGGTGGGTAGGGGGTGGAACCAAGGGACGGTGCTCGGAGGTGGGTAGACGGGGGAACCAAGGGACGGTGCTCAGAGGTGGGTAGGGGGTGGAACCAAGGGACGGTGCTTGGAGGTGGGTAGGGGGTGGAACCAAGGGACGGTGCTCGGAGGTGGGTAGGGGGTGGAACCAAGGGACGGTGCTCGGAGGTGGGTAGGGGGGGGTGGAACCAAGGGACAGTGCTCGGAGGTGGAACCAAGGGACGGTGCTCGGAGGTGGGTAGGGGGCAGAGACAAGGGGTGACTCTGAAAGAGAGAGTTCCTACACCTATTCTCTGAGATATAAGACTCTTCTATAGCATTCTATCAGGCGACAGTCCTTCCTATCCCCATGATTAAAGGGATTGTAAAGGCAGAAGGTTATTTTATCTTTATGCATTAAGATAAAAAACCTTCTGTGTGTTGCAGCCCCCCTTAGCCCCCCTAATACTTACCTGAGCCCTATCTCTATCCAGTGATGTAAATGAGCGCCTCGGCTGTCTGGGACTCTCCGTTCTGATTGGCTGAGACACAACAGGGGCGCCATTGGCTCCTGCTGCTCGCTGTGGGGGGCACTCGACAGGACGGAGGGCCGGGAGCAGCAAAAAGGGACCCGAGAAGAAGAGGATCTGGGCTGCCCTGTGCAAAACTATTTCACAGAGCAGGTAAGTCTAACATGTTTGTTATTTTTAAACAAAAAAACTAGACTTTAATATATCTTTGAACGGCGGGGGGCGAAACGCGTTGGAGCTGTGGCCTGGTTGGAGTCCAGCCTGAGGTTGTCACTCTCATTACTACCATAGGACTACACAGATGTGCAGCATCAGGGATACCTCTTTCTTCTCCCTTGAGTGACAGTCCTTTCTACGCTGTGGCTACTTCCTAGACACCTATTTTCATGTAAACAAGGCAGACCGCTGTTCTTCCAGAGGGGAAAATGGAGAAATTGTGTTTCTGCTCAGAAACACAGATCTTTGTTTTCCTTTAGTTAAAGCACCTCCCCCGCAGTTAGAATGCACCCCCTAGGGACACATTTAACCCTTTGCTCGCCCCTGATGTTAACCCCTTCCCTGCCAGTGTCATTTGCACAGGGATCAGTGCATTTTTTTTTTTTAGCACTGATCACTGTATTGGTGTCACTGGTCCCCAAAAAGTGTCACTTAGTGTCAGATTTGTCCGCCGCTAAAAATCGCTGATCGCCGCCATTACTAGTAAAAAAAATGTAAAAAAAATTAATATCCTAAATCTATCCCATAGTGTGTAGACGCTTTAACTTTTGCGCAAACCAATCCCAATACACCTATTGGGATTTTTCTTACCAAAAAAAACATGTAGCAGAATACATATTGGCCTAAATTGATAAAGAAATTAGATTTTTTTACTTTTTTTTTGGATGTGTTTTATAGCAGAAAGTAAAAAAAAATATATATTTTTTTCCAAAATTGTCGCTATTTTTGTTTATAGCACAAAAAAAAAAAAACGCAGAGGTGATCAAATATCACCAAAAGAAAGCTCTATTTCTGGGGAAAAAAGGACATCAATTTTATTTGAGTACAGCGTCGCACGACCGCACAATTGTAAGTTAAAATAGCGCAGTGCCGTATCGCAAAAAAATGGCCTAGTCAGGAAGGGGGGTAAAACCTTCTCTGGTTAAAAATGTATTATCATAATGTTTAAAGGATATGTAAACATGTTTTTTTTTTTTAAACAAATATGTCATACTTATCTCCTCAGTGTAGTTAGTTTTGCACAAAGGTGCACACGATCCTCCTCTTCTGGGGTCCCTCAGTGGTGCTTCTGGCTCCTCCTCTTCTCAAGTGCCCAGTCGGAGAAGTGCTCTCCCTCAGGGGCACCCGTGTCCTGCTGCTGCATCCATTGACACAGACAGCAGGACTCGGCTCCGCCCTCCGCCTCCTGCATCATTGGATTTGATTGACCGCAAACTATCCAATCACGACAGCAGCTGGAGCGGGTGTGCTTGTCACCGCTGCAGGAATGATTGGGCTCAGGTAAGTAAAAGGGGGGCTCTGGTGAACTACAAGAGGTTTTTCATAGAATAGAATGCATTGAGGTGAAAAAACGCAAGGGTTTACAACCCTTTAAATATATTAATATTATTTTTTTTTACAATTTATTTTCTTGCAGGAAAGCTGACAATGCCACAGGAGGGGGGGGGGGGGGGGGGCGCAGCACAGTAACAGGGGGCACACGGGGGGCATCAAAGGTAGGCAGAACAAGGAGGGGGATCGTTCAGGAGAAGCAATTACAGGAACGATGCCCTGTGTGTCTGTGTCTCTCCCTGCAGCAGCTGTAGGCCAGTGGGAGGGAGAGAAAACCGGCTTTCAGCTGCTGCAGAGAGCTGCACAGGGCATCTTTCTGTAATTGCTAGACTTGTGCAATTCATTTAGTTACGAATTAGTTTTTTTTAACGATTTTCGACAAATTTGTTAATTCGGAAATATTCAAATTAACGAAAACCAGTTCAAAAGATTCTTCAGAATAATTTTAAATTCGAACATTCGTAAATTTGCAAATCTGAAATAAAAACTAACTAATAATAGCTATTACTAACTATTCAATTATAGGTATTGGAATTTCCTTTCAAATTTGGCTGTTAGTGAACGTAACGAATACGAATTTATCTGAAGTTACGAATTATCCAAATAAACAAATGGAACGTAACAAATTAATAATAATAAATAACAATAATAATAATAATAATAATAATAATAATAATAAAAATAATAATAAAAAACGTTTTATTATTATTATTTATAATTAATTCGTTCCATTCCATTTGTTTAGATGTGGCATTCCTTATTTCGGATAATTCATAACTTCAGATAAATTTGTATTCGTTCCGTTCACTAACAGCCAAATTTGAAAGGAAGTTCCAATAGAACTAACTAACTAACTAATAATAACTAACTGTTAAATTATAGGTATTGGAATTTCCTTTCAAATTTGTCTGTTAGTGAACGTAACGAATACGAATTTATCCGAAGTTACGAATTATCCGAAATAACGAATGTCGCATCTAAACAAATGGAACTGAACGAATTAATAATAAATGATAGTAATAATAAAAAGTTTTTATTGTTATAATTATTATTATTATTAGTATTGTTATTTATTATTATTAATTTGTTACATTCCATTTGTTTAGATGCGGCATTCGTTATTTCGGATGATTCGTAACTTCAGATAAATTCGTATTCGTTACGTTCACTAACAGTCAAATTTGAAAGGAAGTTCCAATACCTATAATTTAATAGTTAGTTATTATTAGTTAGTTAGAAAATCCGAAAATTTGAAAGAATAACTACAGTAACTAACTAACTAATAAAAAACAACAACAAAAAAGGAATGAAACGAAAATTACCAAATTTTTTGTCAGTACACATGACTAGTAATTGCCCCTCTGCCCGACCACACTGATTCTTCCTGCTGTTTGGGCCCCCCCCTGTTTGCCCTGGGCCCCCTACAGGAGGACTGGTGGTCCCCCCCCCCCCCTATCAGCAGCCCTGCCCCAAGGCATTATAATGCTGCAATGCATGAAAAAAAAAAACAACAAAAAAAATATACACATCTTTTTAGGCACAGAGGTGTACCTGGTCTCGAAAAGCAGAAGGAAAATATAAAATGATTATTTGGTGATCTAAAATAAGCATCTCAGAAATTGGATTGCAGTGGCTGTAAATAATAGCAGATGCTCTGCGGTATCTGCAGACTTGGAGCAAAGTGTGTTATTTGGAAACTCTTTACTGCCAGACAGAGATATGAAATCTCTCTAAAGGAAAACAAAGCTAAAAAAAATTTAAAAAAAAAACGCGCACAAGGTGTAATTAAGTTTAATCTCCACTTTCCTGTGTACCTGCTCCTTAGATAAAGTTTGGAACACGCTGCGGATCAGAAATTGAATCTCGCTGAACTGGCAACAAATCCCTTAACTGCGGGAAAATGTATTGTGTGTGGTTTTTTTTTCCGCTAAAATACCCGAGGCGCCGGCTTTCTGCTCAGCCTGGGCCCATCCGAGGCTTATATCCACCAGTGGTCCCAGGTATTTATCAACTGAGCGAAACATCATGCTAATGCACAATATGACGTTTCCCGGCACAGGCCTGGGCAATGAAAAGCCGCAAGTAGGGATTGTGTGAAAAAAATATATATATAAAAAAATAAGATATAAAATAAGCGTGCTTTTATGATTCTGTGTTTTCTGATGTGCAATCTGCAGCATTGGTAATGTGAGGACGCAACTTTCCCACTGAAATATTTATATGTATTATAGGAGAACTCAATGTCAGTCAGTCTAAATATAGGGTTTTAACCACTTCAATACCGGACACTTTTAACCCCCCCCCCCCTTCCTGCCCAGGAAAATTTTCAGCTTTCAGCGCTGTCGCATTTTGAATGACAATTGCGCGGTCATACAACACTTTACCCATATGAGATTTTTATCATTTTCTTTACACAAATAGAGATTTCTTTTGGTGGGATTTAATCACTGCTGGGTTTTTTATTTTTTACTAAAAAGAAAAAGACCAAAAATTTTGAAAAAAAAATGTTTTTTTTACTTGGTTTCTGTCAGTAAATTTTGTAAATAAGTAATTTTTCTCCTTCACTGATGGGCACTGATGAGGCGGCACTGATGGGCACTGATGAGGCGGCACTTATGGGCACTGACTGGGTGGCACTGATGAGGAGGCACTAATATGCCGCACTTATGGGTACTGATAGGTGGCACTGATATGTGGCACTGATGAGCACTGATAGGTGGCACTGGGCACTGATAGGCGGCACTGATGGGCACTGATAGGCGACACTGATGGGCACTGATAGGCAGCATTGATTTGC
Organism: Lithobates septentrionalis; assembly: GCA_037952835.1. Taxonomy (NCBI): domain Eukaryota; kingdom Metazoa; phylum Chordata; class Amphibia; order Anura; family Ranidae; genus Lithobates; species Lithobates septentrionalis. Next base: position 974,906 of record JBBDGP010002151.1, read on the forward strand.
ACTGATAGGTGGCACTGGTGGGCAATGATAGGCGGCACGTATAGGTGGCACTGATGGGCATTGATCGGCAGCACTGATAGGCGGCACAGATAGCCAGCACTGAATGGCATCACTAATGGGCACTGATTGCTGGCACTGGTGGGCAATGGTGGGCACTGGTTGGTGACACTGGTAGCGCTATAATGTAATCAGTGCCCTGATTACATGTGTGGATGTCCCCTGTGAGGAGATACCACTGATTGGCTCCTCTCGCCACACACTGTCAGTGTGAGGCGAGGAGCGCCGATTACCGGCATTTCCGTGTTTTTACATATGACCGGCTGTGATTGGACACAGCTGATCACACAGTTAAAGAGCCGCGGACGCGGCTCTTTACAGGGATCTGGGTTGCGGCATGTCCTAGCAACGTGGTGCGGCCGCAATCGCCGCGTGCCGTTCTGGGATGCCGTCCTATGACCTCAAGCCCTCAAAAGGGGCCCACCGCCACCTTTCTGCCAAGTTGGGCTGGATTCACCGGGAGCAAACTTCCCCAACACGCCCCCCCACCATCACTCACTCACAGACCCTCAACCAAGCAAGTCAGTCCACAATTGTCACGTGATCTGCTGTGATTGGGCACAGCGATCACATGATACTGGCAGCGGGCCGGTATAGTGATCAGTCATCGGCTGTGTTCGGTGACATATCGCGCCGCGGCCACTGCATGACTTCTGGAAACACTGCTATCTTTGGGGAATATAGCATCTCTGTAGAAGCTCCAACATGGCCGGCCACTGGACATGGTCCTAATACAATTCTGTTTATATTCTACTTATAGCACATGATCATCCAAATATGACTAACCTCTGTTGCCAGATCGGTAACAAGATAAAAATCAAAATAATACGGGCTGGCCAACTCAGACGGAACTCCTACAATCTATGCCAGGTTAGATATCAAGTAAAAATTGTGGTGATGTTACTTCGTACAAAGCGAGATGGTGTCTATTCTCTTGGCGCATAACATTTTTTCATTTTCAACTCCATTTCTACTTTGATACAAACAATATCAAATTACCTGTCTTTTATGCCGCACATATCGATCTGCAAATCACTGAAATTTCCCAGCATGCCGCGCTGAACCGAAATGAGGTCCTTGGGCTGATTATCGATGAAGATGAGCCTCATACATCCTTGGAATGAAGAAATGGGATTGACGCAGTCGGACGGAGGATCCGGGCAGCCTGTTTGTGAAGAGAGAGACATCGAGCCTAATCAAATTTCATATAACACGTTTACTTTTTTTTTTTTATGAGCGTTTATTGATGGATGACCCCGAAGATCTCAATATTCCTGATGTCTCCTTTTATTACATAGGCTTCATCATGAAAGAAATGTTCGGCAGAAGAGCACAACTTTGAGTGCGTTCTTTTATTGTTTGTGCTGATCTGTTCATCACGGGTCAAATTTATTTACATTCCTTTATTGGTTTATTCAGTTTCACTGACGCCTGAGGGACTGAGACTACGCCACCAGAAGAACGGAAAAAGTTCATTTCATAGCAGTCAAGTTACAGTCTAAGTTCACCCTTTGGACCATGTTGAAGATGGATATATGTCTAATTTTCCATTTATATTACCCCTCTGTAATTTTATATGATTTATATAAATATATAAGCTGAATCAATTTGTATTAAGTTGTTTTCTTTCATTTGAGAGTTTGAAACTATTTTAATTTTCTTCTCGCTCTCTCTCTGTCTCAGATAGAGAGATAGATAGATAGATAGATAGATAGATAGATAGATAGATAGATAGATAGATAGATACAGAGCCGTCTTTAATATTGATTGGACCCTGGGCAAAACTTTTCTTGGGCCCCCCCCCCCCCCCCCCATGCAGTTTCGCTCTCCACCTGCTGTGAGACATACAATAAATAGCAGCTGGACTCAAAATCAGTTTACTGAATCAGATCAGACAGCTATTGCATTTGGTTGCCAGAGTTTACAGTGTATCATTACCGCTCACTAACTGGTTGCTAGAGGTTACAGCACACATTACGGCTCACTGATTAGTTGCTAGAGGTTACAGCACATGATTTCTGCTTGCTGATTGGCTGCTAGAGATTACTGTGGATATGACCTCAGGGGGGCCCTGCCTTAAAAACGGCCATAGATAGATAGATAGATAGATAGATAGATAGATAGATAGATAGATAGATAGATAGATAGATAGATAGATAGATAGATAGATAGATACAGAGCCGTCTTTAATATTGATTGGACCCTGGGCAAAACTTTTCTTGGGCCCCCCCCCCCCCCCCCATGCAGTATGATAGACAGACCAGTTATTGACCATGGTCTGGACCCAGACCGACTGAGGCTCCCATCTCCAGACCATCAGCCCGCCAGTCTGCCACTGCACTACTGTCATTGGTTGCAGTACTTATCTAATGTGATGGTTCACAACTGAAATTTAAGGATGGATGGGCACTCTGATGGCGACACCCGTTCTTTGATGGGGACACCTGCTCTATGGGGGCATTCTGATGGGGACACCTGCTCTTTGGGGTCACTCTGAAAGGGACACCTCCTCTATGGGGTCACTCTGGGAGGGACAGCTGATCTATGGGGTCACTCTGAAAGGGACACCTGCTCTATGGGGGCACTCTGATAGGGACAACTGCTCTATGGGGTCACTCTGAAAGGGACACTGGCTCTATTGGGGCCTCTCATAGGGACACCTTCTTTATGGGGTCACTCTGATGGGGACACTCTGAAAGGGACACCTTCTCTATAGTGCACTCTGATGGGGACAGCTGATTTATGGGGGCACTCTGAAAGGGACACCTTCTCTATGGGGTCACTCTGGGAGGGACAGCTGATCTATGGGGTCACTCTGAAAGGGACACCTGCTCTATGGGGGCACTCTGATAGGGACAACTGCTCTATGGGGTCACTCTGAAAGGGACACTGGCTCTATTGGGGCCTCTCATAGGGACACCTTCTTTATGGGGTCACTCTGATGGGGACACTCTGAAAGGGACACCTTCTCTATAGGGCACTCTGATGAGGACAGCTGATCTATGGGGGCACTCTGAAAGGGACACCTTCTCTATAGGGCACTCTGATGGGGACACCTGATCTATGGGGGCACTCTGAAAGGGACACCTTCTCTATGGGGCACTCTGATGGGGACACCTTCTCTATGGGGTCACTCTGATGGGGACACCTGATCTATAGGAGCACTCTGAAAGGGACATCTGATATAAGGGGTTCTCTAATGGGGACACTTGCTCTTGGGGGGGGGGGGCACTCTGATGGGGACACCTGATCTATGGGGCACTCTGATGGTGACACCTGCTCTGTGGGGGGGAACTCTGATGGGGACACCTGCTCTATAGGGTCTCTCTAATAGGGAGACCTGATCTATGGGGGCACTCTGATGGGGACTCCTGATGTAAAGGGGCATTCTGATATGAGATAAATATTGTTGAAATGCTATGGAAATTTATACATTTCTCATTTTTTGATTGACATACAATGACTACAATCTTTCTGAGTCATAGCACAAACCTGAGATTCAAACTGTGATCCTTGGTCGAATTTGGTAGAGCAGCGGCTGACAGGCATCCAAGAGACACTACTGCTGCCTCCTGGTGCCTTATTTTTTTTTATTTTGTTTAAATTTTACCTTGTGGGACTGCTCTGCAAGTGTTTGGCTGGCGGTTGTGATACGGCCCCATTGATCTCGAAGGGCAGGTTTGCCAGGTGGTGGGGCCTGTGAAACTCTGCAGCTCGAGGTGAAAATCCAAAGCAGAGTATTGCAGCTGCAGCATGTGTACTGCCCTGTCAGGCTGTAATATTAGGATTTGGGTGGGCAGCCTGTTGGGGAGATCTCATAAGAACATAGAAGAGTGGCTGCAGAAAAAGAGGTCCATCGAGTCTGCACCAATGTTATCATAGGCGTGCGCACAGGGTGTGCCGGGTGTGCCCAGGCACACCCTAATCCCCCCATGCGCATTAGTGTTTTCCTTCTGTGTAGCAACAGGAACATGGGAAAGATCTCCCTCTTACCGGCTCTGCCATAAGAGAAGTGTTTATCCTTTTCTCTTCCACTGTGCCAGCAGGGAGATCAATGTGCCAGTCATATATATGTAGATACATACACACGCATGTGTGTTTCAGCTTAAGGGTGCACACCCTAATGCATTAGGCTGCACACACCTATGAATGTTATTTAATTTTTTTTATTTCTTTTAACTTTTTTGTCTGGATATAGATCTATTTTGTCCCAGGGAGTTTTGTGCTCCCCCCCCAGGGTGCCACGAGCATGTGATCCAGTTTGCCCCGGACCAGTGATGGATGAGATGACTCTAGATTGGGGGTGGGGTGGGATCTGATGTGATGGAGAGCCGCTCACCTCCAAAATAATACTGATATCCGGTGGAAATCCGTGCGGGGATGGTGACGTGGACGGGTGGCGTAGCTCCGTTGTCTAACGACAGCGCGATTCGGTGTCTCCTGATGTTAATCGCCACCGTGTGCCATAAGCCATCATTTAGAAAGCTACCTGGAAAATGAAGAGGCGTTTATTCCTGAAAGCCTTATTTTTATTTTTTCACTTGAGAGAAAATAAGCAAAATGAATGCAGTGAAGCAAAAATAAATGAATAAATAAATAATAATATTCCTTTTTACAGAGCGTGCAAGCAATGTTGTTATGATCAGTAAGGTACATTATATTGTGTCCAGTACAAAGTGGATGCTTACTGAGATAATGATGCTCTGCTCACTGCAAACTGCTTGTTACAGTTATTTCCCATTACTGACATCCTCCGCATTCTCACACACTGCATTATATTACGGGGGAACAGAGCTCGCTGCTTATAGGAATGTGTGCTCACTTAAGGCTGATGCTTCTCATGTTGTTTTAAATTGATGCACTTTTGAAAACTTTATGTAGCAAAAAAAAAAATATTTTAACATTTTTTTTTAATACTTCAACTTTTTTGGGGGGAGGAATAAAATAATCTTGCTGAAATATGGTTTCCCAGTCCTCAAACACCATCCCAGTAACAGACCCTCTGCAACAAGCCCTCCTTTCCCAGCAACAATAGACCCCCAACAGCAACAGTAGATACCCCAGCAGCCAGCATCAATAGGCTCTCCAGTAGCCAGCAACAGCAGACCCCTCCCAGCAGCAATAGATCTCCCACCAGCAACAAGAGACCACCCTGCAACAATTGATCCCCCTAGCAACAATAGATCCCCAGAGCCTCCAGTAGCCAGCATCAATAGACCCTCCAGCACACCCCAGCAGCAGTCTTTGCATGAATCCAGTGTTAGATGTGCAGGAGGTGCTAGATCTGCGTTCCCTCGCTGCTGAAAAAAGCCCTGTATATATGTAATACCCTGTTTCCCCGAAAATAAGACCTAGCGTGATTGTCGGTGATGGCTGCAATATAAGCCCTACCCTCCAAATAAGCCCTAGTTAAAGTCCTTGTAGGTCTTATTATTAGGGTAGGGCTTATTTTCTGGGAAACAAGGTAGGGCTTATTTGGGGGGTATGGCTAATATTGCAGCCATCACTGACAATCACGCTAGGTCTTATTTTCGGGGAAACAGGGTATATATATATGTATATATATATATATATATATATATATATGGACGGGGCCCTCCGTCCTGAGAGATATGAAGCACATAAACACGTCACAAGACTAACAACATAAAATAGACCTGAAGTGTGCCCTGGCCTGCTGTATGGTAAACCCAGATCTGCTGGGCGGTATGCCAGAGAAGGGCGCATACCTTAAGAAAGTAAATGGATGTTTCTGTAGAGAAATTGTTTGAAGAGAAGTACCCTGAGAAGGGGAATGGGTGGGTGGGTACTGCGCACTGGAACCGGCACAGACCATCGTGGGCTCCTCCCATTTCAGGCCAGTATACAGGCCTTTCTATATAGATATATGGCTTAGGCCAGTGGTTCTCAACCTGGGGGTCGGGACCCCCTCGGGGGTCAAATGATGATTTGCCAGGGGTCACTGAATCCCGGGCTGTTACTGAAGCCTGCATCGCTCTCCCAGTCTTTTTGCAGTCGCCCAGCAGGGCTGTTCCTGGAGCCTGTGGTCGCCCACTCATCCTCTTCGCAGCTGCCCAGTCAGTTCACAGCATGGCTGGGGGGGCAGAGACTAGAGGTCAGCTGACTGGTGAGGAATGTGAAGTGGGAGGGGCTGGAGGAGACCCTATCTCCTGATTTCGGCATAGGTGTCACTGCTACGAGACATTACAAAGTTGGAGACACAGTGAGTAACACTATCTGTGATTATAGTTGCCATTAAAAGTCCCCACTACAGTTCTCAGATCAGCAGATGACCTTGACCAAGAGCACCTAAGTTGGCTGATCAGAACTCCCCCCAGCACTGCCACTCATGCCAACTCCCTGCCAGCAGTGCCACTCATCCCATTCCCCCACCAAGGAGTAAGAGAAGGAAAAAAAAATAGAGAATACATAGAAGGGAGAGGAAAAGAGGGGGAGGAACAAAGAAATAGGGAGAGAAAGCATAAGAGAAAGAACAAGAAAAACGGCTAAAGAGAGGGATGGGGGAAAAAAAACAAGAAATTAGGATAGAGAGAGATAAAAGGGAAAGAAAGGAGAACAAAGAGAAGGAGTGGTACATCCTAAAATGTATCATAAGGGGTTTTAATATTGTACGAGTGGAAGGGACTCAGGGAGCGCTAAATGTCTGTGGGTTAGGGGCACAAATTATTTGTCTTGCCTTGGGTGCTGACAACCCACGCTAGGAAAATAATTTTACTGATAGGGGTCCCCACAACTTGGGAAATTTTATCAATGGGTCACGGCACTAGAGAGGTTGAGAACCACTGGCTTAGGCTATAAGGAGATTGCCAAGACCCTGAAACTGAGCTGCAGCACGGCGGCCAAGACCATACAGCGGTATAACAGGACAGGTTCCACTCTGAACAGGCATCGCCATGGTCCACCAAAGGGGTTGAGGTCACGTCCTCAGCGTCATATTCAGAGGTTGTCTTTGGGAAATAGACGTATGAGTGCTGCCAGCATTGCTGCAGAGGTTGTAGGGGTGGGGGGTCAGCCTGTCAGTGCTCAGACCATACGCCGCACACTGCATCAAATTGGTCTTCATGGCTGTCATTCCAGAAGGAAGCCTCTTCTAAAGGTGATGCACAAGAAAGTCCGCAAACAGTTTGCTGAAGACAAGCAGACTAAGGACATGGATTACTGGAACCATGTCCTGTGGTCTGATGAGACCAAGATAAACTTATTTGGTTCAGATGGTGACAAGCGTGTGTGGGGGCAACCAGGTGAGGAGGACAAAGACAAGTGTGTCTTGTCTACAGTCAAGCATGGTGGTGGGAGTGTCCTGGTCTGGGGCTGCATGAGTGCTGCCGGCACTGGGGGGCTACAGATCATTGAGGGAACCATGAATGCCAACATGTACTGTGACATACTGAAGCAGAGCATGATCCCCTCCCTTCAGAGACTGGGCCGCAGGGCAGTATTCCAACATGATAACGACCCAAAACACACCTCCAAGATGACCACTTCCTTGCTAAAGAAGCTGAGGGTAAAGGTGATGGACTGGCCAAGCATGTCTCCAGACCTAAACCCTATTGATCATCTGTGGGACATCCTCAAACAGAAGGTGGAGGAGCGCAAGGTCTCTAACATCCACCAGCTCTGTGATGTCATCATGGAGGAGGGGAAGAGGACTCCAGTGACAACCTGTGAAGCTCTGGTGACCTCCATGCCCAAGAGGGTTAAGGCAGTGCTGGAAAATAATGGTGGCCACACAAAATTGACACTTTGGGCCCAATTTGGAGATTTTCACTTAGGGGTGTACTCACTTTTGTTGCGGTTTAGACATTAACGGCTGTGTGTTGAGTTATTTTGAGGGGACAGCAAATTTACACTGTTATACAAGCTGTACACTCACTACTTTACATTGTAGCAAAGTGTCATTTCTTCAGTGTTGTCACATGAAAAGATAGAAGAAAAGATGTACAAAAATGTGAGGGGTGTACTCACTTTTGTGATATATATATATATATATATAATATACTCACTTTCCACTTTATTGGGTACATCTGTTGAATGGCTTGGTAACACAAATTGTTATTCAGCTAATCAAATGGCAGCAACTCAATGCATTTAGGCATCTAGACGTTGTGAAGATGACTTGCTGAAGTTCAAACTGGGCATCAGAATAGGGAAGAAAGAGGATTTAAATTACTTTGAACGTGGCATGGTTGTTGGTGCCAGATGGGCTGGCCTGAGTATTTCTGTTTTTTTTTTTACACACAACCATCTCTCGGGTTTACAGAGAATGACTGGAAAAAGAGAAAATATCAAGTGAGCGGTAGTTGTGTGGAGGAAAATGCCTTGTTGATGTCAGGTGTCAGAGGAGAATGGACAGACTGGTTCCAGATGATAGAAAGGCAACAGTAACTAAAATAACCTCTCGTTACACCCAAGGTATGCAGAATACCATCTTTGAACACACAGCACATTGAACCTTGAAGCAGATGGGCTACATGAGCAGAAGACCACACCGGGTGCCACTCCTGTCATCTAAGAACAGGAGAATGAGGCTACAATTTGCACAGGTTCACCAAAATTGGACAATAGAAGATTGGAAAAACGTTGCCTGGTCTGATGAGTCTGGATTTCGGCTGCAGCATTCAGATGGTGGGGTCAGAATTTGGCGCATGGATCCATCCTGCCTTGTATCACCGGTTCAGGCTGGTGGTGGGGGTGTAATGGTGTGGGGGATATTTTCTTGGCACACTTTGGGCCCCTTAGTACCAATTGATCATGGTTTAAATGCCATGACCCACCTATTGTATTGTTGCTGACCATGTCCATCCCTTTATGGACTACAGTGTCCCCATCTTCTGATGGCTCCTTCCAGCAGGATAATGCACCATGTCACAAAGCTCCAATCATCTCACCACTGGACAATGAGGTCCCTGTACTCCAATGGCCTCCACACTCACCACATCTCATCCAATAGAGCACCTTTTGGAATGTGGTGGAACGGGAGATTGGGATCATGGATGGGCAGCCGACAAATCTACAGCAACTTCATGATGTTATCAGGTCACTATGGAGCAAAATCTCTGAGGAACATTTCCAACACCTTGTTGTATCTATGCCACCAAGAATGAAGGCAAACGGGGATCTAACCTGTTACTAGCAAAGTGTGCCGAAAAAAGTGTCCGGTGAGTGTATGTTGTCATAATCATAACTGAATTACATTAGGGGGATCCAATCAAACACACTGCCTTTTACTGGCACAGAATGTCAGTGATGCCGCGCACACACGACCGGACTTTACGGCATACTTTGCCCGGCGGACCGGAGTCCGTCGGACGATTCGATCGTGTGTGGGCTCCAGCTGACTTTTTTCCTCCAAAAGTTTGACGGACCTAGAAATGAAACATGTTTCAAATCTTTCCGACGGACTTGAGTCCGGTCGAAAAGTCCGCTCGTCTGTATGCTAGTCCGACGGACAAAAACCGACGCTAGGGCAGCTATTGGCTACTGGCTATCAACTTCCTTATTTTAGTCCGGTTGTACATCATCACGTATGAATCCGTCGGACTTTGGTTGATCTTGTGTAGGCAAGTCCGTTCATTAGGAAAGTCCGTCGGAAAGTCCGTCGAAAAGTCCGCCGGACAAAGTCTGCCGTAAAGTCCGCTCGTGTGTACGCGGCATTAGTCATACCAGTAATTGGTAATAAAATATCTCTAGAGGATCCGGTTTTCATTGAGTTATTTTCCTGTCATGTTGGTTTCTCTTGTGAAACTGACCTTGCCTGACATTTGGTCCCTCTTCGTCCATCTCCGCTATTGGCCTGGTTCTTTAGAGCCTTAGATCTCATGTTTGGTGACCCTGAACTCTAGACTTTAATGCAATTTTCTGTAATCCACACAGGACCCCGCTGTATGAGCACAGCTCATGTCCGTTCCTTGGTGGGACCTCTCGTGAACTTCATAGCGAGATAAACTTTATTACAGATAACGCCAAGGCCTTCGTGTGTCTCTAAACTGATTTCTTCTAAATCTCACTTTTGTACATACAGTACAGCGATATACTATACGGAGTTCATGCTTTGAATCTTGAAAGTTAAGCATCAATTAATTACAGTATAATATTATTTGATACATTGATGCAAATTACTAAGTGCAGACAAAAGAAGTCTTCCAGGAAGACGGTGGATATTACACAGATAAATCAGTGTGGACGGATCACCATTTAACTATCGTGCCACATCCTTTTAATACAGGTGTATCTCATTAAATTAGAATATCATCAAAAAGTTATTTTATTTCAGTAATTCAATTCAAAAAGAGAAACTCATATAGTATATAGTATAAAGTAGGTGAGGTTGAAAAAAGTCCATCAAGTCCAACCTATGTTTGTGATTATATGTCAGTATTACCCTGTATGTTGTGGTCGTTCAGGTGCTTATCTAATAGTTTCTTGAAACTATCGATGCCCCCCCCGCTGAGACCACCGCCTGTGGTAGGGAATTCCACATCCTTGCCACTCTTTCAGTAAAGAACCCTCTACATCAGTGGTCATCAACCCTGTCCTGAGGGTCCACTAACAGGCCAGGTTTTATGTATTACCTTGGGGAGATGCAGACTAGAATACTGCCCTGAGGACAGGGTTGATGACCACTGCTCTACGTAGTTTAAGGTTAAACCTCTTTTCTTCTAATTTTAATGAGTGGCCACGAGCCTTGTTAAACTCCCTTCCGCAAAAAAAGTTTTCTCCCTATTGTGGGGTCACCACTACGGTATTTGTATATTTAAATCATATCCCCTCTCAAGCGTTTCTTCTCCAGAGTGAATAAGTTCAGTGTTCGCAACCTTTCCTCATAACTAAGATCCTCCAGACCCTTTATTAGCTTTGTTGCCCTTCTTTGTACTCGCTCCATTTCCAGTACATCCTTCCTGAGGACTGGTGCCCAGAACTGGAGGGCATACCTCAGGTGCAGCTGGTCCAGAGTCTACTGTACTTTACTCACCTTATGGTCCATGCCAACGGACCTTATTTTGTACAGTAAACGTTTATAGGGGAACTGCGTCAAATGCTTTTGCAAAATCCAGATACACCACGTCTACGGGCCTTCCTTTATCTAGATGGCAACTCACCTCCTCATAGAAGGTTAATAGATTGGTTTGGCAAGAACGATTCTTCATGAATCCATGCTGATTACTGCTAATGATATCATTCTTATTACTAAAATCTTGTATATAGTCCCTTATCATCCCCTCCAAGAGTTTACATACTATTGATGTTAGGCGAACTGGTCTGTAATTCCCAGGGATGTATTTTGGGCCATATATTTTTATATAGATACGTTACACACAGAGTGATACATTTCAAGCATTTCTTTCTTTTGATTGTGATGATTATGGCTTACAGCGAATGAAAACCCCAAATTCAGTATCTTTGAAAACTAGAATATTACATAGGACCGAGAAAAAAAGGATTTTTAATACAGAAATGTTGGCTTAGTGAAAAGTATGTCCATGTACAGTATAGTTTTTCTAGTTACATCTTTCCAGCACATTTCTCTACCTTTTGCCTGCCTGTGTGCCGCCTCAGCTCCCATGCTAGACTATGACCTGGACCCACTTTCAGTGACTGTTGCCACACTCGAGCCTCATGGCTAGCCTGTAAGTATGGGTGGTTGTTACATCATTTCCCCTTAATAATTTTGTATTCCCATACCCAGTTCGGCTTAGTGTTAATGCCTCATGCTTTATGCTTTTTAGACACCCTGGTTGCATCTGCTCCTGATGAGGGGTAATCAACCACGAAACGCGTCGAGCTACGGATGTCATACCAATGCGTTCTCTATTCAGAGCAACATTTAGATATGTATCATTACATGTTTGACCTATGTCTACTTCTTTTTTATTATGTTATCAACAATTTATGATTTTAGAAATTGATCTGTGAGCTACCATGAAGTTCTATGCCCTTGCATTGATGTGTATTCCCATTATGTGCATATATATGAAATTGACGTCGTACTCATGTGTATGTGTGTACCAGTTTCGACCTGTTTATGGTTTTATGCAATAAACTTGTCAACAAAATTACAGTTCGTTACTTATTCCCATATTGCATGTTTCATTTAAAGTCCCAAACCCTTTCTTGTTTCTTCTCAAAAATTAGGGATGGAGGTAATATTGACTTATACGTCATAGACCTCATCTAAAGTCCCACAGTTCTTCTCTGTCTCATGTACAGTATAGTATGCACTCAATACTTGGTCTGGGCTCCTTTTGCATGAATTACTGCATCAATGCGGCGTGGCATGGAGGCGATAAGCCTGTGGCACTGCTGAGGTGTAATGGAAGCCCAGGTTGCTCTGATAGTGGCCTTCAGCTCGTCTGCATTGTTGGGTCTGGTGTCTCTCATTTTCCTCTTGACAATGCCCCACAGATTCTCTATGGGGTTTAGGTCAGGCGAGTTTGCTGGCCAGTCAAGCACAGTAACACCATCATCATTAAACCGGGTATTGGTACTTTTGGCAGTGTGGGCAAGTCCTGCTGGAAAATGAAATCAGCATCTCCATAAAGCTGGTCAGCAGAGGGAAGCAAGAAGTGCTCTAGAAGTTTCTTGGTAGAGGGCAGCGTTGACTTTGGACTTGATATAACACAGTAGACCAACACCAGAAGATGACACGGCTCCCCAAATCATCACTGACTGGGGAAACTTCACACCGGACCTTATGCAACTTCGATTCTGTGCCTCTCCACTCTTCCTCCAGACTCTGGGACCTTGATTTCCAAATGAAATGAAACATTTCCCCCAGTCGGTGATGATTTGGGGAGCCGTGTCATCTGCTGGTGTTGGCCCACTGTGTTTTATCAAGTCCAAAGTCAGCGCAGCCCTCTAGCAGGAAATTTTAGAGGACTTCTTGCTTCTCTCTGCTGACCAGCTTCATGGAGATGCCGATTTCATTTTCCAGCAGAACTTGGCACCCGCCCACACTGCCAAAAGTACCAATACCTGGTCACATGATCATGGTATCACTGTGCTTGATTGGACAGCAAACTCGCCTGACCTAAACCCCATAGAGAATCTGTGGGGCATTGTCAAGAGGAAGATGAGAGACACCAGAGCCAACAATGCAGGCGAGCTGAAGGCCGCTATCAAAGCAACCTGGGCTTCCATAACACCTCAGAAGTTCCCCAGGCTGATCGCCTCCATGCCACTCCGTATTGATGCCGTAATTCATGCAAAAGGAGCCCCGACCAAGTATTGAGTGCATCCTATACTGTACATGGACAGACTTTTCACTAAGCCAACATTTCTGTATTAAAAATACTTTTTTTTATTGGTCTTTATATTCTAATTTTCTGAGATAACGAATATTGGGCGTCACTCGCTGTAAGCCATGATCATCAAAATTAACAGAAAGAAATGCTTGAAATATATTACTCTGTGTGTAAGGCATCTAAATAAAATATATAAATTTCAATTTTTGAATTGAATTACTGAAATAAATTTACTTTTTAATGATGATTTTAATTTTATGAGATGTACCTGTATATGAAGAACAGAAGCGGATTTCAGTGGGACTTTTCAGGTGCAACACATTGAATGGACAATTAATTCTTTAAAACTTCAGCATTTATTTGGACAGTAAAATAAAATAATGTATTCATGTAAAAACATATACAATATGACCCGATTCTTATTACTGTAGTCCTTATTTCATAGCGTTATATTAGTTGATCCTAACATGTTTCACCCTGAAATGGGCTTCCTCAGGGGATGAACCAACCGCTTAGGTTTAAAGCCTTCTACTAAATAAAAAATACAAACACAGATACATGGATATTACACATGGTAAAAAAAAACAAAAAAAAACGAACTGAAGTTTTTCTTTAATGGATTATCCACTCCAAACTGATATTTCAGGGATGTGGTGCTATAGTTAAAAGGAGATCCATCCATACTAATTTATTTGCAGGCCAGGGACAGTCAGATTGAGGGGGGGAGCTAGATGATGCTGGACATCTTCAGGAAATAAAGCTCTATCTGACTTGCTGCAGCTTCTAATGAACACTGTGAGATGCTCACAGTGTGCAGTGAAATCAGAGGAGACAGGAGAGGAGCCTGTAAATCGGTCCAAGGGGAAGGCCAGATGTCAGAAACGTCAAAGTGCGTTCGTAAAACGTTACCTGCGGTTATCGGAAGTATGTTGGGTAGCTTCTCCTGAATCATCAGCAGCAACCTCCCAGAATACAGCTGGAGGAGGAGGTACCCGGAATCTCCGGACAGCTTGGTGGACAAAAGAAGACTGTCGCTGTTCCACGTCCGGAACTGAAAACTGACCGCCAGATCGTCCAGCTGTGGCGTGCCAGGCAGGAGCAAATAGCTGGCGCTGGGGCTGGTGAAGGTGATGGGGATGACGTGGGGTTCAGAGCAGGAAAAGGTGATATTTCCCTAAAAGAAAAAAAAAAAAAAAGATATTGCAACAAAATGCAACAAATGTTTCCACTCGATTTTTAATTTTTCGCACACATTAAATATAATCATCATTAAAATCAACATTTTTTTTTTGCTAGAAAAAAATTACTTTTACCACCTCCCCAAACAATTATATATTTCCTGAAAGCAGAGGCCTTGTAGAATCAAATGGTGGCAGCTGCAATTTTTTTATGTCAAACAATATTTGCATTGTTTACTAAACAAACAAATAAAATACAATAAAATTATTTTGGTACACACAAACACAATATTATACCCAATTTTTTGGTAGAATAAAAAAGATCAGATTACATTGAGTAAATAGATACCAAACATGTCAACATATTTTTATTTATTTTTATTTACTATGATTTAATTATTTTAGCACTTCCTTTTTTTTTTTTTTCCTTCATTGATCTTTATTGCTATTACATAGGGGGCTAACAAGCCAGCCCCATATGTGATAACATCGGCAGATGACAGGTCCTTTTCATGGTGATATCAGCAGCCTATTAAACCTCCAATGTCTCCCCTGCCCTCCACTGCAGCTAATCCAGCACGGATCATGCTTGATTAGTAAACGTGTTTCTGACGATCAGGCTTTAACCACTTCAGCCCCAGAAGGATTTACCCCCTTCCTTACCAAGCCCTTTTTTGCGATATGGCACTGCGTCAATTTAACTGACAGTTGCGTGGTCGTGCGACGTTGTATCCAAACAAAATTGACATCCCTTTTTTCCCACAAATAGAACTTTCTTTTGGTGGTATTTGATCACCTCTGCGGTTTTTATTTTTTTGCACTATAAACAAAGAAAAAGCGACAATTTTGAAAAAAAAAGCAATAAATATCCCCCAAAAAATATATAAAAAACATTTCTTCATCAGTTTAGGCCGATATGTATTCTTCTACATATTTAGGGGATAGGGGATAAATAGGGGATAGATTTCTGGCATTTTTATTCATTTATATTCTATAAAAATGCACTGATTACTGTGTAAATGTCACTGCCAGGGAAGGGGTTGAACACTAGGGGGCGATCAATGGGTTAAGTGTGTTCCCTCAGCGTGTTCTAACTGTAGGGGGGATGGGCTCACTAGAACATGACAGAGATCACTGGGAGCAGTATATCCCTGTCATGTTGCTAGGCAGAACAGGGAAATGCCTTGTTTACATAGGCATCTCCCCGTTCTGCCGCTCCGTGCCACGATCGCGTGGACATCGAGTCCGCATAACCCGTGGGCATACTCACGGTGTGTGCGCGCCCGTTAGCCGCCGTTGACGCAGTGACATATGGGTAAGTCGTTTTGCGCACCCGTGCCACTTTGCCGATGTATATCAGCATGAGCTGGTCGGCAAGTGGTTAATCAAGTCATGATTCAGGCCTGATCGTTCAAAGCGCGTTTTTTTTATGGTTGTATTTCACTTTGCACAATTAAGGATAACAGCTTGCTGACTGATGATGCCATGTCAGCCTAGCATACATGTAAGGCTCTATTCACACCTAAGCGTTCTGGATCGCGGGTGGAATTGCTGCGATTCTGCCCGCGATTCCAGGATGGTAGCAAAATGCGGAACGCGTTAGCGTTGCTATTATTTTTAAAGGCACACCGAGCGTGGGACAATTTTCCAATTGCCGCAAAAATCGCAAACGCTCCTGGCTCTGTGCCAAGATTTGATACATTGGGAGCATTTTTAGAGTGATGGGAGGCCCATTAAAATGAATGGTTCTGCACCAAAAACGCTCAACTAAAAAAAAAAAAAAAAAAAAGCTAAAAAAAGCAAAAAAAACCAACAAAAACGCTCAGGTGTGAATGGAGCCTGAAAGAAACCCAGCCGCTCCACCTTTCGCAATTAATACGTTAATTAATCCAGATGTAGTACAAAATAACACAGGACTTACGCGTTTCGGCGTGTAGCTTTAATCATAGCCATCATCTAAGCAAAGTCCCTGGGGGAGGGGAGACTAAGAAAATGCTTACTCCTGCCTGCAGCAGACTGAAGACATCATCTCGGCCCAGGCAAAGTCACCGAACTGGAGATCGAGGACAGTTTATTATTGATAAAAGGTGGAGCTTTTCAATAATTGTATACTGTTGTATAATATGACATGTCCGGAATTGATTAATTCAATCTTATTCGTTTACATACGGGTCCACTTTCAGTTAAGCGAAGGGATTGGTTTACCAAAAGAATCAAGAATTTGCTTGGCGCTTAGTGATCAAGGTAAAGGTTTACTCTGAATACCCAATCATGTGCTAGGGAATAAAAGAAAAAATACTGCTAATTTATACAGTATGTGTTTCATAAACTGGGCAACTGTGTAATTACAAATATACAGCGATCAGCCACCACTTCTCCTATGAATCTCCAGGCCAGTTCCTCAGTGTACATACCCCCAACCCCTTGAATTAGCTCCAACTGCTTCCAGAAAATAGCCCCCCCCCCCAGCTCCCATTGAGCTTGGACCTTGGTGAACTGCTTCAGACTTCAAGCCCCAAAGCTCCCAATGACCCGGGAAGTCTATGAATTCTTGCAACTTCATCTATTCTGCCCAAAAGGGCAGCAGCCCTACTGGCTGGGATCTTCTCCTCCTGGACGAGAACACTGTTCCTCCAGGCCTTAGACTATTTATGCCCTCCTCAGCCACCTACTGGGCACTCCACCCACCCAGGGATTGACTGAGACTGCATATATATTTAGGGGTGGGCTGTGGGTCTGCCTCTTCCAGCCCCCTACATTCTAGAACCTACTAGAAGGCAGGGAGAAATAGTTGAGCCTGCAGCCAGTGAGACCTAAAACGAATCACACACCGCTTCCCTGTTCATAGAGGAGGCACAAAAAAGACTAAATATACCTGAAACCTCTCTAGCAACCTATTTAAGGAGGGTGCTAGACCAGCAAAACCAGAAGATATGTTTTCTTCCGGCCGTCCCATGCTTATCTTTAGATTTGTTGAAATAGCCTTTAACCGACCCCAGAAATGTTTGGCTCCCCCCTTCTATGTAGCATGGATGGAGAAACCTGCTAGATTTTTTCCTGGTAGCCTCCGGCATGTGTAGGCCAACATAAGTCACTTTGTTTTGTCCTGTACTTGTTTTTTTTTTCTCTGTAAAAGGAACTATGGAATAATTGAAGGACCTTGATCTTCTCAAATAAAAAATTCTTGATCAAAAAGGAAAAAAAAAAAGAATCAGAATTCAGTGCTTCGCCGTTACTTATACCAACGATTCACCTTTGGAGATGGTAATAAACCACCAGCTCCAGCGACGGCTATAATAATAGCATCAGAGAATAATACTCTCACAATCTTTGCGGAGGCTGGAGGTATAATACGGAATATTGTCACAGAGGAAGGTCGCCAGGACTGGATATAACTCTTCGGCTTGCAGACGGAGATCTCCGTTCACAGACCGGCGACGTGCCATCTCTGCAGTGTGATCAGACATTTGTTACCGTGAGTTATTCTCAGCTGTTGTATTTAATGGTCTGGAGATGATGAGCTATCAGATGTGCGCTATCTCTGATATTGAGGATATCATTCTGCGGAAAACGTTTCCTCGTTCCTAATTACACCAGCAGGATTACATTGACTGATGATAATAATGCATACATCCAATATTACTCTACGTTATGACGCCACGCCGCCGTAACTTAATGCTCAAAACCCAATCAGTCATAACGGCTCTGGATACGGGATTATAATTGATAATGCAAAGATACTTATTCATCAATAAAACCGTAATGATGAGCGAGCCTGATGCCGAGGACGCCGATCTGATCGGGAAATGATACTGTGCTTAAAGTGGTTGTAAACCCTTACAGACCACTTTTCGCTACAGGTAAGCCTAAAATAAGCACATGCGCGGGACTGACATCATCGCGGCCTCGGCCAATCACAGCGCCGGAGCCCGTGATGCCCGGAAATAACTCCGGTAGACATGTCGCCGGGCAGGGCAGGGTGTCAGGACCGCTGCGGGGGGGCTTCGATCTAAGGTGAGTATTTCATAATGAGCTAGTATGCTATGCACTTTCTAATTGATATCAAAACTCTGATTCCAGGTTCTCCTTTTCCAACGATTGGGACAATTATTGGATCTCTTCTTTTTGATGCCCTTGTCTGGTTTTATACCCCACGGCCCTTTTGTATGATGAAAGGCGTGTACAAACCTTCAGGACGAGTTCTGGGTGTTGAGGGAATTCTTTCTCCAGACCAATTTATTTGATATGTAAGTCTATTGTATATATGTTTTGTATTGATAGGTGTTTATTATACACTGTAATCAATTTTTTCAATGGTAAAATGTAATTTTGTACTTCAATGTATTTATATTATTTTCTATATTTCAGAGGTGGTAACAGTCCCTGATTAAGATTATAATTTATGCACTTTTTCGAAACGTGTTGGACCTTTCCACTGCTTACCTTCTAGGCTACCCACTTTGATGGTTCATGCCTATGTAGTAGGACTCTACCACCTCTGTCTACAATTATGTAATATTCTCTATGCATGTACATGTGTTTTTCTTGTGGTTTGTTCCCATAAGAATTTTGTTTTTATGATTCGCATTTGGTATCAATAAATTCGTATATTTTTTATATATATATAATTTCTTCGTTATATACTTTTTTCTTTTTCATAATTGCCTTTAAAATCCCATCCTTGAGGTTTTTTACTTTCCGTATGCTATGCATACTAGCTCATTATGCCTTTGTCTTGCAGGTTTTTTTGTTTTTTTTCGTGGGTTTAAAACCACTTTAAGCTGACCTTAGACAGTTCAAATCTCGGCCGGTTCAGCAGGGACCGACAGAGATTCTAACAATGTATAGGCAGGCTCGAGTGTACCCAAGTTGATTTGATCTTTTGCTTTAAAAAAAAAATAATAGTTTACATTTGCCCTAGACCGGAAGTGACGTCATGATTTCGCTCCGGTCCTCCAAGGTCATACAGGCAAACACTCACAGTGGTGGTCAGAATGGTACCCTTAAAGACAACTAAAAAGATTTTTAGTGTTAAGTAGCTGGCTCTGCCATGTGGCATTGGCCCTGGAATTATGCAGGCATCATCAAACATGTGGTCAATTAGTCACAGCTCAAGGAAGCCTTGGCAACATCTGGAGGAACTCAAGAGGAGGAATCTGGAGGAAATCAAGAAGGAGGTCCACAGCTACTCCAATAACCACTCTTTTCAACAGTGTTGTGAAGGAACCTTAAAGTGGGTATCCGCCTCTTCTCTCTGCTAAGAATAGGAAAAAAATAGGCTTTAAGCAGGCACTGAATTGTTAAAACTGGATGACTGCGGATTGGAAAACATGGCTCATTTTCCAATGCGGCGCGACAATGGTGAGCTTGGAACATCTCTATTCAATCCAGAAATTTTAAGAGAAGATGGAATTTGAGATTTGCAGCATGAATTTATGGCCCACAAATGTGCTACCAAATCATTCTAAATAGAAACCCCCAGAGAAATGTTGCCAGCACCTGCTTGAGAAGTATTCAGGCTCACCCTGTGCAAGACAGGTATGCCTAATATAGTGACTTCTGAATGTAGACATCCATATAAATCTATAGATGAAGCATATTTAAGAGAAAGTAAGCAAGTAAAATTGTTACAACATACATCAAAAAAGGTTTTTAGTAAATAAACAAAGGGATTGTTTTATAAAACTGGAGAGTGCAAAATCGGGTACAGCCCTGAAGAGAAACCAATCAGCTTCTATTTTTTTTTGTCAAAGCTTAATTAAATAAACTGAAATTAGAAGCTGACTGGCTACCATGTACAACTTCACCGGATTCTGAGTGCTCCAGTTTTAGTAACTCAACTCCTATGTGGCCAAACGTATACACCCCTCCAAACAATTGACTTCAGGCATTTACAGTTAAAGGCACTGTTAATTCCAGACAATTGTGCTGTTCCAACAGATTGGTGAAGACCCTTTTCTGCTCGAACATGACTGTACCCCTCTGTACAAAGTCAGCCCCATAAAGACATGGATTGACCATGTGTCCTGCACAGAGCCCTGGCCTCAACCCTACTGAACAGCTTTGGGATGAATTGGAATGCCGATGGTGAACCAGGTCTTCTCATCCAACAGTGGCACCTGACCTCACAAATGTTCTTTTGGCTGATTGGACACACATTTTCACAGATGAACTTTTTGTGGGAAAGCTTCCTAGAAGAGTAAAGTCAGCTTCATAAAGACATAGTTTAATGGGTTTGGTGTGGAGGAACTTGCGCTGCAAAGAGCCCTGACCTCAACCCTACTAACCACCCTTTGACTTGGAACTCCGATGGTGAGCCAGGTCTTCTCATCCAACAACAGTACCTGACCTAAAAAAAAAATGTTCTATTGGCTGATTGGACTCAAATTCCCACAGAGGTACTCCAAAATTTTGTTGGAAGCCTTCCCAGAAGAGTAGAGCCAGCTTAATAAAGACATAGTTGGATGGGTTTGTTGTGAAGGAACGTGAGTGTCCTGCACAGAAATCTGACCTCAACCCTACTAAATGCCTTTTGGATGAATTAGAACACCAGTTGTGAGCCAGAACTTTTCACCCAACATCAATACCTGACCTCCACAAATCTTGTGGAAAGCCTTACTAGAAGACCATCTAGCCCATTTTAATGATAGTTCCAGATATTGGCTTCAAAAGGTAACACCAAAGTTCTCACTTTCCAGCAACACGCAGGGCTGCTGCAGTGCCATGATTACCTCTTCCAGGGCGGAACATCCCCAGAATAAAAGTCCCAAAATAAATTCCACATCCATCCGTCCCTATTATGGGTGCCCACAGAGGGAAAGTGATCTCCTGGTAGTGACTACATCCTTAGTTCACAACTTTATCAACTTTTCCCAACTAACTCTGTACATGTAGCCTCTGACAAAAGGAAGAAGAGACCCAAGCCTACAAAGGGAAGGGCACCACAGCAGCAAAACAGTTAAAGTGGCACAAAACCCTCCTATCGTTTTTAGCCAAGGAAGCTGCCATCTTGGCCTCTCTTTGATCTTCAACTGCCATGGTACGTGATGTGATCAACAGCCATTTGATGGCTTGACAGTTTGGTTGAGAGCACATGTGACAGTTAGCATTCCTGGAACATGCTGGGAATGTAACTGTTTTTTGAGACTGTTAAGTCGGTTTAGCACTGATTGAACTCTTTAACTTCTGCCTACATTTGCAGCAAGCAAATCTTTGAAGCAACGCCTTGAATTCATACTTCATAGGGAATCAAACAGTAAAAATTAGCATTCAGAATTTAAAAAAGATTTTCTGTTCTTAATTTCTCCAGGGTTTTGGAACACATCCTGCGCACATCCCAATCCAATAAAATCTCAGGTTATAATTTTATATCCTACCTGGCACAAATTTGTAAATGACCTAAAAGAAACACAATTCAAGAAGTAAAGGACACAACACTCAACATCAAAGCCTCTCTTACCACAATGTAGATCTGAGGTTTGCGTCTCTTGGCCAGGTCGATGACATTGACTCCGTTGTAGTACAGGTTCTCGATGCAGCCGTGAAAATTCCGCTTCAGAAAGGCGCCGGGCTTCCCAGATACTGGAATTCCTCCAAAGCTGAACTTTGGAAAAGAAAAAAATCAAAACTTGGCTCATTTCTTTACTTAGCGGCACATTAAAATTGAGAGCAGAATGCAAATCAGATTACGAAGACAGTTTTCTAGTCAAGACAAATAGCTGTCTGCACAGTGCAAAATATTGGAAAGATGAACCCCCCCCCCCCCAATGGGATGCAATGTGGAGAAACTCTGAAAGTGAAGAAAAGCTGATATGGTATTGTCTTACGGTTATTTAAAGGGAAACTCATTATATACTGAACTGTGATTAAAGTGGAAGGCAAGACAAAACTAAGCTTAAATCTACTCCCACTCCCATTCTAAACCTATTCTATCCACCCAAGGAAAGATGTCTATAGTCACCTATTCTGAAGTCGCTCCGGTCCGGTCACATGACCAGCTTCCACCTCCAGCATCAGTGTAGAGGAGGGACAGCCGCCAACAGCTGCACCAGCAGCCATGAGCTTGATTTAACTACTTGTCTACCATACCATTTATAAACATACCTCGTAAACAAACGGTTAAAAGTATTTAACCACTTGCTGACCCGCTCACAGTAAATATATCATATACTAATATACATGTATGTGACAGACTCACCCGGGACAGAGGCTTTTGGAGGGGACTGAATGTTAGCCTCTTGCCTACCGACTATGGGCCCTGGCATTTGAGGGAGCTACAAGCATTTAGGAAGATATTCTGTTATGTAATGCAAAAGGTCATTATTAAGGAGGCCATGATGGTCTCTGCCAGCTTGGGACGCAGCGGACAGATGTATGTGAAAGAAATGCTGATTAATGAGATCTGGAAAGCCCGGGTCTTTCACCCAATAGTTTGTTGCGCTCAATTTTGTTCGGGTGCAACGTCGCACGATGGCGCAATTGTCAGTTAAAGCGACGCAGTGCCGAATCGCAAAAACTGCTCTGGTCAGGAAGGGGGGTAAATTCCTCCGGGGCTGAAGTGGTTAACACACCTTTGTCTCCTAGCAAACTATTGGGGGATGTGTTTATACTTATGTGTATTGTAAGTTCAGTGAGGAGACGGCAAATCTACCCTGAAAGGTCATATCTTATTAGATAACTAGCTCATGTTAATAAGGTTTCTGGTTACAGGTGTATTGTTAGAGTAATATGAGCAGGAAGGGGGAACCTCCTTTTCAACTGCATATAAGATTGTATTCTTGTTCTAATAAACAGTCAATGTTCAGCAACCAAACGAGTGTTGTCTTGTTTTCTGGCTGTTAGCATTTGGAATATCTGATATCTAAATTCAGACTTTGGAGGAAGCGGTATATGACGAAAGCACCCAAGTGGAGTGTGGGACGTTTCATTACAATGTACATTGCCAGTTTTCTTCTGGGTTAGAGGTGCAGGTATTGGAATTTCCTTTCAAATTTGGCTAACTGTTAGTGAACGTAACGAATATGAATTTATCCAAAGTTACGAATTATCCGAAAAAACGAATGTCGCATCTAAACAAATGGAACGGAACAAATTAATAATAAATAATAATAATAAAAAGTTTTTTATTATTATTGTTGTTTATTAATATTAATTTGTTACGTTCCATTCGTTTAGAAACGGCATTCGTTATTTCGGATAATTTGTAACGTCGGATAAATTCGTATTCGTTACGTTCACTAACAGTTAGCCAAATTTGAAAGGAAATTGCAATACCTATAATTTAATAGTTAGTTATTATTAGTTAGTTAGTTATTCTTTAGAATTTTTGGATTTTCTTTCTTATTTTCGAATTTATGTATTTTTGAATTTACGAATTGCGATTCGATGAGTTCACCAACAGCCAAATTTGAAAGGAAATTCCAATACCTATAATTTAATAGTTAGTAATAGTTAAGTTATTATTAGTTGGTTATTATTTCAGATTTTGAAATTTTTGGATTTTCGGATTTGCGAATATTCTGAAAAATTCCTTAAACGTTAATTCGGATATTTACAAATTAACGAATTTGTCGAAAAATTTGTTAAAAGCTAATTTGGTACAAAACTAATTGCACATGTCTAATGACCGGACACAGCACGAGTTTGTCAGCATGTTTCAGCCAATTATTTTGGCTGAAATCTGCTGATCGGCTGTGTCCAACCACAGCATACAGTCCTGTGTTTACAAACACACAGAACTTTGTGTACACAGAATAGCAATCTGGCTGTTTCTTCTCCCTGAAAAGCAGGGAGAAAAAAATAGCCAGATCTGTGGGAAAAAGCAGCACATGTTACACATTGGTAGGTACACAGTGGCCAAAGCATCCACCTGACCTGCATGCTTTGGCCAATCACAGCACGCTCCTCAGCGAGGGCCATGATTGGCCAAAGGCAGGGTGCCTTTGGCCAATCATGGCTCAGGGGGATTAAGTCCACACCCCATACTTTATAAGGCTGCTTACACAGTGCTCCTATAGTGTGTTATAGTGGACGGAGATAGTATTTGATATATATATATACAAACAAGTATAGAAAGGTCTTGCGAGCCACAGATGGGTTAATGCCTCTAGAGCAGATTACTATTGAAGGCAAGCTGCAAACACTAATCACGTTTCATATCCGTGTGTATAGCAAAATTTATAAATAATTGTTTAAATGGGCATGAAGAAGAGAGGGATTTTCAGGGTGCAAATGGATTGAGTGTATGAAAAAACTGTATATCTTTTCTCTTTTTCTTAAAAAAGGAACAATTTTATTGTTTACATTTAAAAAACACATATACTATATCAAATAAATTCATTTTGACAATACGATTAAAACAAAGTGGTCAGAAAATGGGGAATGACAAGTAAGGATATACACTACAGATTCATGGGTGGTAATTATTGCATACTAGCCCGACATGTTTCGCATTTGTCGCTTTCTCAAGGGGTATGCAACTATATAGTGAGTCATCCAATACTTTTAGTGATTCTACAAAAAGAAAAGAAAAAGGTTTTTGTATACATACATAAACATTTTACGGTAATGATACAACATTAGATGGCATGAGGAAATACGTGTTGTCACTCCGAAGTATCCATAAAGGCTTACCCCCAGAGTTGACCCTATGGAATCTCATCAGAACCGGCATATGCAGACGCAGCCAAGCAGGACAGCAAGAGATTACCTTATACCTTGAGCATAGCTATATCATTATGCTAAATGACAGTACTATCCCTACTATCCGCTTACAAAGTATGTCCTTAATTTTAACTATTCAGTCCCATTTTCTCTGTGTAGTGACAACACCTTTTGTTTTTATTTCATCCCCTAGCTTTAACATACTCACTATCCATATACTTCTGGCAATCACCATTCTACCACTCTCGCTGATCAACTGCATTTTTTGGTTGCAGCTCTAATTAATCTTCGGCGTAAGTGACATCTGATTGATTCTGACTCTCTCTTAAAATCCATTAACCCCTTGCATAATGATATCCCTCTCTGACATTGAATACTTTATCTATAAATCTTCATCTACTTATTATCTATACAACAGCTTCTCCTTACTGCTCCCTGTGGTTGCAAATAAGCCCTCTTGCTGTCCTGCTTGGCTGCGTCTGCATATGCCGGTTCTGATGAGATTCCATAGGGTCAACTCTGGGGGTAAGCCTTTATGGATACTTCGGAGTGACAACACGTATTTCCTCATGCCATCTAATGTTGTATCATTACCGTAAAATGTTTATGTATGTATACAAAAACCTTTTTCTTTTCTTTTTGTAGAATCACTAAAAGTATTGGATGACTCACTATATAGTTGCATACCCCTTGAGAAAGCGACAAATGCGAAACATGTCGGGCTAGTATGCAATAATTACCACCCATGAATCTGTAGTGTATATCCTTACTTGTCATTCCCCATTTTCTGACCACTTTGTTTAATCGTATTGTCAAAATGAATTTATTTGATATAGTATATGTGTTTTTTAAATGTAAACAATAAAATTGTTCCTTTTTTAAGAAAAAGAGAAAAGATATACAGTTTTTTCATACACTCAATCCATTTGCACCGTGAAAATCCCTCTCTTCTTCATGCCCATTTAAACTATTTTCTTAGGGATGTGGTGCCTATTTTGAGGGTGTTTTTCCCATTTTCGGAACCAAAACCCTAAACATTATAAATAATTGTGTCTGCGCTAAAAAAATAATAGTAATAAACCAAAAATAAATAATAAATAATAAACAATGTGAAATACTGCAAATATCAATAAAAAATGTGAGAAAAATGCAAATAAACTATATCTTAACAATAATAAGTGCTATCAATCTGTGATAAATAAGTAATTAAAGTGCAACATGCATATTGCACTTTAATTACTTATTTATCACAGATTGATAGCACTTATTATTGTTAAGATATAGTTTATTTGCATTTTTCTCACATTTTTTATTGATATTTGCAGTATTTCACATTGTTTATTATTTATTATTTATTTTTTATTTTTGTTTTATTACTATTAATTTTTTAGCGCAGACACAATTATTTATATATATATACAGTCAGACTAGTACTAGTATACTCTGCTTTCAGCGCAGCCTATATATACAGTGTAAACTCTATATTCAGTCAGTACAGGCAGTGTATTTGATATATATATATATATATATATATATATATACACTACCGTTCAAAAGTTTGGGGTCACATTGAAATGTCCTTATTTTTGAAGGAAAAGCACTGTACTTTTAAATGAAGCTAACTTTAAACTAGTCCTAACTTTAAACAAATATACTCTATACATTGCTAATGTGGTAAATGACTATTCTAACTGCAAATGTCTAGTTTTTGGTGCAATATCTACATAGGTGTATAGAGGCCCATTTCCAGCAACTATCACTCCAGTGTTCTAATGGTACAATGTGTTTGCTCATTGGCTCAGAAGGCTAATTGATGATTAGCAAACCCTTGTGCAATCATGTTCACACATCTAAAAACAGTCTAGCTCCTTCCAGAAGCTACAAAACTGACCTTCCTGTGAGCAGATTGAGTTTCTGGAGCATCACATTTGTGGGGTCAATTAAACGCTCAAAATGGCCAGAAAAAGAGAACTTTCATCTGAAACTCGACAGTCTATTCTTGTTCTTAGAAATGAAGGCTATTCCATGCGAGAAATTGCAAAGAAATTAAAGATTTCCTACAACGGTGTGTACTACTCCCTTCAGAGGACAGCACAAACAGGCTCTAACCAGAGTAGAAAAAGAAGTGGGAGGCCGCGTTGCGCAACTAAGCAAGAAGATAAGCACATTAGAGTCTCTAGTTTGAGAAACAGACGCCTCACAGGTCCCCAACTGGCATCTTCATTAAATAGTACCCGCAAAACACCAGTGTCAACATCTACAGTGAAGAGGCGGCTGCGGGATTTTGGGCTTCAGGGCAGAGTGGCAAAGAAAAAGCCATATCTGAGACTGGCCAATAAAAGAAAAAGATTAAGATGGGCAAAAGAACACAGACATTGGACAGAGGAAGACTGGAAAAAAGTGTTGTGGACGGATGAATCCAAGTTTGAGGTGTTTGGATCACAAAGAAGAACGTTTGTGAGA
Source organism: Lithobates septentrionalis (assembly GCA_037952835.1). Lineage (NCBI taxonomy): Eukaryota > Metazoa > Chordata > Amphibia > Anura > Ranidae > Lithobates > Lithobates septentrionalis. Next base: position 1,002,528 of record JBBDGP010002151.1, read on the forward strand.
CGCAGAACAAATGAAAAGATGCTGGAAGAATGCCTGACGCCATCTGTTAAGCATGGTGGAGGTAATGTGATGGTCTGGGGTTGCTTTGGTGCTGGTAAGGTGGGAGCTTTGTACAGGGTAAAAGGGATTCTGAATAAGGAAGGCTATCACTCCATTTTGCAACGCCATGCCATACCCAGTGGACAGCGCTTGATTGGAGCCAATTTCATCCTACAACAGGACAATGACCCTAAACACACCTCCAAATTGTGCAAGAACTATTTACAGCAGAAGCAGGCAGCTGGTATTCTATCGGTAATGGAGTGGCCAGCACAGTCACCAGATCTGAACCCCATTGAGCTGTTGTGGGAGCAGCTTGACCATATGGTACGCCAGAAGTGCCCATCCAACCAATCCAACTTGTGGGAGCTGCTTCTAGAAGCGTGGGGTGCAATTTCTCCAGCTTACCTCAATAAATTAACAGCTAGAATGCCAAAGGTGTGCAATGCTGTAATTGCTGCAAAAGGAGGATTCTTTGATGAAAGCAACGTTTGATGTAAAAAACAATGTTATTTCAAATACAAATCATTATTTCTAACCTTGTCAATGTCTTGACTCTATTTTCTATTCATTTCACAACGTATGGTGGTGAATAAGTGTGACTTTTCATGGAAAACACACAATTGTTTGGGTGACCCCAAACTTTTGAACGGTAGTGTATATATATATATATATACTGTATACACAGTCAGACTAGTATGTGTGTGTGTGTGTATATATATATATACTCTGCATTCAGCGTAGCCTATATATACAGTGCATTCGGCGGTGTACAGTTTCTAATACAGTGCAGGCGGTGTACACAGTATACAATACAGTGTAGTACAGTGTTAAAAAAAAAATACCCATCATATCCGGAAGGCCTCCAAGGAGAGGCAGACACTCACAGGCCACAAAAAGATGGCAAGCAGCCTCTAAAATAATATTTAACAGCAGGGACCGTTCCACGCTGTTTTTTTAAATGATTTTTTATGTACTGTATATTGCTGGGATCTGGCAATACATTATAGCTGTGAGCAATTTTAAATGACATTTTTTCTTTTAAAAAATGTCATTTTGCTGCAGTACTTTTCTAAACATGGGAAAGATGCGCTACTTTACTGGCAGAATAAGGGGACCCCCAGGCACGATATTTAAAGGAATATTTCATTTTTATTGTTTCACTTTAAGCATTCTTAAAATCACTGCTCCTAAAAAAACAATTGTTTTAAAAACTTTTTTTTGCATTGATACATGTCCCCAGGGGCAGGACCCGGGTCCCCAAACCCTTTTTAGGACAATAACTTGCATATAAGCCTCTAAAATTAGCACTTTTGATTTTTTACGGTCGTGTCCCATAGACTTTAACGGTGCTGACATGTTCGCACAAATTTTTTGTCTGTTCGCAAGTTCTGGTGCGAACCGAACCAGGGGGGGGGGGTGTTCAGCTCATTCTTACTTGCCACCTTATCAAAGTCCCTCTATAAGTCGTTGATCGCTGCCATTACCAGTATAGAGTTTTTAGCTGCATAAATTCCAGTATGTATACACCATAGTTTGTAGATGCTAGAACTTTCACATAAACTAATTAATGTACAATGATTGGGATTTTTTTTTTTTTTGCCAAAGACATGTTGCAAAACACATTGCAAAGAAATTTGGCCGCTTCAGCCGCTTGCCGACCACTTCACTTTTTTGAATAAAAAAATAAAACAACAGTAAAGTTAGCCCAATTTTTTTTTTAGATTGTGAAAGATAATATTACGCCAAGTAAATTGTTACCCAACATGTCAGGCTTCAAAATTGCGCCCGCTCGTGGAATGGCGTCAAACTTTTACCCTTAAAAATCTCCATAGGTGACGTTTAAAAAATTCTACAGGTTGCATGTTTTGAGTTACAGAGGAGGTCTGGGGCTAGAATTATTGCTCTAACGATTGCGGCAATACCTCACATGTGTGGCTTGACCACCATTTCCATATGCGGGCGCTACTCACGTATGCGTTCTCTTCTGCGCGTGAGCTTGACAGGACGTGGGGCTTTAAAGAAAAAAAAATTTCTTATTTATTTTACTTGATTTTATTTGATTTTATTTATTTTTTCACTGTTTTTAAAAAAAAAAAAATTGGGTCAAAAATTGTAAACATCCCTTGTAATAGAAAAAAGCATAACAGGTCCTCTTAAAAATGAGATCTGGGGTCAAAAAGTCCTCAGATCTCATATTTGGACTAAAATGCAATAATAATAATAATAAAAAAAAAATGTCATTTGAAAAAAATGACCTTGAAAAAATGTCCCTTTAAGACGTATGGGCGGAAGTGACGTTATGACGTCGCTTCCGCCCTGCTATGGTATGGAGACGGGTGGGGGCCATCTTCCCCCTCACTCGTCTAGATACCCGGCCACGGACAAGTCCCGATCGCCTCCGCCGCTGCCGACGGCTCCGGTAAGCGGCGGAGGGCACGGGAGAGCAGCGGGAGAGGGGTGGCACCTCTCCCTCCACCGATAACGCTGATTTTGCAACGAATCCATCGCAGAGGCCACCGTTATCGTAAACACGACCGGCTCCTGAAGAGATGGATTCCTCGGTTGTGACAGCAGCTGCTGCCGTTACCGAGATATCCACCTTCAAAGTGCCGACATATACGTACAGGTGCCGGTCGGCGAGTGGTTAAAAGGGAGATCCGCAGTCTCAACCTTCATCTCTTCCTTTAAAACCTATATAGCAATTTTTGCTTACTATACGAATAGCGTAAAATAATTTTTTTATTTTTTTTTATTTATTTTTTTTATCTAAAGTTTTCCTTCCGTACTTAAAATGGCAATATATGTACCCTCGTACCGCAACCATTTTCTGCTTTCTATAATAGCTTGAAGAGTAAAAAAAAAAAAATAAATATTATTTTTATGCTGCAGAAATACGCAAAGGTCACTGGCAATTCAAGATAAAAACTTAGCGATTTTATGCCTTTTATGGCGCTTGTAAAAAGTCAAAAGCGCAAACACAATCTGGAGAGTGTGTGGCTATGTTATTATTTTAATGCACTATAAAGTTCCAAACATCTTTTTGTTCTTTATTGCACAGTGACGTGTGAAAAAGCCGGTTGGTATTACAGGCTATCCCTATCGCACCGCCATATGTTAGACAGATTTACACGGTGAGAACAAGTTTTTTTTTGGTGCTAAAAAAGGTGAGAAAACATTTTGACAAATGCTGCTTAGAAGGAAAAAAATAAATAAAAAAATCCTCCTTCATTTTTTTTTTTTTTGTAGTCGGATTAGTCTTGTTCTAAAAGTAATTAGCAAGTAATATATATTTCCGCCGAATTCCCAAACATTCTAATTTGTTGGGCCGCAATAAATATGCTATTGTCAAAGCCAATCCATATAATTGTATCTCCAAAACAGCCAAAATCACTAATTAAGCTCGAATCGGAGTTCAGCGTTTGCAGCCCAATTTCACTGTTGCGCAATAATTCTAATTGCCTAATAAATAGCAATAATGCCAGTTATTTCCCTTTCAGTTTTATCGACCATCAAAACGCCCCCGAGATATAATTTAACTGCAGCCATAATCTTTTTCGGTGGGCTTTGCTATGGCGCGCGATTTAATTAGAAATTTATTGCTATAAACAAAATATTAATGACGCCGGCTGCATTACAAATCCGCTTACCAATATTATCCAGAGTATAAAAATTATACTGTGACACGTGTATGGGTCTTAGTTAATTTCCATAGCGAAGACATAAAATGCGTTAGGAATTAAATCCGACCATTGATTTTGATCTCTCTATGGTTTTTCTTAATGTTGCAAGGCACAAAGTTTTAATTTCTGGAGCAAAAACTTTTCGAAAAAGAGAGAAGGCCAGCGTGGTGAAGAACAATCTGCTTTGGGCCTTATGTATCTACATGGTTTGTACCAAGATCTGGAGTTCCTTTTTTAGATCCACATTAGATATTTCTTTCCACCGTGTTCAATGTCTTGGGTCTGGTTATTTCAACTGAATTAATTTATAAGAACCAGTTGATACAGTGTAGGTTTATTGCGTTGTGTCCAGGGTTGACCTGTTGAACTGGTGGTCCCTGAGTAGGAAGGGTTAATACTGCTGGTCAGATTTTCCCACTCTTTTCAGGATAGGGGCTTATTTGTGCCCAAGGGAAAGGAGGATGGGAGAGTGGTACAAGCTCCGCGTTACCGGCTCAGAAATGCTGCACACCTGAGGAGAGGTGCCCTCTAACAAATGTTCTGTCCGTAGTGCAGTAGTGTCAACACTGTTATGCCCCGTACACATGGTCGCATTTTCCGATGGAAAATGTCCGATCGGAGCGTGTTGTCGGAAATTCCGACCGTGTGTGGGCTCCATCGGACATTTTCCATCGGATTTTCCGACACACAAAGTTTGAGAGCAGGATATAAAATTTTGGAAATTCTGATCGTGTGTAAACAAATCCGACGGACAAAGTGCCACGCATGCTCAGAATAAATAAAGAGATGAAAGCTATTGGCCACTGCCCCGTTTATAGTCCCGACGTACGTGTTTTACGTCACCGCGTTCAGAATGATCGGATTTTCCGACAACTTTGTGTGACCGTGTGTATGCAAGACAAGTTTGAGCCAACATCCGTCGGAAAAAATCCTAGGATTTGGTTGTCGGAATGTCCGAACAAAGTCCGACCGTGTGTACGGGGCATATGGCCATGGATTGCAGGGTGTTAACTGTGCAAGTTGTCCGGCTCGCTTCTAAGTTTGGAAAGTTGTCCCAATGCTGAATTCAGATGATCGTGCTTTTGCAATGTCCCCACCGGGAGCCTTAAGCCCCACCTACAGCCTGCTTCTCGCTTCTAAGTTTGGAAAGCCACCCCAATGCTGAATTCAGATGATCGTGGTTTTGCAATGTCCCCACCGGGAGCTTTAAGCCCCACCTACAGCCTGCTTACAGAATAAAGAAAGCCAGTGTGGTGAAGAACATTCTGCTTGGCCCTTATGTAAACATGGTTTGTACCAAGAAACAGAGTTTATTTTCAGCCAACGATCAGCATTAGACCTGTCCTTATAGAAAGAAAAGCAGTTTGGTGAAGAACAATCTTTTTTGGGCCTTATGTATCTACATGGTTTGTACCAAGATCTGGGGTTCCTTTTCAGCCAACGATCGTAATTAGACCATGTAAGCAGGTGCTTCCAGAATGTTTTGTGTGCTAAAAGTTTCCATCCATTGTGTTCTATGTCTTGGGTCTGGTTATTTCAACCAAATTAACTTGTAAGAACCAGTTGCTACAGTGTAGGTTTATTGTGTTGTGTCCTGGGTTGACCTGTTGAACTGGTGGTCCCTGAGTAGGAAGAGTTTGTACTTAGATCTCGAGTTCCTTTTTAGCCAACAATCCACATTAGATATTTCCTTCCACCATGTTCTATGTCTTGGGTCTGGTTATTTCAACTGAATTAATTTAGAAGAATCAGTTGCTACAGTGTAGGTTTATTGTGTTGTGTCCTGGGTTGACCTGTTCAACTGGTGGCCCCTGAGTAGGAAGGGTTAATACGGCTGGTCAGGTTTTCCCACTCTTTTCAGGAAAGCTACCGCCCCTTCAGGTCAGACCAAATAAATAGGGACTTGTGCCCCAAAGGAAAGGAAGATGGGAGACTGGTACAAGCTGCATCAGAGATGCTGCATACCTGAGGAGAGGTGCCCCCCTAACCAATTTTCTGTCTGTCATACAGTAGTATCAACAGTGTAAGACGTATGGCCATGGATTGCACGGTGTTAACTGTGCAAGTTGTCCGGCCCGCTTCTAAGTCTGGAAAGCAGCCCCAATGCTGAATTCAGATGATCGTGGTTTTGCAATGTTCCCACCGGGAGTGTTAAGCCCCACCTGCAGCCTGCTTATAGAAATAAAGAAAGCCAGTTTGTTGAAGAACATTCTGCTTGGGCCCTTATGTATCAATATGCTTTGTACCAAGAAACAGAGTTTATTTTCAGCCAATGAATAGCATTAGACCTGTCCTTCTAGAAAGAAAACCAGTTTGGTGAAGAACAATTTGTTTTGGGCCTTGTGTATCTACATGGTTTGTACCAAGATCTGGGGTTCCTTTTCAGCCAACGATCATAATTAGACCTTGTAAGCAGGTGCTTCCAGAATGTGTTGTGTGCTAAAAGTTTCCATTCATTTGGGTTGATTTACTAAAACTGGAGAGTGCAAAATCTGGTGCAGCTTTGCATAGAAATCAATCAGCTTCCAGGTTTTATGGTCAAAGCTTAACTGAACAGGCAGAAGTTAGAAGCTGATTGGCTGCCATGCACAACTGCACCAGATTTTGCACTCTCCAGTTTAAGTAAATCAACCCCATTGTGTTCTACGTCTTGGATCTGGTTATTTCAATCAAATTCATTTGTAAGAACCAGTTGCTACAGTGTAGGTTTATTGTGTTGTGTTGACCTGTTGAACCGGTGGCCCCTGAGTAGGCAGGGTTAATGCTGCTGGTCAGTTTTTCCCACTCTTTTCAGGAAGGCTACCGCCCCCTTCAGGTCACACCATATAAAAAGTGGTTTATCCCCAAGGATTTAGGATAATTCGTAACTTCGGATAAATTTGTATTTGTTACGTTCACTAACAGCCAAACTTGAAATTAAATTCCAATATCTATAATTTATTAGTAATAAAGTTATTCTTAATTAGTTATTATTTCAGATTTTCAAATTTTCGGGTTTTTGAATTTTCGGACTTTTGTTCTCATTTTCAGATCTTTGAATTTCTGAATTTTCGAATATTCGAATTTACAAATTTATGAATATTCAAATTTACGAACTTTCGAATATTCTAATTTTACGAATATTCGCAAAAATGTGTTAAAATGTGGTTTTCGTTAGTTTGGATATCTCCGAATTAACGAATTTGTCAAAATTCGTTATTCAAATGAATTCGGAACAAAATAAATTGCTCATGTCTATTGGCTCCAGCTGCTGTCAGTCAAAACCTGTGAGCAGAGACCGGGGGATGGGCCGAGCCAGGCTGTGTGCCTGAATAGACGCAAACAACACAACTCGGGGGGGGGGGGAGCTCACACGAATGGGAACTTGTCATATGGGAGGAGCCAGGAGAACCGGCAGGGGACCAGAGAAGAGGGGGATCAGGGCTGCTCTGTGCAAAACCATTACATAGAGCAGGTAAGCAGACATGTGCAATTTATTTTGTTACTAATTCATTTTCTGACGAAATTCTGCATATTCGTTCATATTCGAATGAACGAAAAATATTCTTTTGACGAATGCATATGAACGCAAATTGTCAGAAAGAATGAAAACCCAAAAGAACTAAAAATCTGAAAATACATAAACCTGAAAGAACGAAAAAAAGATTCAACCTACGAGTTTAACTAATCCATTTTATTCGGATAATTTCATTTTTCATATTTTCTATTATAATTAACCACTTGCTTGCTTAATTATCCTGCGAGCCGTCCTAGCTATACGTCGGCTCCTTTAAGCGGGAAAGCAGGTGCTGCACCGTGGGGGGGTGCCGATGCTCGTGACCACCGGTCGCGACGACTGCCGGCCACGAGCGTTCGCGGCCATGAGAGGCAGAACAGGGACGTGTGTGTGCAAACACACAAATCCCTGTTCTGTTCTGTGAGGAGAGAGAGATCGTGAGTTCCTAATAGCTAGGAACCACGATCTATCATCTCCTGTAGGTCAGTCCCCTCCCCCTACAGTTAGAACACACAGTCAGGGAACACAGTTAACCCCTTGATCACCCCCTAGTGTTAACCCCCCTCCCTGCCAGTGAAATTTTTACAGTAATCAGTGCATTTTTATAGCACTGATCGCTGTATAAATATCAATCGTCCCAAAAATGTGTCAAAAGTGTCCGATGTGTCCGTCATAATGTCGCAGTCCCGATAAAAATCGCCCCCATTACTAGTAAAAAAAAAATAATAATAATAAAAATGCCATAAATCTATCCCCTATTTTGTAGATGCTATAACTTTTGTTCAAACCAATCAATATACGCTTATTGCGATTTTTATTACCAAAAATATGTAGAAGAATACATATCGGCCCAAACTGAGGAAAAAAATGTGCTTTTTTTAAAAAAAAATTGGGGATATTTATTATAGCAAAAAGTACAAAATATTGTGGGGTGTTTTTTTTTTCAAAATTGTCGCACTTTTTTTGTTTATAGCGCAAAAAATAAAAACCGCAGAGGCGATCAAATACCACCAAAAGAAAGCTTTATTTGTGGGGAAAAAAAGGACGTCAATTTTGTTTGGGTGCAGCGTCGCACGAATTGTCAGTTAAAGCCACGCAGTGCCGTATCGCAAAAAGTGCTCTGGTCATTGAGCAGCCAAATCTTCCGGGGGCTGAAGTAGTTACATTTGTAACTATTATTATTGTTTTTATTATTATTAATATATTATTATAAACTATTAAATTATAGATAAAGTAGCTGAAGTCAGTAATTCTTCTATTCAGGTCTCGACGCCATAACAGCTAATTTGGGATCGATTACATTTACATTTTTACTGGAATTTCCTTCAGAATTTGGCTAAAGTAACCTTAGAACGTAGCGACTACAAATGCATCCGCATCTAAACAAACAGAACGGAACGAATACGAATGCATCCGAAGTTACCAATTATCCGAAGTAATGAATGGCGCATCTAAACGAACGGAATGTGACGAATGCATCCGAAGTTACCAATTATCCGAAGTAATGAATGGCGCATCTAAACGAACGGAATGTGACGAATGCATCCGAAGTTCCGAATTATACGAACTAACGAATGGCGCTTCTAAATGAATGGAACGGGGCGAATACAAATACATCCAGAGTTACGAATTATCCGAATTAATGTAACATAACGTTACTTTGTAACTAAACGAATGGAACGGGACGAATGCGAATACATACAAAGTTACGAATTATCCAAAATAATGAGTGCTGCAGCTAAACGAATGGAACGGGACGGAATATGATTACATCCAAAGTTACGAATTATCCGAAGTACCGAATGCCGCATCTTAACGAATGGAACGGGACGAATGCATCCAAAGTTACAAATTATTCAAAATAATGAATGCCACATCTAAATGAATAGAACGGGACGAATACGACTGCATCCGAAGTTACGAATTATCCAAACTGGCGTAACCTAACGTTACTTCGTAACTGAATGAATAGAACGGGACAAATACGAATACATCCAAAGTTACGAATTATCCAAAGTAATGAATGCCGCATCTAAACGAATGGAACGGAATGAATACGAATGATCCAAAGTAAGGTATGCCGATTATAACGAATGATCCGATAAACGGAAAAAATAAACTAAACAAAACTAATTTTTCAGTAGCCCTCATGTCTACAGGTAAGTATAACATGTTTGTTATTTTAATGGAAAACCCATAGGAGCCTGCAACCCACCCATGGGAGCAGGCAACCCGGCCACTGCCCCCCACCCATAGGAGTCTGCAACCCACCCATAGGAGACGGCAACCTGGCTGCTGCCCGCCACCCATAGGAGCCCGCAACCCACCCATAGGAGCAGGCAACCCACCCATAGGAGCAGGCAACCCGGCCACTGCCCCCCACCCATAGGAGTCCGCAACCTACCCAGAGGAGACGGCAACCTGGCCACTGCCCACCACCCATAGGAGCCCGCAACCCACAAAAAAGGAGCTGGCAAACCGCCCATAGGAGCCCGCAACCTGCCCGCTTTCCGCCGCCCATAGGAGCCCGTCCGCCTGCAACCGATGGGGTAAGTGCCAAGGGGGTTGTTTGCCCCCCCTCCCCCCAAAAAAAACCCACCAGCCACCACTGGTTGATCTTACGAAGCCCAACCGTTTTTACTGCACCCCAGATCAGAAAATCTAGATCCGGCCCTGTTGTCAATGCATGAATGAAAAGAAGAAAAAAAAAACAGATACAACAAGGAAAAATAGGCCTTTGTTCAAGACTTCAATTGTGATATGGGGAACCCAAATAACTTACAGGTTTAAAATACAGTTAAAAATTGCTTCTTCTCTGGAAGTTTTAGAAGCAACATCTGTATATTTAGCAACTATTATTGGTACTCCAAAAAATTAGTATCAAAATGTTTTAATTTTTACATATAGTTGAATAGTAGGTGAGGTTGAGAAAAGACACAAGTCCATCCAGTCCAACCTATGTGTGTGATTATATGTCAGTATTACATTGTATATCCCTGTATGTTGCAGTCGTTTAGGTGATTTTCTAAAATTTTTTTGAAACTATCAATGTACCCCCACTGAGAGCACCGCCTGTGCAAGGGAATTCCACATCCTTGCCGCTCTTACAGTAAAGAACCCTCTACGTAGTTTAAGGTTAAACCTCTTTTCTTCTAATTTTAATGAGTGGTTACGAGTCTTGTTAAACTCCCTTCCGCTAAAAAAGTTTTATCCCTTTTGACTGCCTTTCCATGCCATTTGCCTAACAATAAATTGTCTTGCAGTCCTCTAAAGCAGGGGTCTCCAAACTTTCCAAACAAAGGGCCATTATGCTATCCTTCAGACTTTAGGGAGGCCGGACTGTGGCCATTAGGGGTACAAAATGTCCCAGCATCAGTGGTATTAAAAGATCCCCCATCATTGGTGTCATTGGGAATAACCGTGCCTCATTGTTGATGTCATTGGGCCTCATTGTTGATGTCATTGGGCCTCATTGTTGGTGTCATTGGGAGGAACTGTGCTCCATCATTAATGTCATTGTTGGGAATTGTTCCCCACGGTTGATGTCATAGGCAGGAATTGTGCCTTCATTGATGTCAGTGAATAAAATAGTGCCCCAGGGGGCGGATAAAAGCAAGCAAATGATGACGTCAAATAGTACGAAACGCATGTGATGCTCTTGGAATCGTTGCCTATACTCCATTTTATGTACAGGCTTGTTTTATCGGATTTGCTGAAAGCGTAAACCCCCCTTTTTTTTTACATTTAAACGTCAAACAGTATCACACTATGTGCGGATCATTTGTTTTTCATGCACACCATTTGATGTGATTCATCGCATGTTTTGGAGTCCATCATGGATACCTGACAGTCCTCATTCAACATTGGGTGGAACCCTTCTTACACACGAGCGGAATTTCCGACAGAAAGAGTCCGATGGGAGCTTTCCATCGTATATTCCGAGTGTATGCCCCATCAGACTTTTTCTGTCGAAAATTCAGACGGACTTAGATAGAGAACATGTTCTATATTTTTCCGACGGAACAAATTACTATCGGAAAAAAACGCTCATCTATAAGCTGTTCCAACACACCAAAAATGACGCATGCTCTGAAGAAAGTACGAGACGGAAGCTATTGGCTACTGGCTATTGAACTTCCGTTTTTCTAGTCCCGTCGTACGTGTTGTACGTTATCGCGATCTGGACGGTCGGAATTTGGTGTTTCTGTGTGTATGCAAGACAGCTTGAGCGGAACTCCGTCGTAAAACCCTTCAGAGTTTATTCCGATGGCAAAACCGGTTGTGTGTACAGGGCATTACCGTTTTTCCAGTGGTGGGAGTTCCGGTTTGAGGTCATTCCCTTAAGTGTGACTGTTTGACCCACGTGCTATACGGTACGTGTGTCCATCAAATCTGGTAAGCATTTTGACTGTATTTTGAAGATTCATCCCGGATTATTCAAGAAAGACCTTTTCACTTTTTTCTGAACTCATCTTCCATTGATGTGTATTATTCAGTTTGGACTTTTGTGTTTTGGTTTTGTTCACATTCAATTTTGCATTTCCTATTTTACCTTTTCAGGTTCACACGCTATTTACTTGCTCACTTAGCGCCACACTTTTGTTTTTTATTTCCATTTTGCACTGTATGTCTAGTGACATGTTGGCTGCTTATTTTGTACTCTATGCGCAATTTTTTTCTTTCTTTCTTCTTTTATAAAAGCAAGCAAAGGCCCGCATCTGCCCCCCGACCCCAGTTTGAAACAACTGCTCTAAAGGGACAAAGGTGGCCAATGCAGTTCCACGCCATAAGGTTTGTTCTTTTTAAGTTCAGGTCAAAATCATATTCAACCCAAATTCAACGTTAATCAGCATGCACCATTTTTATTTGGCTTATCTGCAAGACTAAGTAATGCCTTGCCATATAGGTCGTGTCCTTGTGCACAATGAGAAGTGGGAACGCCTGAGGCTTACCGGGAATGCTAATGGAAATAGTTGTAATAGTAGTTACTGTGTATCTGATAAAGTGTATAAACAGAATGAGATTTCAATGAAATAGTCATTTTCCTGTTTGCCATGAAATGACCCCGCATATAGCACTTAAGGTGGAAAAAAACATAATCAGTTTGGATTCCTGCCTTCTGAGACTTAGCTTCTTCACTTTTCACAAAGGTTCCTATTACTTTCTAGATGCAGAGTATACCAGAGCCATAATGTCCCAATTTGATGAGGAAAATGTTGCACAACAATTTTTTGTTAGCAAATTTTTAGGCTATCAGCTTATTCTGTAAGACATATCCAAAAGGAACTTCAAAACTTTAAGGTTCAATAAAACAGAGAAAACATATTCATTCAACAAGCTCACCGGCTCTGGTAAGAAATTTCATGTGAAGCATGGCTTCCCTTCGACGGGCAACCAGAATGTGACTCAAAGTGTGAAAATATGGTCTGGTGCCCCCCGTTGTGTTTTTACGCTTTGAGCATTTGTTCAAGACAAAGTTTCATAAGACAAGCTTGACCTGGTTGAAGTTGGAAAGTGGTTTGAAACTTATCCTTTCCAAATAATGCTGTGCGGATCGAAAGGAAAAGAAAAAAGTTGGCCACTAAGTATTAAAGAAAGACCAATATATGGAAATAGGGGAGTCTGGTAGGCAGGGGCAGTTAGCTAGTCTGCCACTAGGTGGCTCTGTTCCAGTATAGTGCCTGGTTACAGAAAGCAGTGTCATCAGGTGCTGGGCTCCTTTTAGTTAGAGTCCTCCTGTAGTGATGCAATGGGTGAGTCGGTGCGCACATATAAGACAGGTTGGAAGGAGCCCTAGTGCAGTTGGTGTATGAGAGCCAAACCCCCCACACCAGTACAGATGTAACCAGCATGTGGAGGCCAGGGAGAAGAGACCTGCATCCAGTAGAGCCCGGCTGTAGACTTCCTGACCCTTATACTGGTGGGTGCTAGGGCAGGTTTAAAAAGGCTTTTTAGACCAGGGCAAGAGTCCCTTGAGTGAGGCTATTCCCCTGGATATGTACCTATGGAGGAGGTAACTACAGAGATCCCATTCCAGAGAGTATTAATGTCCACGGGTGGAGAGAGACTGTTGAGGGAAGATGGCTGACTTAAAGTGCTGCATGATGCTTTCACGTGACTACTGTGGACCATCCACTAAATGTGATTATGCACTGTCCAATGATCCTGGATAGTATGCCGATGTGATGTTGCTGTTTATGCCATTTTTCAAGGACTACCAGTAAAGTGCAGCAACTCAGTTTATGTATGGATATTCCTTCCTTTGGGTGGATATAAAGGTCAACAGCCAGGAATGTCGGGGGGTGGGCTCTGGCATGAAGAGGGCACAAGATGGCGAAGGGTGCAGCCTTAGTAGAAGAGTCAATGTTCTAGCAAGGAGAGGAGCGAGGAAGAGACTTATGCTCTTGGCGCCAACACCTAGCCAATCGTAAGCCCCTACTTACAGTTTTTTTCAGAGAAAAGCACACACACATCAGCTTGCCAAAAAGCCAACCAGCTTCCTGTCTGTTGGCACACATTTAAAAATTGTCCAATAATTTCAATAACTTTACCCATCATATAGTCCTATATTAAAACGTGAGTACAGCCAAATCTTTAGTTCTGTGTAGAAAGGGAAAGGAGTAGAACTCATTCTACCGCTATCTTGGTCCTGTTAGAATGATTGCCTCTCAAATACTATTGACTGCCTCAATGACAATGGTTTCACCAAACAGAAAGAGAGAGGAAATCAGGCCATAATAAAAAGCTGATAGGAGTTCTAGCCTTCCATTACTATACATATATTTTTGGACTTGGGTCAAATATAGTGCTTAAAGGATGCAGTACCTGCCAAACTCTTCTTATTAAAGGAGATTTCCAGGTGTTGATATTTTTTACATTGTTACATTGTAGATGGGTCAAGCTTGGACCAATGTAACTATGTATACACCATACCTGTAGGATCCCTCTAGACCAGGGATCTCCAAACTACGGCCCTCCAGCTGTTCCGGAACTTCACGTCCCATGAGGCATTGTAAAACTGTGACATTCACAGACATGACTAAGCATGATGGGTTGTAATTCCTGAACAACTGGAGGACCATCGTTTGGAGGCCCCTGCTCTAGACCAGTGGTTCTTCATCTCTTGTGAGTCATGGACCCCTTTAAGAATCTAATGAAAGCTATAGACCTTCATGATGATACAAAGTTAAACTGTTAAACATGGGCCAGCAGCGAGTCAAGAGATGCTTAGTGGTGGCAGGATGCATTTTCTTTCATTTCCTTCAATGGGAAACCGTTAATTGGGGCAAGGGGAGGGCTATATGGTGAATGTAAATGTTAATTTTTATCATCTATGGGCCACTTATGGGGTACATGGACCACAGGTTAAGAACCCCTGATCTAGAAGCTGAAAATCACTAAGGGAAACACTGTCAGGGCTGGTACAAGGGGTGGGTGGGAGGTGCAGGTGCCCTGGGTACAATGGTTTACTGTAGGGATGGGGGTGCCTTCCTTGATGAACTTGTCCCAGCACTGCACACCGCTGCTATACTGCCACACCAATGATCTCCACTAGCTTACAGGTCTTGTGCTGAGTGGCTGCCTTTCTGCATTCTGAACACAGGAGGCCGGCTGCTTGGCACAGGTGCCATTCAGAGATCTCTCTGTATTTCCTCAATGGATACAAATCGTTCTCTGATTGGACAAGTTGGAGAGGTGGGGTTGCGACACCACACTCTCCACCTTGTTCAATCATAGAATGTAGAAGAAAAAGTAAAGCATTTGTTAAATGGAACCCATGCCCAGCAGCTGACCGCTTGTATTCACAATGCAGCATGGCAGCCGCTCGGCATGGAACGCAGAACCTAAAGGAGATCACTGTAGTGTCCCTGTAGTAGCCGTGTCTACTACAGTGATTTCCAGCTTCTATAAGGATCCCACAAATATGGCACATGCATTGGTCCAAGCTAGACCAATGTAACTATATAAAGATATTCATACCTGGAATTCTTCTTTAAGGATTCCTTGCCCACCATTTATTCATACAACACAAAGGGTTACCCACACAGAGATTGTTCAATATCTCTCTGCCAAAACAATTTCTGCACTCAGTCTCTTGGCTTCCTCTTGCAGCACCGCTGCTCTGGCCTCAGGCTTTGGCCCTTGTCTGTATCCTCATGACAATTCTCAAAGTCAAACTCTTGTGGAAACATGCACCATCTCACAGCTCTAAGCTAAACTTGCTCCCACTTTAACTTCGGGGTAGAATCCTCCTCTGTCTCGCAGGTAGAGCCCTGAACTGTTGTCAGAACCCATACTAAAAGTGTTGTTCACACTTGCATAATCAAAATGCTGGTTATCAGCAAATTTTCTGTGCCCAGGATTGGTGGCTTCATCTCACTCAAGACTCCACAACGTCTCCAGGCTTCAGGAGTCCAGGACTTACTAATCCCAGACAGTGATGAGTTTAAAGTTTGGTCCAAACATAAGCTTAGACCAAACTTTGGCTGTTCAGGTTTTCTTCCAAATGACAGATTCTTTTACTTTGCGTACCTCCCAACATTTTGAGATGGGAATGAGGGACACCTACTAGCAAACGTATGTAGGCATAGGACACGCCCCCCCTGTCACACCCCCTTAAAGGTGAATTAACCAAGAAAAAAAAGGTTATTTAAATCCACAAGGGCTTTTTTTTTTACCACTACTATTCCTTTATATTGGCTTTAAAAATTTACAAATGTAGCCATTTAGAAATTGGATGAAAGGTTTAGCGCTGGGAAACACTTTTTGAAGGATAAAAAGTGCATTTTATATACAACTATATAGATCAGACCAAAATGAGGGACAAATGAGGAGGAAAGAGGGACAGAGGGATAGGGACAGTCCTTTGAAATCAGGGACAGTTGGGAGCTATGTACTTGTTCAACAAAAGCAAAACACCATTCATTCACTGGCTGAGAATCCCCCGCCATGTAAACAAAGAGGCGGAGTTAGCGTGATGTCACTGACCAAA
Source organism: Lithobates septentrionalis (assembly GCA_037952835.1). Lineage (NCBI taxonomy): Eukaryota > Metazoa > Chordata > Amphibia > Anura > Ranidae > Lithobates > Lithobates septentrionalis. The sequence continues at coordinate 1,018,738 of JBBDGP010002151.1, forward strand.
GGTGGCCACATGGCCCTATTTTGGCAATAAAATGAAACGCAAGCCACTTTTCTTCCTATGAGACATCCAACCAAGGTGACACTGAGGCAGCATTCAGTTTCACCTATGATGAATGCTCCACCTGAGTATTTCCATTGCTGCATGGTGCTATCCTGCCACAATATATAATTGTTTTCTTCCCATGATGTCTCATAAGAAGAAAACTGGCCTTGCATTTAATTTTATTGCCAAAATAGGGCCATGTGGCCACATTTGGTCAGTGATATCACGCTAACTCTGCCTCTTTGTTTACATGGCAGGGGATTCTCGGCCAGTATATGAATGGTGTTCAGCTTCTGTCGAACAAGTAAAAGAATCTGGCATTTGGAAGAACATCTGAACAGCCAACATTTTGTCCAAGATTGTGTTTGGACCAAACTTTAAACTCATCACTGTCTAGGATTAGTAAGTCCTGGTCAGGGTCCTGGAGACGTTGTTTGAATTGCTTTTGGATATTTTCCCTCACTTCCTGCCTGATAAAACAGTTGCCACTGAGATAATAAATTAGGGCAAATCTCTCTAATGGAGTGTCGGATGGAAGTAAAAACCTCATAAGGGGGTAACAATCTTTCCGCACTCTATAAAAACGAAAACGTACGCTTTTACATTTATTTTTCACATTTCTGCAAAATTTTGACATTTTGTCAGAAGGTTGACCAATCTGAAACGATGCATCAAAACAAAACGCACCTCGTAATCGATGTCCAAGTCATCGGACTCGCCCTTGGTGCGGAAATGTTGGGTGTATTTGTCCACTGTGAAGTTGACTTGTTTGTTAAACCGATCTATCAGAACTGAATGCCAGTGCTGGTCATCCAACAGGCTTCCCAATGTCACCACGGTGTGAGTGTTACCGAATCGTAGCTTGGCGTCACCTGAACAGGAAAAATGGGAATAGATTATAATCTGTTTTAATATCAGGAGGGCAACAAATGGCACTAGTCTGTAGGTGACTAGATGATTTACACAGTCAGTATAGGACAATATTTAACCCTTATCTTATCCTTCGCTCCCCCAGCAGCTGGCGCTCACCTCTTCCCTCCAATGCTCTGGGCTGCTGAAGTCATCCAGTGCATCCCCCACATCAAATTCAACCAACTGGATGCCTCCAGCTGGCATTGTGCTCTTTCTGGGCATCCCTGTGCGTTTTAAGGTGGGATGGGCTCCTTCCAGGCAAACCTGCCTTTAATCTATCCACTGCTATATGTGCTCCTACTTGGAACCGCAGTACACAGAGGTGCCTTGACGTAGGCACTGTGACTTAACCATATATTTGCAAATGTGTGCAAACAAAACCCTCTGTTTTTTTGGTGTGTTTTTACATTGGATCAATTTGGGTTTTCTTGCAGGCCAGCTTGTAAGTGCTATTGAAAATAAAAAATAAAAACCGGGAACCTGATAAATATTGAATAAATTAGGGTACCACCATGAATAATGGCAGGGTGTGTACATTGGATAAACTACAACAGAAAAGAAAAAATGATATGCACACCCAAGGGTTATCTCCTCATAGCTAGTTTATTAAGATATAGAAAGGCATCACATGATATAGCTCTCCAGAAATAGCCCCCCCATCCCTCATGTATCTCCCAATGACCAGTGCCCTCCCTCCCCCCAGCCCTGTGGTGGGTATCCCACACCTATCCCTCCCTCCCTCCTATTTATAATGATGGGGCTGTGGGAGACCTCCCCCTCAGAGCTGAAACCAGGAGACGGTGTAAGCTACCCCCTAAGGTGATACTCATGATGAATGCACCTGCAGAAGTGACTAATGCATTCACCCATTGTGGCCGTAAGGTGTAGAGCTCTCCATTTAGGTTTCTGGGAGGACAACCCACTTGTATCATCATTTGCAGTGGTTATTTGGCTGCAGGTGCATTCATCAGGGGTACCATCTTGGTGGGTAGCTTAAACAGTCTCCTGGTTTCAGCTCTGAGGGGGAGGTCTCCTGCAGCCCCATCATTATACATTGGAGGGAGAGAGGGATAGTAGACATCTGCACAACAAAAAAAATTTGTTTTGTTTCTTTACGTTTCCGTTGATTCATAACGATACGTAATTTCGTAAGACGCAAGTTTTCTTATTGGGACTCGTTCGTATTTTTGTAACAGTTATATTTTCGTTGATACTATTATTATCATTATACAGGATTTATATAGCGCCAACAGTTTACGCAGCGCTTTACAATATAAAAGGGAGACAATACATTTATAATACAATAAAATACAGGAGGATTAAGAGGGCCCTGCTCAGAAGAGCTTACAATCTAATAGGGTCGGGCAGGTGGTACAAAAGGTTGTAACTGTGGGGAATGAGCTGATGGAAGTGGTAAAAGATTAGTTAGAGATGTTATAGGCTTTCCTGAAGAGATGAGTTTTCAGGGATCGCCTGAAGGTAGCAAGAGTAGGAGATAACCGGACAGGTGGAGGTAGCGAGTTCCAGAGGATGGGAGAGGCTCTGGAGAAATCCTGGAGACGAGCATGGGAGGAGGAGACGAGAGAGCTTGAGAAGAGCGGAGAGGACGATTTGGGTGATAGATACGGAATGATTCGTAATTCCATCTAATTTTCTTTGATTCTAAATTCATAATTTTGCTAGATAATAATTTTTGTTTATTCGGTACACTACTCGTAATTTAGTAATTGTTACTTTTGTGAGATTTGCCTTTTTTCGTTGATTCGTACTTTTGTAGGAAATAAAGAATAATAATCCTAGGCTTGCTTTTCTAATAAGTCCTCCTGTACTTCCTCCAGTCCACTCCCTCAGTCACCAGACCGGACTCCGCCTCCTCCTCAACTGAATCTAAAAAGATTCAGGAATGCCGTGTGACTCCGACACAAAAAGGACAAGCTGATTGGCTAAAGATATTAAGTAAGATACATCACTCACTAATACACTGCCCATTCGAAAGAACGATTCGAGAACGCGAACAAACTAAATTACGAACAGACGAAGAAACAAAATTACGAACACACGAATGAAAATACGAACAGACGAAATTATGAACAGATAAAGGATTGAAAATACGAAATGTAAATCATTCATTATAGATGTCATTTTCGTTCTTTTACTTTTTTGGAGTTTCATATTTTCGTAAGTTTGTCCATTCGTAAGTTCGTATTTTCGCGTGTTCGTTATTTTGCTTATTTGTAATTTTCGTATTTTGGTTCTTTCAGCTATTCGGATGTTCGAATTGATCCAAATGTACGAATACTAACAAATTCGTATGAAAATCCATTTGTTACGAACAGAATCGTTCATGTCTAGGTTCAGGCATCATTCAGGGTCACCATCTACTTCCTGGACTGAGATTCTCTTTTCAGGAGTGCCCCTTGAGGTTCCTATGTATCCTAGTCCGGTGACTCATGCTAAGAGTGCAGGCTAGGAAGAGCCCATATAGCCCGCGATATAAAGGAAGGAAACAACCCGGAGTGCAGCACACCATCAGGACCCAAAAGTCAGTATTAGAAGCAGCCCCAGCCTGGCTCCATCCAGGCCACAAGTCTAACGCCTTTTGACCCACAAGGTCCATGACTATGCCAAATGGGTGGGGCAAAATGCACCAGGGGCGTGGCCTAGACGAAACTGGGCTGAGGCTGCTTCTATTTTAATCACTGTTGGGTCCTGAAGTAACCTCCACCCCATGAATTGCTACAAAGTTACAAAGTTACAATCTAATCACCAGGGGAGGAAGCCCAAGGAAATGTTTCTTCCTGCCTAGTACAAGGTTACAATGTTGTAGTCTGATCACCGGGGGAGGAAGCCTAAGAAAATGTTTCTTCCTGACTCCTACAAGGTTACAATGTTGCAATCTGATCACCGGGGGAGGAAGCCTAAGGAAATGCTTCTTCCTGCCTTCTACAAGGTTACAATGTTGTAGTCTGATCACGGGGGAGGAAGCCTAAGGAAATATTTCTTCCTGCCTACTTTAAAGCGGTGTTCCGCCCAAAAAAGCTACTGGCTTTTAACAATAGGACACTTACCTGTCCTGGAGTCCAGTGATGTCGGCACAGCAGGTGATGTTTCCATCAGCTGTCGTGTGCTGCCGCCGCTGCCATTGCGGGTATGGGTGCCCGGAAGTGTAGCCTTACGGCTTCACGCCGGGAACCCTACTGCGCATGGGTGAGGCCCCGCTCCTCTCTCCTACTGGCCCGGCGACAGGGAGAGGAGGGAGCCCCACGGTGATGTCACGGGCCATGGCAAGGCCCATGGTAGTGGGAACAGGATACCTGTTCAAGACAATTGTGGCACCAGAGGGGGGGGAGGAGACAAATGAGTGGAATGAGGAGACACTTTTGGGTAGAACTCCGCTTTAAGGTTACAATGTTGCAGTCTGATCACCGGGGGGAGGAAGCCTAAGGAAATGCTTCTTCCTGCCTTCTACACGTTTAGAATGTTGATGTCTTATTACGGTGGGGAGGGAAGTCTAAGGAAATGTCTCTTCCTGTCTTCTACAAGATTACAATGTTACAGTCTGATTACGGGGGGTGGGGAGACTGAGGAACTGCTTCCTCCGGCCTGCAGCAGACTGATGACATCGTCTCAGCCTAGACAAAGTAGCCTGACGGAAATGCAAGGATGGCTTGTTAATGATAAAAAGGGGATCTTTTTGAAAATTGATGCTGATGATGATGCCAGATATGTATCAATGAAGACTTGTAAAGTTAATAAGATTCATGGTAAAGTTCCCAGGTAACTAAAGAGCTTCCCAGGCTCCCTGCTTACATCACTATAATACTATAATAGATGTAATGCTTATTATGGTAAATTGTGTGATTTATATGTCAGTATAAAAGTAAATGCACCAACTATTTAAATGCAAACTTTTACATTCCTATTTTGGAATATTATTAATAGTCAATTTACATAAAGGCAACTTGGACTGTAGATTTATTGGTGCTTTCAAGAGCTCTTTAATGCATGACATAAAAATAGGTTTTCTGGATTTGCATATCGTATAACCACATGACCTACTTTAGTATATTTATTTATTTTTTTCATTTGTTTTACTCTCCCAGTTTTTTCTGCACGTAACCCCGTTATGTGAGATTACAAGTCGCAGTCATTTACAATGTAAAGAGGCCAGCTGTCGTTGTGCCCTAACTATCTGTTACGGTGACATTATAAGCAAAAAAAAAATTACTTCTTTGTTGAAATTTGCAGCTCACAAAATATATCATCGCCATGGAAACAGACGTTCAACTTTTTATGTGTTGACATGTGTAAGGAAATTAAATATATAAAATAACAAGTCTAAAAATGAAGATAAAAAAAGTCTTTGAGAAGGAGACACTTTTCCTCCTTCTGATGTTTAATAACCGCGTTTCACCAACTGATAAGGATAAATGGTTTTCCAAATGTTTACAAATTAATATGTGAAAAGTGGAGGGGGGAGGGTCATTTGTATTCAGCCCCCTTTATTCTGATACCCCTAACTAAAATCTAGTGGAACCAATTGCCTTCAGAAGTCACCTAATTAGTAAATAGAGTCCACCTGTGTGTAATTTAATCTCAATATAAATACAGCTGTTCTGTGAAGCCCTCAGAGGTTTGTTAGAGAACCTTAGTGAACAAACAGCATCATGAAGGCCAAGGAACACACCAGACAGGTCAGGGATAAAGTTGTGGAGAAGTATAAAGCAGGGTTAGGTTATAAAAAAAATCTCCCAAGCTTTGAACATCTCACGGAGCTCTGTTCAATCCATCATCCGAAAATGGAAAGAGTATGGTACAACTGCAAACCTACCAAGACATGGCCGTCCACCTAAACTGACCGGCCGGGCAAGGAGAGCATTCATCAGAGAAGCAGCGAAGAGGTCCATGGTAACTCTGGAGGAGCTGCAGAGATCCACAGCTCAGGTGGGAGAATCTGTCCACAGGACAACTATTAGTCGTGTTCTCCACAAATCTGCCCTTTATGGAAGAGTGACAAGAAGAAAGACATTGGTGAAAGAAAGTCATAAGAAGTCCTGTTTGCAGTTTGTGAGAAGCCATGTGGAGGACACAGCAAACATGTGGAAGAAGGTGCTCTGGTCAAATGAGACCAAAATTGAACTTTTTGGCCTTAAAGCAAAATGCTATGTGTGGCGGAAAACTAATACTGCCCATCACCCTGAACACACCATCCCCACCGTGACCCCGCCACCTTATGACGTCACAGTCTCGGGGCATGATGGGACTGTGACGTCATAAGGGGGCGGGGTCACCGGGTGACATCACCCGGTGAACACGCCCCATGCCTATATAAGTCATCGCGCACCTCGCACACAGCATTACAGTGGGAGAGAGCGTCATGTCAACATCGGAAGAAGAGAAGAGGGAACAAGACGACGGAGAAGACCGGGCCACCGCTAGCAAAAGAGCAGAAGATAGCGGAGAAGCCTGGCTGCCTAATAAATTATTCTAAAAACCTGTGTAGTGTGTTTTTTTATTGACACTTTTTCCTCCAGGTGAATGGGTTTTTTTCGGCGTAGGGGGTTCCCCTTAAAATCCATACCAGACCTAAGGTCCTGGTATGCTCCTGGACGGGAACCCATGCCGGTTTTTTATTTAAAATTTGGTGTGGAATTCCCCCTCTTGATTCACAGAAAACACCTGTCAGCAATGCTTGTCGCTCATCGCGAAAGGAAAAAACACATTTTTCCTTTCCTGATGAGCGAGCCAGCTTGGCGCTGGCTCCCGCAATGGGGCTCGCGGGTGTAAAATCTCTCCGATACAGAAGTTGACCAAAGGGTGGCAGTAAAGAGCTGAAAAAACACGTGATTTGGTGAAAGTTGGATAAAAAGTCCTGCCATGTGTATGCTTAATTAGTTTAAGGCCAACGCCCTTTGTACAAAAATCCACGGGAAAGTTTGTACAAAGTCTTATCGTGTGTATGGGCCATTCGAATGGCCCAGTCACAGTCCAGACCTAAATCCAATTGAGAATCTGTGGCAAGACTTGAAAATTGCTGTTCACAGATGCTCTCCATCCAATCTGACAGAGCTTGAGATATTTTGCAAAGAAGAATGGGCAAAAATGTCCTCTCTAGATGTGCAAAGCTGGTAGAGACATCCCCAAAAAAGACTTGCAGCTGTAATTGCAGGGAAAGGGGGTTCTACAAAGTATTGACTCAGGGGGCACTATACAAATGCCCCCCCCCCCCAATTTTTACATATTTATTTGTAAAAGATAATGAAAACCATTTCTCACTTTCCTTCCACTTCACAATTATGTGTCACTTTGTGTTGGTCTATCACATAAAATTCCAATAAAATACATTTACGTTTTTGGATGTAACATGACAAAATGTGGAAAATTTCAAGGGGTGTGAATACTTTTTCAAGGCATTGTAAATAACTATACAGTACAAAGTAAATACATTTTAGTAGGGAAGGTGGCAATACTGTTTTGTTCTGTGGGCGTTCAGAAGTAGGTATGGGAAAAATTACTTTTAATGATGCTGTAGTTGGTAATACTTATATATTTATAACAGAAAAAAAGGTAATAGTAATAATAATAATAATAATAATACAGTTTAAGCATTTTCACAACCGTTATAAAAAGTAGAGTGGTGAGATAATAATAATAGTTATATCATTATTTAAATAACTATACAGTAAAAATGAAATACAATTATTAAGGGAGACGACAAAAATGTTCTGTTCTGTAGACATTAAGATTCAGATGTGGCAAAAAGTACTTTTAATGACCCTACAGTTTTTACCATTATATATTTATAACGGAAAAAATATAATAATAATTGTAATAATAATAATAATAATAACTTTTTATTTAAACACTTTCACAACTGTTTGAGAATAAAGTAGTGTGGTGAGATAATAAATATAGTTATATCATTTTTAAATCATTATTTAAATAACTATACAGTATAAATTGAGTACATTTATTAAAGGAGGTGGCAACAATGTTTTGCTGTGTGGGCATTCAGAATTCAGTATGACAAAAATTGCATTTATTGATCCTACAGTTTTTATCACTGTATAATTAAAACTGGACAATTTAAATAACAATAATTAAAATAGTATTTTTTATTATTATTATTATTATTATTATTATTATTATTATTATTATTATTATTTATTTATTTATTATTATTTTTTTATTTCAGCACTTTGACAATCTTTAAAGTAGAATGAGGTTGTGTGTGGAGATAATAAATATAGTTATATCATTTTTTAAATCATTATTTAAATAACTATACAGTATAAAATGAGTACATTTATTAAAGGAGGTGGCAATAATGTTTTGCTGTGTGGCCATTCAGAATTCAGTATGACAAAAATTGCATTTATTGATCCTACAGTTTTTATCACTGTATAATTTAAAACTGGAAAATGTAAATAATAATAATAATTAAAAATAGTATTATTATTATTATTTTTATTTTTTTTTCATTTCAGCACTTTGACAATCTTTAAAGTAGAATGAGGTTGTGTAGGGAGATAATAAATGTAGGTATATCATTATTTAAATAACTATACAGTAAAAATTAAATACATTTACTAAGAGAGTCCTCAATAATGTTTCTCTGCCTGAGCATTATGATTTAGGTATGGCAAAAATAACTTTTTAATGACCCCGTTTTATCACTATATATTTTAAAACTGTAAAATTGTAATAATATTATTATTATTATTATTATTATTATTATTATTATTGTTATTATTTTACAATAATAATAATAATACCAATAATTATCATACATTTTCATTGCAGCAATTTTTTTAAAATTATTTAGTTTAGTGAAGGAATAAATATAGTTATGTAATTATTTAAATAACTATACAGTACAACTTAGATTTAGTTATTACAGTAGATGTAAACAATAACTGAAATTTTGACAACATTTCCTGATTTTTTCCGGTATTTAGGAGGAATTAAAACTCAGTTTTACCCATCACCAGAGAGAAGAAGGAAACAAGGTGGAAAATAAAATCACGGTTCTGGTGCTGCCCCCTCCCCCCACTGGCACATGAGTGTCATTGTAGTAAATACAGCCCTGCACCGACCCTGAACAAGCATGCAGCAATTAACGTGAGGACAAAGTAGGAAGCATAGTCTGAACATGTAATGACTCTGGTTATGAAGGTCGGGACTCAACCCTTGTGAGTTATCATAGACAAGTTCTAGTCTGGATATTGATACCAGATATCTTCTGGTTTATTTCAGGCTTTTCTTTATTGTACATCACATGTTTTCCTATGTTGGGAGGACAAAGAGCCTGCACAAGAAGGAAGGAAAATCGCTCAGATTTTGATGGGTGATTTCTGACATTTAAAGGTTCTCCGTTTATCATAGAAAATCTGCAAAGTGTGGATGTAACAGATGTATTTCAGCTGGGACCTCAGCCGATGTATGAGCTAATTACTGGTGACATTTTAGTCATTGAACATCGGCTCTACGAACGCGCTTCCGCAGGAGTCTCTCGCCGCTCACGCCAATTCCCAGAGCTGGCTTCTGTTTCAAATTCAGAAGGTAATTTGGGGTAAGAAGAGATTAGTTCATCAGTCTGCTTAACCCTCCCACCGCTGTTAGGAACTACGCAACTGTACCGAGAGTAGAACTGGAAAGTTCCCAAACAGCCGTTTGACTTCATACGTCCCATCTGATCATCTCGGGTCAAAGGCCAAATCCACTCCAAAGTAGAGATGAACAGGGTCATTTCATCAAAACTGATTTCGACCAATGTGAAAATTCTACATTTTGTGAAAATTTTTCTGTAGAAGATCAGCAGCACTGTAGTGCCTGGACAACGACCTTCATGGCAGGATTGACAGTTATTATTTTATGGGAAGCTGCAGATTTTCAGTGTAGTGTATCCACAATAAGTTCTTAAGGGTTCCCCGCTCAGGTTGTCAAGGTCCGATGAGTTGGATGCTGCTGGCTACTGAGGGTGCAGGCTGAGGAGAGGTCCGTTCAGATCCAAAGCATACTGCAACAAATAGGAAGAGATAGCCTTGCCGCACACCTCACCCGCCCTGAGTGGTAAGGAGGTAAAATCAGCCTGAGCTCAATTCATCTAGACCACGACTCCAACATGTTTCTCTTCTGTGTAGTGGATGCTTGTGCAGCCTTGACTTCCTAGAGAATTATTGGGTTCTCCTGCCTGTTCTGTTTTAAGAGAAAGCCAGTTAACCAGCGCACGTTCGTGGGCACATTAGCGTGTGCACAAGAGGAAATGTGCATTTGCACATGCGCGAGCGCGCACATGTGCACGCACTGGCGCCAAACAGCCACTTTAAACCAAGCAATGACATGAAGACATTGCTGAGTGGTCTTTTAGCTTTTTCCTGTTTGCCTGTGCCCTGATTTGCTTCCTGCCTATCTATGCTTGACCCGCTTGATCTCAACCCTCCTCTGGACTTTTGTCTGGCTACCTGTGACCTTGGCCTGTGTTTGACTCTGCTCTTGTCTCATGCTCCTGTACCTTGCTGCCCGATTGTGTACAGACTCTGGCTTGCATCCTGTTCCTGCTTTAGTCTCACGTTCCTGTACCTGTATTGCCTGGCTGTTGATGACCCCTTGGCTTATGTTCCGGATATGCTCCTACCTACTATTCCAGCGTCACAGAGTTCCAGTTTCAGGTGTCTGTCTGGTGATCTATGGCTATAGCTTCCCTGTCAAGCCTCAGCTGGTGCCACCTGCTATACCGGCCCTCATGCCACTCTGTGTCCTACACTCCCTGTCAGCTCTACCAGGGGTGTTGGACAGGAGATGCAAGAGAAGCCCCCTCTACAGCTCGTTCTCCACCAGGTACATGAAACCTGTTTATGAACCAAGCAGAACACCAACAATTCCTATGGCAAAACAAAATCAGGCTCCAGTCTTTAGGGTATGTTTACTATTTATTGCAGTGCGCAAATATAGGAGAGAGGTTCTAGAGCAGTGTTTCTCAACTAGGGTTCCTCCAGCAGTTGTTGGGGGTTCCTTGAGCAATGAGCAATTTCTGCCTCTCAGATGAGTTCCCACCGACACCATTGATCTTTCTTTATCGTACATCACGGGACACGAGCAGCATAGTAATTACTATGTGGGTTATAGGCCACCTTCAGGTGATGGACGCTGGCACACCCAAGACAGGAAGTTCACTCCTTATATTACCCCTTCCCATACTGGGAGTACCACAGTTTTTTCACCAGTGTCTAAGGTGTTGGTCACGGTTGAGGAAGTGCTAAAGAAGAGCTCCGCTGGAGGATCCTTGCTGGAACAAATATACTTTTGAAACCGGATCCATCTAAAGTGTCACTGAGGCCAAAATGGATGGTACCCGGGCTTCATAAAGGAAGAACGAGATTTTGCCTGTAACACCTCTCTTGGAGGGCTGGACCCTGGGACCCAGTGCTTTGGTCATGCATTTAATACCAAAGTTTTCTTCTGGCAGGGTGCTATACAGGTCCAAGGGAGTGGAACCCCGATTAAAAAGGGACCCCATCCTTGAAGGTTTGTTTTAAACGTAGCCCACTGTGATGGGTGAAGATTGGATCTTTTTAGCTATCTGTAAGGGGGGTACAGTGAGGGAAAAAAGTATTTGATCCCCAGCTGATTTTTTTGCCCACAGACAAAGAAAATATCAGTCTATAATTTTAATGGTAGGTTTATTTTAACAGTCAGAGACAGAATAACAACAAAAATATCCAGAAAAACCCATTTCAACCTGGGTTTTGCCACCAAGTACTAAGCCACGTTTTGCAAAGCGGTCAAATACTTATTTCACTCATTAAAATGCAAATCAATTGGCACACATTGGAATTGTTTCAGGATAAAGAGCGGGGGGGGACCTTCCTTTCCTGAGTGAACACAGTTCCCCCATTCTGTATGTGGTGAGGTTAGGGACAGGAGCCCACTGGTCAGGGAGAGGGAACCTAGCGCAGGGATAGATTTCAGAGTAAGAGGGACAGTATAGAAAGTTGCTCAGACTACTTCTCCGCTTTTAAGTATACTGCATCTGCCTTCCTGCGTCAGATGCCACTGGCCTTGGTCTTCCACTCTCCAGTTGGAGTTCCATCTCCTGAGTAAGTGTTGCTGATCAGTTATTACTGATAAAGAGACTTAGTTGTTGTATCTGCAACTGTTAAAGTGGATGTAACCCTGACATTTTTTTTAATGAAGACTTCTACCTGGTATAGTAGAGGATGTCAAGTCATCTGTGCCCAGTCTTGCCACAAAGAGTTAATACAGTTCTGAGCAGTCCTCCTCTTGTCTTTTTTTAGTAAGATAAAAAAATGACACAAAAATAAGTTTGTATCACCACATCCCCACTGCTGTGACTGACATCTGATTTCCTTATCTCAGGAATGGCATGAGAGAGATAGAGAGAGAGAGAGAGAGAGAGAGAGAGAGAGGGAGTGATACGATTCAAGCTTCATGTCCCTCCTTCTTTCTTCTCCAGCTCTCCAAGGATTGGCTGCTCCATACCTCAGCATGATTGGGCATGCTGAAGTCATGTGGTGACTTTCCTGAGTTTTGACTGGATGTTACTCAAAACTCAGGAATAGGAGAGTGTAGAGATGGGCGAGAAGTCTTGTGACATCACGACTCCGCCCACCGAGCTCCGGCAAAGAGACCCGCCCACCCGATTCCAGAGTTTCCGGGGCTCAAACTGCTGAAGGGGGTGACATTTGCAAGGTAGGGATACTTGCAAGAGGCTTGCAGGTATATATACTTTAATACTCTGCCTTTAGTTTATACTGGATGAGTGGTGGGTTTACATCCACTTTAACAATATATTCTGCATTCTGATTCACTGTGTGCGCTGAGTCTTCCCTTTGGGTGTCTACCATTTGGATCTTACCCAGCTCTTCAGCCTACACTCTGGTTTTCATCAGAACTAGTGTCCCCATTGGAAGATTTTGCCTATATTCCTGTTCTGGTGACAACTAAAAATTTGGGAATTTCTTTCACTTTTTCTCTTGGTGATATTGTTAACAGGGCAAATAGAGAAGGTGAAACTTCCTAACAGGGGCACAGCCAGCAATAAATTCCCAGCAGGGGGTCTAATCTCTTTCAACTCTATGCTAAAGAAAGGAACTGTACTTTAACCACTTCCCGCCCGGCCTATAGCAGAATGACATCTGGGCGGTGGTTCCGTTATCCTGACTGTCATCACATGACGTCTCTCAGGACAACAAGCCAGTGCACGCCCTTGGGGTGCGCAGCGCATCGATCGGTGGTGCGGTGTGTTATGCCCCGTACACACGGTCGGACTTTGTTCGGACATTCCGACAACAAAATTTTAGGATTTTTTTTCCGACGGATGTTGGCTCAAACTTGTCTTGCATACACACGGTCACACAAAGTTGTCGGAAAATCCGATCGTTCTAAACGCGGTGACGTAAAACACGTAGGTCGGGACTATAAACGGGGCAGTGGCCAATAGCTTTCATCCCTTTATTTATTCTGAGCATGCGTGGCACTTTGTCCGTCGGATTTGTGTACACACGATCGTAATTTCCGACAACGGATTTTGTTGTCGGAAAATTTTATATCCTGCTCTCAAACTTTGTGGGTCGGAAAATCCAATGGAAAATGTGTGATGGAGCCCACACACGGTCGGAATTTCCGACAACAAGGTCCTATCACACATTTTCCGTCGGAAAATCCGACCGTGTGTACGGGGCATTAGTCTGACAGACTGCAACGCCAATCTAGGTAAAGTGCCTCTGACGGAGGCTCTTTACCACGTGATCAGCTGTGTTCAATCACAGCTGATCACTGTGTAAACAGGAAAAGCCATGTATCGGCTTTTCCTCTATCACATCTGACAGACGCGAGTAGCGGAGAGCTGATCAGCTGCTCTCCTGACAGGGGGGGTCTGCGCTGATTGATTATCAGTACAGCCCCCCCCCCCCCCGAGGATGCCCACCCAGGACCACCAGGGATGCCCACCATGGATGACCACCAGGTATGCCACCCATGACCACCAGGGATGACACTCAGTGCCCATAAATGATGCCAATCAGTGCCCATAAATGATGCCAATCAGTGCCCATCAGTAAAGCCTACCAGTGCCTCCTTATCAATGATGCCCACCAGTGCCATCTATCAGTGTCCATCAGTTTCACCCATCAGTGTTTATCCATGCCCATCAGTGCCACCTATCAGTGCCCATCCGTGTCCATCAGTGCCACCTATCAGTGACCATCAGTGCCAGCTATGAGTGCCCATCAATGCGTCTATCAATGCCCATGCTGCATATTAGTGCCCATCATCTGCCCATGCCCATCGAAGTGATTAAGAACAAACCGCTATGGGGAATCCCAATATCAGGAGCTGCAGCTCAAAACCACCAGAAATCCCCAAGGAAAACGATGTCTATTGACTGGTGATCACTGTCCCAAATTCAATAACCCAATATAGTGTATGTAGAACTTGACAGATTAGCTTGAAACAGTAATTTCCACCTGAACATAAAGCGTGTACCTAGGTTAATGGAGAGAGACAATCTTCCTTTCTGTAGCTCCAGTGTTATATAATCCCCACGTTGTCCTTCACCGTGAAATAATACTCCATCACTCTGCATGCTCTTGAACTTCAGGGAGATGACATCTTTATATGTGGTCATCAGTTTCTGATTGAACCTGTAGAGGAGCGAGCTTCTGCCATCAAAGTCCGCCACGTCGGATTCTAGAAAAGAGACAAAAAGGCAATTGAGAATCAGTCATGTAAGCGAACAAACAAGGTCAATGATAATGCTGCACTCTCCTAACATAGAAATCAGCAACACCTTTATGGACAATATTGTGTCGGGATCGTCTATTTTCCCTAAATCGAATCCCCTGGAGAACCGTCTAACACAAAAACAGGATTTCAAAGGTGGGTGATCTCACAGAAAAACATATGAACACTTTTGTCAAAAGATTGTCTTTATTCCATACCTTTCTAAAAAAACGTATATGTCAACCCCAATACTGAAAATATATAAAACAACAACCAGTTACAGAACATTATCCCCACTATGTAGATTCCTAGATAAATATATTTGGATTCATATCACATACTGCCAACATAGTGCCCAATGAGAAACTAACTAGGGCTTTTGATCACACTATTTATTGGTGTTAAATCCATAAAGCAAAGTCTCAACACGTTTCACCCTTATGGACTTCTTCAGGGAAACAATGTGGTTTATGTTCTTGTAGCACTCAGAAATTCAAGAGTCAGCCCTACCCATGCAAATTGAGTCTAAATCATAATGAAGACAATTGTGGCCACTGTGGAGTTTGCCCCACATCCAATTGTGGCCACTATGGAGTTTGCCCCACATCCAGGAAAACGCCACAGGCTATGGGGGCACATGTGCTGGCTAAATCCCCTGCTAGGCTGTGTGCATCTAATGCCACACACAGCACAGCTCTGCCCTCCACTCTCTACTTACAGGATTCAATTGCACTTGCTCCCATGGGTGCTGCAGTGTCCTCTGTGAGCAGAGAGGAGACAGACACAGCACTGGATCAAGATGGGACTTAAGTAAGTATACAGGGGGGGGGGTGAGGGAATGCATTAAAGTGACTCTTTAATTATTATTTTTTTAAATAACAAACATGTAATGGTACTGCACAGGGCAGCCCCGATTCTCTCTTTTTTTTTCTTTTTGGGTCCCCCGCTGGTGCTCCTGACTCCTCCCCCTGTCAAGTGCCACCAATAGCAAGTCGCTTGCTGTGGAGCTGCGCTCCTTTGAATAGACATTGTTCATTCACACATGGAGCGCAGCTCAGCTCTGCCCCCCCCACTCTCTCCTCATTGTCTCACTGGCTGTGATTGACAACAGCAAGAGCCAATGGCTCCCACTGCTGTGTGAGAGCCAATGAGGGAAGAGAGATAGGGGAGAGACGATACTTTCATATACCTCGCTGGATCGAGATGGGGCGTGGGTAAGTATTTGGGGGGGGGGGGTACTGCACTCAGTAGGTTTTTTACCTTCATACATACAATGCATGAAGGTAAAAAAAATCTTGAGCCTTTAGAACCACTTTAAGGTAAAAAAAATGTTCAGTCTTTACCACCACTTAAGTTTTTTTTTTTTGGGCAGCGCAGCGACTAAGTGTTAGCACTTTCGTCTAGCAGCACCAGGGTCGCTGATTCCTATCCCAACCACCACACTACCTGCATGGAGTTTGCATGTTCTCTCTGTGCCTGAATGGATTTTCTCCGGATACTCCAGTTTCCTCCCACACTCCAAAGACATGCTGGTAGGTTAATTGGCTCCTGTCTAAATTGGCCCTTGTATGTGTATGTATAAATGTGAGTCTCTATGGGGGGGGGCATGACCGGATGTTGGAGTGAGCGGAGGTGTGTGAGGTCTCTCCCTGCTCCATCCCCCGTGGCTATCCTATTCAACCGAGTACGGCGTGCCTTTTCTCTCCCTGCTTGTGTTCGTACTCGCCTTGCCTGCCCTGCATACCTTCTGTGAGGCTTGAGAGAATGGCGGTGCTGTGCCAGGTAATGGAGTAAGCGGCGGAGAGTGCGCTTCAGTCACCATCTTCCGTGCAGCATGAGTGATCCCGAGCGGCTCTTACTGTTACCCTGGTTGCCCTGACAATGGTCTGAGCTCCTGCGAGAAGCAGGGAGACACGCATTGTCTGGCGTGCACAGCGTGGGGCGGTTGTTTGAAGTTTCCCAGAACAGCCCAGCAAAGCCCAGCGGTACTAAGGGCTTGAAAACGAAAGCGGGGACTAGCACCATATTTTATCCCCTTGCAAGAGGATATATTAAAGTGCGAAAAGTGCTATAGAGTACCACAGCCTTGCAACCCCTGACAGCCTTACAACTCCTTACACCCCCTTACAGCTAGCTATGACAAGGAAAAAGGGGGAGGAACAACCGCACCAGGAGAATCCAAGCTCCCAATCCACCAGTTCAGCTAAGGAGAAGGGGAACCAGGCGGCAGCAGCAGCAGCCAAGTTGGAGAGGTATGCACATACTCCTACATAATCACCAGCCAAAGGTAACCAGCAAACCCATGGACGAAATGGAAAATAGATTGCGCAGGAACAACGTGAAGTTGAACTGATATGCCTGCAGGAAACACATCTCACCAATGACACTAAGTAACAATTCCGAAGTAAGAAATTTCAGAATCAATATCATTCAGTTCACTCCTCTTTTTCTAGGGGGGTGAGCATATTAGTAAAGAGAGGAGTGTTATTTTCCTACAGGGATGTCAGTATAGATGCAGTGGGCTGCTATATTTTCTTGAGTTGCTTAATAGAAAATAAACCATATGTGTTAGCAAATGTGTACATCCCTCCCCCGTTTAAACTGGAGATCCTGTACAGAATATTAGAATTTGTGGAGGATAAGGTAGATACCCCGGTTATAGTGGTGGGGGGATTTTTAATGCAGTAATTACTAGGCCAATTTCTTGATGAGATTGGATGGAGCCACTTTTGGAGATCTCGCAATCCAAACAATCAGCAATATTCTTGTTTCTCGGGGTCATACTCTACACTCTCTCGCATAGACATGGCAATAGGCAATAGTGAAGCGCTGTGGCTAGTAAAAAAAATTGAGTATTGGCCAAGAGGGGTATCAGACCACTCACCTTTGGTCCTAACTCTAATTCTACACGATAGATGTACCCATAGAATGTGGACAATAAATCCACTATGGATGGAATTAATGGAGAAACCAGAAGAAATCATTTTGAGATCAAAAGAGTTTGTAGAACTTAACATAGGTACAGCGCCGATGGGGGTGGTGTGGGACACTCTAAAAGCATTCCTCAGGGGGCTCTTGATTCAACAGGTGGCAAAAAAAAAGAAGAAATCAAGGGAATGGGAGGAGAATATTAGGAAGGAGGTGATGGAGTCTGAGAGTCAGTACGTGACAGGTCCAACTCCAGAGAAGCAAGGGATATGGCTCAAGAAGCAGCAGGAATATATGGTAAGTGGCTATCACTAGAAAAACCAAAAATAAGCGACTTTTTCAGAGACAAAACTTTTGGAGAAGGAGAAAAAATGGGTTGTATACTGGCACTTCTAGCTAAGACCAATTCCCCCTCCTCAGCTATTTCCACGATCAGGACACCAGGCGGTGAAATCTCGTCTGAGCCTGCCGCGATTATGGAAACATTCTCTGAGTTTTACAGGGATCTATATAAGTTATGGCAGGGGTCAGATGGGGGAGAAATGGATAGGTTTTTGGGGAACGTTGAATTGCCTGTTCTCTCGGAGAGTGATAGGTATAAGCTGGATTCTCCAATAGCTTTGGAGGAGTTGCAACAAGCAGTAGCTGGTATGTCTAATCAAAAATCCCCTGGTCCAGACGGGTTACTATTGGAGACCTACAAATATTATGGGGAGGTGTTACTCCCAGAGCTTCTAAAGACATTGAATTGGGCAGCTGAAAAGGGAAGTCTGCCCTCCTCGATGTCAGAAGCTACCATTGTAGTAATACAGAAAGAAGGGAAAGACCAACTTGAAGCATCCTCTTATAGACCAATATCATTATTGTGTTCGGACGTTAAAATTGTGGCAAGGGTACAGAGAAAATGGGCTCAAGGGCCATCCTGTCCATGGACACAGCCCAGGCCTTTGACAGCCTCGAGTGGGGGTATCTCTGGTGGGTACTGGAGAGGTTTCGGATTTGGCCCCACATTTATAGGATGGTTGAAAGCATTATATAATCACCCAAGTGTTAAATTAAAAATTAACAATGAATATTCAGAAAGGTTTCCGCTTGAGAGAGGGACGAGACAGGGGTGCCCTTTATCACCCCTGTTATTCACCCTGGCGATGGAGCCACTAGCAAGTGTGGTAAGATCATCAACTGGATTGCAGGCATTCCAAAGGAAATGAGGGGAAGAAAGGATAGCACTATATGCAGATGATGTTTTATTTTTTTGGGAGATACAGAGTCTTCGCTAGATAAAGTAATGCAGATAGTGGAGGAGTTTGGTAGGTTTTCGGGCCTAGCTATTAACTAGGAGAAGTCATAGCTTCTACCGGTTGATCCACTTATTAATTCCATCCCAATGGGAATATCCCAGTTAAAAGTAACAGAGAAAATGAAATATCTCGGTATAGTGCTGTCAAACGATCCTAATCAGTATATCAGCGACAATCTAGTCCCACTTCTATTGAAATTTAAATGTAAATGTGATATCAGGAAAAGACTACCTTTATCAGTGGCAGGGCACGCCAACCTGGTTAAAATGATCTGGATGCCACAGCTGCTGTACCTGCTTCATAATTCTCCAGTCTGGATTGGGGAAAAAATGGTTCCAAAAAATACAGACCCTTTTTAGGGAGTTAATATGGAAAAAGGCCAGGCCAGGATTAGCTTGCAAATGCTGCAGCCACCAACAAATAAAGGGGGAATGGCTGTCCCCCATCCGTATAGCTACTACTTGGCAGCTCAACTACAGCAAATGGGAGGAAGCGCTACCCCGGGAGGGGGGAATGCCAATGGCAAAATGATGTTACAGGGGAATCCAAACAAATCATTAGTGGAAGCATTGGAGGCAGACTCGCTACAAGGTGAGAGCCCAACACCTAAGATGGTCACTAAAATCTGGCAGTCAGTTAAGAGAATTATGGGGTAGAGAGGAGTTACAGAATATTCGCCCATTTGGTACAATAAACATTTGCATGAATTATTGAGGGAAGATCAAGGAATGGGAAAGGTACGGAATAAGCCGGTTGATCCAGTGTATGAAGGTAACATCTTAAAACCTTTTGCAGAGTTGAGACATGAGTACGGGATATCAAATAAAACATTCCATAGCTACTTACAGATCAGACATGCTTTGGGTAATCAGTTTAGTAATCATCCATTAGAATGGAGTAAGATTCCTCTTCTCCAAAAAATAATTAAGGCAGATATCACCAAAGGTCTTATATCAGAGATATACGCGCAAATAACGGGCAGAATCAACACCCAGGTAGTGTCCTTTAGGAATAAAGAAAGATGGGAAGAGGATGTAGGAGTAATAACTATGGAGCAATGGAAGAGGATCTTAGAATTTGGACCGCTGGTGTCGGTTTCTCCCTCACAAAAAGTACAGTGGAACCTTTCCGTTTCAGGACTATGCTCGTAATCCAATGTACTCGCATATCAAAGCGAGTTTTCCCATTGAAGTCAATGAAAAAGAAAAGAATTTGTTTTGCATTGACTTCAATTGGATGCAATACCGCATGCGGCCAGAGGCGGGGGGGCGCCGAAGAGCCTCGTAAACGGCCGAAAAGGCCCGAGGGACACTTCGGCTGACCTCGGAAAACCTCAGAAAGACTCTGTTCACGAGCCTGTCCTCGGGCCTTTCCGTGTATTTCCGAACGGCGACTTTCGGCTCTGCTCGGCTCCGGCGCCCCCCCCACCTCAGGCCAAAAGCGGTACTGCACACCACTTTTGGCCTGAATCCTGCTTGTTTTGCGAGACAACACTGGCAAACTGAGTTAGGAATTTTAGAAATACAGTGCTCGGTTTGCGAAGCGCTCGTTAAATGCGTTACTCGCAAACCGAGGTTCCACTGTATCACACTTGTCCTTGTTGCACAGAGCTTACTATTCCCCCAAGAAACTGTATATGTTCGGCTGCAGACTTGACGACAAGTGCCCTAGATGCCGGGAGATGGGGGACCTCATACACATGGTTTGGAGATGTCCAAAACTGTTCCGATACTGGACAGAGATATTAAACATTATTAATGCTACGTTTAGGGTTACATTAGAATTAGACAGTGGCGTCTCCAGCCAGACAGGGACAAAAGTAGGCAACTATAAAATGCAATTTATATATATATATATATATATATATATATATATATATATATCCTGGGTCCCTTTACTACGATAGTACAACGGCCCTTCTTTCACATGTTCTGCAGTGAGCTCCCTTCCTACTGTATTGAGGCCTCCCAGGGTGGCAGAAAACCAAAGATATGTCACCAGCATACCAAGAAAATAGAAGGGTCCAAAGCAGTGGGAGGACTATCAGGGTTGCAAAGGTTGTCTTGCCACCGGGCTCCGGTGTTCTGCCACTGTGGGGTTCCCCAGCCCCCTCTTGCTGTCCTGCCCCTTCTATTGACAGAGTCCTTCCTGCAACTCACTCTTCTCTCTGCCAATGAGGATGCAGGGGAAGGAGCAGATCGGGTGGCCATGGTTGTGTGAGCGCTCGCATTATGCAGTGTCAGCGAGCAGAGGGAGGGGGGAGGAATCACCCGCAGGAGCTGACTGGGGACACTCTCCCTCTTAGACATTGCCTTTTTGTAAAATAAATAAATAAATATATATTTTTTTTAATTGGGGGGCACATGGTGGGGCACAGCATAATGTTGGGGGGGTCAGGGCCCCCTCTGCCCCCCCCCCAGGGTTGCCATTGGAATTAGAACCTAGAGTATGTGTTTTGGGCCACATCGAAGAAAATATAGGGACAGCAGGTACTATAACAGTGATTGCGAGATGCTTTTACCAAGCAAGAAAATTAATCGCACAATCCTGGCCATCAACGAAGCCCCCGACCCCTGAAGAGTGGGTTATGACCATAAATTTGTTAGTATGGAAGGGAAAAGCAACTTTCACTAGACACGGTAATTATAGTAAGTTTGTTAAGATGTGGAAACCCTGGCTGCAAAAGATGGAATGCCCCTTGTGAGCGTCGGATTAGGGGACTTACCTAATGCTATCTTAAAGATGGGCAGCGATAAGGAAAAAGTACGAATTCAACAAAGGATATAAACCGGGGAATAACATGTACATCGCAAACTGGTATCCTCCACGGGAAGGGTAGGGGGAGAGGGGGGATAGAGGACTGATAGTAAAGTGAATGTTGAATGTATTGTTTGATTGTATGCTTTTAAACTTGTGCAAACAATAAAAAGTAATAAAGTAAAAAAAAAATGAATGTGAGTTAGGGACCTTTAAAGCGCTGCCACTTGCTGACCAACCTTTTTTGGCAAGTTTTTGTTTACAAGTAGAAATCTGTATTTTGTGCTACAAAATGACTTATAACCCCCAAACATTATACATTTTTTTAAGCAGAGACCCTAGGGAATAAAATGGCCATCATTGCAATTTTTTTCACACTGTATTTGTGCAGTAGTTTTGCAAACTTTTTTTGGAAAAAATACACTTTAATGAATAAAAAATAATTAAAAAACGCAATAGTTACCCCATTTTTTTATTATATAATGTGAAAGATGATGTTACGCCAAGTAAATAGATACCTAACATGTCATGCTTTAAAAGTGTGCGCTCTCCTTTAATGACGACAAACTATGGTACTTAAAAATCTCTGCCGCTTTAAATGCTTTTACAGGTTACTTGTTTATAGTCACAGAGGATTTCTAGCACGAGAATTGTTGCTCTCGCTCTAACGTTTGCGGAAAAACCTCACATGTGTATACCGTTTACATATGGCTGCGTGACTTACGTATGCGTTCGCTTCTGCACCCAAGCAAGGAGGAATGGGGGTGCTTTTATTTTTTTTATTATTATTATTTATTTTACTTTTGATTTTTGATTTTTACACCTTTATTTTTTTATTTTTTATCACTTGTATTCCTATTACAAGGAATGTAAACATAGAAATAAGGATGACAGGTCCTCTTTAAGGAGAGACCTGGGGTCAAAAAGACCTCAAATCTCTTCTTTACCTTTTTAAAAGCAAAAATATATATATTTTTTTTAATGGATCTTTAGCTTAAAAAAAAAAAAATTCTTCCAGGCTGGACCGGACGTGGCCTCATGACATCGCTGCTGTCCTCCAAGGCCATAGAGTCGATCAAAGAGTGTTAACACTCTTTGATCGCCTATGGGAGCAGCCGGCCGCACCATCTGATCGTTTCACGGGGTTACCACCGGAAAAGGTAAGCCTGAGAAACATCAGCAAGTGGCGGGAGGGGAGGAGTCAGCGGCTCATGAGCCACTTGTACTGGTTTCCTGAGAAAGCCGGCCATCTGCTGAAAAAAAATGGTACCGGGGTTATGGCCGATATCTTCAATATCCCGGTACACCACTTGCAGACCACAATCTATATATACATATTGCAGTCAGCAAGTGGTTAATTTGATGGCGCTATATAAGTAGCTGTAATAAATAATAATACAAAAAATGGTATCCCTATCACAGGGCTCAACATGCCAAGTCCTGAGCTACTAGCAAGGCCTCAAGGGTTACTCACCACTAGTTGCCCCACCCAACTCCTACCCTGCCCCTAATTCTCCCCGAAACACGCCCTCATAAATTATCTCATGAAATGACACTTAAAGGTTTTATGAAGAATTAAGTTATAAAAATAAATATTGACAACAACTTTATCCGTGCAGCCTGTGTGCACCCAATGCAGCCAGTGTCCACCCAATGCAACCTACCCATGTCCACCCAATGCAGCCAGTGTCCACCTAATGCAACCTACCCATGTCCAGCCAATGTAGCCAGTGTCCACCCAATGCAACCTACCCATGTCCACCCAATGCAGCCTGTGTCCACCCAATGCAGCCAATGTCCACCCAATGCAGCCCATGTCCACCAATACAGCCTGCCTGTGTCCATCAATGCAGCCTGTGTCCACCCAATGCAGCCAGTGTCCACCCAATGCAGCCTGTGTCCACCAATGCAACCTGCCCGTGTCCACCCAATGCAGCCTGTGTCCACCCAATGCAGCCTGTGTCCACCCAATGCAGCCTGTGTCCACCCAATGCAGCCTGTGCCCAACCAGTGCATCCTGTGTCTACCCAATGCAGCATACATGTGCAGGGGAGAGGAATTGATAAGAGTGCCAAGGAACATCACAGCTTTCATTTCAATTGCTGTGTTCCTGCTGCTCGCAGTCACATACAACCACGTCCCCTGTCCGGGGAACTTTGATAGACGTCACACGCCCCCGGATTTGACAGGTGATCTGTCTATCAAAGTCCCGGACAAAGAGGAGAGGCTGTATGTGAAAGCGAGTGTGGAGAACACAGCAATTGAAATGAAAGCTGTGATGTTCCTCCGCACTCTCATCATCTGGCCGCCTGCTCTCCTCCCTTCCTCCTCCGCTATCGTGGCTCCCATACAACTCCGGTGCTTTCCCCCCTCCCCCGCTCCCAGGCAGCCAATAACTCGCCAGCCCTCAGAATCCACTTGCAAAATGCGAGCAGGCGAGTGAAATTTTTGAGGGCTGCCTATCAGATACAGTCCATTGTCAATGCTCATTTGCTAGGAAGGTTAGGTAGCTGGTGCACGTGTGTTGTATTTGTAATCTTCTGTATGTCCTGTATTGTTTTCCTACAATTGTAAAGTAGTTTGAATGTGCAGCATTCTGTTTAGTAAAAATCACAGTACTATAGTACAGGGGGGTTTCTGCGTCCTTGCTTTACTGCAAAGTGACCTAAAATAGAAGTAGCAAAACATTCCTTTATTACCATTAGTCTAATTTTCTATAAAAACAAATCAAATCGTATTAAATCAATCGAGAATAATGGTTCTTCATGTACGGTATTCTCCTACATAATCTGACAAGTGAAGCTATTTTCAAATCAAAGGAGACTCTAGCAGAGCCAATCTCCTGACAAGCAAGGGAGAAGAGCCTCAATCTTTGATGTGCGAAGCACTCCGTGGAAATGTCACCAAACGAGGCATCACATAAAACAGAATGATCCGACTGCGTCATCTGCAAGCAGTGTATTCTCTTTAATTGAACGACACACTCGTGTTTCTAAGGAAAAACAATTAGAGAGAACTCCATACAGTGTGTTTTCAATCCAGGCCATGACAAGCGTTGCCGTCTCTAGAGGGTCCACCTTTGAAATTACAAAGAGAGAAAAAACAAACAAACACTTAGCCACCTGCTTCAATATCCTTAACGGAGGAATCCAGAATTCATTACTGGGGTTGGTGTTCACACACACAGCAAGATTAAAATACCCAGGGGCCCTTGTTTTCTTAGGTTTCATATTTTTCCATCCCTGGTGAGTTTCATTTTTTTTTTTTTGTCCTTGCTTTCTGTTGGTTGCACAGAAGAATGTTGTTGTTGGTAGGCGTAAAATGCAAGCACCAGATTTTCTAGATGACAGAGAATGATGTCCCTTAGGTAACTGCGTACGTTCTCTGGTGGTCCATCTGGAGATACCAGGCTTGAAGGGCCACCTGCAGCCCCAAAAGATTAGGTTGCTTACAAGGCAGCATATGTTGGCCGTGATTAAGTTACAGGTTTAGTAAGATGAAGAGCATTGGTTGGCTACTTAGGTTTTTCAACTGATTTCAACAGTGGTTATAAAAAAAAAATATTTATGGTTGCTATTTTTTTTTTTTGCATAGTCCTCTGCCATATCTTACCCTGAGATGGATGGATTCTTGAAGTGTCTCATTTTATTTTTCTGGGTAAATGTTAGTGCCTTTTGAAAGTTCCTTTTAAATGCAACAACACTCCAGCTCAGTGCCACCACAATTTACAAGCATCATGGGCCCCTGGGGAAAGTAAAGCACTGTGGCCCCCTATCAGGGAGATGGTGAGAAACAGTGGGTGTGTCCAAATTATGCTACTCATTGGGTGTGGCTTTTTGTCTGATTTTTTTTATTTATTTATTTTTAATAATTTTTATTATCTTTTTAATTTCATAATTTTTTACATGTTTTTCACAATGCTGTTGGTGGGTCCTTGGTGAGATATCAGGGATCTAAACAGACCCCTGAAGTCTCACTTTTGAGGAAGAACAGGGGACTGAGGAAACCCATGCCCCATTTCCTTTCTGCAGCCTCAGCTGCCCTGTGGGTGAATGCACAGGAGACAGAGGCTTCTGTTTACTCATAAACTGAAGCATAGTAAAGTGCTTCTGTTATGAATGAATACAGTGAGTGATCAGTACCAGTCACACAATGTGTTCATTGTAAAAAGGAAGAGCCGTTAAATAACATATTTACTGGTCCCTTCCACCCCTCTTCATCCTGAAGACCCCCCCCCCCCCCCCCTGCGGAAGAGGCGAGGAGGGAAGCCAGAAGCACTATGGGAGGGGGGCACAGAGGGAGGTCCAGGCAGTGAGGGAAATCTCATAGTGATCAGTGCAGGGGTTGGGGGAAATAACTGAAATCAATCTTTTTTGGTTCACCCTGCAGCTGTCTTTCAGCTGCTGCAGTGTGAGCCACAAAAGATTGTCGCACTGATCACCTGCTCTGTCCAGTGTCCAAATGCGCTTCCTCCTACTGGGGGGGGGGGACTACAGGGATCCCCCAAGCAGCTGGGGCCCCTGGGCTTCGCCCAGGGGTGCCCATGTGAGAAGACAGCCCTGATCCAGCTGTTGTGGGATGCAATGGATGGACCTTGAAGGACTCCAAGGAACTATGCATGGTACATTTAGTAAAATGAATGTCTCGTACACACAATCAGATTGTTGGCCAACAAATCTGTGGAATTTTGTCCAAAGGGCGTTGGCTCAAACTTGTCTTGCATACACACGGCCACACAAATGTTGGCCAACAATTACGAAGGTAGTGACGTATTAGACGTACTACGTGGTTTTTCAGCTCTTTAGCGCCACCCTTTAGGCTCCTTCTGCTAATTTCGTGTTAGTAGAAGTTTGCGTGTTGATTCGCATTTTTCTTTTCGGGTTTTTCATTTTGCGCTTTTCATTTTGCGCTTTTCAGTTCATTTCTGAACGGCCGTTCATCAACCAGCCATGTTGCGGAATTGGAGGAGATAACGTGTTATTTATTTATTGTCCTTGGAGTTATTGCTTTGACATTATTTTTTTGGTTGAATAATAATGATTTGATTTGGTAGAAAATATTGTGTAGAATAATACTTAGCTATGTGTTTTACTTCAAATGTCAGTTTGCGAGTTGGCAGTTACATTTTAAAAAATACAATGTAAAAATTAACTTACCAGCTTAACCAACATTGTTGTATCTTTGATTTTAAAAACTACGGGATAATGGTGTTGTGGTAAGTTGCCCAAATAAAAATAAAAAAAGCATAATTATTTTATTCTTGATATCACTAGAAAAAGAGGTTCCTCCACAAATCAACACTGTGGTGGCTGTATACTGTCCAATGTTGTTTCCAGTGTTGTTCTGGATGCACGATGCATACGTAATTGGACGTTGAAGGGCGCTTTCCCATTTTTTCATATAAAGGTGTTGTTCCCCAGATATCTGAATGGAATTGTGTAAGAGCTTAAAGATCGAGGATATCAAGTGTGGTTGAGAGAGGCCTTGTATACAAATGTGCTCAAAAGTCATGAATTGCTCTACTATTAGAGAAGACTGTGTAGTCAAGAAGTAATGTTTGAATTGCAAGTAGGAGAAGGCTAGATTTTTTTTTTTTTTTTTGGCTGAAAGGTCTTCAAAAGTTTGAAACCTACTGTTTTTTTTTTAATCCGCAGTGGTGCTGAAAACGAAAGACCATTAATTGTAAAAAACGTGCATGTGAACACACACTACAAAGTGCACTCAAGGATGTGCTTTGCCCACCCCCCAAAGGGGTAGGACCTTTCCCTGATCACCCGGGGCGCAAGGCTCCTGACAGGGACATAAGCTACATCATGGTCCGCCTACCCAAAAGGCCCGGCGGACCCCTCCCCTTGTGATCAGCCGAAGCCAACCACCAAGGACTAGATTGCGGGGCTCTCCCAAAGAGATATTCCCCACAGGATCAGGGGGGGGGGGCAGGAACCTGAGGGCCACACATCTTCCTCCTAGACGTTAGGGCAAGCCCGAGGACTCACACCCTCCATCTTAGTGAAAAAAAACACACACATAAGTGAAAGTGACAAAATGTGTAGGGGAAAAAAAAAAAAAGGAATAAGTGGCCGTGTAATGTGCACTGGCTAGGCACTGAAGCCTGGTAACAAAAATTGCCCGGACTTGGCCAAAAGGATTAGCCCAAAAAGATGTAGTGCAGAAACAGTTTTGATGCTGTGAACTTGTGCCTTTTCACACCTTGGGGTCCTACAACCAAGTGTTACTAAGAGCACCCCTAGGGCACCCAATCCCAGGGGCCAAAGACACCACAGACTCTCTGCCTTCCCAGCCCATGGCCAGAAAAGGTAGATCCATTCAAACCAGGAGCAACTGGGCCCATCTAGTTTTCCTAGGGGGGAATTACTCCTTTGCCCCAACTGCCTGTGGGTAGTGGTTTCTGTTCCAGCCGGTACTAGCCTTCAGAGCCTCCATCATATCAGAAGGGGTAGTATACAGCCAACTATAAAGGCTAGAATGACAGTGTAGCACCCTTACTGGACACTAAACAGAACAGATACTACACTTGATCTTAGCCGAAAGGCCGAAACGTACAGGTTACTGGATGAATTGGAATGGCTTCGCTTGAGCCCAGGGCACCATTTATACAGTGGACAGGCTAGTGCCTAGAATGTTTGAATCCACTATGGTTGACTGACTCACTATTTCTTTAGGTAAAATAATACTTTCTAAGGTTCATTTTGAACTTTCCTCCTGCTATTTTGAGGTCATGAGCCGCCAACGGCACCTGAAGATTGAACGTGGAACAACATTTTTAGCACAACGCACCTCAGCACACTAAGGTGCATTGATGTATGTGTGTTGCCTTCGTTCCTTGAGGTGCCATTCAAAATGCCTGGCAAAATGCCTAGCACCACAATGCACAGAAAAGTGAAGGCATAAACAAAATGGCATCAACCCATGTATTGTGCGTTGTGTTGATGCACACGTAAATAAACACATTGCCGTAACACATTGGTGTCAAACTCAATTCCATTGCGGGCCGCATCAGCATTATGGTTGCCCTCAAAGGGCCGGTTGTATCTGTAAGACTAGATGTCCAGAGCAAGCCCCCCCCCCCCAACATCAGAAGTCATGAGTTGTCAGAGAAATTGCAGAAGCCAGACTTGCCAGTATCAGCACTTTCCTGTGCGCATGAGTGGCAGAATAGCACTCCGGCGCATACGGGTGCGCAATGCAGCGGGAAGGCGCATACTGGTGCGCGATACAGCATGGCCGCGCGGGCACGTCCACCCCGAATTCCACACAACGTGAATCCCCCTGGCTGGCCTATAAAAGGCGGCCCAGCCCCTTGCCTAATTGCTGGTTTGTCTCTCAGCTTCCTGTGTTCCTGTCCCTGGTTCTGCTGACCTGTGTTTTCCTGTTGTGACCCGGATTGACCTAACCTGCTCTGATCTTCTCCAGTACTTTGTCCCCGGCTTGCCCAAGGACTTCTCTACCCACCTGCTTCCTGTGTATGACCCCGGCTTGCTTAAAGGACTCCTCTACTTACCTGCTTCCTGTGCATGACCCCGGCTTGTACTAAAGGACTTGCTTCTGCTGGACTTTCTGTGTTTGACCCCCGGCCTCCTCCCCAAGAATCAGTTCAGTCTCTGCTTCTGGATCTGGGCTTCCTATTTCAGCTCGGTGCCAAGTCTACCCCTGCACGGTGTATCAGCCCTACAGGAGATCTTCACGCAAGATCCATCTACCTGCTGGTGACCCGTGCCTCTCTGTGCCCTATACCCTCTGTACCATATTCAGGGGTAGCGTGCGCTCAGCTGCATGGGCAGCCGATCTCAGCATCTCGGTCTTGGTGAGTACCTGACATGAGTCCCCCACCTTCCCTTACATCACAGTGTGCCCCCCTTATGTTGTGCTGCTGCTGGAAAGAAGCTGGGGTGGAGCTGGGAAGTAGAAAGGAGGAGGACCCAAAAAGGGCAGGAGTCAGCTGCTGGAGTGTGCTGAATGCTGAGACCAGGGTAGGCGGAGTCCAGGCGGAGACCAAGCGGTGCTGCGGCTGCACAGGTAAGCGCAGGATCTGTAGGAGGAGTCTTGTTCTCCTCTCTGCTGCCAACTGCTGAGACAAGGTGGGAGCAGAGATGAGGGGGGTGCTAAAGCTGCAGGTGAGATGTGAGGGCCACATAAAATGGCCCGGAGGGCCAGATTAGTCCCACGGGCCTTGTGTTTGACATATGTGCCGTAACACATACAATGAAACCTCGGATTACGAGCATAGTCCGTTCCAGGACTATGCTCGTAATCCAAAGTACTCGCATATCAAAGCGAGTTTTCCCATTGAAATCAATGAAAACGAAAATAATTTGTTCCGCATTGACTTCAGTGAAATGCAATACCGCATGTGGCCAGAGGCGGGGGGGGCGCCAGAGAGACTCGAAAACAGCCGAAAAGGCCCAAGCACACTTCGGCGGACCTCGGCAAACCTCAGGAAGACTCCGTTCACGAGCCTTTCCGAGGTTTGCCGAGGTCAGCCGAACTGTCCTCGGGCCTTTCTGTGCCTTTCCGAACGCCGACGATCGGCGACTTTCGGCTCTGCTCGGCTCCGGCGCCCCCCAACCTCAGGCCAAAAGCGGTACTGCACACCGCTTTTGGCCTGACTCCTGCTCGTTTTGCGAGACAACACTCGCAAACCGAGTTAGGATTTTTAGAAATACAGTGCTCGGTTTGCGAAACGCTCGTTACTCGCAAACCGAGGTTCCACTGTACTTGTAAATGCATCTTTAAAGAGTGGTTGAGCCAAGAGAAAAAAAAAAAAGGTATAAAAGAGATGAAATACTTGGAGTGCGGGTCATTAGCAAAATGTCATCACATCGAATACTTAGAAACAAATGCAGAGTTTTTAGATCTCAGGTAAGTTATATCATTTAATGTAAATTTCAAATGCAAAATGTGCCATGAAGATAAAGGTCACGATGGTTTGAAAAATAAAATTTCAAAAATCTGCATAAATTTTAACAAGTGAGTTGATATCATTTGATAGAATTGAACATTGCAATGATGTGATGGGGCGCCAAGTCGCATTTCCAATTGCCGTTTAGACGACTCGTAACCTCCGTACTGAAATGATATTTGTAAATACGTGGAGAATACGTTCGCTGTTTGCACTCTTTGTTCATTTCACAGAATTGTAAATGGTTAGAATCACTCTTATTATCTACATGCAGCAACAATTTATTTACGCTGAACTCCAGAGAAAACAGATAAATATTCCATTAAAATAGCTGTAAGGTAGCCGCTGTATGTGCCAAACAATTTGTATTTCTGTCTATTGAGTTCTGAGATTTACACAGCTCTGTCACCCAGCACAGCCCAGTCTGGAGAGGCAGGAAACATTTTTAAAGTGATTGTAACGATCTTCCTCTTCTCGGGTCCCTCTTTGGTGCTCCTGGCCCCTCCCTCCTGTTGAGTGCCCCCCGCAGCAATCAGCTTGCTATGGGGGGCACCCGAGCCGAGCCACAGCTCCCTGTGTCCATTCAGATATGGAGCCACAGTCCGGCCCAGCCAACCTTTCTCTCCTCATTGGCTGACTGACTTTAATTGGCAGCAGCGGGAGCCAATGGTGCCACGTTGCTGTCTCGGCCAATAAGAAGGGGAGTCCCCGGCCAGCCAAGTGTCTTGTGCAACATCGCTGGATCTAGAGGGACCTCAGGTAAGTGTTAGGGGGAGATTAGGGGGGCTGCTGCACACAGAAGGATTTCTTTTTTCCTTAATGCATAGAATACCATCGTTGTACGTCGGCACTTTGACGTAGAATACCGGGATTATGGCAGCAGATAGCTCCCATAACCCCGGAATATTCTTAAATGGTGGATGGTCCTCTTTCTGATAGAAGTGGTCTTTGTGGCGGATTCACTGTGAGATCCCTTTTATCCGTCTACGCCGCTTACTGAAACCGTCGGTCATGGCGGAGACAACCTATTCTACTCCCATTAGAGTCTGGATGCCGAGTGAGGGAAAGATGGGCCCCCCCCACTTGGCTCCATACCATTGGATGGTGGAAGCGACGTCAAATGACACTTACGCCCAATGGTCTTAAACATGAGGAAAAAAAACATTTTTTTTAATTGCATTTAAAGTGTAAATATGAGATCTGAAGTCTTTTTGACCCCCAGATCTCACATTAAAGAGGTCCTGTGATTCTTTTTTTCTATTACAAGGGATGTTTACATCCCTTGTAATAGGAATAAAAGTGACCCAAATATTTATTTTACTTAAAAATTAATAAAAAAATTTTTTTAAAGCGCCCCGTCCCGCCAAGCTCACGCACAGAAGCGAACGCATACGTAAGTCGCGCCCGCATATGAAAACGGTGTTCAGACCACACTTGTGTGGTATCGCCGCGATCGTTAGCGCGAGAGAAATACTTCTAGCAAAAGATCCCCTCTATAACTGGTAACCTGTAGAAATTTTTAAACGTCGCCTATGGAGATTTTTAAGGGTCAAAGTTTGTCGCCATTCAACGAGCGGGCGCAATTTTGAAGAATGACATGTTGGGTATCAATTTACTCGGCGTAACATTATCTTTCACAATATAAAAAACAATTGGGCTAACTTAACAGTTGTCTTTTTTATTAAATAAAGTGTTTTTAATTTTTTTTTTAAATTGCACTTGTAAGACCGATGCGTAAACACAGTATTACAACGACCGCCATTTTATTCTCTAGGTTGCCTGAAAGAAAATATATAATGTTTGGGGGTTCTAAGTAATTTTCTAGCAAAAAAAAGTTTTTAACTTGTAAACGCAGAGTCTGAAAAATAGGTTTGGTCCTTAAGTATTTAAGATAAACCTTCTACCTACAATCACTTTAAAAATGAAGTTCATTCAAAAATTATTTTTTTCCTTATACCTGCCACATCACCTGCCTGTAAGGAAGCATGTCCAACGTCCTGCAGGCTGCTTTGTGTAGAAATCTTCTCTACAGGGTGCCCGGTCTTCTTCTCGGTGCTGAACTTTGGCATAGTGGGAGTAAATAGCTTCAGGCTTCTGCAGGGTAAAGTGCGTTCAAGACGGTCCAACGGAGACCTGCCCCACCCTCCCATCTCATCCACTGAAAAAAGCCCCTGCATTTTTTATGCTGAATGTAACATAATCTGCGAATGGGGGAGAGTTGGATGAATGACAGGATTCCCTCCAGCAATTTAGACATTGTTACATTCAGCATGTCTGACGAAGAAGAGATTCCCAGGAAAGGTGAGTATAACACCCCTTTTATGGAGGAAATTTGGATTTTGTTTTCAAGCAACTAATAGGTTTGTCCTTGTGATCAAGCCATTTGCGATGAAACGCGTTAAGAAGGTGGTGGTTTCTTTTGTGTGGAGACATCATGATTGCAGCTATTCTGTTGATGCTTGAATAAAACTATTTAGAAGAGTGGAGATCAGAATGCAGGTCTTATTCATATATTTTCTTCAACGGTCACATCGTTTACCTGTAATTAATTATGTCCCACGTCCTGCAGCTTGCTTTGTATTGAAATCTATTCTGCTTGGTGCCCAGTTCTCTTCTTGGTGCTGAACTTTGGAGCGGTGGGGGGTTACCAGCCTCAGGCTTCTCCAGGCTAAAATGCATTCAACACGGTCCTCCCATCTCATCCATTGAAAAAAGTCCCTGCATTGTTTACACTGAATGTAATATGATTTGGGAAAGGAGGAGAGTTGGAGGAATGACAGGATTCCCTCCACCATTCAGAGATTGTGTTACATTCATTGTGTCTGACAAGGGCTGCTGAACTGGAAATGAGGTTCTCAGAAAGGTAGTATAACACCCCTTTGGCTGAGGAAATTTTTACTTTTTTTTTTAACCAACTGATAGGGTTGTCCTTGTGATGAAGCCATTTGTGGTAAAATGCGTTAAGAAGGTGGTGGTTTCTTTTGGCTGGAGACATCATGATTGCAGTCTTTGGAAGAATGGAGATTACGGGTCTTATCCATATATTTTCTTCAATGGTCGCATCAGTTACCTGAAATGAAGTGTGTCCCTCCACCTGCAGGCTGCTTTGTGTAGAAATCTTCTCTGTTTGGTGCTCGGTCCTCTTCTTGGTGCTAAACTTTGAAGCGGGGGGGGGGGGGGGGTAACAGCATCAGATTTCTCCAGGCTAAACTGCGTTCAAGAAAATCCCCAAGTTCCCCATTGACAAGGTCTACTGATGACGAAACGCGTCTGGAGAAAGGCACGTTAGTGACGTCACCACGCGAGCGGAGTAGGAGGACGGGCTCCGTTTTTATGTATGCTGGCCGGCTTTTTACATGCGATATTATCGCCTCCTATCTGTAGGTGCAATACTTAATTTTTATTAAAACGTTTGGAATTTATTACACTATGGCCAGTTCTTTTCTTTTCTGGGCAATGTGCCAATTATGTGGATGCCGGACGTGAGTCCTGGGGAGCGATCTTCACCATCTGAATACGGCTCCTATTGTGGTCATCAGCAAGCTTAAAGGCCTGCCCTTTGAAGCTTGCCGTCCGGTAAGCCTAATCCACAGCTACGGTGGTTGGGCACTTTATTTGTGGATGCACACTGTGGTGTTATTATGACCCTTTGTATCTTTAAAGAACACTCATCTGTCTTGATGTCAACTGTTTTGGATTTTATTTTTAGCGCAGCTTTCCCCACTCCATAAACTGCATTCAAGACGGTTCAATGGAGACCCATCCGCACCTCCCATCTCATCCACTGAGAAAAGCCCCTGCATTGTTTACATGGAATGTAACATGATCTGTGAATGGGGGAGAGTTGGATAAATGACAGGATTCACTCCCCCCCATTCAAAGATTGTTCAATTCAGTGTATCTTTAAAGGTTGCCGAACTGGAAAAGAGGTTCCTAGAAAAGCTTCTATTTCATTGTAGAAATTTAGATTTTTTTTTTAACGCAACTGATAAAGTTGTAATCAAACCATTTGTGATGAAACGCGTTAAGCAGGCGGTGGTTTCTTTTGGGTGGAGACATCATGAATGCAGCTATTCTGTTGATGCTTGAATGCAAGTATTTAAAAGAATGGAGATTGAAGTTGTACTTGTGATCAATAAATTTAAAATAAAAATCACATGCCTGACGAAGAGATCCTGCGTGGCTCCGAAACGTTGCACTTATCCTGTTGTGATGTGATCCTTCTGCAATTAAAGTTTTGGACTGCAATTCAAGATCCACGTTGTGCTGGCAAACGTTTATTTGCATTGCAGAGGTTTTGAAAAAGAAGGATCAACACTGCAAATATGGACTCTTTGCATAAATTTCATGTCATTGTCAATAAAAGCCTTTGACACTTATGAAATGCTTGTAATTATACTTCAGTATCCCATAATAACATCTGACAAAAAGATCTAAAAACACTGAAGCAGCAGACTTTGTGAAAATATTTGTGTCATTCTCAAAACTTTTGTGGCCACGGCTGTATATACACATATTATTGTGCTTTATTGCATGTGTTAATATGTGCTTTTTTTTTTTTTTTATTGCATTTTAGTGTAAATGTAAGACCTGAGGTCTTTTTAACCCCCCAGATCTCATATTAAAGAGGTCCTGTCATGCTTTTTTTTCTATTACAACGGTTTACATTCCTTGTAAAAGGAATAAAAGTGATCCATATTTTTTTTTTTAAAGGGACAGTATAAAAAAAAAAAAAGTAAAATAAATTAAAAAGAAGAAAAATTTTAGGTGCCCTGTCCCGCCGTGCTCGCACGCAGAAGCAAACGCATACGTAAGTCACGTCCGCACATGTAAACGGTGTTCAAACCACATATGTGAGGTATCGCCACGATCGTTAGAGTGAGAGCAATAATTCTAGCGCAAGACCTCCTCTGTAACTGATAACCTGTAGAAATTTTTAAATGTCGTCCTATGGAGATTTTTAAGGGTCAAAGTTTGTCGCCATTCCACGAGCGGGCGCAATTTTTAAGCGTGACATGTTGGGTATCAATTTTACTCGGCATAACATTATCTTTCATCATATTAAAAAAAAAAAAAATTGGGCAATCTTTACTGTTTTCTTATTTTTTAATTCAAAAAAAGTGAATTTTTTCCAAAAAAATTGCGTTCGTAAGACCACTGCGCGAATACGGTGTGATATAAAGTATTGCAACAACCACCATTTTATTCTCTAGGGTGTCTAAAAAATATATATATAATGTTTGGGGGTTCTAAGTCATTTTCTAGCAAAAAAAAACTGATTTTAACTTGTAAACAACCAGTTTGAAAATTAGCCCTGGCTCTTAAGTGGTTAGGGTAGCACTTTTTTAAATGAAGACAATGGAAGGAAAAGTGGACCTATATGTCTTAACACAATGCACCACATTGCATGGTATGTGTGTATGTATATACTGTATGCAGTAGTGTATTTAAGTTTTGTGCTGCCCTAGGCCTGACTAAACGTGTGCACCCCCTAATTTAAATATGGCCCACCCCTTCCTGTCAATGCCACGCCCCCTTGCTGTTTAAGACCCGCTCTGAAATTTTCGAGTGGGGACACTAGTTCTGAGGGCCTGGGGGGGGGGGCAATGGATTCCCTTAATTTGCATAGGTTTCCTCTCACTTCCTGTTTGGCTATGGGGCAGGAAGTGAAGGGAAATCTCTGCAATGGGATAGGGATGGTAAAAAATAAACTGACAGGGGCTATAACCCTCCCTTACTCTATCCAAAATGAAAAAAAAAAAGTGTTTTATGGAGAGGACTAAGAAGATATAACCATGCCAATGGTGCAGCAGAAAACATAGAGCACAGGGAGGAGGGTTTGTGGTCCAGGATGAGAGGACAGTCAAAATTAAAAGCGGCGCCCCCCCCCAGCCAAAGTTGCAGAATGCCGTGAAAGCAGTGCAGCCACTTTATGGGGGCGCTAGACTAATTTGCCTCTCAGCCCAGTCCGCCCCGTAAGACTGGCGCTACACAAACAGCGCAAGCCAGCGGGGACTCTTTCCGTGCTGCCTTCCTGCAAAGTGCTGCCCTAGGCCTGGGCCCTGTTGGCCTAGGCCAGGATACAGCGTTGACTGTATGTACTGTATATAACATGGGCGTAGATAAGGAGGGGGGTAGGGGGGGTTCAACCTCCCCTTAAGTATCCATGGCACCACAGCTAGTGCTGACAGTCTCAGCACTACTGAAGAACTGTTGCCACGCTCCTGCTGCCTTTTAGGCTTCAGACTCTTGGACATTCATGTTGTATGGAGGGAAGATTTGTACTAGGGGGAAGAGTGTGATGGGGGGAGGTGATTTGTACTGGGGTTGCTGTACTGGTGAAGGGAGGGATCTTTACTGGGATGTGCTAGGGGAAAAGGAATATGTAACGATGTGGGGGGGGGGGGGGGGTCTGCACATAAATTCTCTATGCAGAAGGAAACTCTTCCACCTGCTCCATATCCCATCGATCGTACCATCAGCAATGACACCGACGCATTAAGTGAAAGAGAACGGCATCTCATTCATATTTCATCAGGTGGCACCTCGTTGTACATCACTGAGCCGGCACCAATAATTCTACTCATTCCATCGAGATCGGAAACATCTGCATATTGAACGCAAGTCATCTTAAAAGATACGTATAAATATTTATGCTTCAGCAAGCCCTGATTACATGTCTACATGATACAAGACAAAAGGCAAAATAAAAGTAATTAATGCTAATGGTATCCTATCAGTGTCACTTGCAGCACCGGGAAATAAGTCATCCTAGAGTTAAAAAAAAAAACGCAGGCTGAAAATGTTAGAAAAGCAGCCAAGATGCTGAACACCCCAACCGAGGAGCTCTCAGTTCCCTACGAAATCCATTATAACCCCAACAATTTCTGTATTCAATAAAGCTCAGAGCCCTGAGAAAGGGAGTGCCCCACGCAATCCCAACAACGTGTCTTATTTTGTTTCCATGTGGCAGTTTTACCCAGGGCCGCTGATAAGGCAGTACAGCCAGCCCTCCCGTACTGGGCCCGGGCCCCATCAGTTCAAAAAGGGGGGACCAGGCACCTGCTGTCTGAACTCCCATGTGACCCTTTCCCCCACAGCACTGCCAGCTTCTCCTCCTCCTTTCTTCCTACGACCGCACTGCAGGGGTCCTAGCACATGCACCCCTTCCACCTGCTGTCTGAGCTCCCGTGTGACCCTTTCCCCCACAGCACTGCCAGCTTCTCCTCCTCTTTTCTCCCTACGGCTGTACTGCAGGGGTCCTAGCACATGCACCCCTTCCACCTGCTGTCTGAGCTCCCGTGTGACCCTTTCCCCCACAGCACTGCCAGCCTCTCCTCCTCTTTTCTCCTTTCCAGATGCACTGCAGGGGTCCTAGCACATGCGCCCCTTCCACCTGCTGTCTGAACTCCTGTGTGACCCTTTCCCCCACAGCACTGCCAGCTTCTCCTCCTCTTTTCTCCTTTCCAGATGCACTGCAGGGGTCCTAGCACATGTGCCCATTCCATCTGCTGTCTGAACCCCATGTGTGCCCCTTTCCCCCACAGCACTGCCAGCTTCTCCTCCTCCTTTCTTCCTACGACCGCACTGCAGGGGTCCTAGCACATGCGCCCCTTCCCACCTGCTGTCTGAGCTCCCGTGTGCGCCTTTCCCCCACAGCACTGCCAGCTTCTCCTCCTCTTTTCTCCCTACGGCTGTACTGCAGGGGTCCTAGCACATGCGCCCCTTCCCACCTGCTGTCTGAACTCCTGTGTGCGCCTTTCCCCCACAGCACTGCCAGCTTCTCCTCCTCTTTTCTCCCTACGGCTGTACTGCAGGGGTCCTAGCACATGCGCCCCTTCCACCTGCTGTCTGAACTCCTGTGTGCCCCTTTCCCCCACAGCACTGCCAGCTTCTCCTCCTCTCTTCTCCCTATGGCTGCACTGCAGGGGTCCTAGCACATGTGCCCCTTCCATCTGCTGTCTGAACCCCACATGTGCCTCTTACCCCTACAGCACTGCCAGGTTCTCCTCCTCCTTTCTCCCTACGGCTGCACTGCAGGGGTCCTAGCACATGCACCCCTTCCCACCTGCTGTCTGAACCCCTGTGTGCCTCTTTCCCCCACAGTAGTGCCAGCTTCCTCTCCCCTCCCGCCGGCAGCTGCTGCGGGCACACAGGGGGATGTTTCAGGATGGAGAGTGGGGGAAGGGGCCAGTAGATGACAAAAATTATTTTCTTTCCTTTCTTTCCTGAATGAACACAGTGAGCAATCAGTGCTGATCACTCCTGTGTCCATTTATCACTGAAGCATGGTAAACTGTGTTTACTATGCTTCCATTTGTGAATGATTAGGAAGCTGCAGAGCGCTTCCTATTCATTCACCTGTGCAGCTGAGGCTGCAGAGAAGGGGACTGATGAATCGATGTCCTCAGTCACTTTCAGTTGGGGCTGTCGGGTAGGCTGTATGGGCCCCAGTCGTCTCTAACAGCAGCCCTGCTTATACCACTAAAATGATGGACTCCTGTTAGTTCAAATCCTTCTGTCTACTTAGGCTCCACTGACACTTTGCGCTTGGAATTGCGGGTAGAATTGTGTCCGCAATTCCAACATCAAATGGTAGTTGCTGCACAATGCAGGTTTGGGTGTCATTATCCCTTAATGGCACCCCAAACTTGATGAGATTCTGCCGCGATTGTCGAGCGACAGGATTGTGCGGCAATCGCGG
Source organism: Lithobates septentrionalis (assembly GCA_037952835.1). Classification (NCBI taxonomy): domain Eukaryota; kingdom Metazoa; phylum Chordata; class Amphibia; order Anura; family Ranidae; genus Lithobates; species Lithobates septentrionalis. The sequence goes on from JBBDGP010002151.1 coordinate 1,058,045, forward strand.
CAAACCGTGCGTGCCTTTCAGGCTCTATTCACACTTCGTAATTTTGAGTCCTGGGCCAAATTGATGTCTGTTAATTTAAATCGCATGGTGATTGCTGGAGAACTAAGAATGCATAGGGATGATGGCACCCCAAATGTGATGCGATTCTGCCACGACTGTTGTGTGACAGGGTCGCGTGACAATCGCAGCAAAACACGACAATGTTACTTTGTATCTCTCTATTCCCCACCTGAGCAATGTTTATAAACAATGTTACTTTGTATCTCTCTATCTCCAATCTGATCAATGTTTATAAACAATGTTACTTTGTATCTCTCTATCTCCTGTCTGCACAGTGTTTATAAAGAATGTTACTTTGTATCTCTCTATCTCCCGTCTGATCAATGTTTATAAACAATGTCACTTTGTATCTCTCTATCTCCCGTCTGATCAATGTTTATAAACAATGTCACTTTGTATCTCTCTATCTCCTGTCTGATCAATGTTTATAAACAATGTCACTTTGTATCTCTCTATCTCCTGTCTGATCAATGTTTATGAACAATGTCACTTTGTATCTCTCTATCTCCTGTCTGATCAATATTTATAAACAATGTCACTTTGTATCTCTCTATCTCCCGTCTGATCAATGTTTATAAACAATGTCACTTTGTATCTCTCTATCTCCTGTCTGATCAATGTTTATGAACAACGTCACTTTGTATCTCTCTATCTCCTGTCTGATCAATGTTTATAAATAATGTTACTTTGTATCTCTCTATCTCCTGTCTGATCAATGTTTATAAATAATGTTACTTTATATCTCTCTATCTCCTGTCTGATCAATGTTTATAAACAATGTTACTTTGTATCTCTCTATCTCCTGTCTGATCAATGTTTATAAACAATGTTACTTTGTATCTCTCTATCTCCTGTCTGATCAATGTTTATAAACAATGTTACTTTGTATCTCTCCATCTCCTGTCTGATCAATGTTTATAAACAATGGTAATTTGTATCTCTCTATCTCCTGTTCTCACAATGTTTATAAAGAATGTTACTTTGTATCTCTATATCCCTTATCTGCACAATGTTTATAAACAATGCTACTTTTTATCTCTCTATCTCCGTCTGAAAAATGTTTATAAGTAACATTACTTTGTATCTATCTCCCATCTGAACAATGTTTACAAACATTGCTACAATTCAATCGTGGCAAAGCACAACTTTCAGGCTCCATTCTCCCTTCACAATTTGGAATTGCGGGCAGTATAGCCACCATTCTGCCCCTGATTCCAAATCGCGTGGCGATCGCTGCACAATCCGCAACACGTGTTTGGGTGCCATTATCCCTTTATGGCACCGCAATGTGATGCGATTCTGTCTCAGTTGTGGCGCAACAGGATCACTCGCGGCAAACCGCACCTTTCAAAATTGCGTACAGCTTGTTGCCTGAAAAGGAAAAAGAGCTCCTTTTCAGATGACAAAGTCATGTAGGGCAGCTCATTCAAGTGCAGGGGCTCGCCCCAATGCCACACACAAATTTGCGCGCAAACCGCTCAACAATATCGCGTAGCAGGAATGCTTGTTCCTGCTACGCAGTGATGCGAGCAGTGCCTTATGTCTGCGTTCCTCATCAATCCACAAAGATGCTACACTTTCAATGGACCTTCTTCCCTGGTGGTTTCCCATGTGGGTCCAACAGCCAAGGAAATTGGTACCAGGACAATTTTCAAAATTAAATTTTGATGCTTCCTTGCTGAGATTCAGATGTTTCATTATTATTTTCTTTATTTATGTCATGAAATATTAAACAATGCACAAAAGTAAGTAAAGTGCCAAGGACGCCTTCCTAACTCTTTGTAATTTGTTCATTGTGATTGATTGATACTCAAAAGCAAAACACAATGAAAGAGTCAGTCTGATTGGATACATTGGAAATGCTTTTTTGTGATAGACTCACCCGGGACAGAGGCTTTTGGAGGGGACTGAATGCCTCCCGACTATGGGCCCTGGCATTTGATGGAGCTACAAGCATTTAGTCAGATGTTCTGTTATGTAATGCATAGTGACATTATTAAAAAGGCCATGATGGTCTCTGTGTCAGGGCTGGGCTCAGCCCTTCCTTCTCTGAGCTGGCCGCTCAGCTGTCGGCTAATTACCAGCTCCTATCTCTTCACAGTTACTCAGCTGTTGATGCTATCCTGCTCGTCAGTCCTGCCTACTTAAGCAGTCCAGTCCAGAGGATCTCTGCCTTCTCCTTGGTCAACATCACAGAAACTTTCTCCTGCGATCCTGTTCTAGACTTGCTTTGCTGACATCCCTTCTGGCTCCAGATCCTGCTTGCTGTTCTACTACATTGATCCCTGATTTCTGGCTTGGCTGACTATCCCTTCCGCTTACTGAATTTTTGACTATGTTTTGACTACGTTTGTTCTTTTTACTTTTATTATTAAACAAATGTGATTTAACTGTACTTCTGTCTCAGCCTGATTTCATTGTTTCTGACACTCTGCCAACTTGGGACTCATAGCTGATGTTGATGTCGTCAGCAATCCACCTGTCTGGGACCCCCGGCCATAATGTGTATTGTCCTCAGGGGCTCAGTGACGGCAAGTCTGACCTGGAATGAAATCTCTGATTGGTAATAGTCTGGGTGGGCACTCACCCATGTCACACAAGTGGCTAATTAAGGATCCTCTGTGATGGGATTAGCCATGAGTCAGCTCCACCTCGTTAGCTGAAACCATTGTGTGATGTTTTGGGTAAATATTTGTTAATGTGGTGAGTGACCTCCTTCTCAAGTGTATAAACGCCTGTATTCTTGTTCAAATAAAACAGTTCTTATTCTGGTTTACTCCAAAACTGGTGTTTCCTAGTTCTTGGGGTAACTATAACCAGATTCACCGATCTCGTGTTCCAGAGCTCAGGAAGCGATATACTGATGGCAGCACTCAAGCGGAGTGTGGGAAGGGATTCCGTCACACTTGTCAGCCAATACAATGACAAAATAATGTAAGAATGTGAACCTACTTACTATATGAACACCCATAGACTTCCACTCTCATCCCGATCCTCCCGCTGGGATTCCACTCCAAAGGGACAAATCTGAGGAATCTGGCTTTTATGGAATGCTGAAACTTGTGGTTCACCACACCATCCGCGTTTATGTTTCCAGGAAAGACCTATAGACAGAATGTGACAAAAAGATAAATGATAAGTAAACCGGCTCACTTCCTGCAAGTATTGACATTTACAAAGGCAACCATGAAATCTGTTACTTGAAATCCTCTGGAACTTATGGGGATTGCTGGATTAAAAGCTTAACTCCGGGAATTCAGCGACATACACAGCAAAAAATACATACATAGGAGCCTTGTCACCTGCTAAGGGATTTGAAATTCTTTCCATCCAGCCCTGAGATTTACAAAGCCCTGCCTCAGAGCACAGGCAGAGCAGAAGATTTATTTTATGATGCAGCTGAGTAACACTTATGTGACTCTTTGGGTCATGTAATGCTGAACCCAAATGAAATTTGGGTACAGCTCAGACCCGAGATGTGTCATCGCTTGTTACAGATAACACCATCAGATTGGAATGCTGTTTAGAGGTTACAGCAATTTGCACCTTGTCATTGTTTTTCATTCAGTCCGGTGCAGCAGCCCATGGCAGCTAATCACCTTTTTGGTTTACATTAGAAAAGATCCAACAAGAGATCATTTCTCCCAGATGATCGCACTTTACCACGGCAATGCTTCATTAAATAGGTCCAAAAATAGACAACATAAAAGCTGCAAACTGTTTTCTGAACTAAGAAAACTAACAATAAACATTTTGCATTTTGCGTCATTGCATTGAGTTGTAATCACCCCCCCCCCCCCCCCCCCAGCATGCTGCTTGTATGGCTCAATGTACCCAAAAGCAGCAAAGAGTCCAAACAAGGCGTGAAAGTTTATGTACAGCCCAATCTTTTTATTTTTTAATTTGCTTTGTTTTAGTAGACTGGAGACCCCGATTTAGGACCCATGAAATTCCTGTACCCTCAAACCTCAGGTCACCCCAATTCCTGCACCTACTCATTTCAGATCACCCCAATTCCTGCACCTTCACACCTCGGATCACCCCAATTCACAATTCCCGCACCTACCCACTTCAGATCACCCTATTTCCTGCACCCTCACACCTCAGGCCACCCCAAAATTCCTTCACCTACCCACTTAAGATCACCCCAATTCCTGCACATTCACACCTCAGGCCACCCCAAAATTCCTTCACCTACCCACTTAAGATCACCCCAATTCCAGCACCTTCACACCTCAGATAACCCCAATTCCTGCACCCTCACACCTCAGATAACCCCAATTCCTGCACCCTCACACCTCAGATCACCCCAATTCCTGCACCTACTCACTTCAGATCGCCCCAATTCCTATACCTTCATACCACAGATCACCCCAATTCCTGAACCTTCACACCACAAATCACCCAATATTTCTAAACTTTCACACCACAGATCACCCCAATTCCTACACCTTCCCACTGCATGTCACCCAAATTCCTGCACCCTCATACCTCAGATCACCCCAATTCCTGCACCTTCAGAAATCACAAATCAGATCAACCTGATTCCTGGATCATCACACCTCAGGTCAGCCCCAATTTCCGCACCTTCACCCCTCAGATCACCCAATTTCTGCACCTATACAACTCAGATCACCGCAATTCCTGCACATTCACACCTCGTATCAGCCCAAATTTCTGGACCTTCACACCAGTTCCTCAGCCTTCACACTGCAGATCACCCCAATTTCTGCACCCTCAGAACTGAGATAAGCTCCAATTGTTGCACCTTCATAACTCAGATCACCCCAATTCCTGCACCTACTCACTTCAGATCACCCCAATTCATGCTACTTCACACCTCAAATCACCCCAATTCCTGCACCTTCACACTACAAGTCACCCCAATTCCTACACCTACTCACTTCAGATCACCCCAATTCCTATACCTTCATACCACAGATCACGCCAAATCCTGAACCCTCACACCTCACATCACCCCAATTCCTGCACCTTCACACTAAAAATCACCCCAACTCCTGCACCTGCTCACTTCAGATCACCCCAATTCATGCACCTTCACACCTAAGATCACGCCAATTTCTGCAACCCACACTCCTCAAATCACCCCAATTCCTGCACCTACTCACTTCAGATCACCCCAATTCCTATACCTTCATACCACAGATCACCCCAATTCCTGAACCTTCACACCACAAATCACCCGAAATTTCTAAACTTTCACACCACAGATCACCCCAATTCCTACACCTTCCCACTGCATGTCACCCAAATTCCTGCACCCTCATACCTCAGATCACCCCAATTCCTGCACCTTCAGAAATCACAAATCAGATCAACCTGATTCCTGGATCATCACACCTCAGGTCAGCCCCAATTTCCGCACCTTCACCCCTCAGATCACCCAATTTCTGCACCTATACAACTCAGATCACCCCAATTCCTGCACATTCACACCTCGTATCAGCCCAAATTTCTGGACCTTCACACAAGTTCCTCAGCCTTCACACTGCAGATCACCCCAATTTCTGCACCCTCAGAACTGAGATAAGCTCCAATTGTTGCACCTTCACAACTCAGATCACCCCAATTCCTGCACCTACTCACTTCAGATCACCCCAATTCATGCTACTTCACACCTCAGATCACCCAATTCATGCTACTTCACACCTCAAATCACCCCAATTCCTGCACCTTCACACTACAAGTCACCCCAATTCCTACACCTACTCACTTCAGATAACCCCAATTCCTATACCTTCATACCACAGATCACCCCAAATCCTGAACCCTCACACCTCACATCACCCCAATTCCTGCACCTTCACACTAAAAATCACCCCAATTCCTGCACCTGCTCACTTCAGATCACCCCAATTCATGCACCTTCACACCTAAGATCACGCCAATTTCTGCAACCCACACTCCTCAAATCACCCCAATTCCTGCACCTACTCACTTCAGATCACCCCAATTCCTATACCTTCATACCACAGATCACCCCAAATCCTGAACCTTCACAGCACAGATCACCCGAAATTTCTAAACCTTCACACCACAGATCACCCCAATTCCTGCACCTTCACACTAGAGATCACCCCATATTCCTGCACCTTCACATCTCAGATCACCCCAATTCCTGCACCTTCCGACTTCATGTCACTCAAATTTCTGCACCTTCATACCTCAGATCACCCCAATTCCTGCACCTTCAGAATTCAGATTAACCTGATTCAAGGATCATCACACCTCAGGTCAGCCCCAATTTCCGCACCTTCACCCCTCAGATCACCCAATTTCTGCACCTATACAACTCAGATCACCCCAATTCCTGCACATTCACACCTCATATCAGCCCCAATTTCTGGACCTTCACACCAATTCCTCAACCTTCTCACTGCCGATCACCCCAATTCCTGCACCCTCAGATCTGAGATAAGCTTCAATTGTTGCACCTTCACAACTCAGATCACCCCCAAATTCTGTACCTTCACTTCTCAGATGACACAAATTCCTCAACCATCACATCCCAGATCACCCCAATTCCTGCACTTTCACACCGCAGATCACCCCAATACCTGTACCTGCACACCTAAGATCACCCCAATTCCTGTATCTTCAGATAACAAATCAGCTCCAATTCCTGCTCCTCCAGACCTCAAATCACCCTCAATTCCTAAACGTTCACACCTCAGAGCAGCCCCAATTCCTGCACTTTCAGACCTTGGATCAGCCCTAAGGCTGGATTCACACCTATGCAGTTTTAGTACTTTTTGCATTTTTCAGATTTGCACTACAGTCCATTTAACATGGTTTCCTATGGAACAAGATCTGTAGTGCAAATCTGTAAAATGCAAAAAGCACAAAGAATGCATAGGTGTGAATCCAGCCTAATTCCTGCACCTTCACACCTCAGATCATCATCCGAGTTGATAGGTTTTTGCATTTAACCTGTAACAGCAGGTGGGTTTTTTTTTTGCAGGAGAAGGAAGAGGGTAGGCAGATGTGCTTCTTCCTGTAAGAATGTCCGCCCATGGACCTGCCTACGCTGGTATTGGGAAGAAGGCCATCACCTGAACGTCCGTGACCTCAGGCACTAAAACTTAATGGAATTTGCTGGGCTGAAGAGTGGCAGTGAGTTTCCATTGAAGCCTATGGCAGGAGCAGCAATGAATTTGTAGGTCACGGGGACCCACCAGAGGAAGCTCCAGTCCTCTGTCAGGCCAGCTTCTGTACACACCACATGACGATCTTCTGGACGCCTCCATCACATGCCCACCACCCCTGCACCCATGGCTGAGGTTGTCTATCCCTGCTTTAATATCTTGTCTCTACAACCACAATAAACTTTCATTCTTTGACAGATTTTTTAATGACAATTCATGAATCTCCTGAAAAAGAGCGCAGCAGTTTATATTACGGAGGTGATAATCCCTTCACAAAAGAATAGCTGGAGATATATACGCCATTATCTGTCAAAATATCTATTTGTTGGAAAATAAAACAAATTTGTTTTGAACTTTTCTCAGTATATTAAATTTAGATTTTGATGGCGGCATTCTCCATCACATTATTATCGCTGAATATATAACGGAGGCTTCACAAAGGCTTTTTTTTTTTTCCTATAATAGTCTCTTTTATGCCAGAAAATCACAACTCATCCTCTTCTCTTTTATTTAATACATTAACATTTGTTTTAAACTAAATTAGTTCAGGCCGCATTAGTCCATGCGTAATATAGCAAGCAGATATCATTAGACATTAAAAAAAAAACTTTCAATTTAACATTTTAGAAACCGCAGATGAAAAAAAAACAAAAAAAAAAAAAAAAACAATATTTCATTTTTTCTTTTCCAACACATAAAAAGCCGAGAAGGGTCGGAGTTGTAGAATAAACCCGTCTAGACATCTTTATTTGTTCTGCTATCTGTAGACGTATCATTGACTTTCTGCATTGCAATGGGGAGATGTATGGAGGAGATAATTTATGAAAAGGCCAATTAGGCTTCTCAAGTGCAAAATAAACTTGAAGGGCAGGAGGGATCTGAGGCCGGTTTTATGTGATTATAGACAAAACGCACTTCAGTATATGATGCAGATTATGTTTGGGATCTTCCAATTTTTCCCTTGCTTAATAATGGGACAGGACAGAGCAAGTCCTCTGGTACATTGCTAGAAATATTCCTTCCTTTCAGGAACTTTTATGGATGACAGGCCATGCTGAGAATATGATCTGCGATTTACATAATTATTATTATTATTATAATACAGGATTTATATAGCGCCAACAGTTTACGCAGCGCTTTACAATATAAAAGGGAGACAATACAGTTACAATACAATAAAATACAAGAGGATTAAGAGAGCCCTGCTCAGAAGAGCTTACAATCTAATAGGGTGGGGTAGGTGAGACAAAAGGTTGTCACTGTGGGGAATGAGTTGATGGAAGTGGTAGAAGATTAGTTGTGGACGTGATAGGCTTTCCTGAAGAGATGAGTTTTCAGGGATCACCTGAAGGTAGCAAGAGTAGGGGTAAGCCGGACGGGTGAAGGTAACGAGTTCCAGAGGATGGGAGAGGCTCTGGAGAAATCCTGGAGATGAGCATGAGAGGAGGAGACGGGAGAGCTTAAGAGTAGGAGGTCTCGAGAAGAGCGGAGAGGACGATTTGGGTGATATTTGGAGACCAGATTGGTGATGTAACTCGGGGCAGAGTTGCGAATGGCTTTGTATGTTGTGGTTAGTATTTTGAATTTAATTCGCTGGGTGATTGGGAGCCAGTGTAGGGATTGGAGGAGAGGGTTGGCAGACACTGAGCGGTTGGTAAGGTGGATAAGTCTGGCAGCAGCATCCATGATAGACTGAAGAGGGGAGGAGCCTATGGAGAGGCAGGCCAATAAGAAGGGAGTTGCAATAGTCAAGGCGAGAGATAACAAGGGAGTGAACGAGGAGCTTGGTGGTTTCATTTGTTAAAAAGGGGAAAATTTTAGAGATGTTACGGAGGTGAATTCTACAAACTTTTGACTGCGATTGGACTTGGAGCTGAAATGACAAGTCAGAGTCTAGGATTACACCGAGTACCCTGGTGTGAGGGGAGGGACTGATAGTTGCATTGTTGATGTTGATGGAAAAGTCATGGATGGGGGCACGGATGGAACTAAAGCAACTTAAACAGTATTGGGGTTGATTTACTAAAGATGAATAAACTGTGCCCTCTGCAGGGGCAGTTGCTCTAGAGCTTAGTGAATGAGTGAAGCTCTGCTGACTTCCATCATCCAATCACGTGCAAGCAAATATGTGTTTTTTTTCCTTGCGTGTGATTGGGTATTCTTTGCAAAGAAAAGCTTGACTTCATTTACTAAGCTCTGGAGACAATGCCCCTTAACAGTGCAATTGCCATTTGCAAAGTGCTCAGTCTATTTGCGGTCCGTGGTAGGCAAGAGAATAGCCAATGTCCAGGCAGATGTCAAGGCAAGCAGTAGGCAAGAGAATAGTCAATGTCCACAAAGTGGTCAAGGCAGGCACTAGGCATGAGAATAGTCAATGTCCAGGCAGAGGTCAAGGCAAGCAGTAGGCAAGAGAATAGTCAATGTCCACAAAGTGGTCAAGGCAGGCAGCAGGCAGAATAGTTAATTTCCAGAAAGAGGTCAAGGCAGACAGCAGGCAAAAGAATATTCAATGGCCAGAAAGGTCAAGGAAGGCAGTAGGCAGGAGAATAGTCAATGTCCAAAAAGCGGTTAAGGCAGGCAGCAGACAGGGGAATAGTTGATGTCCAGGCAGTAGTCAAGGCAGGCAATAGGCAGGAGAATGGTCAAAGTCCAGAAAGATGTCAAGGCAGGCAGCAGGTAGCAGGCAAGAGAACAGTAAATGTCCAGAAAGAGGTCAAGGCAGGCAGTTGACAAGAGAATAGTCAATGTCCACAAAGAGGTCAAGACAGGTAGCAGACAGGAGAATAGTTGATGTCCAGGCAGAAGTCAAGGCAGGCAATAGGCAGGAGAATAGTCAAAGTTCAGAAAGATGTCAATGCAGGCAGCAGGCAAGAAAATGTTCAATGTCCAGAAAGATCAAGGCAGGCAGTAGGCAGGAGAATAGTCAATGTCCAGAAAGAGGTCAAGACAGGAAGTAGGCAAGAGAATTTTCAAGGTCCAGAAAGAGGTCAACGCAGGCAGTTGGCAGGAGAATAGTCAATGTCCAGAAAGAGGTCAAGGCAGGCATCAGGCAGAATAGTTAATGTCCAGAAAGAGGTCAAGGCAGGCAGTAGCCAGGAGAATAGTCAAAGTCCAGAAAGAGGTCAAGGCAGGCAGCAGGTAGCAGGCAAGAGAACAGTAAATGTCCAAAAAGCGGCCAAGGCAAGCAGTAGACAAGAGAATAGTCAATGTCCACAAAGAGGTCAAGACAGGAAGCAGGTAGGAGAATAGTTAATGTCCAAAAAGAGGTCAAGGCGGGCAGCAGTCAAGAGAATGTTCAATGCCCAGAAAGGTCAAGGCAGGCAGTAGGCAGGAGAATAGTCAATGTCCAGAAAGAGGTCAAGACAGGAGAATAGTCAGTGTCCAGAAAGAGGTAAAGGCAGGAAGCAGGTAAGATAATAGTCCATGTCCAGGAAAAAGTCAAGGCAGGCAGCAGGCAAGAGAATACACAGATCCTGGAGGTACTTAACAATTTTATAATATCAAGAACATAAAAGGAACACACAGGAGAAAAGTCAATGTCCAGAAAGAGGTCAAGGAAGGAAGTAGGCAAGAGAATAGTGAATGTCCAGAAAGTGGACAAGACAGGAAATAGGCAAGACAATATTCAATGTCTAGAAGGAGGTCACGGCAGGCATCAGGCAAGAGAATAGTCAATGTCCATGAGAGGTCAGGGCAAGCAGCAGGTGAGAGAATAGTCAGTGCCCAGGAAGAGGTCAAGGCAGGCATCAGGCAAGAGCATACACCGATCCTGGAGGTACTGTAACAATTGTATAGTATGGAGAACATAGGAGGAACACACAAAGGAGAGCAGGAACGCTCAAAACTTTCAGGTGGGAAGAAATAAAGTCAAGAATTTCGGAAAGACAATCACGCTGTTGGAATATGCAGCACATATCCAGTAAGAACACAGGGACTGACTCAGGCTAACAAGCTCCACCAAACTAAGATTCCACTTTTGGGAGGACTGTCCCTTTAAAAACCTACAGGCTCAAAGCTGGCCATGCAGAAGACAATAATAGCAGCAACCACAGGGAATTAGAAAGCAGGGCAGCCACATGCTGAAGATGAATTGAAGGATAAATATTAGAGGTGCTCAGCAGGCAGACCGTGTCCCCGGAGTCAGCTTAAATGCAAAATTTCCCTTTTTCACTGGAGTGCATCTTTAACAGGTGGCGCAGGCAGGGCACTGAAATCTGTCATTTCCATCATATTACCTCAAGGTCAATGACTGTCATGTTTTCATTCCCAGATGTGGCACCCGGACGTAATAAGATACATGACATTTCAAATGAGACACAAGAAAAAAAATTAACGCTTTTTTTTTTTGTGCAAATCTGAAACGTAATTAGGGCAGCCGAGTTCAAAAAGACCTGTTCTGTGAGCTGCGGCAGCACCACGCTGCGTAATGGATATTAATGACATTTACTGTGATTGCAGTTTAGGGTGTATTAGAATCCTGAGACACAATATAAGATTAGCAATCTAATAGCTCCCTTGTTTTAATAAAAGTGCTGCCACAATGTATTAAGAACGGCTACATTTTCTTTCCTTTTTTTTTTTGTTACTCTTGTTTGTTTATTTTAATTTTTTTATTTTTTTGCTGCAATAGATGTTGTTTTCGAGACGTTTACTCACCTTGGCTCCTTACAGGTAACAGATGTTTGCATATTTTAGTTTTCATTTAAAATGAACGGCTATGGAGACAAATACAACAAATTATCATTGCCTTGGTGCTTACAATGGGAGACGCTAAGTCGGAAGCCGACCGCATGAGAGCGCTTTTTAAAGCATGTGTTGCCATATTCTAAAATGCAAGTATCTAACTTTCCCATACATAAAAATAGTGTATTCTCCGCTCTTCTCTGTTTAACCCTCCACTGCTTCATCAACAACTGTTCAGTATCCACCGCCCCTCTCTGCCAGTCTCTTGCATTGGCCTCCGATCAGTGCCCCCTCTGCCAATCCACCAATGGCCCCAACTCAGTGTCCTCCACCCCCCTCTGACAATCCCAGCTCTCAATCCCTGGCTTCCCTTCACTTCTGCCATGAGCTACATCACCCATTGTTCAGTGTCCTCCGCCCCTCTCTGCCAATCCCTCCACTGGCCTCCGCTCAGTGTCCTCTACCCTTCTCTGTTAATCTCTGCGCTCAATCCCTGGCTTCCCTTTACCTCAACCCCAAACTACATCATCAACTGTTTGTGTTCACCACCCCTCTCCAGCAATTCCTCCAATGGCCGCCATTCAGTGTCCACCACTCCTCTCTTCTAATCCCTCCACTGGCTTTCATTCAGTGTCTTCCACCCTCTCTGCCAATCTTTACAATGGTCTCCACTCTCTTTCACAATCGGTGGTGTTGGCAGGAAGTATGGATAGTTTCAAAAGACTCTTGGACGTGCATCTTATGGAAAACAATTTAAGGGGGTATGGGAAATGATTTTTCTACACACACACACCTACACAGGTTGAACTGGATGGACTGTTGTCTTTATTCAACCTTACCAACTATGTTACTGTGTTACTATCTTACTATGTTATTCAGTGTCCTCCACCCTTTATGCCAATCCTTCCATTGGTCTCCATTCAGTGTCCTCCAATCCTCTCTACCAATCCCTCCACTGGTCTCCATTCAGTGTCCTCCACCCTCTCTGCCAATCTCTCCACTGGTTTCCACTTAGTGCCCACCACCCCTCTCTGGTAATCCCTTTAATGACCTCTGTAATGGAAAGTCCCACACTTCATTTGAGTGCTTTCGTCATATACCACTTCCTCCAGTCTGAATATAGATATTAGATATTATAGCCGCATATTACAACCAAGAACTAGGCAGGACTCATTTGGCTGCAAAGCTAGAACTGTTTATTTGAACAAGAATACTGGCTTTTTTTACACTTGAGAAGGAGGTTCCCCTCCTGATCATATTATCTTAACAATACAAACTGTAACCAGAAACATAAATTAACATGAGCTAACTAACTAGTCATTTAACCAGCCTAGGTGAATCAGAGGTCTGACCTTCAGGTCAGACTTGCCGTCTTCTAGTTCAGAAGACACAATACACATTATCATAAGTTTAAACACAGAACACCTTCACACAATAGAGGGAGCCCCCAGTAGCAGAAGGACTGGCTCCTACATTGAAGACCGGAAAATCCATATCTAAGCAATGCTTTGATTAATCAGAGATTGTAGATGGCATGGCAACAGTCTACAGAACTCTTACAATGTTCCATCATTTTCTCAGTCACTCTGTGCCCCTAATAGACACAGGGTGACTTATACATAGGAGGTGCATGGGGAGCTGAAACAAAAGCTTCCCAACCTCTCCAAGGGATTCTTGGTTCCATGGGCCCCCTGCCCAAAGTGACTCCCGTCACAGCCTCCACTCAGTGTCCACCACTTCTCTCTGCCAATCCCTCACTGGCATACACTCCTTGTCCTCCACCCTCTCTGCCAATCCCTCCACTGGTCTCCATTCAGTGCCCTCCACCCTCTCTGTCAATCCCTTCATGGGTCTCCCTTCAGTGTCCACCACCTCTCTGAGAATCTCTCCAATGGCCTCCACTCAGTGTCCACCACTTCTCTCTGCCAATCCCTCCACTGGCATACACTCCTTGTCCTCCACCCCTCTGTGCCAATTCTTCCACTGGCCTCATCTCAGTGTCCTCCACCCCTCTCTGCTAATCCCTCCAATGGCCTCCAAGCAGTGACCTCCACCCCTCCCTGCCAATCCCTGTGCGCAATCCCTGGTTTCCCTTCACCTCAACCCCAAGCGACATCCTCAACTGTTCAGAGTCCACCATCCCTCTTTGACAATCTCTCCATTGGTCCAATCTCAGTGGCCCCTTCTCTGCTAACCCCTTCACTGGCCTCCACTCAGTGTCCTCCTCAGTGGTCTGTTTATTTTTCTAGCAATTTCTAGCTCCATGAGTGAACGGCAGAAATTTTATTGATAGCGAGGTTGGTAATCATGCTGCAAAATCAATTTTAATTGAACCATTCAGTTCAATTCTCACCCGTGTGTTGTCAGGGCATTAGACTGAAAGAGTCTTGATGGGCAGGATTTGACAACAGTCTGTGCATTTTGTTCTGTTATAAATGCTGCTTTATGCATTGACATACCTCCAAGGGCCCAGTCTGTACAGACAGTATAGTCACCTGCTGACTCGGCACTACCCACAGGCAGCATAACGCTTCCATAAGACCCAGAAGTTGAATCCAAAACAATATTACTTCTGAAAAGTGCAGTACAGAGGATTTTTTTTGAGCCTTAAGGTAAGACAAAGACTTGGCTAAGCCAAAGAACTGACACTGACTGAAGGAACTTAGAAAAAACTGTGAGGGTCTAGCTAGGACTGAACTAGGTAGCACTAATCAGGTGGAAAGGACAGAAGGAAATAGGAAATTACATAAATAAAGAAGTTGTAGTGACCCTAAACCACTACTATATGCCACTGTACATCAGAACAATAGTAATTTACATAGTTACATAGTAGGTGAGGTTAAAAAAAGACACAAGTCTATCAAGTCCAACCTATGTGTGTGATTATGTGTCAGTATTACATTGTATATCTCTGTATGTTGCGGTCGTTCAGGTGATTATCTAATAGTTTTTTGAAACTATCGATGCTCCCCTCTGAGACCACCGCCTGTGGAAAGGAATTCCACATCCTTGCCGCTCTTACAGTAAAGAGCCCTCTACGTAGTTTAAGGTTAAACCTCTTTTCTTCCCATTTTAATGAGTGGCCACGTGTCTTGTTAAACTTCCATCCGCAAAAACGTTTTATCCCTATTGTGAGGTCACCAGTCCGGTATTTATAAATTGAAATCATATCCCCTCTCAAGCGTCTCTTCTCCAGAGAGAATAAGTTCAGTGCTCGCAACCTTTCCTCATAACTAAGATCCTCCAGACCCTTTATTAGCTTTGTTGCCCTTCTTTGTACTCGCTCCATTCCCAGTACATCCTTCCTGAGGACTGGTGCCCAGAACTGGACAGCATACTCCAGGTGCGGCCGGACCAGAGTCTTGTAGAGCGGGAGAATTATTGTTTTATCTCTGGAGTTGATCCCCTTTTTAATGCCAATATTCTGTTTGCTTTGTTAGCAGCAGCTTGGCATTGCATGTCATTGCTGAGCCAATACAACAAAAGACAAAAATGCATCTAAGTGGGACAGAACACTCTTTGTAAAGAATTAGGTAATATGTTATCTATATAAACACTTTGCATGTTGTAGCTGAGTTAATCTTAGTGTCTTAGTATGCCCTTTGTTTCTGCTGACTGCTGGAGTCAATCGTGTCATATTAGTTCAGCCAGTGATATTTCTTTCTGGTGTCACACAGAGAGATTCACAGCGTGGCGTGCACCTGATAAGGTGTAAATGATAAACCCTTACCGCACAGACAGACCTCACACCCCAGGGGATGGTGTGTCATGGAACAATTGATTTTACTTCAGCACGCTTCCTGGGTTTAAAATGGAAACCTTAGAAGTGAAACTGTTTAACTCTGTGCACAGAAACACTTTTTAAAGAGACTCGAGCCAAGACAGCTGTCCCTGCCGTATATTGAGCAAACCATTAGAAGACTGGCTCACCCAACATACTGTACATTCTTCATTCAACATACACTCTTCACCCAACATACACTCTTCAACCAACTTACACTATTCACACTTCATTTACTCTTCACTCAACATATGTTATTCACCCAACATACAGACCCCATTCACACAGGGGCAACACGACTTGCAGGTCGCCTCACCGAGGCGACCTGCACACGACTGCCCGGGCGACTTGCAAAACGACTTCTGTATAGAAGTCTATGCAAGTCGCCCCAAGTCGCCCCCGAAGTCGTACAGGAACCTTTTTCTAAGTCGGAGCGACTTGCGTCGCTCCCCTTAGAACGGTTCCATAGCACAGAACGGGAGGCGACTTGTCAGGCGACTAGGTCGCCTGACAAGTCGTCCCTGTGTGAATGGGGTCACACTCTTCACCCAACATACACTCTTCATCCAACATACACTCTTCAACCAACTTACACTATTCACACATCATATACTCTTCACCCAACATATGTTCTCCACCCAACATACGCTCTTCACCCAACATACAGTCTTCAACCAACTTACACTATTCACACAACATACACTCTTCACTCAACATGTTATTCACCCAACATACACTCTTCACCCAACATACGCTCTTCATCCAACATACGCTCTTCATCCAACATACGTTCTTCATTAAATATACGCTCTTCATCCAACATACGCTCTTCACCCAATATACGTTCTAAACCCAACATATGCTCTTCACCCAACATAGGTTCTTCACCCAACATATACTCTTCACCCAACATACACTCTTTAACCAACTTACACTATTCACACATCATACACTCTTCATTTAACATATGTTATTCACCCAACATACATTCTTCACCCAACATACACTCTTCACCCAACATACACTCTTCACCCAACATACACTCTTCATCCAACATATGCTCTTCATCCAACATACGCTCTTCATCCAACATACGCTCTTCAACCAACTTACACTATTCACACATCACACACTCTTCACTCAACATATGTTATTCACCCAACATACACTCTTCACCCAACATACACTCTTTACCAGGGCTTTTTTTCAGGGGGAACTTGGTGGAACTCAGTTCCACCACCTCTGGCTCAGACCCTTTGGTGCCTGCTCACCACAATCACTTGTAACCACAGAAGTCTGGTTTCTGTGTTTACAAGTGACAGCTCTGCACTCTGTGTGTAACCCCCATGAACTCTGCACTCTGTATGTAATGCAATCCTGATATTTAATGCCCCTTTAAGACCCTTCTACTGTTTGTGAAATATGACCACACCCACCACTTGATGTGATTTGGAGGGTGTGTGTGGGTGGAGGGGTTTTGGGGGGTTGTGGTTGAGTTCCAGCATGTATTGTTTGAGAAAAAAAGCCCTGCTCTTCACCCAACATACACTCTTCATATAACATACGCTCTTCATCCAACATACGCTCTTCATCCTACATACGCTCTTCACCCAACATACACTCTTCACCCAACATATGCTCTTCACCCAACATATGCTCTTCACCCAACATATGCTCTTCACCCAATATACAGTCTTCACTCAACATACACTCTTTACCTAACATACACTCTTCTCCCAACATACACTCTTCTCCCATCATCCGTTCTTCAGCCAACATATACTCTTCACCCAACATGCACTCTTTTCTCGACATATGCTTTTCACCCAGCATACGCTCTTCACTCAACATACACTCTTCACTCAACATACACTCTTTACCTAACATCCGTTCTTCACCCAACATCCGTTCTTCACCCAACATATACATTTCACCCAATATACACTCTTCACCCAACATGCACTCTTTACGCAACATATGTTTTAAACCCAGCATATGCTCTTCACTCAACATATGCTCATCACCCAACATACACGCTTCACCCAACATATACTCTTCACCCAACATATACTCTTAACCCAAAATACACCCCTCACCCAACATACACTCTTCACTCTACATAAAGTCTTTACATAACACACTCTCTTCACCTAACATATGCTCTTCACCCAACATACGTTCTTGACCCAACATACACTCTTCACCTAACATACATTTTTCATCCAATATCTGCTCTTCACCCAACATCTGTTCTTCACCCAACGTATACTCTTCACCCAATATACACTCTTCACCCAACATGAACTCTTTGCTCAACATATGCTTTTCACCCAGCATACGCTCTTCATTCAACATATGCTCTTCCCCCAACATATACTCTTCACCCAACATATGTGCTTCGCCCAACATACATGCTTCACCCAACATACGTCCTTCACCCAACATGCACTCTTCACTCAGCATACTGTACATTTTTCACCCAACATACACACTTCACCCAACATACTGTATGTTTTTCACCCAACATACACCCTTCACCCAAGATATGTTCTTCACCCAACATATGCTCTTTACCCAACATACGCTTTTCACTCAACATACACTCTTCACCCAACATACATGCTTAACTCAACATACACTCTTGACTCAGCATACTGTACATTCTTCACCCAACGTACTCTCTTCACCCAACATACACTTTTCACCCAACATACACTCTTCACCTATTATACATTCTTCATCCAACATATGCTTTTTACCCAACATACACTCTTCACCTGATATACACCCTTTACCCAACAGTATATATATATAGTATTTATAGTTTCAGAGTAGAAAAGTCCATCTAGTTCAACTAAAAGAAAAATTTTAAAAACAGCAAACCTCGGAATACACAATCCTATACCCACAGCTGATTCAGAGGAAGGCAAAAAAAAAAAACACCCCAACAAAGCAAGATCCAATTTGCTCCAGCAAGGGAAAAAAATGATTTCCTGATCCTCCAGGAGGCAATGGGAGATTCCCTGGATCAACTACTCCTGGTGTACTCATGCCGAGGCTGCTAAATCTGGACTGGGCATCTAGGCATCAATGACCTTGGGTCACAAACGGATTATGCAACACCAATATTTACCACCAATATAGCATTAAAAAAAAAAAGTCTTTCAAGGGATTTAAATCCCATAAAATGAACATTGCCTATAACAGATTGGAACTTCTTGCAATATTTAGAATTCTTCTCAGTTCCAGGATCCTCTTTAAAGGCCATTGTGATTGAAAGGCTGGCTGATGTGCCTGGATATCTCAGCCCCGCATCTGCCACATAAATTATCACGAGAGGTTGCACCGAAACTACATAAACAGCTTTCCAGTCTCGGGGCGTTTTTGATGTACAAGGTACACGGCGCGTTAAGCAATAAATATTCACAAAAAGTTCTAATCCCTCTGATTTAATGCAAAGCATGGCTGAACCTAAATATTTATGCTGGAAATGAGGTAAAGGTTA
This sequence comes from Lithobates septentrionalis, assembly GCA_037952835.1. Taxonomy (NCBI): domain Eukaryota; kingdom Metazoa; phylum Chordata; class Amphibia; order Anura; family Ranidae; genus Lithobates; species Lithobates septentrionalis. The sequence continues at coordinate 1,077,240 of JBBDGP010002151.1, forward strand.
GTCATGGATACATATGTAACAATTTGTTGATTGTCATTTTTATTCTTTTTTCAAGGTTCCTCGGGATTCTTTTAAAAAAAAAAAAATGCAGAATGATGCCTGCAGGCTTGGCTCCTTTCTTGACGCCAAGCTGGATTGCTCTTGTCAATCTTTATGGCTTTTATTCGCTTCATAATGATCAGTTAGTACGCCGTGTTACACTGGAAAGACCTGAACTGGTAAGGCAGCGATGAATAATGAATTGTTATTCAGTAAATAAAGATCAATACGCATTAGGAAAACCGAAAGCTCAAATGAGTTCAAAAGATGCAGAGGAAAATAAATAAATAAAAGCAGAATATATTATTAGATGATTGGTGCAACGTGAGGCAAGGCACAGGTTTATTCAATCAAAGTGTAAGATAATAGGTTGGAGTTGATGTTTTTCTAAATTATACTTTTGCCTCTGCAATTGAAAAAAATAATAAAATAAAAATCTGCACAAAATAGAGATGCATCATATATAAGCCAGAAGCTAAACTAAAATTTCCAACTTAGGTAAAAAAAGATAAATATTATTAATTTAATTAATATTGTGGCTGCAATACTCACCTACTCTGTAAAAAAAAAAAAAAATACAAATAAAATCAAACCTGCAGTACACAATTATAACGACCAGGAAAACAAAACAAAAATGAGGTATGGGTTTAAGCTTAGGTGAAAAATAAAATGAATAAAACTAAAGAAAGAGTACACAAAAAATTGATCAAAAACAAAAAAATTATCAGAAAATAATGAGGCATAGGCTTAAAGGCCAACTCCAACATACGTTAAAAAAATAGAATAAATATAATAAACTCATCTACTTAATTAAAAAATAAGTAAATAAATGGGCTTAAAGGCCAACTCCAGCTTAGGTTAAAAAAATGATAATACATTTTATATTGAGGATGCAAAGACAACTCCAGTTTGGGTAAAAAATAAAATCAAAGTAACCGTGCACAAATAATGACCAGGAATAAAAAAATAAGGCAAAGGCTTAAAGGGCTACTCCATCTTTGGTAAAAAAAAAAAAAAAATCTCTCTCTCTCTCTCTCTCTCTCTCTCTCTCTCTCTCTCTCTCTCTCTCTCTCTCTCTCTCTCTCTTTATCCTATCTATCTATCTATATATTTAGATAGATATATAAATGTACAGAGATATATACATAAATGTACAGATATATATATATATATATATATATATATATATATATATATATATATATATAGATAGATAGATAGATAGATAGATAGATAGATAGATAGATAGACAGACAGACAGACAGACAGATAGATAGACAGACAGATAGACAGATAGATAGATAGATAGATAGATAGATAGATAGATAGATAGATAGATAGATAGATAGATAGATAGATAGATAGATAGATAGATAGATAGATAGATAGATAGATAGATAGATAGACAGACAGGTGCATCTAAAAAAAAAAAAATATCTCAAAAATTTAATTTATTTCAGTAATTCAATTCAAAAAGTGAAAGTCATATATTTTATAGAGATGCATTACACACAGAGTGATATATTTCAAGCATTTTTTTTTTTAATTTTGATGATTATGGCTTACAGCTAGTGAAAACCCAAAATTCAGTATCTCAGAAAATTAGAATATTACATAAGACCAATAAAAAAAAGGATTTTTAATACAGAAATGTTGGCTTACCAACACCAGCAGATGACGTGGCTCCCCAAATCATCCCTGGCTGTGGTAAATTTTGCATTTCTTTTGGAAACCAAGGTCCCAGAGTCTGGAGGAGGAGTGGAGAGGCACTGAATCCAAGTTGCATGAGGTCCGGTGTGAAGTTTCCACAGTCAGTGATGATTTGGGGAGCCGTGTCATCTTCTGGTGTTGGTCCACTATCTTTTATCAAGTCCAAAGTCAGCGCAGCCCTCTAGCAGGAAATTCTGGAGCACTTCTTGCTTCCCTCTGCTGACCAGCTTTATGGAGAGGCCGATTTAATTTTCCAGCAGGACTTGGTACCTCCCCACACTGCCAAAAGTACCAATACCTGGTTTAATGATCATGGTATCACTGTGCTTGATTGGACAGCAAACTCACCTGACCTAAACCCCATAGAGAATCTGTGGGGCATTGTCAAGAGGAAGATGAGAGACACCAGACCCAACAATGCAGGCGAGCTGAAGGCCGCTATCAAAGCAACCTGGGCTTCCATAACACCTCAGAAGTTCCCCAGGCTGATCTCCCTCCATGCCACGCTGCATTATTGTAGTAATTCATAAAAAAAGGAGCCCCGACCAAGTATTGAATGCATACTATACTGTACATGGACAGACTTTTCAGTAAGCCAACATTCCTGTATTAAAAATCCTTTTTTGTATTGGTCGTATTCTAATTTTCTGAGGTACTGTATTCTGGGTTGTCACAAGCTGTAAGCCATAATCATCAAAATTAAAAGAAAAAAATTCTTGAAATATATCACTCTGTGTGTAACGCATCCATATAATATATACTTTTTGAACTGAATTACTGAAATAAATTACCTTTTTTGATGATATTCTAAATTGTATGAGATGCACCTGTATATGAAAACTTGATATTGTGGCTACAAACTCATTCCTTAAAAAAAAAAAAAAAAAATGAAGAAGAAAATCAAAGTGACTATACACAAATAGTGGTCAGGAACAAAAAAAGAGGCTTAGGTGAAAAATATATAATTGTTATATTTAACTTATTATTTAATAATTAATTAATTAATTAATTTAATATTGTGGCTGCAATACTCACGTCCTAACTACCTTAAAATAATTTAATAAACTGAAAGTGACAGAACACAGATAACAATTGGTAACAAAAAAACAAACAAAAAAAAAAACATAAAATATAAAAAAAACTATATAAACTAAATTACCCTATATACACCCCCACACACACACACACACACACGCACACAAAAAATGAAAAAAAAAATGCTGTTTTTTTTCCTTTTCCATTTTTTTTAAAGCAAACTTAGTATAAGCAGCTCAATGAGTGAAACTGAGAGTTGTTACATATGTGACGTTTTGACAAATTTGTAAGTTTGCGGCAAAATCTATTTTACCCAAAAAGTCCTCTGCTCAAAAACAATTATCAGCATGACCACCAGGTCTTATTGGCTAAAAAAAATAAAATATATAAATAAAAATTAAAAAAAGATGCTTTAAATGGAGACTAAACCTATCTAGTGATAATGCAGATCAACTATTACAGAGAAAACCTTATTGCCTCTACAAAAAGCAAACTACGCAGCTACGGTAACACATCACATTAATATTGCATGTTGGATAATATTGTATAATCTGCATATCAGTAGGACGGTTGGAGCTCAAACACAGAAGTTCTTAATGGAAAACGCCATGGAACACATTAGGGTCTCCTTCTGCACACACCACTGAAAGATTTATCGAGTGCATTTTCCCCATTTACAAGCTTTTGCATTACACCAAGGAAATTAATTTTTGGCAGCACAGACCTCATTTTAATCTCACGGATCCCTGTTGTGCTGCGGCTAAGTGAGACTACTCCGAGCCAAAAATATTCTGTAATTTTACATTCATCCCCGGAGATAGGAAGGGAGGTGGGCAGAATTCCCGCGCGCAAGATTCAATTGCTGGGGGTCATTGCAAGTTTGGAAAACGTCACCGGTGCACAGAAACGGCTTGAAGGACCAGCGTGGGGATCATTTAATGAGTGATAGTTCTGTCTTACGGAAACCTGATAGTAACATTAGGGAGTTTCAGAGATGGCTGGTTTTTGGAACTCTTCCAAATGCAGTAAAAAAAAACTTTTATTTATTGCCATAAATTCCACTTATGCTCAAAGGAGTAGGAAAGTACCACCATTAACGTCAGTTACATTAGAACACCATAGTAAGATTAATGGCATCTGATTGGAGTCGCATAAGGTTTTTGGAAACTATGCGGCAAGGCAAACTTGCATTTATGGGTCCCCCCCAACTGGACTAGGTCAATAGGCAATAGGGTTTGATAATTCTGGCAGAGTTTGTAACATGGAACATCATTAGGCAGTGATGGAAGATTGCTCAAAGAAATAGAAACTGGAAAAAAAAAATCACCTATGGAGAAAGAATCCTCTGCTAGAGTGCAATACTGGAGATACAGAACAACAGAGGAAAAATATGTGGGGGTATTTATTTCAGATTATTGCAACATGAGACAACAGTGTGGTGAGGCAGGGGGGTCCACAGCAGGAGAAAGGAGGTCCTGATTCCTCTATATAGATCTTTATATCACTAGAGGGATCACCAGCAGAAGGAAGGAGGTCCTGATTCCTCTATATAGATCTTTATATCACTAGAGGGATCACCAGCAGAAGGAAGGAGGTCCTCCTTCCTCTATAAAGATCTTTATATCACTAGAGGGATCACCAGCAGAAGGAAGGAGGTCCTGATTCCTCTATATAGATCTTTATATCACTAGAGGGATCACCAGCAGGAGGAAGGAGGTCCTGATTCCCCAAAATAAATCTTTATATCACTAAAGGGGTCGCCAGCAGGAGGAAGGAGGTTCTGAATCCTCTATAAAGATCTTTATATCAATAGAGGGATCACCAGGAGGAAGGAGGTTCTGATTCCTCTATATAAATCTTTATATCAATAGAGGGATCACCAGGAGGAAGGAGGTCCCAATTCCTCTATACAGATCTTTATAAAACTAAAGGGGTCACCAGCAGGGGAAAGGAGGTCCTGATTCCTCTATATAGATCTTTATATCACTAGAGGGATCACCAGCAGGAGGAAGAAGGTCTTTATTTCTCTATATAGATCTTTATATCACTAGAGGGACCATCAGCAGGAGAAAGGAGGTCCTGATTCCTCTATATAGATCTTTAAAGACCCTTAGTGCAAACCAAATCATTAGAACATGTACAAAATGTTTCTGCATTCTTACCACTGCAACCCCGCATGTCCCCTACAGGAGCCATAATTATTGTCCTTGAGATGGAATCCAGCCCAACAGATATATTGAATGTAATAAAACGATGCAATACCCCGGGGACGGCTTATACCTGGGTGGCAATCTGCCAGTGTTATATTTTACAAGCGACCATCTCCAGATGTTTCTTTTATGAGAAATAGCTGCAGGACACAATCATTGAATATTTATTCTTAATCCAAATCCGCACACTTCCCTTAAATTATGGTTTAGGTTCCCGCGCAGTAATTCTCACACAAGCAGCAAAGGCTCTGCCACCGACAGGGGAAGAAGAGGGAAAAAAAAGGTTACAAATTTCCAGACGACTTTTTTAACATTTTCGGAGATTCACGGGGGAGCTGCCATTTTAACAAAATGTTACCGGTGACTTCTCCGCAGATAAAACAGCCGATCCGTCCAACCTGCAGGCAAGAACGTATATTACGCTTGGCGGATTTGAAAAATTAATTATGTCTAAATCACAGGTATAAACTACAAGAAACTTAGAGGAAAGTGATACATTTCACAAGCTGGCGAGGGAGTTTAAAAAAGATGTTAGCTTCTGATAAAGAGAAAAAAAAAATCAACAGGCAAATGTAAAACAAAAAAAAAAAGCTGGCTGCAATGCCCACCCTGCCTGCGGTGCTGTTTTTGGCTGACTCACAGATACACTATATTACCAAAAGTATTGGGACACCTGCCTTTACGCGCACATGAACTTTAATGGCCTCCCGGTCTTACTCCGTAGGGTTCAATATTGAGTTGGCCCACCCTTTGCAGCTATAACAGCTTCAACTCTTCTGGGAAGGCCGTCCACAAGGTTTAGGAGTGTGTCTATGGGAATGTTTGACCATTCTTCCAGAAGAGCATTTGTGAGGTCAGGCACTGATGTTGGAGGAGAAGGCCTGGCTTGCAGTCTCCACTCTAATTCATCCCAAAGATGTTCTATCGGGTTGAGGTCAGGACTCTGTAAAGGCCAGTCAAGTTCCTCCACCCCAAACTTCGTCATCCATGTCTTTATGGACCTTGTCTTGTGCACTGCTCCAAATCATTTGGTGGAGGGGGGGATTATGGTGTGGGGGTTGTTTTTCAGGGGTTGGACTTGGCCCCTTAGTTCCTATGAATGGAACTCTTAAGGGGTCAGCATACCAAGCTATTTTGGACAATTTAATGCTCCCAACTTTGAGGAAAAGTTTGAGGTTGGCCCTTTCTGTTGCAACATGACTGCGCACCAGTGCACAAAGCAAGGTCCATAAAGACATGGATGAGTGAGTCCTGACCTCAACCTGATAGAACACCTTTGGGATGAATTAGAGCAGAGACTACGAGCCAGGCCTTCTCTCCAACATCAGTGCCTGACCTCACAAATGCTCTTCTGGAAGAATGGTCAAACATTCCCATAGACACACTCCTAAACCTTGTGGACGTCCTTCCCAGAAGAGTTGAAGCTGTTATAGCTGCAAAGGGTGGGCCAACTCAATATTGAACCCTACGGACTAAGACTGGGATGCCATTAAAGTTCATGTGCGTGTAAAGGCAGGCGTCACAATACTTTTGGTAATATAGTGTATATAATCCAGCAGCCGGCATCCTTCAACCCACTTGCTGTAAGCCCAATGAGTCAAGGACGTGCTCCCTGGGGTCACGTCATCAGGCCGCCCTGAACTCCCATGTTGTAGAGAGGGACTTCATGTCCTTACATGGAGTCATTCTTTGCAGCATTTAGGATTCACCCACCATGGGGGAAAAAAGAGGACTAAAATGACCCATAACATCACACAACTAGACTGAAGGCAACTGCAAAAGAAGTAATTAAGATTAACAAGATCGGGGGTATCCAATGTGGAAGCGTAAACTGGAATGGATCATTGGAGTTAGGCAAACCCGTATTTATATGGAGTCTGCCTACTGCTGACCTACTTCTTGCCTGGTGGCATTCAACCTCCATAGGCGTGCACATGGGGTGTGCTGGTTGTGCCAGGCACAGCCTATTTACCTTGTGCACATTAAGCAAGCAATAAATGATGCAATTTTCTTTACTGCAACCAGGGATTGCAGGAACGAAAATTACTTTTTTTTTTTTAAGTTTGAAAAAAAAGTTTATTGAGTTATTGAAAAAATACATCAATCAAGAGAGAGAAAAAGGAGCACAACGCTCATCGTGTACAGATTATAAAAATGGTACAGCGGTTATATAGAATGTCAACATTAAATTTTGATTAGCCTTAGTCTTGTAACATAAACAAATACGTTGCTATGGGCGTTGGGAATCTTGGCACCAGAGCCCCTTCTGGGAACTAACTGCTCTGATGAACCGGGAATCCCCGAGCCCACCTCGCTACTACAATGTGGAAAAATGTCTAGAATATAGATACACAACCTTAAAAACCGGAAAAATAATAAAAAGGAGAAAACTGAAAGGGGGCTTGTATCTATATGACAATTGAATACCATGTTAATAACGTATTTATATAATCATTACTTTAATCAAAAAAGCTAACTGGTCGGTCGACCTCTCAGGGTGGGATGAACTTTGGCCGGTTGATCCGGACCAAAGCATATTATGCTTAGAAAATAGGGGGATACAACGTTTGAGAATCTGCCCTGAAAGCCTCCTTGAGGCTAATAACCTAGGTAGTAGAGAGTACCGAGAGCCTGAGGAAACAGTAATAAAATAGGGAGAAAGCAGAAGGGTGAGAGAGGGAGAGAAAGAAGTTAGGAGGGACAGAAGGGATAGGGGGGGGGGGGGGGGCGAAAGGAGTAACTGATCGTAAGGATTGATGGGAAGGAAGTGCACAGGAGACCCCTAGGAGAGGGAGATTGAGAGCCCTCCAATGATGAGCTATTCTTATGGTCTATCGATCACACATACAGTGGGTGCCCCACGAGATTTGCCCAAGGTTCCCAAATAATAATTTGAATTTGTCTAGGGTACCTAGAATAGTGTTGGATATTTTTTCTTGCAGCATGATCCAAGTAATTTTTTGTTTGGCTAACCGAATGGACGAAAATTACTTTATTCCCCCATCAACACAGTCAGTGCTGCTGGGGAGCCCTATCTGCTGGCAGAACACAATGATCTCTGCTAGCCACTATAGCCGCCAGTAGTAATGGCATGTAAAAAAAATCTGACAGACTGGTTGTAATGAAGTCGATAGATGGATTGACTTCAATATAACCAACCTGCCCATAAATGGATTTAATTGTGGCCGTTGCCTGATGAACCAGCCATCTCTCGGGTTTACAGAGAATTGTGGGAAAAAGAGAAAATATCCAGTGAGCGGCAGTTGTGTGGAGGAAAATGCCTTGTTGATGTCAGAGGTCAGAGGAGAATGGGCAGACTGGTTGGAGATGATAGAAAAGCAACAGTAACTCAAATAACCACTCGTTACATCCAAGGTATGCAGAATACCATCTCTGAACACACAACGCATTGATCGTTGAAGCCGATGGGCTACAGCAGCAGAAGACCACACCGGGTGCCACTCTTCTCAGCTAAGAACAGGAAACTGAGGCTACAATTCGCACAGGCTCACCAAAATTTGACAATAGAAGATTGGAAAAAACGTCGCCTGATCTGATGAGTCTCGATTTCAGCTGCAACATTCAGATGATAGGATCAGAAATTGACGTAAACACCATGAAAGCATGGATCCATCCTGCCTTGTATCATCGGTTCAGTCTGGGGGTGTAATGGTGTGGGGGATATTTTCTTGCCACACTTTGGCCCCCTTAGTACCAATTGAGCATGGTTTAATCACCACGGCCTACCTGAGTATTGTTGCTGACCATGTCCATCCCTTTATGACTACAGTGTCCCCATCTTCTGATGGCTCCTTCCAGCAGGATAATGCACCATGTCACAAAGCTCCAATCATCTCACCACTGGACAATGAGGTCCCTGTACTCCAATGGCCTCCACACTCACCACATCTCATCCAATAGAGCACCTTTGGTATGTGGTGGAACGGGAGATTGCCATTATGAATGTGCAGCTGACAAATCTGCAGCAACTGCGTGATGCTATCATGTCACTATGGAGCAAAATCTCTGAGGAATTTTTTCAACACCTTGTCGTAGGATGAAGGCAAAAGAGGGTCAACCCAGTACTAGCATATATATATATATATATACACACACAGAGACACACACACGTGTGTTTGAGATTTAGGGTGCACACACCTATGCCAACCTCAGTGCCTTTTGGGTCACTGACCTGAAACCAATCAAGAAGTCAGAGCTTCTTCTAAGCTCCATCCAGATTGCAGGCTAGTAAAAGTAATACAAGTAAATTGGAGAAATATATTAGCCAAGTAATTGCATTTTTCACAAAGAGAGGTCAGATATACAGTAGAAACCTCTATATTTCTCTCATTCCCCATTCCCTTTGAAGTTGTCTGGTACAAAGAAAGAAAAAAAGTCTGGAAATTCTACCACTCTAAAATAGGGTATCAAAAGAACATCAATCAACAGGTGATGACACTGCGAAAACCAATACAGCAACATAGTGAGTGCTGGTTATTTTTGATACATTAAAGCTGAAGTTTAGGCATGGCAACATGCAAGCTTGGACCAATGTATGTATGTATGAGCCATACCTGTGGGATCCCCATAGAAGCTGGAAATCACTGTAGTGGTCGCTGTTACCACAGTGATCCAAACTAGTCTCTGGGTTCGTAGCTAGTGGCTGCATTGTTAGTACAGGAGGTCACTTGCTCAGCACGGGTACCATTCAGGGCATTTTCTCAAAGAATGCAAAAACTTCTCTGATTGGATAAGGTAGAGAGGCAGGACGGTGACATCACGATCTCCACCTCGTCCAATCAGAGAATACTTTTCATTCATTAGGAAAATGTAAAGTGTTCTCTGAATGGTGCATTTGCCGAGTGGGCAATCTACTGTGTTCCGTAAGCAGCAGAGGAGCCACTTGGCACAGGACCTAAAAGCTGATGAAAATGAAAAATACTACTGTTGGTCCACAAAATGAAAGAATAAGAGAAAGCGAGCAAGATGATGAGGAAGAGAGAGCTACGCAATGCGACTAAATGGTTGTGGACAGACAATGTTGTATGTCGACTTTCTCTAATTCATCCCAAAGTTGTTCAGTAGGGTTTGGTGTAGAATTCCTCAACCAAACTGGTCAAACCATGTCTTTATGATAGATAGATAGATAGATAGATAGATAGATAGATAGATAGATAGATAGATAGATAGATAGATAGATAGATAGATAATATGGAGTTGTTCCCCGTTGTGGCTATACCAGCTTCCTTTCTTCTGGGAAAGATTTCCACAAGATTTTGGAGTATCCTAACTCTTTTTAATCCATCCCAAAGTTGTTCAGTAGGATTGAGGTCAGGAATCTCTGCCGGACACTCGAGTTCCTTGACACCAGACTGGTCATGTCTTTATGACAGATAGTAGATAGACACAATAGATAGATAGATAGATAGATAGATAGATAGATAGATAGATAGATAGATAGATAGATAGATAGATAGACAGACAGACAGACAGACAGACAGACAGACAGACAGACAGACAGACAGACAGATAGATAGATAGATAGATAGATAGATAGATAGATAGATAGATAGATAGATAGATAGATAGATAAATGTAACATCCACGTTCCTCTCCATTGTGCACACACAACTTGAAGAAGAACTCAAGAAAAAAACGTTTTTTTTTTAACTCTCTTGGGTTGCAAATAGTTAAATCCAAAGAGGAGTATACAACCTCCTGGCCAGGGTCCCATCAGTTCCTCTGGGGGCTCAGAGAGGGGACTCTTCAAATATCTTTGGGCACATGCACAAAAATTCCATTGACCGTGGCTACCCTGCACTGTAGGGTAACTGTACTGAGGGGTTATATGGGAAAGGAGGGGTCTCTACTCGGGGGTGTCTGTACTTTAGGGGGGTCTGTACTGAGTGGGGTCTGTACTGGGGGGGTATGATTTGTAATGGTGGCCCTGGGTGGACTGTGCAGCCTGTGTGTAGGAAAGTTGTAAGTCAGCTCTTGGAGCACCGGAGGTATAGCCAAAACTTTACTATTGGCGCTCGTCAAAAGTGTAAATATCAGGAATTCATCCAAGAGGTAGGAGATTTAACTATTTAAACCCGGCAGGTTTGTTTTTTACTATTTCAAGGTTCAAGTAGTACTTTGCACAGACTCTCTCAAAATCTCTGCTACATCAAAACCAGGAGATGAAGGTGAAACCTAATATGTTAGCAACATATTTCAACCATATTTCAAAAAGTGTTCCTTATTGATGTGTTCATCTTCTAAATGATCAAAGCGCTGCCATAAACATGTTTTAGTGTTCCCTTAAATATCTTCATCTAAGACATTCCGACCTCTCGTCTTGCCTCATCTCGGAAGCATTGTGTCTGTTCCTGCCATGGAACATTCGGTTTCTTTAATCAGATGAACATCTCTCATTTCCACTTCAGTCAGATGAAGGTGAATTACATAAAAATACCATCAGCATTCTAGATTGCTCATTAGAAAGGAATCAAATCCGAGGTTAGAGCCTGACCCGGGACCACGGCTGTTTTCTTGTCAGCGTCGCACTATTCTCTGCTGTTTTATGAAACTTTAACATGCTTATAATTAGTCAATATTGGCCTGAACTCAACCAAGGAGTTGTTAATATCGCTATGAAGTGAAAATTAGCTTGTGCATAAAGAATGTAAATGGCAGTTTGCAGAAATACAACAGCTTTGCTAGTTGTTAGTGGAAATGCAGGATGGGGGTTGCAGGTCCTGAGCGCCGCCCTTGGTAGTTTTCCAATATGGTTATAAACAAACTCATACAATGGGATTTAGGATGTGGTGGTTCATGGAGGTCTGAGGGGTTCAGGTACAAGACGCTGGTTACAGGTTCTGTCAGAACTTGGGTCTACACATGCAACCTCTGTTGTGTCTGGCAATGTCTCTTCTTGCTGAGCTACCTGGGCTGCTGGACAGCTCCCTGGACAATTATTTGGATGATACTACCTTGCTTCTCTTGAACCTTGAACTCTTTACTCCTCCCATGAACTTCATATTTAAGACATGCCTCTTCACTTCCTGCTTGCCAGATTAATGTGCTCTCTCTAGCCAATATCTTGTCACTCCTCCTGCCGTCCGTATCTTTTCTACAACTCGTTACTGACTTTTGGCTTGTTCCTTGCCTACACTTCGGCTTGACCCCAACCTACAACCACCTGTTACCAACCTTTGACTTGTTCCTTGCCTACATTCTTGCTTGATCCCAACCTACAACCACCTGTTACCAACCTTTGGCTTGTTCCTTGCCTACACTCTTGCTTGATCCCAAACTACAACCACCTATTACCAACCTTTGGCTTGTTCCTTGCCTACAGTTCTGCTTGATCCCAACCTACAACTACCTGTTACCAACATTTGGCTTATTCCTTGCCTACACTTCTGCTTGATCCCAACCTACAACCACCTGTTACCAACCTTTGGCTTGTTCCTTGCCTACACTCTTGCTTGATCCCAACCTACAACTACCTGTCTGTTGTTACCAACCTTTGGCTTGTTCCTTGCCTACGCTTCTGCTTGATCCCAACCTACAACCACCTGTTACCAACCTTTGGCTTATTCGTTGCCTACACTTCTGCTTGATCCCAACCTACAACCACTTGTTACCGACCTTTGGCTTGTTTACTGACTAGGTTTCTGCTTGATCCCTACATGCTATATCTGCTACTGGCTCCCAGATTCCTCACCTCCTTGTGGGGTGATCCTGAGGACCACGGCCTTGTACTAACAGACAGAAAAACACTTCTCTACCTTCAGGGGCACTGGTGAATACTGGTTAGTACTAAGACCCTGCACCTGGGGTGAGCCTGTGTCTTCTGCCAAGGTGACCTGCGTCCGTACATATTCAACTGGTCAGTGGAAAACTGACCAGTTGGATATGTACAGAAACCATGGGGGGCCCTGTACAGCCAATGGCAGACCCCACTCCAAATAAACAAAGTTTACCATGGTTCAATTATGAATAAACACAGTGAGTGATCAGTATCGATCACTCTTTGTGTTGATTTAAGTAAGGAAAGGGCTGGTAAATGTGAAATATTTACAGGACCCTTCCCCCACTCTCCATCCTGAAGGATCCAATTGTGTGCTTGCAGCTGCCAGTGAGGAGTGGAGGGAAACTGGCAGCACTGCAGGGGTGGGTGGACACACAGCAGGCCTGGGCAGCAGGGGGAAACATATGGTGCACAGGGAGGGTGGTTGGTGTGTTGGGGGGGGCAATTACTGAAACCGATCCCCTGTTTGGCTCTCTTTGCAGCTGAAAGCCAGCAGGAGGGAGGGAACAAGCCAGCTTTCAGCAGCTGCAGAGAGAGCCATACCGGGGCTCGAGATTGGTTCCAGTAATTGCCTCCTCACCCTCTCTGCCCACATCCGATTCACCCAGCTGCCTGGGCCCTCCTGCTGGCCTGGGCCCTGTATAGGAGGTACCCCCTTATCCACAGCCCTGGGAGTGACTCTCTACTGCTATAGCTACTGGCCTCCGAGCCTGACTCCAGACCTTGACAGCCCCTTTGGTGGTGTCCCCTGGAAAAGAAGAGAGAGAGAAGCAGGAGAGCTCTCATAGTGTAGTAAGTAACACAAATCTATTGCTGGAAAAGAAAATGGCATACATCTGCTGAGGTAGCAGTAACCCTGTGGGTTAAAATCACGTAACCTTCCATAGGCGCAGGTGGAGAATACCCTGCCCACACACAGGATCTTAAAGGTTGCTCTCGGTGCCACAGGGGACCCAATGCTGGATCCGCTGTTCTCAGTTGGATGCTTAACTAGGTGAGTTAGAAGACGTCTAAAAAAGCCAGTCGGTGGTCTAAGCAGCAGAGGCGCCCATTGTTATGCGTCTAAGCATGGATCAGAGTCATCAAGTTTACTGAACATCAAATTGCTTTATTTCACCAAAAATTAAAGAAAGCAGTTTGATGTTTGATAAACTTGATGACTCCAATCCGTCCTTAGACGCATGACAACAGGCACCACTGCTGCTCAGACCACCAAGATGTATTTTCTAACTCACCAAACTCACGCAATGCCACCCAGAAACACTCTAAACTCCACCATATTTGGGTTGATTTAAAAAAGGCAAATAGACTGTGCACTTTGCAAAGAATACCTAAAAAATAAAAAATATAGCATTTTTGCTTGCACATGATTGGACGATGGAAGTCAGCGGAGCTTCTGCTCATTTACTAAGCTCTGGAGCAACTGCTTTTGCAGAGGGCAACTGCACTATAAAAGGTCCACAGTCTATTTTCCTTTAGTAAATCAACCCCATTGTGTCACAGAGGCTCCAGGCCAGTGCCCCCCCTATTCACAGTACTCACATTTCCCAGCCCCAGGCCCTCCTTCCAAAATAAAGAATGTCCACCTAGAAATGCCTGTTCAATGATTTACTGTAGAACAACTCATATAACAACCCGGGACAAATGCATCTCTTACTTTTCGCAGTGCATAACACAACAGTTCCATTAGTTTGTACTTTTAAGGTTCAGCTATCTTCCCAAGTGCTCTTTCATGAGTCCCCAGACCTTGGATCCTCACACAGGGTGTCTGGCTGGGCTCAGGCCCAGAAGGCCTACTATACTCCAGGCTACAGTGCTTCATGTTGCAAGTAAGGGGTTGCCAATTCCCATCTACCTTCTTCACTGGGGGGCCCCGCCCTACCCATACCAGAATATAAGAGGGTACAGAACACCACCCACCAGCATCACCGTGGGAGTGGTATCTCTAAAGGGGGACTACCACCTGCCAACAAGCTGGAGGCTTGGAAGAAGGAAGGCCACAGCCTGGTAGAGGGCCACGGCTCGGTGGTTGAAAACCACTGCTCTTTGCCATATCATCATAAAGTGGGTCGACCCAATTTTTTAGAAGAGGACATAACAAGGACAAATTTGTTATTTTACACGCCTATTCAAAGAGCAAAGTAGATTACAATGTTTTATTTTTTATTTTTTTCCCCTATGTAAGATCCACTTCAAATGGACGCCGAGGAATTTACACAAAGCATTGTGCATAATATTAATGGCTCTTTAAAGACAGCAAATTACAAATTAAAAGCTTTTATTCCAAGTTTAATTTCCAGCAAGGTCGAAACAATTGTTTTAGCCTTCAGAGACAGATAACATTTCAAAGTCATTTCCAACACGTAATTGTGTTGTGTTTAAAATTTTGAAATAGCCCTCCATATTAACTACAAGAGTCATGAATCCACACTACCGAGTTCATTTAAATTAAACGGAATTACTTAAAAAAAGCCATTTCAGTTGGCTGTCACCTCTCAAGTCATTGAGGGTTTTTTTTTTTTTTATTTCTAAAGGATTTATTACAAATGTCAGCATTTTAATTTGCTGGCATCTATAATTCTCCCATTGGTCTAGACCTACGCCTTCTGCATTCCACCTACCCACCACTTGAAAAAAAAAAAAAAATCTTTTATTTTTTTTCTTAATTAAAGTGGATCTTTCAGTAACTTTACAGGTTGGCTTAAATACATTCTGGACGTGTCACTACACAAACCAATAGTATCATTTTTTATTTGGAAAAGCCATCCTGGAGTTCCAGCAGTGGCGGCTGGTGCTCTATCGGTCGGGGGGGAGGGGCAGCAGACCCCCCCCCCACGTCCCCCCCTCCGCTCCAGTCCGCCACTGCGCACCATACTCCCTCGGTCGCCGGCTCACCCTTACCCAGTGCAAGGCACTGGCACGGCAGACACACACAGGGAAGGTGAGAGGAGCGGGGATGTCTGCTGCTGGCCGAGAATGAACAAAGCCAGGCAGTGCAGGGAGGAGGAGAGCGGCTCTCCCCGTGTTTGAATCCATCGGCGACCAGCTTTCCCCCTCTGTCTCCCCCTGTGTCCCGGCCTCCTTGTCCCCCCTCCGTTTTCTCCTCCTGGCTAATGGGGTCTTCGGACTCCAGGCCAATGGGGTCTCAGGAGGCACTTCCTGATTGGCCGAGAGGAGAAACAGGAAAACATTTGCTAATATTAATTGTAACACAAGTGGGTGGGCTTTGGGCGTAGTGCTCTCCCTTTTTTTAAGCCAATTAGAGCCTCAGGCTCTAATCACCTCCTTTAAAAAAAAAAGAATTGAAATCCATGCGTCTGGCGTCCTACATGTAGCTTAGGGGCTGAACACATGGATCGGGGGGGATGGCGCCCGTGCGTACCCTATGGACGGGCCGCCACTGAGCTCCAGTCATTGACTCTGCCTAGGCTGAGATGATGTCATCAGTTTGCTGCAGGCAGGAGGAAACATTTACATGATTGTGTTATCTCCGAGCCTGTGGGTCGGTGCAGCGTGGTGCAGAGGCAGTAAGCACTCGGAGTCCAATTGCACATAACAGAACTGTATTGAAGTTAAAGCTCACTAATGAACAACAAGTTAGGCGGAAGGGCACCTGGCTGGGAACACTCACAGAAGGCATTAGCGATGAACAACAGCAGAGGGGGCGGAGCAACGGGCTGACATCATCACGGATTCCCGGAGGTGGGGCTGCCATTTATCTGGCCAGTGATGATTCATTATTAAGCGCTTTTTAATCATCAGCAAGTGTCATTTTTAATTACTGTATTTATTGTTGTATAACACGCACCTTTTCACCCTGAAAAACGGGTGCAAATAGCGTGTGTGTGTTATACGCCAATAGTTCAATTTTAGCTGCCTCGGAGGGGACAGGGAGGGGGGCGGGATGAGCGCCGTCATATTACATACAGTGAGAATCTCGTGTTTACTTGGCGGCCTCTGTAATAGGAAGTCCCGTCTCCTGGGCCACCATTGGACCACTGTTCTGTCTATCATAGGAGATTCTCACTGTATGTAATCTGTCGGCGCTCGTCCCGCCCCCCTCCCTGTCCCCTTTAGGCTGCAGATGGTCATCGATCAGGCCGCACTGATGGTAATAGTGAGGATGCTGCATTGATGACAATGGTGTGGCTGCTGCATTTGATGGCAATGGTGAGGCTGCATCGATGTGGACTTTGCACGTTGGACTTTTTTGCACAGTGGACTTTATTGTCATATTAGATCTACTGTATATATAGTTACATAGTTAGTCAGGTTGAAAAAAGTCACAAGTTCATCTAGGACCAGTAAAAAAAAAAAAAAATTAAATAAAAAATATCATACTAACCCATATACCCAATCCTATACCCACTGTTGATCCAGAGGAAGGCGAAAAAACCCCCAGAAAAGCAGGATCCAATTTGCTACAGCAGGGGAAAAATTCCTTCCTGATCCCGGAGAGGCAATCGGATTTTCCTTGGATCAACTTTACCTATAAATGTCAGTACCCAGTTATATTATGTACATTTAGGAAAGAATCCAGGCCTTTTTTTAAAGCAATCTACTGAGCTGGCCAGAACCACCTCTGGCGGGAGTCTATTCCACATTTTCACAGCTCTTATGCCCTGTACACACGAGCGGACTTTTCGACAAGACTGGTCCGACGGCCTGAGTCCGGCGGACAATTTGACCGTGTGTGGGCTTCATCAGACCTGCAGTGGACTTTTTCGGTCAAAAATCTGACGGACTTTAGATTTGGAACATTTTTCAAATCTTTGCGCTGGAACTCCGTCAAACCCAGTTCCTATCGAAAAGTCCGCTGGTCTGTATGTTAGTCCGACGGACGAAAACCGACGCTAGGGCAGCTATTGGCTACTGGCTATCAACGTCCTTACTTTAGTCCGGTCGTACGTCATCACGCACAAATCCGTCTGACGTGTGTAGGCAAGTCCGTTTGTTCAGAAAGTCCGTCGGAAGTCCGCCCAAAGTCCGTCGGATAGACCGTCGGACCAGTCCGGTCGAAAAGTCCGCTCGTGTGTACGCGGCATAACTGTGAAGAAACCTTTCCGTATTTTGAGATAAAATCTCTTTTCCTCTAGATGTAAAGAGTGCCCCCTTGTCCTCTGTGATGACCGTAAAGTGAATAACTCAACACCAAGTTCACTGTATGGACCCCTTATATGTTTATACATGGTGATCATATGCCCCCTTAATCTTCTCTTCTCAAGAGAGAATAAATTCAGTTCCTCTAATCTTTCCTCATAGCTTAGCTCCTCCATGCCTCCTATCAGTTATCAGCCCTTCTCTGCACTTTCTCCAGTTCCCCGATATCCTTTTTAAGAACTGGTGCCCAAAACTGAACTGTAAATTCCAGATGAGGTCTTACTAATGATTTGTACAGATGATCTCTCTCTCTCTCTGGAGTCCATACCTCTCCTAATACAAGAAAGGACTTTGTCTGCTATATACTATATGATATAGTACTTGCCAGATTATTTATACAAATTTATTTTTCACCTATTGATTCTGTTTTGCACTGTATATTATTTTGTTTAGTTACAATTAGCTTGACTCTTCATGCTAAAACAGTAACAGCAGTAGGTCTCAGGTGTGCTAACAGAATCTGTTGCGAGGGGTGGACTGCGGCCTGGCCAGTTGATACCCAAGTGGGGAGGCTTCCAAGGAGAATGATATGTCCCCGCACTTTCCCTATTCCTCTGGAAACTTTACCTACTATGAACTGTCCCTGACAGACGGGTGATCAGATAAAGGCAATGTCAGGGGGAGTACTGTGATCTCTGTAAGAGGTGCTAACTACCCGGAAGCTTTGGATGTTCACATAAAAAAACGAAGCTTGATCCACCTTAAAGTGAAGCTATTTCTAAATTACCAATCTCCTTCCCTTGTACGTCACAAAGCAAACTTGTACTCTATTTTAAAAATGTAAAAGTAAAATTTAAGCTTAAAAGAGAAGTATGGGAATCAGTTTTATTTTCAACTATACTTACCTACCTATCTGTCCCCCGACGGCTCTAACACTGTGAACCGAGCGAATAAACACCGCCGATCCCTGAGCAGAGAGCCGGTGACTGTCAGTCACTGGCTCTCTGCTCTGCCCCCCCCGAGCCCCCCACACTCACTGGAGCTCTAGGCTGTAGAGCGGGCGGGAGCGGCTCGCCGAGAGGCTGAGTCGGGTGCTGGTCCAGGCATGTGGACAGATCCTGACTTCATTGTTGTGATCTTGCCCGAGCCTGGACCGGCTCTGTGACATCAGCAGACAGCGGACTTTAGCCTGCTGTCTGCTAAAAACTAGTCACAATAGTGCAAAATGAACTTCACTCCTGTGATCCACAGGAGAAGTACAGCAAACAAGCTTTGGCTTTACTTCTCCTTTGAGAGCACGATTTTGTGCCCCTCCCTGTTCTCTTTCTGTTTTACCTGCCAAGAGATTTGTATTCCTGTCCACCCAGTCCAGAGATTTACACAGCTCTGCCCCATAGCATATCCAGCAGCTTGGTGACCTGAATTCACTCCTCTGCAGTGAAGCAACAACACAGAAGTCACGCCCCCTCAGCCCAGATAGTGAAGGAGCTGCGTCTATCCTGCTCCCTCCTTCTGTCAGCACACCTGATTGGCCCTGAGTACTGCCATTCCCCCCTACCAGCTAACATTAAATCAAAGTCTGATTTTCCCACCAGTTACATTATAAAAGTAAAAAATTTTATACATACTGTAATTGCATTTGTTTCCTTTTCTACCTGAAGTTTAGCTTCAAAGCGTTAGCCAAAAATTCTAAGAAAAAAGTGTTAATTATAAACAAAGAACAGAAAACTTCCATCAGTTGTTTGATGTGGACTCTCTATATCTCTCTATATCTGAACTCGTTCTCTCATTTTTAACATCTCGAGAGATGCCATCAGCTCTCCAGACTTCACTGCATAAATATTTAGACATCACCTGTCCTGAGAATCATTACCTTTCATTTTAAATGTAACGGTGCTCTGACACATTGGTGGCCATGAATAATCGACTACATTTCACTTGCAATCCGGATTTAGCAGAGGGAGAGAAACAGAGACAGCAAGACATAGAGAGAGATATTTCAAGAGACAAAGAGATGACTCAAGAAAGATAGAGAGAGAGTGAAGACACGAGAGAGAGAGAGAGAGAGAGAGAGAGAGAGAGAGAGAGAGAGAGAGAGAGAGAGAGAGAGTGAAGACGAGAGAGAGAGAGAGAGATGATTCAAGAGACAAAAAGATGACTCAAGAAAAAGAGAGTGAAGACTCAAGAGAAAGATATGGCTCGAGAGAGAAATTTAAGAGTCAATGAGATGACTCGAGAAGGAGAGAGATGACTTGAGAGAAGGACAGAACACTTGACAGAGATATGACTCAAGAAAGCAAGAGAGTGTGAAGACTCAAGATAGAGAGATGATTCAAGAATGGGAGAGAGAGAGATGAGCTGAGACAGAGAAAAGACTCAAGGGAAAGAGATGGCTCAGGAGAGAGAGAGATTTAAGAGACAAGACTCAAGAAAGAGAGAGAGGTTACTCGAGAGAAGGGCCGAAGACTCGAGAGATATGATTCAAGAAAGATAAGGGGAGAGAGATAGAAGATTCAAGACAGAGAAAGATATGGCTCAATAAATGGGGGGAAAGAGATGAGGGGAGAGAGATAGAGAGAGAGATATGATTCAAGATAGAGAGATGCTTTGGGAGAGTGAGAAGACTCAAGAAAGAGAGAGATATAACTCAAGAGAGAGGTAACTTGAGAGAGAACACTCAAGAGATGTATATGGTTCAAGAGAGGAAGAGAGAAAGATGACTCAAGAGCAGTGTTGCCAACCGCCCGTAGATTTACGGGCAGCCCGTAAAAACAACCCGTTTTTCGGGGCACCCGTGAATGCCCGCTACGGGCACTGGTGCCCGTAAAAATGATGGCCGCGAGCCGGCCACGCAACTGCGCATGCGCCGTTCCGAAGCCGGCCGGGCTCGGGAAAGCTTGTACGCGCTCGGCCGGGCGGCGCATGCGCAGTAACGTAATACCGCCGCCCGGTGCCATTTTTGAATCGATCGAGCGCGGCGGCAAGCTGACAGCTGAGCTGAGCCAGGCGACGAGGCGACTCTGTCCTGTCATGCGGTGCATGACTTGGCTGGCTGCACACACAGGCGGAGGTACTGAGAGTGAAGCTGTCGGGGGGGATGGGATTGGGATCTAAAGGAGGACATTACTGGGACTGGAGCCGGGAGAAGTAATATGATGGTGAATAGAGCACATCAGTCTCTGTCCCTGGGCCCTGGCTGCATGGCATATGCAGGGGACAGAGACTGATGTGCTCTATTCACCATCATATTACTTCTCCAGTCCACATCAGATACATCAGTGTGCTGTGTCCTCCTCCTGTACCCCTTTCACCTCTCCCCAGGTCAGGGCAGAGGTGAAAGGGGTACAGGAGGAGGACACAGCACACTGATGAATCTGATGTGGACTGGAGAAGTAATATGATGGTGGACAGGGGTGGAGGCTGCTGTGAGGACTGTGGAGAGGAAGACTATAGAATAGCCACCAAGCTGGAGCCATCTGACTGAGCCCTGCTGGGTGCACCTGAGAGGAGGTCAGTGACAGTGCCGCCAGGCCAGTCTGGGGGGGGTCACTGATGTAAGGCGGGAGTGAATACAATAATGTAAGTAAGGGGGCACTGAT
This sequence comes from Lithobates septentrionalis, assembly GCA_037952835.1. Classification (NCBI taxonomy): domain Eukaryota; kingdom Metazoa; phylum Chordata; class Amphibia; order Anura; family Ranidae; genus Lithobates; species Lithobates septentrionalis. The sequence goes on from JBBDGP010002151.1 coordinate 1,098,731, forward strand.
ATAAAGGTTCCCCCTATATTAGTAATCCCCCCCCTTACCTTAGTGTATTCACACTGCGGAAGGTGGTCTCTGGTCACCATCTTACAGACTCTGATGTAAGGGGGAACTCTCTGCTGGCCGGGTTATAGTAACCTGACCTTCATGTAAATTGAGAAATATGTTTTTTGACTTTTGTTTAAATTAAACACATTGCTAATAGCACTAGCTATGTGTTTATAGTTCAAATATTAATATTTGCAATGTTTAGCACAAAAAAACGTAAATTTAGGTACTTTTTTTGCAGTGTCAGTAAAAAATGTGGATCCGCCAGTAAATTCCATGTTTTTTTTTTTTGCCAGTAAAAAATGGGCACCGTTTGTAAATTTTGACGTTCTGCCAGTAAATTTCACTTCGGGGGGTTGGCAACACTGCTCAAGAGAGAGAAATTACTAGAGATAAAGTGATAGGACTCAATAGAGAGAGATAGCGAGAAAGAGAGAGAGAGAGATAACTCAAGACAAGAGGAGAAAGAGATAAAGATAGAGAGAGATGACTTAAGATAGATAGATGCCTTCAGAGAGAGTATTCTCGAGCAAGATATGTTCAAGACAGAGAGAGAGAGATATGACTCAAGAGAGATAACTTGAGAGACAGAGAAGTCTCAAGAGAGAGATATGATTCAAAAAAGGGGGAGAGAGAGATGACGAGATAGAGAGTGAGAGAGAGAAGACTCAAGACAGAAAAATAGAGCGAGAGACCTGACTTAATAAAGGGGGAGAAAGAGATGAGGGGAGAAAGAGATGACTCAAGATAAAGAGATGCCTTGAGAGATGAGAGCGAGGGAAGGCTCAAGAGATAGAGACAATTTAGGAAAGAGAGAGCTATGACTCAAGAGGGCGATAACGTCAGAGAGAAGACTTAAGAGACAGATATCATTTAAGAAAGGAAGAGAGAAAGATGACTCAAAAAAGAAAGATGACCTGGTCGAAAAGGGAGAGAGAGAGAGAGAGATAGCCTGGGAGAGAGATGGCTCAAGAGACAGAAGTGACGAGAGAGAGAGAGTGAGAGAGAGAGATGACTTAAGACAGAGAGATAGAGAAAACTCAAGACAAGGGGAGAAAGAGATGGCGAGAGAGATAACTGAAGGTAGAAAGATGCCTTGACTCGAGAGGGATGACTTGAGAGACAGAGAAGTCTCCAGAGAGAGATGTGGTTCAAAAAAGTGTGTGAGAGAGAGAGATGACTAAAGATAAAGAAAGATAAAATGATAGAGAGAGAGAAATGGCCTGGGAAAGAGATGACTCAAGACAGAGAAATTACTTGAGAGATAGAGAGATATGACTCAAGACAGAGAGCGATATGACTCAAGAAGGAGGGGGGATGATGAGAGAGAGAGATGATTTAAGATAGAGAGATTCCTTGAGAGAGAGAGAGAGAGAGAGAGAGAGAGAGAGAGGGGGGGGAAACTCAAGAAAGAAAGAAAACTCAAGAAAGAGTGATGACTCAGGAGAGTCAAGACTCAAGACAAAGAGAGAGGTATAACTCAAGAAAGGTAGAGAGAGAAATGATAACAGAGAGAGACAGAGAGAGATATGACTTAAGTGAGAGAGATGACTCAACAAAGAGAGAGAGAGGAGACCTGAAGGAGAGATATTATGAGAGAGAGAGATGAATTGAGCAAGAGAGCGATGACTAAATTAAGAATGATCACTCAAAAATTAGATAACTATGACTCAAGAGAAAGAGAGAAATCACTTAACAGAGCGAGAGAGAGAGAGAGAGAGAGAGAGAGAGAGAGAGAGAGAGAGAGAGAGAGAGAGAACAATGACTCCAGAGAGTGACAAAGAGAGAAAGAGATGATTCAAAAAAGAGAGAGAGAGAGAAGTCGAGAGACAGAGATGACTTGAGAGAGAAAGAGATTTGACAAAGTAATAGAGAGAGGTGACTCAAAGAGAGAGAAATGGCTCATAAGAGACAGAGGTGGCACAGATTGCTTTGGTGACAATGCCCAATTGGGAGACAGGGCAGAGTGATGTCACCCTAAAACAGGAAGTGCCTAAACAAGGACCTTCATGGTGGGATAGCCAGATAATATTTTAATGAAAGCTGAAGATTTAAAAATGCTGAAAACAACCTTTGAAATAACAATGAATTTAAACTGTAACGGCCAGTCTTACACTCACCTGTCCATGAGATGTCACCACTGAAGCCATCAAGCTGCTCTCTATTCAGGCCTATGGAGAGTTTGTACTCAGTTGGAATGGGGAGGGCCCTGCACATACGTGGGCCTGCTCAGAAGATTTGTATAAGTAGCGCTGTGGCTTCCTGGGTGACATCTTGCCTGGGGACAGTACAATATAGACGTAACTGTGCCAAAGGAGCAGTTGCACTTTAAATGCGGGAGCCAATAGGAGTTGATTAGTTCAACAGGCTTTCTTGTTATCTGTTTTTCTCCAGCTGCCGCAGCATGACGGTTTGAGCCAACAAATGCAAACACATAAAGGATGCAATTTGATCACGAAAGATAATATTTGCTGCAAGATCCCATACTGCTTTCAAATCTTACATCTATAATATTGTTGGTGTTTTTATGTGCAGCTTGGGTGAAGGTACATGTTATTCTTTAAGCTGTCATACTTTCCATCTTTATTTCCTTTAAAATTACTTCCTGTCATTTCAGAGCAGTTATAGATGAAACAGCAGATACAAGAAACTACATATACATAGTATCCAGAAAAAAAACAACAACAGAGAACTCGGTAACGTCTTTTATTTCCTTGATGGCCTTGCAAACATCTGCTCTGCCATTAAGATGTTGACGGGGCCAAGGACCTTCTGATACCGAAGTGTGATATTAACATCTCAGATACATTTGCCATTCCGCTCACAATAAGTCTTGCCGTCTGAAGCTAACGGCTTGTTTTTTCACATAAATTGCAGCTGTCAGTTAAATGGATGTGACAGAACAATCTCCCGCAGATTGCATCCTACTAACCATTCTGGAATATTTATATATTTATATGCTATACACCATCATTTCTGCTAAATGGAGTTCCTGATCTTTGCTAGACTCCACCAGCTAATTTTCCTGCACCTTGACTGCTTGAATATGAATTGATGCCGATGTCAGATAATTAGCTACATAGAAATGGAATGTGATTCAGCTAATGATGCTTAACTTCAGTGGGGTTAAATGCGGGAAAGACAAAGGGGTTGATTTACTAAAGGCAAGTAGACTGTGCACTTTACAAAGTGCAGTTGCACTCTGCAAGTGCAGTTGCTCCAGGTAAATGAGGTAAAGCTTCACTTTGCAAAGAATACCCAATCACGTGCAAGGAAAATAAAAAAAAAAAAGCATTTTTGCTTGCAAATGATTGGATGATTGATGTCAGCAGAGCTTCTGCTCATTCACTAAGCTCTGGAGCAACTGCACTTGCAGAGTGCACAGTCTATTTGCCTTTAGTAAATCAACCCCATGGTGTTAGGACAAAAGATAACTTTTTAAGGGATCAATAAGACTTTAATTCAAGTTGGGGTAAATTAAGGTGTTCTTAATGGGGTGCATCACTATAAGGATCCTCAAAAGGCAGGAGGTCCTTATTGACCCTAATAGATCTTTAGTTATCACTAGAGGGACCCCAGCAGAAGGAAGGAGGTCCTGATTCCTCTATATAGATCTTTATATCACTAGAGGGATCACCAGCAGGAGGAAGGAGGTCCTGATTCCTCTATATAGATCTTTATATCACTAGAGGGATCACCAGCAGGAGGAAGGAGGTCCTGATTCCTCTATATAGATCTTTATATCACTAGAGGGATCACCAGCAGGAGGAAGGAGGTCCTGATTACTCTATATAGATCTTTATATCACTAGAGGAACCCCAGCAGAAGGAAGGAGGTCCTGATTCCTCTATATAGATCTTTATATCACTAGAGGGATCACCAGCATGAGGAAGGAGGTCCTGATTCCTCTATACAGATCTTTATATCACTAGAGGGACCACCAGCAGGAGGAAGGAGATCCTGATTCCTCTATATAGATCTTTATATCACTAGAGGGATCACCAGCAGGAGGAAGGAGGTCCTGATTCCTCTATATAGATCTTTATATCACTAGAGGGATCACCAGCAGGAGGAAGGAGGTCCTGATTACTCTATATAGATCTTTATATCACTAGAGGGGTCATCAGCAGGAGGAAGGAGGTCCTGATTCCTCTATATAGATCTTTAGTTATCACTAGAGGTAATTGTTAATACATTTGTACACTTGAAACAGTTTATCGTTCAAGAACAGCATTTGGAAGTCTAACTCCATTTTGGTTCAAGTAGTGCTGAACTGCAATATAACAGAGTGTCACCTTCACTCTATAGCTGGTGTCATCCAACTTAAAGTGGACTTAGCAACAGTTATGTTGCTAAGTCCACTTATGTCACGGAGGTTACGGTAGTCCCTTTTACAATGCCTTCACCTGCTTTTCTTTCCAGAAGGATAGAGCCCTCTTTGTTCAGCCATCATCCAAGGTTGCCATCTACTTCCTGGACTGAGATGTCAGCTCAGGGATGACCCAATTATGTAAGTCTTGGTACCTGTGCAGTTCTTGGTTGTTTTGATAAAAATCGAATTAGCCCCCGTTGCAGGCTCTCACCTTGTGACATGCTACAAAGTTACAATGTTGCAGTCTGATGGCATCATCTCAGCCTAGGCAAAGTCAAAATCTAGAGGTCAAGGACAGCTTTTTTTTTTTTATTCTGTTGCTAGATATTGTGACATATCAGCAATTTATCTATCCAGTTTTGTAAAGTTAGTGAAGAGTCCACTTTAATATTAAGCAGAATTCTGGGCCTTGCCCAGAGAGAACTAATAACCAACTAGCCACCAGCCAAGCAAACCCAATACATTCTGCTGGTTGCTTTGACAAGCCACCAAGATGATTAGGGGAAGTTCCTGTAGCTATCAGGCCTGGTGAGCCACACATGAATTCTTAGCTAATGTCTAGTTATAGAGTCACCTCAGTTCTGCCTCCTTCTAACTGTACCACAAATGGCCAATACTGCACACCACTCTGAAATATGAAGAGTGATATTGCAGCTATTCAGGAATGCGAATGCCTCTTTGAGTCTACTTAGCAAATGACAAGGCAGACAATGAGCTACTAGCAACCCAACACCTTCCTCGTTCCACTTTTGTAAACAGAACAGATAAACACAATTCCAGCAGCACATATGTTGGAAATAATTAGCAAATTCTGCAAATTCCCATTAAATAAAAAATAGGCTGCACTAAGAGTAAAACTGGAGCTGCTCAACTTTTTAAAGTCTAAAATATGTTTATTGATGTTACCTGATACAGGGAAAAATCACTTAATCCTTCAGCAGTTTGCATTGTTTAAAATAATATTAGGTTGTATTAAGCTACATAACAAGAATACACTGTAGAATGTATGTGAACATCTGCATGACAGATCTTGGATAACGAAGGTGTATTGTTGGAGCTCTGGTCTCTAGCCTAGTTAAGTATTCTTAGTGTGGTAATTTGATTGAAGGCAGCTAACTAGAAGCTGACTGAACCCAATGAGGTCTTCTCATCAATAGTGGATGCTGCTTGGCCAGAGACCTGAGTGAGCCCCTCTAATACGTTCCCAACAAACCCAATCAATCAAAAAAACAGATGTTCACCCAGTTACCTCCCCATCCTATACTTTTTTAAGCCCCAAAGAAGGGGCACTGATCTGTGGTCTGGTTAAGTATTCCTCGTACATGTGAATTTAGTTGAAGGCAGCTCACTGGAAGCCAAATGAATAGATTCTTTACGGTCAGAAGTGGATGATGCTTGACTGGAGACCTGAGTGAGACCCACTAATACATTCCCAACAAACCCAATCAATCAAGATACCAGACCTTCATCCAGTTTCCTCCCCATACTCTACTTTTATAAAAGAAAGAGACGCTGATCTCTGGTCTAGTTAAGCATTCTTATTGTGGGAATTTAATCAAGACTTTAGTGAGTCCCCCACCACTACGTTCCCAAGAAACCCCATCAATCAAGATACCAGACCTTCATTCAGTCACCTCCACATCCTAAACTTTTATAAGCCCCAAAGAAGGGGCACTGGTCTGTGGTCTAGTTAAGTATTCCTTGTATGGGAATTTAGTTGAAGGCAGCTCACTAAAAGCCAACTGAAACCATTAGAATCTTTAGGTCAGAAGTGGATGCTGCTTGACTAGAGTGAGCCCCACTAATATGTTCTCAACAAACCCAGTCGATCAAGATATCAGACCTTCACCCAGTTACCTCCCCATCCTATACTTTTATAAGCTACGACAAAGTCGCACTGGACTATGGCCTAGCTGTGTATTCTCTTTTGAATTCCGTATGGACTGAACCCTATAAAGTCTTTAGGTCAGAAGTGGCTGTTGCTTCACTGGAGACCTGCGTGAGCACCTCTAATATGTTCCCAACAAACTCAATCAATCAAGATACCAGACCTTCATCCAGTCACCTCCCCATCCTATACTTTTATAAGCCCATAAGAAGAGTTGCTGATCTAGTTAACCATTCTTAGCCTCACTAGAAGCCAAATGAACCCAATAGGGGTTTAAGGTCAGACGTGGATGCTACTTGACCGAAGACCTGAGTGAGCCCCACTAATACATTCCCAACAAACCCAAGCAATCAAGATACGAGATCTTCATGCAGTTACATCCCCATCCTATACTTTTATAAGCCCCAAAAAAGGGGGGCTGGGCTATGGTCTAGCTCAGTGTTTCTCAACTCCAGACCTCAATGTGCCCCAAATGTTATCAGGATTTCCCTCAGATGAAACAGCTGTGGTAATTACTAAAGCAGTGAAACTGATCAAATCACCTGTGCAAAACAATGGAAAGCCTGAAAACATGACCTGTTGGGGGGGCCTTGAGGACTGGAGTTGAGAAACACCGGTCTAGCTATGTATTCTTATTAGAATTTAGTATGGGAATTTGCTCAAAGGAGGCTCACTGAAAGCTGACTGAACCCAACAGGACTTCAGGTCAGAAGTGAATGCTGTTTGACCATAAGTGAGTGAGCCACACTAATACATTCTCAACAATCCCAAGCAATCAAGATACCAGGCCTTCATCCAGTCACTACCCAAACCTATACTTTTTTATAAGCCCCGAAGAATGGGCGCTGGATTTTGCTATGTATCCTTTTTATAATTTAGTATGGGAATTTTCTCAAAGGCAGCTCAGTAAAAGTCGACTGAATCCAACAGGGTCTTCAGGTCAGAAGTGGATGGTGCTACCAGCGTGAGCCCTGAGTGGGCCCCACTAATATGTTCCCAACAAACCCAAGCAATCAAGATACCAGACCTTCATCCAGTTATGTCCCCATCCTAAACTTTTATAAGCCCCAAAAAAGGGGCACTGGGCTCCAGCTATGTATTCTTATTAGAATGTTTAGAACAACAAAGTGTGACCTGGTGTACTCCGTGGCGCACCTCCACCCCTATTGAACATACAAATACAGAAATTTTGCCCTTGGGACTTTGAATGAGGTATGACACTGGTATTAATGAAATAAAAAACAACAGATTTATTGGTTCACACAAGATCTACAGTAGCCACAAACTGATGGCAGATATATAAACAGATTTGTAATGTTGTACACAATCTATTGCAGTAAAATATGATTTTCCATAACAAAGGTCCAAAATAAGTACAACAATGCATCCTCGTGAACCGAAGCATTTCATGAACACCAGTTTACTTCCTCAGGGTTGATGCAAACTTTATATCTATAAGATAAAAACTGTATAAGTATAATGGAGAAGGTAAATTAATTGTATAGGGTAAAAATGGTAAAGGACCAACATATTATGCCCATACTTACAAAACTGTTAGAGGGAATACACATGCTCATATCCCCTCCAATCCTTTTGTAAGTATGGGTAAAATATGTTGGTTCTTTAACATTTTGACCCTACACAATTTATTTACCTTCTCGGGTATACTTATATAGTTTTTACCTTATTGATATCAAGTTTGCATCACACCCTGAGGAAGGGAACTGTTGTTCACGAAACGAGTCGGATCAAATCTGTTCATATACCTGACATCTGTTTGTGGCTACTGTAGATCTTGTGTGAACCAATAAATCTGTTGGTTTTTTTTCAAAATGTTTATTGAAAAAAAATTGCATGGCATTCGCAATACAGTAGACAAAAATCCAGAATTTACAATATTTGTTGTCTGTATAAACATATATCTTTCGTCAAGGTACTGGTAAGGCATTGTTACAAAAAAGGGAAGTTTATCTAACAACCGGGTAACTAGTCACAACTGCTAATAAAGCACCTTGTTCGACCGTCGCCCATGACACCCCTAGCGGGTACACACTGTGTCATGAGTCGACTGCAAAGGGTAAGAAGAATCAAGTGCCCTCTGTAATGTTACCAGGTCTAGCAGCTCGGAAATAACAGTAGTTTCCAGAGTTGCTGGGAAATCTAATGGAGTGTATCACGTCAGAGGAAGGAACATTCCAGTCTTGACAGGGAGTTTGTAGATGCTTAACCATTGGTAATTTGTAACCACCTGCTGTTGAAATGTCAATAAAGGTATGAGACAACTATAGTTTGAAACATGGTTCTTGTCATCAACAACTTTACGATCAAGAGAAGGTAAGGAAGAAAAGAGATAAAAAGGTAGGTAAGATAAAGAGGGGAGGGAGAGGAGCCAGATTCCAGGGGGAGCACCTAGTTCGTGTTAATTAGGTTCCAGGGATGAATGGGATTTCTACGTATCTAGCCCGGGGTTCCCATGTTGCTTTGAATTATCTGGTGGTGTTTAATATGGAGCTAACCATTTTTTCTTGGGTCATGATCCACGATATCTTTCGTTTAGCTGCATGGAACGAGACCGAGGGTCGTTTCCAAGCTTTGGCAATGGTTATCTTTGCCCCCAAAAGGATAAAGAAGATTCATTTTTGGGTGTATTTGGGGGTTTGAGGTATGGGGAAATTCAGGAGCTCCACTTGGGCAGACTTCGAAACTGAATGGCCCGATACTTTCCTTATAAGGCTGAACATTTTGTTCCAAAACCCTCTAATTTTCGGCCATTCCCACCAAACGTGGATCACGGAACCAAGGGTGTGGCATTCCCTAAAACACAGTGGGGAGGCTGAGGGGAAAATAATAGCTAGTCTGGTGGGTACCAGGTACCATCTGGTGATTACCTTCAGGTTGACTTCAAAATCTGTTGTTTTTTTATTCATCAATACCAGTGTCACACCTCTATCAAAGTCCCAAGGGCAAAATTTCTGTATTTGTATTTTTCTAGAATGTGGTATGGGAACGTGCTCAAAGGCAGCTCAGTAGAAGCTGACTGAACCCAATAGGATATTCAGGTGAGAAGTGGATGGTGCTTGGCCAGTGATCCGAGTGATCCTCACTTATACATTCCCAACAAACTCAAATCAATCAAGACACCAGACCTTTATACAGTTGAATCTCCATCATATCCATCCCAAAGAAGTGGAACTATTTTTACCCTCCGTAACTTGTTGGGTCATTTTTTTTTTTTTTTTGTGGTGAATAAAAAAAAAAAAATCGAACTGGACCATTTATCCCAATCTGACTTCAATTATAAAGTTTATCTACATTGTTTTGTAAGTATCTTTGGAAGTACTGGACTACTGAGTGGGAGGTTTCAGATACTGTTCAGAGGTTTTTTACTGTTACATACTCTTATCAAAATAAATAAATAAAATACAATATAATAATATAAAAACAAATATACACACTTCAGAATAATTTCTGTTTATAAATTACCTTATAAACATTTGTTGTTCTTGTTGTGCATCCAAGAGAGGACATCAATGGAAATGTGTTTCAATAGGAAATAGACAAAAAACAAAAACTTCAGCCGAGTTTTAGCCATACATTATATTACCCAAAATGTAATATACACTGTAGTTTTTTTTTTTTGTTTTTTTTTTAGAGGTTTATCATACAATTTCTGTTTAAAAAGTAACTGGTAAGCATTTGTTGTTCTTGTTGTGTCTCCAAGAACGGACATCAATGGAAATGTGCCACATTTTAGCCATACATTATTCAAACTGTAAAAAAAAAAATATATATATATATTTTTTTTTGTTTGTTTGCTGATTTAGCCTCAAATATTCTTTATATGTTTATCTTTTTGCCTTTCCTGGTTCCTCCTCCACCCTATCTTTTTTTTTTTTGTAATGAAGGACTTTTACTATGGTGTCTGTTTATACAAATTATTTTTTAGCAGAGGGCACTATGCACCCGGTATTTATTCCTGTTTCCAGGACAGGAAGTAAAGAGAACAGAGGCAGCAAAAAAAAAAAAAAAAATGTATTTATTTGTTTTTAAATTGTAGGGGTTTATCGTACATTAGTATTTTGAAACTTTTGTCAAAAAGGAGAAAATCTTGCCATGAAAACTCAAAACCGATTGTTCTGCCGCCGTAATATGACAACATTTTTTTTATCTTGTGATTCATTGCCGACGTCTGGATCTTATTTACTTTTTCCAGAAATTATACACAAAATGACTCTTTTTCTTTTTTTAACACCTCCTATTTTTAACGACACGCCAATGCAGGCCCGTCCTTGAGCTTCCAGTTAATTTTTCTTAATGACGTTGCCCATAAATCGCCGCCGTGGGGGGCTCTGGCAGCTCACACATGGAAATGTTGTTAAAACGCCTTAAACACAACATGGGATCTTTCCAGAGGAGTCATTAGAGAAATTGATGCGCTCTGCTTTTCCCGATCTCGGTGGACTCATTATGATGAAGAAGAGAGGAAGGAGTGTTATCGGTGATAGAGAGGTGTGCGGAGAGGAGCAGGCAATGACCTTTCCTGGCTCACACAGGAGGGCGAGGATTTTGTATTCTAGGAGGAAGACCAAAAAATTGTTGTTGCTGATTTCCCTAAAAAGTGAATCATCTCTAAGGTACAAAACAGAAAAATAAGCCTTGTGATGACTACAGGAAACCAACTTTACAGTTTGTCTTCATACATTGCTGTACTGCCCCACTCCACACCGCATTGTCAGTAACCTTGTGACTTGGGCACACTTGTTTTAACCCCCTTCCCACCTGCGTTTACACGCACATGAACTTTAATGGCAATCATAGGCGTGCGCAGCCTATTGCATTAGGGTGTGCACCCCAAAGCTCAAACACACATGCGTGTGTGTATATACTGTATATATATAGGACAGTAGGGTAATGGACAGTGTTGGTAGAGCAGTGAACCATGTCAGTAGGGCAGAGATTGGTGGCAGTAGCTTATTTTTTATATTTTTTTTTTTATTATTACTTTTTATTGAATTTTACAATTTAGGAGCTCCGTTGAGGGGCTTTGGTTAAATATCGGGTCTAAACAGACCCCTATTGTCTCACTTTGGAGACAGAGAAAAGGACTGAGGACAGAGATTCCCCAATCCCTTTCTCTGCAGCCAAGCAGCAGGGGGAATCTGCTCAGCACAGGGTGATTAGGGTGTGCCCAGGCACACCTGGCATACCCTGTGTGCACGCCTATGATGGCAATCCAGTCTTAGTCCGTAGGGTTCAATATTGAGTTGGCCCACCCTTTGCAGCTATAACAGCTTCAACTCTTCTGGGAAGGCCGTCCACAAGGTTTAGGAGTGTGTCTATGGGAACATTTGACCATTCTTCCAGAAGTGCATTTGTGAGGTCTGGATGAGAAGGCCAGGCTCACAGTCTCCGCTCAAATTCATCCCAAAGGTGTTCCATCAGGTTGAGGTGCAGGCCAGTCAAGTTCCTCCACCGAAAACTGGCTCATCCATGTCTTTATGGACCTTGCTTTGTACACTGGTCCAAATCATTTGGTGGAGGGGGGATTATGGTGTGGGTTTTTTTTTTTTCAGGGGTTGGACTTGGTCCCTCAGTTCCAGTGGAGGGAACTCTTAAGGCGTCAGCATACCAAGACATTTTGGACAATATTATGTTCCCAACATTGTGGGAACAGTTTGGGGACGGCCCCTTCCTGTTCCAACATGACTGCGCACCAGTGCACAAAGCAAGGTCCATAAAGGCATGCATGACTGAGTTTGGGGGTGGAGGGACCTGACTGGCCTGACCTCAACCCGATAGAACACTTTTGGTGTAGTGGAGACTGCGAGCCAGGTCTTCTCGTCCCACATCAGTGCCTGACCTCACAAATGCGCTTCTGGAAGAATGGTCAAACATTCCCATAGACATACTCCTAAACCTTGTGGACGGCCTTCCCAGAAGAGTTGAAGCTGTTATAGCTGCAAAGGGTGGGCCAACTCAATATTGAACCCTACAGACTAAGACTGGGATGCCATTAAAATTCATGTGAGTGTAAAGGCAGGCGTCCCAATACTTTTGGTAATATAGTGTGTGTGTGTGTGTGTATATATATATATGACAAAATATATATAGCTACGCCATATATATGTAGGAAGCAGAGAAAAACCTACGTATTTACCTTCCATATATAAAAATCTGAGGCAGATGGTTGCCACTCTACTCTTTATTTCATTACTCATTTGCAAGAATAGAACGTGCGCTGCAACCATCTGCCTTGGATATAATATTTCTATTTTGTATATAGCTTGAAACCAAAACTGGGGGGTTGCAGCATACATAGAGTTTATCTAAATGTCCATCAGACAAAAAGTTTACAGTTTGGCTACAATTTGGGGAACACAAGCCCTTCATCAGGCCAAGAAAGACTATCCCTGCCTGATGAAGGACTTGTCGCTCGAAACTGTAGCCAAACTGTAACCTTTTTTTTTTTAAATCTGAAGGAAATTTAAATAAACTCTATGTATGCTGCAACCCCCAGTTTTGGTTTCCTAACGCATACTGAGCCAGGAAGGAAGGCCCCCTGGTTGCGTGCATGAACTACAATAATTGCAGGTGTTAGCTATACTTCTTTGACCCTGCTGCTCTCTATCTCCACGTTCGGTCCATGCCTCCAATTCAGCTAGAGATTTTGCAGAGCTGTGGTGGCAGCTCTGCACATGCTCAGTTTTCAGTGAGTTTCTATGCTCAGCCTTTCCTCCCTATCACGTCTGAGCAGCCCATGTGACTATAGAGTCTCACACATGTGGGAGTATACACAGTGGTAAATGACGCTCCCACTCCCTCCCTTCCTCCTCCATGTCCACTAACCAGCTAAACACAATAGGGGCGGGATATTTCATGTAGATTGATGGAGGCTTCACCTCCCTCGTATTCTAAGACACAAGCTGGAGGGGGGGCGTGGCACATCCTGTGACTGGCAGAAATCCGCCCACACCATGTTATTGCCAAAAAATAATAAATATTTGATTTCAAATATATATTTGTATGACAATTTAAAACAATGTATTCATATTAATTATCTATTTTTACTCTGTATTCCAAAGGATGTCTTTTTTTTGAACATATGACCAGCAGCAGAGGACTAGATGCTTATGTTTCCCTGCAGACAGGCTGGGAGAGAGTTGGGTCATGTGACAGCTGGCTATCCATTAGGAAAAAAGTACTTAGCTATTCCTTTTTATTAAAATAATGACAGTGCCATCATCTATATACAGAAATAGAAGGGACAATGTGAATTAACCACTTAAGGACCAGGCCTATTTCTGACATGTGTTGTTCACAAGTTAAAGAGGTGTTCCACCCAGGGGGTATATTAAAAAAAAAATAAAATAAAAGTCAGCAGCTACAAATACTGCAGCTGCTGACTTTTAATTGGACACTTACCTGTTCCTGGGTCCAGCGATGCGGGGGATCGAAGCCCCGCTCGTCCCCCCCTCCGCTCGTCGGCGCCGGCATTTCAACTGTGGGCGCCGGGCTGTGGCTTCACAGCCTGGCACCCACTGCGCATGCGCGAGCGGCGCCGCGATTGGCCGCTCAATCACCTGGGACCTGTAATAGGTCCCAGATGATTGACAGGAGGGAGGGAGCAGAGCTGAGCCCTTCCTGTGCCGAGGGGGAAGTGATGTCACCAGCCCAGGCAAAGGAAGAGGCAGACTACGAGGGACCACCTAGCAACAGGCATTTAGAGGTAAGTAAAAAAAAAAATATCCAAATGTTTTTTGTTTGTTTTTTTAGAATTTTTCTGGTATTTTTGTTTTTTTGGGTGGAACCCCACTTTAAAATCAGTATTTTTTTGGCTAGAAAATTACTTAGAACCCCCAAACATTATATATGTTATTTTATTTTTTTTTGCCTAATTTTTTTAGCAGAGACCCTAGAGAATAAAATAGAGATTGTTGCAATATTTTATGTCACACTGTATTTGCACAGTGGTCTTACAAACGCACTTTTTGGGGAGAATTAAGTGATCCTGTGGTGGATCACTTTTATGTGAAATAGAATTGCCCACTGTATAAAAAAATACTGGGGTTACGGCAGCTAGCTGCTACCATTACCGCGGTATTTAACATCAAAGTGATGATGTATATATAGAGTGGGCAGCCCAGAAGTGGTGAGTGTTTAGTATCACTTTAACCCAGGGAAGAAACCAAGTGATAAAAATTACAAATTGGCCCCAAAACAGAATACTACCCAGAAGAGATAAATTTACCGGAGACCTGGATGATAGTTTTTTTTTTTTTTTTAACTGTCTGTAAGGTGGGACGTTCTGATCACCACTGTAAGGAATCGTATACACTTGCTTCGACTTTAACCCTTTCATGACTAAACCTATTTCTGACATTTGTTGCTTACCAGTTAAAATCCGTATTTTTTTTTTTGCTAGAAAATTACTTAGAACCCGAAACATTATATGTATATATATTTTTAGCAGAGACCCTAGAGAATAAAATGGCGATCATTGCAATATTTTATGTCTCACGGTATTTGCGCAGCGGTCTTTCAAACACAATTTTTTGGGAAAAAAAGACACTTTAATGAATTAAAAAAAAACCAGCAAAGTCAGCCAAATGTTTTTTTTGTATAAAAGATGATGTTACGCCGAGTAGATACCTAACATGTCATTCTTTGAAATTGCGCACACTCGCGGAATGGCGACAAACTATAGTACCTAAAAATCTCAATAGGCAATGGGGTTCCTTTTCCTACTTGTTTTTTGTGGTTCTATTTTTGTTTTTTTTCCCTTCTTTCTTCTCTTTTTTGCTGTTTGAAATATGACAAATGGATATAACAATTTTGAGATAAAGGTAAAAGGTGAACTGTAGTGTATTATGTATACTTAGGGGGGTGCATGTTAAATGCTGGTGGGGTGGGTGTAAAGAGTAAATGTGGGATGTATAATGGATACTTGTTTTTTTTGTCTTTTTATATAAATAAAAATTACCTTAATCAAAAAAAAAAAAAAAAATCTCACTAGGCGACATTTTAAAAACAATTATGCCCCGTACACACGGTCGGATTTTCAGACGGAAAATGTGTGATAGGATCTTGTTGTCGGATATTCCGACCGTGTGTGGGCTCCATCACACATTTTCCATCGGATTTTCCGACACACAAAGTTTGAGAGCAGGATATAAAATTTTCCGACAACAAAATCCGTTGTCGGAATTTCCGATCGTGTGTACACAAATCCGACGCACAAAGTGCCACGCATGCTCAGAATAAATAAAGAGATGAAAGCTATTGGCTACTGCCCCGTTTATAGTCCCGACGTACGTGTTTTACGTCACCGCGTTCAGAATTATCGGATTTTCCGACAACTTTGTGTGACCATGTGTATGCAAGACAAGTTTGAGCCAACATCCGTCTGAAAAAATCCACGGATTTTGTTGTCGGAATGTCCGATCAATGTCCGACCGTGTGTACGGGGCATTAGAGTTACAGAGAAGGTATTTTGCTAGAATTATTGCTCTCACTCTGACGATCGCGGCAATACCTCACATGTGTGATTTGAGCACCGTTTACATTTGCGGGCGCAACTTGCGTATGCGTTTTCTTTGCTGCGCGAACATGCAAGGACAGGGGCGCTTTAAAAAAAATATTATTCTTTTATTATTTATTTATTTTTTATTTTTTTACATTGTCCCTTTCAAAAATTCTGATCACTTTTATTGCTGTCACAAGGAATGTAAACATCCCTTCTGACAATAATAGGTGTTGACAGGTACTCTTTATGGAGGGATCGGGGGGTCTTCAATACCCCAAATCTCTCCTTTGCACTTAAAAGTATTCAGATCGCCAAAATCGGCGATTCTGAATACTGTAATTTGTTTTAAATCTGCGCCATTGGCAGCCAAGTAAACCAGAAGTGACGTAGTAACGTCGCTTCCAGGATTTTACATCAGAGACCCGATCAAAGCTGAATCTATGGCTTTGTTCGGGTCTCATCCTGGTTCCTCTGGTCTCCCGGTGGGACAGGAGGCCCAGGAAGAGCAGCTTTTAGCCGCATCGGTTGTTATCACTAAAAAGCCAACCGCTTTACATGAATCTATCCCTTAACCATATAAGGGGTGGCGTGGATAGAGGGAGCAGCGCCCATGCGCCCTTAATGGATGGGCCACTCCTGATTCTCACCTGAACCAGTGAGACCACTACAGCTAAGTAGGGTCATAAAGAGCTTTTATAGCCTCACCATGGTCTACACCAAGGAAATTCCAGAGCTCCTCTCCACTCCTTGCTCCCAAATAACCAGTGTTAACCAATAGCAGGAATGTAGAGAAAAAAAATTGATAGTGCTTATATTGTTTAAAAACTGGTATTTATTGCTTAAAAAAATTATAACAGGGTACTCAAATTTTTCTGGTGCTACAAGTGCACCAGTCTATAGACAGCCAAAGTATAATCCATGTTTGGGAATCAACCTCTCATTTCAAACAAGCCCCGCCGGTACTTCTCAGGAAAAAAAAACACTAGCTCCATGCTAGTTCCTAATGCCGTGCTTGTCTGTGCCCCTCCCCAACGTATGTCGACACAGGGTCATGTGTCTTCCTCAGGGGGATTTCTATCATTGGTACCCTCATTCAGCAGATCCCCTCCTTAGTAGTGCCCCCAGCTCTGCTGATCCTCTGCTCATTAGTATCCCTGTTCAGCATATCCCCAGCTCATTGGTAACCTCATTCAGCAGATCCCCTGCTCAGTAGTACCCCCAGCTCTGCTGATCCTCTGCTGCTCAGTCCTCTCTCTCCAGTCTCCGTTCACCTTCGGATATGGCGTTCCCATGTTGCACACCACATTTTGCCATCTGCTAGTTGCTCTGCTCCAGTCTGGATCCCGTTCACCTTCCAGTTGCTCTACCAGATATGGCATCTGCACCAGACACTCCCAGAATATCTACGCATTAAAAGTGACTGCTGATGATGTCCTTCCAGTTGACTTGTTTCCAAGTGCATCCTGGGATATCTCATATCTGCAATATCCTCCAAAACAAAGCAGAGCTAACTCAGGGGTAAAGGAGCCCTATAGAAGGTCTTCTTCCCATTGACCCCCCTGATGAATTGATTTTCCCAGGGGTTCCCTGAGCTCTGAAAATGATGATTCCTCTGGGGTAAGATGGTTGGGAAAGGCTGTTCTGTATATTAAGTCCATAGTGTTAACATTTAATTATTCGTCCAGTCACACTTATGGACTATTCTATGCAATTCTTTTATATTTTTTCGATTTCATCTCTTCATTTTTGTCTCCAAGGGGAAACACTTCACGGCACTCAATGCCTTACCATACAAACGTCAATTATATCAAATTTAATAGCGGTGTAATATAGACATTGCCATCATTTATTTAAGCTTGGGGACCTGGCAGATTTGTTTTAAATAGAGCAGAGCTCCAATCCTTCGCTCTGGTTAATTATTATCAATTAGCGTTAATTTGATGGGGGAGATCAATTATGAAATAGCTCTTGTTCTGTAGAGAATACTAATACTTGGCTCGTCCCTGACACGAGAATTCCAGAGTCATTATTAACCTATCCCATGTTGGAGAGGCCTACAGTTATACCTTCCCAAAACCTCGATCTCGACAAGACTCTCCATGGAAAAAAAAAAGAGTTCAGTTTATTTCCACAACTTTTACTTCACTTTTGTTAAAGTTCAGCTTTTATTCTCAGAATTAGAAATAAAATATGTCAGGATTAAGGTCCCATTCACACCTCAGAGTTTTGGAGCTTGAAGCCTGAAGCTCCAAAATGATGGAAGGGGAAAAGAATCTATTATTCTCTACGGAGATGGTTCACATCTCCACTCCAAGTCGCCTGAAGCTCCAAAAAGTTCTGGAGCTTTTGTTGTCTCTCGAATTGGGCAGATTCAAACCGTTTTTGGTGCGTTTGTATTCCCATAGAAATGAATAGAGATGCGGCATTCACCCGTTTTTGTGCGTATTTGCACATTTTGTCGATTTTCTGCTCAAATTAAACATTTAAAAAATAAAATAGCAATAATATATGAATGAATGAATGTAAAATAAATACACAAATAACTAAAAATCATCATAAATAAGTAAAATAAATTAATAATATGTAATAATACATTCATAAATAATAATTAACCTCTAACCTTAAAAAAATATTAAATAAATTATTAATAATAATCATAAAATAACAACACCCAAACTCGAACAAAAAATAACATGATTAATAATAATAATTATTATTATTATTTTTGTGTTATGGTTAGGGTATTTCGTTATTTATTATTATTTTATTTTTTAAGGGGTAAGGGTTAAAGTTAAGGGTTAATTATTTATGTATTGTTACATAGTATTAATTTATTGAGTTTATTTATTTTTTATTTATGATTTTTGTTTATTTGTGCATCTATTTTACATGTATTTATTCATGTATTATTATTCGAATAATATTAATAAATGCAATAAAATAAATAATAAATAAAATAATAATAAATAACCCTAAACCCCAACTCCTAATCCTAACCCTAACCTAAACTGAACTGAACTCGAATAAAAGAAGAAATAAGCTTTTATTTCTTCTTTTATTATTATTCATTTATTATAGTGTTTTTTTCGTTAGGGTAAGCGGTTGGAGTTCAGTTTAGGTTAGGGTTAGGATTAGGAGTTGGGGTTTAGGATTTTTTATTATTATTTTATTTATTTTTTATTTATGATTTTTTTTTTATTTGTGTAACTATTTTATGTAATTATTTATTTATTATTATTTGTATAATAATAATAATAATAATAATAATAAATACAATAAAATAAAAAAGAAATAAAATAATAATAAATAACCCTAAACCCCAACACCTAATCCTAACCCTAACCTAAACTAAACTCGAACCCCTTACCCTAACGAAAAAACATTATAATAAATGAATAATAATAAAAGAAGAAATAAAAGCTAATGGAAAAGCTAAATAAGTTGAAATACCTAGCAACAAATGATGCAACACATAATGATTTTATCTATTGGCTAATAAAAAAAACAAAAAAAACCGGCAAAGCCCAAAAATGCTGCATACAAACGCGCAAAAACACGTAAAAAATGCCTGAAAAAAGTGCGAAAAAACGCCAGGAAAGCGCTCAAAGACGCTACGCTCAGGTGTAAGTGCAGCCTTAGAACCAAACTCTGGCCTTCCCTTCAGTCTTGCACAGTTGTACCAGCTCCTCTCTGGACTAGAATGGCTTACTCTGATTTCAATGCACACTGTGAGCTTCTCGCAATGTGCATTAGCTGCTGTAGCAAGTCAGATAGAGCCCCGCCCCATTTCCTGGTGGGAGAACATCCAGCATGATCCAGCCCAGTGGTCGCCGCTTCTCAGGCCCTGACTCCCTTTGCCAATTGGCAGAGTCAGTTAGTATTTCCTTAATGTAATATGGTGGGGGCGGTGGGAGGTCTTTTTACTCCTGGGTTGAATCTGGCCTTGTGCACAAGGCTGGTCCCCAGTTGTAGGCAAGACTCTCCCTAAGCTTGCTAAGTTATGATACCTTCCTAGTAGGGATGGAGAGGCACTGGTCTGGCAGAAGGCTGGGCTGTAAAAGAAGCCCATGGTGTATTTGCCCCTGGGGTGGCAGTCCAGGGGTGCCATAAATCTCACAGGTGGGGACGCTCATCTTGAGTTTTTCTGGCAACGAGGTCACTGCACCATATACACTTTTTTCACACCTGCCTCTAGAGCCGAGCCTTTTGGCTAGGACCAGAGGAATTTTTTACTCCTGGCCTAAGGGCCTGCCATGGTATTGCACTAAGCACTTCTCCACTTCCCTTTCCCCACTGTGTACTTTCTCACTTGGTTTAGTAGGGTGTTGGTCCTCAGCTTTCCCTGAAAGTCTTGGGAGGGGGGGTATGTGGCCTTCTGGTCTGATCCTCCCTCTCTCATGGGATTTCCCTTTGGGGGAGCCCCACCTAGTACTTGGGGTTGGTCTGTCACAGCAGACCTCCAAGAGAACGGGATCCCCCTGGTTTCGGTCAGGTGGGCCAGTGAGTACCTCAGTCCCTGTCAGGAGCCTTGCACCCTGGGGGATCAGGGTAAGGGTCCTTCCTCTTCGAAGGAGGACCCTGTGTACACCCTGTGCACTTTTTTTGTATTCTCACTTTTGTGTGTGCACTTTTTTTTTGCACCGGGTGTTACGTTTTCGTGTGTGTTTCACGACAACACTGAAAAAAAAAAAAGTGGTCACCAACCAGTGCACCAGAGAAAATTTTGGTGGCCCCCCAGGGGTTCTGACTCAAATAAACATTGTGGCAGATGTATACCGGTCCAATGTTTTCAGTGCTGTTCTCAATGCGCACTGGCAGTAATTACTGTCAGCGTGTATTTATACCCAATGCATCCTCTGTAGTCTTGGCTCCTGTGAACTCAGAGGGAGGCACCTGGAGTAGTGCAGAGAGCGGGAGGTGAATCTCATGTGGTCCTCCCACCTCTCCTGCAGCTGTGGCACCACCCTCGTCCCTGCCCCACCTCAATTCAGCAGTTGGCAGTAGAGAGGACAGAACTCCTCCACCAAATCCTGCACTTCTCAGTGCAGCCACAGAAAGGCTCATCTCTGCCTACCCCCCACCCCACCTCTATGTTCAGCCGCAGCACCCCCTCATCTCCGTCTCCCTTGATCTCAGCATTCAGCAGACTCCAGAAGCTTACTCCAGCCCTCCTCTCATCCTCCTCCAGACCCTGCACTTTCTGCTTCCCAGCTCCAACCCCAGTACAAGGTAAGGGGGGTGCAGTGTGATGTAGAGGAGGGTGGGGGACTCTTGACTTTTGATGGTTGGGGGGCTCTTGACATCTGGTGTAAGAAGGTGGTGGGGGGCTCTTGACATCTGATGTAAGGAGGTGGTGGGGGGCTCTTGACATCTGATGTAAGGAGGTTGTGGGGGGGCTCTTGACATCTGATGTAAGAAGGTGGTGGGGGGCTCTTGACATCTGATGTGAGGAGGTGGTGGGGGGCTGCCGACATCTGATGTAAGGAGGTGGTGGGGGGGCTCTTGACATCTGATGTAAGGAGGTGGTAGGGGCTCTTAACATCTGATGTAAGGAGGTGGTGGGGGGGCTCTTGACATCTGATGTAAGGAGGTGGTGGGGGGCTTCTGACATCTAATGTAAGGAGGTGGTGGGGGGCTTCTGATATCTGATGTAAGGAGGTGGTGGGGGGCTCTTGACATCTGATGTTAGGAGGTGGTGGGGGGCTCTTGACATCTGATGTAAGGAGGTGGTAGGGGCTCTTGACCTCTGATGTAAGGAGGTGGTGGGGGGGCTCTTGACATCTGATGTAAGGAAGTGGTGGGGGGCTTCTGACATCTGATGTAAGGAGGTGGTGGGGGGCTCTTGACATCTGATGTATCTGATGTAAGGAAGTGGTGGGGGGCTCTTGACATTTGATGTAAGGAGGTGGTGGGGGGCTTCTGACATCTGATGTAAGGAGGTGGGGGGGGGGCTATTGACATCTGATGTAAGGAGGTGGTGGGGGGGCTCTTGACATCTGATGTAAGGAAGTGGTGGGGGTCTTCTGACATCTCATGTAAGGAGGTGGTGGGGGGCTCTTGACATCTGATGTATCTGATGTAAGGAAATGGTGGGGGGCTCTTGACATCTGATGTAAGGAGGTGGTGGGGGGCTGACATCTGGTGTAAGGAGGTGGTGGGGGGCTCTTGACATCTGATGCAAGGAAGTGGTGGGGGCTCTTGACATCTGATGTAAGGAGGTGGTGGGGGGCTTCTGATATCTCATGTAAGGAGGTGGTGGGGGGCTCTTGACATCAGATGTAAGGAGGTGGTGGGGGGCTCTTGACATCTGGTGTAAGGAGGTGGTGGGGGGCTCTTGACATCTGATGCAAGGAAGTGGTGGGGCGCTCTTGACATCTGATGTAAGGAGGTGGTGGGAGGCTTCTGACATCTCATATAAGGAGGTGGTGGGGGGGGGGGCTCTTGACATCAGATGTAAGGAGGTGGTGGGGGGCTCTTGACATCTGATGCAAGGAAGTGGTGGGGCGCTCTTGACATCTGGTGTAAGGAGGTGGTGGGGGGCTCTTGACATCTGATGCAAGGAAGTGGTGGGGCGCTCTTGACATCTGATGTAAGGAGGTGGTGGGAGGCTTCTGACATCTCATATAAGGAGGTGGTGGGGGGGGGGCTCTTGACATCAGATGTAAGGAGGTGGTGGGGGGCTCTTGACATCTGCCCTAGGCTGAAAAAAGAAAACTAATAAAGCCATTATCCATAAGGATTGGTAAGCTGCAATAGATGACATTTTAGTTTTTGGGTTTTAATAGCCTTTAGTTGACCTCTACCCGAACTGGTCGAACTATGCGCCAATATGAATGCTAGGAGACCAACACTTCCAGCAGTGTCGATCTTCTGGGTCCACCGCAGCTTTCACTGGTTCCGCCTTCTGACCTTGTCAAATTTACGGAAACAGTAGTGACATGGGGTTCAGCAGGAGGAACCGGTGAGAGCTGTGGGTGAGACCCTGGAGATAATAACTGCTGGAATTGTTGGTTACCCAGCAGAGACGTAACTAGAACATTCAGGGGTGCTAGAAACCATTAAGGGTCCCCCTTTCCATCGGTCCTGAGCCCTTTCCGTCAGTTCTGGGGCCCTTTCCTCTGATCCGGGCCCTTCCCTCCTTCCCCACAAGCTCAAGGCCCTTCCCAATGATCCCGGGGGGACCTTTACTATGGTCCCTTTCACATGTTCTGCAACGGGCCACCTTTCTGCCGTCTTGGTGCCCCCCCCCCCCCATGATGGCGGAACACCAGGGCCCAATCGCAAATGCAACCTTTGCGGCCCTGGTAGTACTAATATGTCTGCGCTATAAAAAAACAGGAAGTAAACAATATTTACAATGTAAACTTTTTAATATAATAAATTGTATTTCCATCATCACCACAGCTGACAGCTGTTGTCCCCCATTAAAGATTTTAAGTCCCCGACTGTCAGCACTCGTCACCCGCCACCTCTTCCATTCAGGGATTATGACGATTATTACTACAGATATTATCGGGAACAAAGCTTTATGTCTCTGGTCTCCCACAATATATCTTAATATTAAGATGTAGCAGCTGACTGCAGATGAAGCGGCATTGTGTGGCTTTTCTATTATTTTGTTGGAAAATGTAAAAAAATGATCCACACAGGCTATAAAGATTATATTATATGAGAGATGAATATTCGGGGCTCGCCTTGCCGGATCATTCCGCCACGCCGTTTCATTTGTATCGGATGAAGGCCTCGGAAAGCCACGGAGCCGGATCATAAATAATTTTCATGCAGTTTTAATGGAAACGTACAGGAAGGAGTCATGGTATTTAAATGCACAATATTTTGTTTTACATTGCTTTTTTACAGCGAAATGTTGGAATTTTACAGGAAAATTTTAACTGTATTAAAAAAAAAAAAGGCATCTACGATTTAATAGTCTGTCTTTGAAAAAAAAAATATTGTGTATCTTTTTCATGAATCTGCATATACATTCATTCTGTGCAAATTGGGCGAAAAAGAAAATTCTCTTTAGGTTATTTTCTCTTCTGAACGAATGCTGGGCAATAATAAAATATAACATTATGGCCACTAGATGGAGCTGAGGAGCATAGGAAATCCATAAGTCGTTATAACAAGAGAAACAATGTAACAGTTCTGGGAAAACTAGAGCAATATTTCTCAACTCCAGTGCTCAAGTACTCCCAACGGGTCATGTTTTCAGGCCTTCCATTATTTTGCACAGGTGATTTAATCAGTTTCACTGGGGAGGGGGGGGGGGGTTGTACTTGAAGAATGGAGTTGAGGAACATTGCTCTAGAGCAGTGGTGGTCGACTTGAAAATTATAGAAGGCCTCAACTTCAGTACAATAGCTCCCAACATTGCTATTAGTGGCAGTAATAATAATCCCCAGCATTAGTGTCAGTGAGTGTAATAACAACCCCCGGCATTGGTATTAGTGGAAGTAATACTAATAACACCTGGCATTGGTGTCAGTGGAAGTAATGATAACCCCATGGCATTGGTGTCAATGAGTGAAATAATTATCCCCCAACATTGGTGTCAGTGGTAGTAATAATTACCCACAGTATTAGTGTCAGTGAGTGCAATAATAACCCTCAACATTGGTGTCAGTGGAAGTAATAATAACCCCCAGCATTGATGTCAGTAGCAGTAATAATAACCCCCAGCATTGGTGCCAGTAATAAAAATAATAACCCCCAGCATTGTGTTAGTGGCAGTAATAATAGCCCACAGCATTGGTGTCAGTGAAAGTAATAACAACCCCCAGCATTGGTGTCAGTAGCAACACAATAATAGCCCCCAGCATTGGTGTCAGTAGCAGCAATAATAATCCTAGCATTGGTATCAGTAAGTGCAATAAAAAAAAACAAAAAAACGCATTGGTGTCAGTGGCAGTAATAATAACCCCCAGCATTGGTGTCAGTGGTAGTCAAAATAACCCCCAGCATTGGTGTCAGTGGTAGTAATAATAACCCCCAGCATTAGTGTCATTTAATTCAATAATTAACCCCTAACATTGGTGTCAGTGGAAGTAAAAATAACCCCCACATTAGTGTCAGTGAGTGCAATAATAACCCCTAGCATTCGTGTCAGTGAAAGTAATAATAACCTACAGCATTGGTGGCAATGATTGCAATAATAACCCTTTAGCATTGGTGTCATTGAAAGTAATAATAACACCTGCATTGGTGTCATAGAGTGCAATAATAACCCCCAGCATTTGGTGACAGTAGGAGTAATAATAACCACCGGCATTGGTGTCAGTGAGTGCAATAATAACCCCTTGCATTGGTGTCAGTGGCAGTAATAATAACCCCCCGCATTAGTGTCAGCGAGTGCAAAAATTAACCCCTAGCATTCATGTCAGTGGAGGTAATAATAACCAACAGCCTTGGTGTCATTGAAAGTAATAATAACGCCTGCATTGGTGTCATAGAGTGCAATAATAACCCCCAGCATTTGGTGACAGTAGTAGTAATAACAACCCCCAGCATTGGTATCAGTAGCAGCAATAATAATCCCAGCATTGGTATCAGTAAGTGCAATTAAAAAAAAACGCATTGGTGTCAGTGGCAGTAATAATAACCCCCAGCATTGGTGTCAATGTTAGTAATAATAACCCCCCAGCATTAGTGTCAGTGAGTGCAATAATTAACCCCTAGCATTCATGTCAGTGGAGGTAATAATAACCAACAGCATTGGTGTCATTGAAAGTAATAATAACACCTGCATTGGTGTCATAGAGTGCAATAATAACCCCCAGCATTTGGTGTCAGTGGAAGTAAAAATAACCCCCACATTAGTGTCAGTGAGTGCAATAATAACCCCTAGCATTCGTGTCAGTGAAATTAATAATAACCTACAGCATTGGTGGCATTGATTGCAATAATAACCCTCAGCATTGGTGTAATTGAAATTAATAATAACACCTGCATTGGTATCATAGAGTGCAATAATAACCCCCAGCATTTGGTGGCAGTAGTAGTAATAATAACCACCGGCTTTGGTGTCAGTAGCAGTAATAATAACTCCCAGCATTAGTGTCAGTGAGTGCAATAGGCTATTGTATTCCAGATTTGTAGCCAATTTTTCTTGTACCTAATACATTTAAGATCTTGTTCCCACTCAGCTAGTGGGACTAATGAAATTGTTCAACTATAAGTAGTAAATATTAGAAATATGTCTGGGGCAGTGAGGCTTATGATAAAAAATATTCTCATAGAATGAAACTTGGGATATCAGGCCTTTGTTGGTGAGTACAGTAATTAGCCAATGCCTAGTTTCAGAGAGGAAGGAGCCGGATGCTTTTCTCTAATTTCCACGTAGACAGAACCACCATTAATAAATAAGTAAACGTAACGAAATTTGTGGGAGAACCAGCAGTGAAATGCGTTAGAAGGGCTTAATGTCTGGGGGGGGGGGGAACAATGGCTTACCTAAAAGAGGGAGGAGGGGTAGATGTGGCGAAAATTAATTTGCTGGAATCGTTTTAGATGCATTTTAACGGTCTCTGAAATAAAATTTTCGAAAGGATGATTTGGAAATACTTTGACCTAGATAACTGATCCAACTTCTTTTTTAAGCGTGAAGAAGCCTGAAGTGCCCACAGCTCCGTTTTTTCTCCACCTCCTATGGACCAAGATTGTCAAAGTAAAACGTTGGCTTTGAACGCACTTGAAATCATAAAAATGCGCAATTCTCGCCCGCTATGGGCTCTGTTCATCTCTGGTTGCAAACATTTGATTCTATTTTCCCTTTTTTTCATGAACTTGCCTTACAAATAGCTGTAATGATGCAATTACCCCAGCTGGGCCATCTGCACACATCCCCGGCCCCTATACCGCCTATATAGACAAATTCCATTTCATTGTCCCCAACCCGTAATGTGTCCACAGCAGATACATCAGAGCTAGAGGTTAATGTGTGAAAATTAACACTTGCTCAAGGCCAGGCTTAATTGTATCCTTTGAATACAAGTATCAGGGGGTTTATAGATGCTATTTACTCAAACGCCATAAACGTACCTGCCAGGCAGAATATCTAATTTAACATGTTTCAAAGAACGAGAAACAGAGAAATCCTAGTGGAAGGTTTATTTTTTTTTATCTTTCCTCTCACACCTTTCGACAAAAACACTGCTGGAACAAATAGATCTGAACGATGGACTGAGATCATGGGGTACATATAAAAGATACAGAACTCCATGCAATAAATACAAAAGTAATATATATATATATATATATATATATATATATATATATATATATATAAATTGAATAGTTATTTACATATATCTTGCTTTTGAAGAACTGTTCAGATGAAACAATATTATTCTGGTCTATTAAATTTCAGACCTGTAATAGGAAATGTTCTCCATCTTCTTGTGCAGAACGTTGAACATCTATCAGCCGGTTCTAACATTTCCCTACCCCCCCCCCCCCCACCTTTCCCCTGAAGGGACTTTGTTTTTTAGCTGTGATGTAGAGATCGGCAACATTTTTTTGCAGGTTCAATTAAAAATAAATAAAAATAAATAAATACTTATCCAACCCCAATAAGCAAAGCCCAATCACCCAAAATACAGTAACCAAAGGCAGGTGGTTAGATATTTGTAACAATCTAATAACGGCAAAGGTACAAATTATCATTCCCTCGACTGTTCTAAAGATTTAAACTGTTGGGCAATGGAGTCCGCCCAATGAACTCACAACTGGGATATCACAGCTTCCACTGTGACCCTCCGTAAGGTAAAAAATACTCTACTCCTAGTAGGCAATGTTCTCCATCTTTGGACACAAAGTAGACTTTGAAGATTAGTACATGTGAATGCGCTATTCGTATCTCTACACCACTTACAATATAGATTTCTAATCCTAATGCTATGTGATAAAGAAAATATATCATACAGTAATAACTCCTAAATATTCAAATAGTCATCTTCTGTGTACAAATCAAAAAAACATAAATCAAATAAGTACAAGTATACCAATGGCCTTCTATTGCGTGTTATTCACACATGAAAACCTGCTGAGATAGCTGAAAACCATATACCAAATTACCACTCATGTGCATATAACATTTTAAAGTCCCATAAACAATGAAGATCCCAAAATCCTCTTTCAATTGCTGTAACTGTATTCTTATTGTGCTCTTGTGTCTCTTCTTATTTATATGTGACTTTGTGACACACCACCACCTTGCAGATTAGCCACTCACCAGATGCTTGTTAAATGATGTGCCTTTGGTTCATTCATGGGATAACCACTCCACCTTAAGAACGCTCCACCTTAACGTCGCTCCACCTCAGTGTCACTTCTCACCGACTATGCTAGTTTTCCTCATGTAGGGTATATAGATAGACGATCATTGCGCAGTGCGTTTAAAACATTTATTGAGTAAAAACCAAGAACAGATATTACACTCACATTTAAAAAGTGCCTTTAAGCCGGCACTGAGCGAATCCAGCAGATAAGGACGAGTGCTGAGCGGTTCCGTGGTCCGTTTGTGACCTCCGCGTTCGGCTTGCGCCTCACCCCTCGCTCTCGTATGTGTTTCTGCCCGCTACCCGGACGTTTCCGATCACCTGTTCTGAGAGAACTCCCAGCAGCCTCTATGCGTTTCGCATCATCGTATGCGTCATCAGGAAGCTCAGCTTCCTGATGACGCATACGATGATGCAAAACGCGTCGGGTAACGAACGGAAACGTCCGGGTAGCGGGCGGAAACACATACGAGAGTGAGGGGTGAGGCGCAAGCCGAACGCGGAGGTCACACACGGACGACGGAACCGCTCAGCACTCGTCTTTATCTGCTGGATTCGCTCAGTGCCGGCTTAAAGGCACTTTTAAATGTGAGTGTAATATCTGTTCTTGGTTTTTACTCAATAAATGTTTTAAACGCACTGCGCAATGATCGTCTATCTATATACCCTACATGAGGAAAACTAGCATAGTCGGTGAGAAGTGACACTGAGGTGGAGCGACGTTAAGGTGGAGCGTTCTTAAGGTGGAGTGGTTATCCCATGAATGAACCAAAGGCACATCATTTAACAAGCATCTGGTGAGTGGCTAATCTGCAAGGTGGTGGTGTGTCACAAAGTCACATATAAATAAGAAGATACACAAGAGCACGATAAGAATACAGTTACAGCAATTGAAAGAGGATTTTGGGATCTTCATTGTTTATGGGACTTTAAAATGTTATATGCACATGAGTGGTAATTTGGTATATGGTTTTCAGGTATCTCAGCAGGTTTTCATGTGTGATTCACACGCAATAGAAGGCCATTGGTATACTTTTACTTATTTGATTTATGGTTTTTTGATTTGTACACAGAAGATGACTATTTGAATATTTAGGAGTTATTACTGTATGATATATTTTCTTTATCACATAGCATTAAGATTAGAAATCTATATTGTAAGTGGTGTAGAGATATGAATAGCGCATTCACATGTACTAATCTTCACATTCCCCATTCTTAAAGAAGAGTCTTTTTGAATGCAGCAATTCTGATAATCACACTGATTGATCTAGAGTTTTTTGCGCCGGTGACACATATTTACAAAGTAGACCTTACACAAAACGTTGAGCATCTATCAGTAGATTCTAACCTTTCCCTTTTCTTTTCCCTTCCCTTGAAGCGGCTTTGTTTTTATCTGCGGTGTAGAGATCTGCAACATTTTTTGCAGGTTCAATAAAAGAAGAATCAATAAATATTTATCTAACCCCAATAAGCAAAGCCCTAACACCCAAAATACAGTAACCAAAGGCAGGTGGTTAGATATTTGTAACAATCTAATAATGCAAAGGAATAAAATATTTTTACCTCTACTCTTCTAAAGATTCATACTTTTGGGCAATGGAATCCACCCAATGAACTCACCACTGGGATATCACATCTCCAACATGACCCTTCATAAGGTAGGAAATATTTTGCCCCTGACCTTCCCTCTACCTTTCTGATTACATCCACCACCAGAATATCACACCTCCAACATGAACCTCCGTTAGGAAGAAGATAATCTGCTCCTGATCTTCTCTCTACATTTATGATTACACCAACCATCCCAATATGACACCTCTAACTTGACCCTCCATATGGTAGAAAATGCTCTGCTTCTGGCCTTCCCTCTACCCTTCTGATCACATCCACCAACAGGCTATCACAGTTGTAGGCACATGCAGTCCACTTTCTATACTGCAGGTAGCGGTCTACCGCAACAGCATTGCAGAGGGAGAGAAAGTCAAGAGGAACATGGTTCCTCTATGGCAGGGATATGCAATTAGCGGACCTCCAGCTGTTGTAGATGGATGCTGGCCACCCATGTGTCTATTTACGACCCTGGCTCCTGGGTTTGGAGCGCATTCTAGCATGTGGGTACTGGGTAGTATAGGGAGAGTTCACCCATCTGTCAGGGACAGTTATGCTGCGTACACACAAGCGGACTTTCCAGCAGAAAAGGTCAGACGGAACGAATCCGTCGGACATTCCAATCGTGTGTGGGCTTCATCCGACCTTTTCTGTCGAAAAATCTGACGGACCTTAGAAATAGAACATGTTTCAAATCTTTCGGACGGACTCAATCCCTATCGAAAAAAAACCGCTCGTCTGTGTGCTAGTCCGACGGACCGAAAACAACGCAAGGGCAGCTATTGGCTACTGGCTATTGAACTTCCTTTTTATAGTCCGGTCCTACGTCATCACGTTCAAAACGATCGGACTTTGGTGGGATCGTGTGTAGGCATATCCGTTTCGTCTGAACTCCGTCGGAACTCCGCTGAAAAGTCCTTCGGTGTTCAGTCCGACGAGAAGTCCGCTCGTGTGTACACGGCATTAAAGTGGAAGGGAAGGATTCCATATGAGTAGGGAAAGCATAGGGATTTGCCACCCTCCTCAAAACCTCCCCACTTGGTCTTAGACCGGCTTCAAGACCAACACTGTCAACTCTGCTGAGACCTGCTCCACTACATGCTGTTGTCATCCGTGAGTGTTTTCTGGTTGGGCTTCCTTCCACTGGGCTTGTTGTGAACTGTTGTACTTTCACTTCAATACAAGTTTTTCAACTGCATCTGGACTGAGTGTGTGTCACTGTCGCCGCACCTCACTGCACATACCCATACACTTCCAACATGACCCTCCATAAGATAGTAAATACTCTACTATTGACCTGTTTTTTACCTTTCTGATTAAACCCACCACTGGGAGATCACACTTCCAACATGACCCTCCATAACGTAGAAAATATTCAGCACCTGGCACTCTCTCTACCTTTCTTATATCCCCCACCAGGATATCACACTTCCAACAGGACCCTCCATAAGGTAGAATATACCCTGCTCCTAATCTCTCTACCTTTCTCATTACAATCACCACTGGGATATCACATCCTCCTACTAAATTTTGAGTGCAACCTCCAACATGGTCTTCCATTAGATAGAAAATACTCTTCTTCTGGCCTCTCTACCTTTCTGATCACATCCCCCCCCCCCCTTTGGATATAATTCCCTCCAACATGGCCTTCCATTAGGTAGAAAATGCCCTCATCCTGATGTTCTCTCTAGTTTTCTGATACACCCACCACCAGAATATCACACCTCCAACATGGCCCTTAATAAGATGTAAAATACTCAGTTCCTGACCTTTTCTCTGCCTTTCTGATTACACCAACCACTGGGATATCACATCTTCCTACTAAATGCTGAGTGCAAACTTGAATTTCCTGAGAGCTGGTGGTGGCAGTTTATCCTGTTGGTGGTGGTTTTAGACTCCTTGTGTTGTGTCATGCACCAGGTGGCCCAGGCTCTCACGTCTCATGAGCCTCAGGCATAAGGACTAACCTTGAAACCCAATCCTGAATCAAAGAATATAAAGGGCTGCAGGAGAGTGTGATCTAAGTGTGAAGAAGAGTCAGAGTATAAGTGGATCAAGAAGATAGCGAGAAGTGGGTGTTGGACATACCATCTGTGGACATATGCAGACATGGAGGACTGTGTTGAACATCTGACCGGGGAACTGGCTTAACAACCCAGCCCCTGGGTGACTCATTTTACTAAAGGCCCCTAGCTGGAGGTGTGGCTACATGGGGCAGCTAGAGGGGCACTTACACACTTTAAAGCAAAACTCTGGTTAGCTTACTAAAAATTATATTTGGGTGCAAGCCCACCTGTATATTGAAGGTCCAAAGTTTGTTTAGTCTTGGGGCATACAAAATAGAAAATTACCTTACTTTTTTGATCTTGCAAGCTTCTTACATACTGGATTCAGTGAAACACTGGGCAATGTTACTGAATTGCAGAACCTTATTTGTCCACAAGATGGCGTTGCCAATTAGTTTTGCATAACTGACTGGATTACCAGTTGATGGGGCAGTCTGGGAGATGTAATCTTGAAGAAGGATGCTAATTAGAGCGGTCCATGGGCCGCAACTACAAGACCCAAAAGCACCTGGGGGCAGGAGGGACCATATAAAAGTAAAACCATGGGAAGGAGCAGGGCAGTTGGGGGAAGCGTATCAAGCAGGTAGGAGTGAGGGAACCGTGCTGTGTCAAGCTGTGCTGTGCCAAGCTGTGCAGTGCCAGGGAAAGAGCGGATTGCTGTGCTGGATGCTGGAACCAGGAGGCTGATCTGAACGGGGACATTTGCATTGTCGCTATCACGGCTCCTATAGGGGTAGTGCTACATGAGTATTGATGGCCTGTTCCATGAAGCCCCTCCTTTTCTACAATCATGTTGTTAGCTCCTTGTTGATGTCATCACTTGCAATATGGGACCTGCAGCCACTACCAGTGCTGGTTTGTATGTGATGACTTTAAGGGCCTGTCCATATTTCAGGGTGGCAGCAGTATCCCAAACAGCGTGAGACCAAGGAGTAAGGTAAGTATTCATCTTTATTACATTCCTGCAGACTAAGCACTGGATCATTGGTGTAAGGAGGGAGCGCACCCCTGGCGTAACTACCAGGGTCACAAAGGTTGCACTTGTGACCAAGCCCTGGCACTCTGCCACTGTGGGGGGGAACCAGGACAGCAGGAAGGGAGCCTACTGCAAAACATGTGAAAAGGTCCTGCTGTGGGACCGTAAGGCTTGGTTCACACTGCTGTGACCCCAAAGTCGTGCAACTTGCTTGCAATTTCTTTGCGACTTGCGGTCACACCAAAGTCACAGAAAAGTAGTGCAGGAACCTTTTTTGTCACTGATTGGGGCAGCACCCATTGAAAGGAATGTGTTTTGACTTGTCATGCAACGTTATGATTTACTAGAACTGGAGAGTGCAAAATTTGGTGCAGTTCTGCATATAAACAAATCAGCTTCCAGTTTTTTTTGTCAAAGCTTAAAGTATTCCCTATATCCCAGGCACAGAGGGCAAAAAAGGGGTGAGGGGTATGCCTGTATATCAAGAATGATGTACAAGTGAATGTGAGAGACAACATCACTAAAGGAAGCTAGGGAGGAGGTGGAATCCTTACGGGCAGAGCTACAAAGGGAGGAAACTAAGGGGAAAGTATTACTGGGAGTATGCTATAGGACCCCTAACCAGAGGGAGGAGGCGGAGGCGGACCTCCTATCACAATTTGGATTTGTGGCAAGGATGGGAAGTGTCATTATAATGGGGGATTTTAATTATCCAGACATAGACTGGGCGGAGGGAACCACGCATTCATCTAAGGCTCACCAGTTCCTAAATGTCTTGCAGGAAAATTTCATGGGTCAGATGGTAAATGCACCAACTAGAAACAAAGCGTTACTAGACCTGCTGATTACCAACAATACAGACCTGATCAGGGATGTGGAAATACGGGGCAATTTAGGAAACAGCGATCACAGGTCAATTCGTTTTAGTATAAATCACACAATAAGGAAGCATTAGGGGAATACAAAGACACTGAATTTCAAAAGAGCCAACTTCCCTAAATTACGAACCTTGCTAAAAGATACTAAGTGGTATAAAATCTTAGGAACAAAGAACACAGAGGAAAAATGGGTATGCTTTAGTATCATATTAAATAATGGCATTAGCCAGTGCATCCCAATGGGAAATAAATTTAAAAGGGTTAATAAAAGTCCTGGGTGGCTTAACTCAAACATAAGAATGCCTATAAAAGCACACAATAGGGATAAAACTTTTCTTCGAAAGTGAATTTAATAAGACGCCCGGCCAGTCACTAAAATTAGAAGAAAAGTGGTTTAACCTTAAACTGCGTAGAGGGTTCTTTACTGTAAGAGCGGCAAGGATGTGGAATTCCCTTCCACAGGCGGTGGTCTCAGCGGGGGGCATCGATAGTTTCAAAAAACCATTAGATAAGCACCTGAACGACCGCAACATACAGGGATATACAATGTAATACTGACATATAATCACACACATAGGTTGGACTTTATGGACTTGTGTTTTTTTTTCAACCTTGTCTACTTTGTAACTATGTAGCTATGTAATATTAAGGTCTGTTTTTTTTTGTTAAAAAATAACAAACTTGTTATTCTTACCTGCTCTCTGTAGTGGTTTCGTACAAAGCAGCCCTGATCCTCCTCTTCCCAGGTCCCTCACCGGCGCTCCTGGCAACTCCCTTCTACAGTGAGCCCCCACAGCAAGCAGCTTACTATGGGGCACCTGAGCTGAGCCGCTGCTCTCTCAGACACAGACACAGAGCCGTGACTCAGCCCCGCCCCTTTCTGTCCTCATTGGCTCACTGACTTTGATTAACAGCAGCGAGAGCCAATGGTGCCTGCTGCTGTGTCTCATCCAATCAGGAGGAGAGTCCTGTACAGCCAAGGCTCTCATGGAACATTGCTGGATCGATGTGGGGCTCAGGTAAGTATTAGGGGGCTGAGGGGGGCTGCTAAACACAGAATGTTTTTTATCCTAATGCATAGAATGCACCTTCTGCCTTTAGAACCACTTTAACTGAACAAGCTGAACTAAGAAGCTGATTGGCTCCCATGCACAGCTGCATCTGATTTTGTACTCTCCAGTTTTAGTAGATCAACCCCTATGTGCCGCAAGTCACATGATAATATGCAGCATTGTGAACCATGGCTTATAATGCCAGATAGCAAGCAATTGCATTGCAACTTAGAAAATGACTTGCTAAGCTATTGCTAGACTTGCCAGGCTTCATAAGTTTGTTGCACAATCCCAGCAAGTCCGCATTGCATTACTCCAGATCAACTTTCTTTGCAAACATTCTGCAAGTCTGCTGCAAGTTCTATATCAGTTATGTTGCACAATAGTCATCCCACAACAGCGGTCACTGTGGCTGAATTTTCATGCTGTAGACTTGCAGAGCTCTTGATGTAGACTCACCATTGCAACTTTGCTCTTGCTAGAGATTTGCCTTACATATTTGCTACAAATTGGAAAAGTGTGAACTAGAACATGTGCTTCAAGTACTCTGCAAGTGTACAACTTGCCAGGGAAGATGTGCAGCAAGTTAAGAGACTTACAATTCAACACAGTTATCCTTGCTATCTGGGATGGGCCCCTCATTGGGAGTAAGTTGAAAGGGCCCTGGGTTCGGAGGGAAGGGCCCTGGGCTTCAGAGGGATGGAAAAGGGCCCTAGCGGGCAGGGGGGGTACCTTTATGGGTTTTTGCACTGGGGCTCTGAAGGTTCTAGTTACACCTTTGGAGCACGCCAATAGCATTTTTGGAAAGCTGTCTGGAATTCCACTTCTTAAATGTTTTCTTCTTGCCTGGAGATCCCAGTAAAGAAAAAAAGTAAATGTTTTGTCTAGGGATGAGTCCGATGTTCGAGCCGAACGTAAGTTCAACTCGAACATCGGTGTTCGGCGAATAGCGAACAATTTGGGGTGTTTGCGGCAAATTCGAAAGCCGCGGAACACCCTTTAAAGTCTATGGGAGAAATCAAAAGTGCTAATTTTAAAGGCTTAATATGCATGGTATTGTCATAAAAAGTGTTTGGGGACCCGGGTCCTGCCCCAGGGGACATGTAAAAAAAGTTTTAAAAATGGCTGTTTTTTCAGGAGCAGTGATTTTAATAATAATACCTGGGGGGTGTCTATAGTATGCCTGTAAAGTGACGCATGTTTCCGTGTTTAGAACTGTCCGAGAGCAAAATGACATTTCTAAATGGAAAAAAAAAGTCATTTAAAAGTACTCACGAATTGTATAATAATATAATATAATGAATTGTCGCAATACAGATAAAAGAAATCATTGAACAAAAATGGCATGGGATCCCCCCAGTCCATTACAAGGCCCTTTGGGTCTGGTATGAATATTAAGGGGAACCCTGAACCAAAAATGTAATAAAAAAAATTGCGTGGGGGTCTCCCCAAATTCCATACCAGGCCCTTCAGGTCTGGTATGGATATTAAGGGGAACCCTGTGCCAAAATTGAAAAAAAATGGCGTGGGGGTCTCCCTCAAAATCCATACCCTTATCCGAGCATGCAACCTGGCAGGCCGCAGGAAAAGAGGGGGGGACGAGAGAGCGCCCCAAAGCACCTTGTCCCCATGTTGATGGGGACAAGGGCCTCATCCCCACAACCCTTGCCCGGTGGTTGTGTGGTCTGCGGGCGGGGGGCTTATTGGAATCTGGAAGTCCCCTTTAACAAGGGGACCCCCAGATCCCGGCCTCCCTCTGTGTGAAATGTTCACCTACCATTTCACAAAAAAAGTGTCAAAATGGTACAAAAGACAAGACACAATTTGGGACAAGTCCTTAATTTAAAAATAAAATGTCCCACAAAGTCCATTCATCTTCTTCTTTTGCTCCGCCAACGGACCGAAAAAAAAAAAAGCTGCAACCGGCCCGCCTCCATGGGAGGCACCCGCCGTATGACGCGTCCTCGCAGGTGACAGTTCTTTTATAACTGAGGACCACACGGTGATGTTCCCGGGTGACCCCGCCCCCCTCTGACACACGGGGACTTCCCTATGGCTTTCCTGGGGCGTCAGAGGAGGCGAGAGAAGAAGATGAATGGACTTCGTGGGACATTTTCATTTTTTTTATTTTTTAATAAAGGACTTGACCCAAGTTGTGTCTTGTCTTTTGTACCATTTTGACACTTTTTTTGTGAAATTGTAGGGGTGCATTTGTACCCCGTTACCATTTCACACAAGAGGGGAGGCCGGGATCTGGGGGTCACCTTGTTAAAGGGGGCTTCCAGATTCCGATAAACCCCCCGCCCGCAGACCCCCAAAACTACCGGGCAAGGGTTGTGGGGATGAGGCCCCTGTCCCCATCAACATGGGGCCAAGGTGCTTTAGGGGGCTACCCCAAAGCATCCTCCCCATGTTGAGGGCATGTGGCCTAGTACGGTTCAGGAGGGGGGACGCTCTCTCATCCCCCCTCTTTTCCTGCGGCCTGCCAGGTTATGTGCTCGGATAAGGGTCTGGTATGGATTTTTGGGGGGACCCCCACACCATTTTTTTTTATTTTGGAGTGGGATTCCCCTTAAAATCCATACCAGACCTGATGGGTCTGGTATGGATTTTGAGAGGGACCCACATGCCATTTTTTTTTTTATAATTTTGGTTCGGGGTTCCCCTTAACATCCATACCAGACCTGAAGGCCCTGGTAATGGACTGGGGGGATCTGCCTGTTTTTTTCAATGACTTATTTTCATCCATATTGCCGGGACTGACAATTCATTATAGCCGCGAGTAGCTGTACATGACTTTTCATGACTTTCCTTCAGAAATGTCATTTTATGCAGGGACTGTTCTAACCACGGGAAAAATGTGCCACTTTACAGGCATACTATAGATACCCCTCAGGTATGACATTTAAAGGAATATTTCACTTTTATTGTTTCACTTTAAGCATTATTAAAATCACTGCTCCCGAAAAAACGGCTGTTTATAAAACTTTTTTTTGCATTGATACATGTCCCCTGGGGCAGGACCAAGGTCCCCAAACACTTTTTATGGCAATAACTTGCATATAAGCCTTTAAAATGAGCACTTTTGATTATTCATGTTCGTGTCCCATAGACTTTAATGGTGTTCGCGTGTTCGAACAAATTTTTTGCCTGTTCGCAAGTTCTGCTGCAAACCGAACCAGGGAGTGTTTGGCTCATCCCTAGTTTTGTCCCATCGGAACTGGAAATCTATATTTGCAGTGCCCCCCCCCCCCCCTTTATTGTCTCTCCATCCTGCTCTCTCTCTTTCTTCACCCCCTCCCTTTCCGTTGTCTCTCCTTCTTTCTCTCTTTCTCTCTTTCTCTCTTTCTTCACCCCTCTCCCTTTCCATTGTCTCTCCTTCCATTGTCTCTCTCTCTTTCTCTCTCTTTCTCTCTCTTTCGCTCTCTTTCTCTCTGTCTTTACCCCCTCCCTTTGTGTTGTCTCTCCTTCCATTGTCTCTCTCTCTTTCTTTCTCTTT
Organism: Lithobates septentrionalis; assembly: GCA_037952835.1. Taxonomy (NCBI): domain Eukaryota; kingdom Metazoa; phylum Chordata; class Amphibia; order Anura; family Ranidae; genus Lithobates; species Lithobates septentrionalis. The sequence continues at coordinate 1,136,916 of JBBDGP010002151.1, forward strand.
CTCTCTCTATCTCTCTCTCTCTTTCTCTCTTTCTCTCTTTCTTCACCCCCCCATCCACTCTTCCATTGTCTCTATTTCCAGCTCTTTCTTTCTTCACTCCCTTCCTAAACCCAACAAGTGTTAAGCATTCTGTTTAGTAGCATTAGCCGATGAGTGACATGAAAAGCATTACATTCTGCCATCCAGATAAGAATTATGGGGAGCCCATTATACAAAGGAGAAGGGATAAGGAGACAAATACGCAGAGACGCTCCCGAGGACACATGATGGGTAATCTTGTGACAAGCACAGTACGGAAAATGAGCTTTTAATGCATCGCAGGTCTCTTCATGATTCATTTTTATGCGTCAGAGTCATTCTGCTAGACAGGAAGTTTTTCTGATATGAATTTAGGAAAAAATATTAAATATGAGAGCTTCTCCAAAATGGAACAAAACAAGGATCAGATAGAATCTTATGTAACAACTGCAAAACATTGGGGTTGATTTACTAAAAGCAAATAGACTGTACACTTTGCAAAGTGCAGTTGCCCTCTACAAGTGCAGTTGCACCAGAGCTTAGTAAATGAGGTAAGGCTTCATTTTGCAAAGAGTACCCAACCACGTGCAAGGAAAATTTAAAAAAACAGCATTTTTGCTTGCACATGATTGGATGATGGAAGTAAGCAGAGATTCTGCTCATTTACTAAGTTCTGGAGCAACTGCAAAACAGCAAAGTGCACAGTCTAATTGCCTTTAGTAAATCAACCCCATTGTCATCATTAATTTTACACTTCATAGAACCTACTGTATAGGCTACAGACAACACAGGTAACAGAGTAGACAAGGGGGGGTTGATTTACTAAAGGCAAAAAGACTGTGCACTTTGCAACTTCTGCATCTTATTGAAGAGATAAGCTGCCTGTGGATGGTTCCAAGTCAGCAGGTGAAAGCACTGTCCAGACCAATGGTGATCAACTTCTTGATATTGTGATCCTCATATGCAGCCCCGATGTCAACAAAAGGCTGCACATAAAATTCAGTAAGCATTTAGTGTCAAAATAAGTAGACACACAACATGATATAGCCAAAGAATATGATACAATAGATGATCAGAGACTGCGGACATGATACAAGAGATGGAAAGAGACTACAGACATGATACAGTAGATGATCAGAGATTATAGACATCATACAAGACATGGTCAGATACTATGGACATGATACAGGAGATGATCAGAGATTATAGACATCATACAAGAGATGGTCAGATACTATGGACATGGTACAGGAGATGGTCAGATACTATGGACATGATACAGGAGATGATCAGAGACTGTGTCCATGATACAAGAGATGGTCAGATACTATGGACATGATACAGGAGATGATTAGAGACTGTGTACATCATACAAGAGATGGTCAGATACTATGGACATGATACAGGAGATGATTAGAGACTGTGTCCATGATACAAGAGATGGTCAGATACTATGGACATGATACAGTAGATGATCAGAGACTGTGGATATGATACAAGAGATGGTCATAGACTATGGACGTGATACAAGAGATGGTGAGAGATTGGGGATGTGATACAAGAGATTGCCAGAGACTGTAGACATGATACAAGAGTTTGTCAGAGACTATGGACATGATACAAGAGATGATCAGAGACTATGGACATGACACAAGAGATGGTCAGAGACTATGGACATGATACAAGAGATGGTCAGAGACCGTAGACATGAAACGAGAGATGGTCAGAGACTGTGGACATAATACAAGAGATGGTCAGAGGCTGGGGTCATAACGAAAGAGATGGTCAAAAACTATGGATGATACAAGAGACGGTTAGAGACAGCACACATGGCTCATGACATGTTCGGAGACTGAGGATATAGTCATAGACTATGGGCATGATACAAGAGATGGTCAGAGACTGTAGACATGCTGTAGTAAACTGTCAGAGACTGTAAATGTGATATAAAAGTTTTGGAGACGGGGAACATGCTTGAAAAGAGCATGTTCCCCGACTGCCAGAGCAATGGGGAAACACAAATTAGTGTCTACAAGGACCCCCAAGGGCCACACAAAAGTGCCAGATGGCCACGTGCAGCCCCTAGGTTGCAAGTTGGGCACCAGGGGTCTAGACAGATTTGTTTTATGGAGATATGTCCATACATAAAGTGACATTTGAAACAGAACATGAGGTCCAATGGATAAGGGGGTCATACAATATCTAAACCCTAACTGGATGACAATTTCTAAAGCACTATGTACCATAAAATGCCATTTTTTTCTTTCCTATGATTTTATTTTCAGCTTTTTTCCGCATCCTTTTCTCATTCCATTCCTTTTCAGACATTTCTTTGGCACTGCTGGGCTGCCAAATATGCTTATAACACGAATACCCTGTTTCCCCGAAAATAAGACCTAGCGTGATTGTCGGTGATGGCTGCAATATAAGCCCTACCCCCCAAATAAGCCCTAGTTAAAGTCCTTGTAGGTCTTATTTTCAGGGTAGGGCTTATTTTCGGGGAAACAGGATAGGGCTTATTTGGGGGGTAGGGCTTATATTGCAGCCATCACCGACAATCACACTAGGTCTTATTTTCGGGGAAACAGGGTATCATAGTTGGCCACATACTTTGCTCCCCACGATCAACAGATCTAACACTATCAAAGCCCTGAAGATGAGCCCCAATTTCCTGAAATGCGTTACCATACACCAATGAGTTTCTCCAAACCAGCTGAAGTTTCCAAGACTTTTCTATTCATGCTATGGCACTTCTCACCTACCTTCACAATATTCACACAGTTGAAGGGACCCACTCCGAGAACTCTCCATGAGTCAAGCCAACACAGACCTAGCTAGAACCAGCAAGGTCTAGCGCTACTTCACGTGTACACTACAAAGTTCAGATATTTCCCTGTTCATCTGATTGACAGCCGATGATTGAACTAAAAAAAACATGTATAGGCTTTCTTGAGTCGGCTCCTCTCGGGCAGCGCATACACCTTTCCTTTCCTTAACCCCCCCCCCCTTTTTTTTTTCTCTTTCTCCTTCCTCTTCTCTGGTTCGTTCCTTCCTCCTTTACTGTTCCTCTCTTTTGGTATTTTTCCATTTATATTGCAAATGTTATACAGGATATAAGCTCGTTTGGGTCTTTGGGCGAAGGGGGCTATACGGCCACTGTTGTGAAAGACTTAATACCTTTAATTTTCCATGCATTACACTTTACTCGGTATGTTGGTCTATCTGTGGTGATTCTGTATGGGTACCATGCTCCTTGACCATGCTGCTTGTTGTTTGTGGGAGCTTGCAGGCCCCGATTATCCCTGTATGACGTAAAAACTAATAAATAAAAAATACAAAAAAAAAACCACATTGGTATGATTTGTAAACCATCTTAAACATTACTCTACAAGTCCAGCCTAATGTGACCAACAACCACCGAGAACCTTCATAAATAATCCACTTCTATAGGTTCCCATGTTCACCGTCTGCTTTTTCCTTAATTTAGACATTTTCAGACTACGCTCAGTTTAGTTATTTCTATATTTATCCTAGTAAAGTTCCTTCCCTTGATTACACCATTAATCAGTACTAACAGGAAATATGATTGTAAATAAACTATGTGAGTGAGGAAATAATGAAGGTTCACTCTGGAAGCCGGATCAAGACGACAACCCTGCCAGGTGATTAGAAAGAATCACACAATCTTTTCTGCAAGATCCTGGACCACCTACGGACCTAGTCTGATGGGTGACAGCAAGGGGTTGATTTACTAATGGCAAGTAGACGGTGAACTTTGCAAGTGCAGTTGCTCCAGAGCTTGGTGAATGATGCAAAGCTTCACTTTGCAAAGAATACCCAATCGCATGCAAGGACATAAAACAAACAAACAAAAAAAAAAAAAAGCATTTTTTGCTTGTGCATGATTGGACAGTGGAAGTCAGCAGAGCTTTATCTCATTTAGTAAGCTCTGGAGCAACTGCACTTGCAAAGTGTCCAGTCTTTTTGCCTTTAGTAAATTTGTGTTACTTTACTGCAGAATAGTTGCATTAAAAAATAAGGTAAATGATAGTTACATACAGTATCTCACAAAAGTGAGTACACCCCTCACATTTCTGTAAATCTTTTCTTCTATCTTTTCATGTGACAACACTGAAGAAATGACACTTTGCTACAATGTAAAGTAGTGAGTGTACAGCTTGTATAACAGTGTAAATGTGCTGTCCCCTCAAAATAACTCAACACACAGCCATTAATGTCTAAACCGCTGTCCACAAAAGTGAGTACACCCCTAGGTGAAAAATGTCCAAATTGGGCCCAGAGTGTCAATATTTTCTGTGGCCACCATTATTTTCCAGCACTGCCTTAACCCTCTTGGGTATGGAGTTCACCAGAGCTTCACAGGTTGCCTTTAATTTGATTCGCCGGGCCGTCATACAAGCCCCGCCTCCTGGATCGGCTCCTACCTATGATAGACAGCACATGTCCCGGCATTGGACAAGTGTGCTGTCTATCAAACGAGCCAATCCAGGAGGCGGGACTTTGTGTGACGCCCGGCGATTCAAATTAGAGTTGTCACAGTGGGCGACGCTGGCCTGACACCCCTCAGTGCGTGGCACCAGGGGCAGACCGCCCCCGTTGGTATGCCACTAGCTTTGGTGCCCCCCTCTGCCTCAGCACCCGCCCAGGATCAGCCCTGCACCTAGCACCGCCCCTGCAATCCGGGGACAAACCCGGGGACAGACTGGCTCTGGGGACAGTGTCTTCGGCCCGGGGAATATTAAAATATATTCAAATTAAATTTATTCTGGAATACAGAGTAAAAATAAATAATTAATATCAATAAACTGTTTTAAATTGGCATACAAAAATATATTTTAAATCAAATCTTCAATTTTTTGGCAATCACATGGTGTGGGCAGATTTTTGCCTGTCACAGGCTGTGTCATGCCCCTCCAGCCTGTGAGAAGGTGAAGCCTCCCTTAATCTACATGTAGTATCCCGCCCCCATTGTGTTTAGCTGGTTAGTGGGCGTGGAGGAGGAGGGAGGGAATGGGCTGTCATTTAGCACTGTGTATACGCCCACATGTGTGACTCTATAGTCACATGGGCTGCTCAGATGTGATAGGGAGGAAATGCTCAGCATAGAAACTCACTGAAAACTGAGCATGTGCAGAGTTGCCACCACAGCTGCAAAATCCCTAGCTGAGTTGACATGGACAGAAAGGGGAGACAGAGGTTAGCAGGATCAACCAGATTTTTTGCAGAATACAGAAAACAAATCTCATAGTGACTGAGTGAGTATAAACAGCATGTAATACACCATTTATTGATAGTTTGTATGATGTGGGTTCAGTGACACTTTAACCACTCCGTAACTAAATTCAATACATTTCTACAACATAACAGAGAACCTCAATCACCCCCCTTGCATTGTCATATTTAACCATACCACTTATCTTAAGGAGGACAATAGTTTGATTAACGGCCCTCGAAAGGCTCAGAGGTGAGCATGAAAAGTGCCCCCTCCTTTGATTCTATAAGTTAAATTCAAACCAGGGGCATAACTACCACCATAGCGACCCATGTGGGTGCTATGGGGCCCGCAGCCGAGTGGGGCCCAGTGAGGATGAGAGCACCGCCGGCACAGTCTCCCAGCCAGGGGAAGAGAGAGGAGAGAAAGAGGCGAGCTGTCCGTATCAGCAGAGAGCTGAATTGCCCGATGTAATAGCTTTCATTTGAACTTCCAGTGTTCCCGGGGCTCACGTCACATAGCTCCACCTCTTGGCCCGGCGCCTTTGATAGACAGAACGCCGATCCAATGCGACGATGTGACGTCATCAAAGGCGTCGGGCCAAGAGGTGGGGCTATGTGACGATGAGCCCCGGGAACACTGGAAGTTCAATTGAAAGCTATTACAGTGGGCAATTCAGCTCTCTGCTGATATGGACAGCTCGCCTCTTTCTCTGCATAGGTGAGGCTGTATGGGGCACAGGCAGACCAGGCTGTATGGGGCACAGGTCACGCTGTATGGGGCATAGGTCACGCTGTATGGGGCACAGGTCACGCTGTATGGGGCACAGGTCACGCTGTATGGGGCACAGGTCATGCTGTATGGGGCACAGGCAGACCAGGCTGCATGGAGCACAGGTCACGCTGTATGGGGCACAGGTCACACTGTATGGGGCACAGGTCACGCTGCATTGGGCACAGGTCACGTTGCATGGGGCACAGGTCATGCTGCATTGGGCACAGGTCACGCTGTATGGGGCACAGGTCACGCTGTATTAGGCACAGGTACCGCTGTATGGGGCACAGGTCACGCTGCATGGGGCACAGGTCACGCTGCATGGGGCACAGGTCACGCTGCATGGGGCACAGGTCACGCTGTATGGGGCACAGGTCATGCTGTATGGGGCACAGGTCACGCTGTATTGGGCACAGGTCACGTTGCATTGTGCACAGGTCACGCTGTATGTGGCACAGCTCACGCTGCATTGACACTAGGGCAGCTGTGGGGGGGGGGCTGTTTGCAGGGGGGCCCCATACAACATTTTGCTATGGGGCCCTGCTATTTCTAGTTACGCCCCTGATTCAAACTCAAGTTCAATTTAGGTTCAACCCAAATTTGAAAATTGACACCACTTGCAGGAGTCCTGATGGCCACATCTTTATCATCCTCCGCCAAATAAACTCGGCCATGAACAATTTTCAAATCATAAACCCAAACTCCAAAGTCAGCCACGGTATCGCTGGGTCTAGTAGGAGATCTCTGGTTGAACTGGTTTTATTACAGGAATTAAATTTATTGCCCTATAAATAGCAACTTTCTAAATCCCCCGGAGTCCCATTTACCCTTTTGTCTTACCAATCATTATTTTCTCTCTGGAGATCCGCAGAAGATTACTAGCCTTCTCCCTCATCTCTGCAACCTGAAACTGATATATGGATCTCATTTATAAAAACAACTGGAGTGCAGAACTGGATTTACCGTTTTCTTTGTTAGTTGAACATTTCCTCTTCACCTCTTAAAGCGGTTGTATACCCTCAGAAAAGAAAAGGCAAAGGCAAAATCAGCTAGTATGCACCACATACTAGCTCATTATGAAATACTTATGAAATACTTACCTTAGAACAAGGTCCCGGTATCGAAAGCTGGTCCACGCCGAGGGAGCTGACGTTTTCTTTTTCAAATATAAATGTTTTTTATTAACGCCCCACGTGAGCAAAGACAATGCAATACAAGCACACAGCATCACCGTAAGAAACAATTACATGGATAGAAGGAGCAACAGGTTTCATATATATATGTGATCATACATTTTCATTACCGATATTGTATCTCTGTTATGTCGATAAGAGATGATGAAGTATACAGTGATATAAACCTTACCTATGTATGAATATTTATTCAGGGGATAAGGTAAAGAGCCCTAGGACTCCTACTTCTACATACACATTACACATTTTACTAACCTATTCCCTCCTCCCATTTCCATCTCCATCCTCCAGCTGGTGTACTATATGTGAGCTTGCATTAACAACCAAAGGAAAAGAAGGTAAGAAGAAGGGGGGGGGGGGGACACGGGGGGAAGAGGGGGGAGGGTAAAATGAATAGAGGGAAGCAGAGGGTGGGTTATGAGAGTGGGACAGGTTAGGGCCCTGGTTGATTCAAGACAGCCCCGAGGCCTAACGCATTAAGGTGTCTGTTCTATCAGGAAGCTCTGAGAGCAATACCCTCTGGGGAGAGGATGAAGTGTTTCCACATTGCTCATGTCTTGTCATATTTTCCCTGTTGGTGTCTCGCAGAAAGCACCAGGTCTTCTAGCCTACTGATATCTTCTACCCTCTGAATCCAGTTTGCTACTGTTGGCGGTGTTTGGCTTTTCCAATAAAGTGGAATACAAGCTTTGGCAGCATTTAATAGGTGACGCACAATCGACCTCTTGTATAGTTTTGCCCACATGGTAGAGACATGTAATAAGAAGAAGGCCGGATCATTCAGGATACGGTATTTTGTAAATTTCTGAATGATTTCTCTAATTTTGGCCCAAAAAAATGTGAGCTTAGGGCAGGACCAAAACACATGCAGTATCGTACCTCTATGTCTTAGACATCTCGAGCAGATTTCTGACGTCTCTGGGTAGGGGATATGTAGAGCATGTGGGGTGAGATACCACCTCGTTAGGAGCTTGTAATTTGTCTCCTGCATTTTGGTACAGATGGAGGATTTGGAGGTGAACATAATTATGCGTTGAACCTGAGCCGACGTAAAAGTACGGTCTAGGTCCTTTTCCCACTTACTAATGAAGTGCAACGTCATGTCCTCTGCTGGAGATTTCAATAGGCTATACATCAGGGACAGCACCTTCGGAAGGGTGTCCTCTGTCGCACAGAGTTCCTCAAATGTTGTTAATGGATTATTAAAGCATTGTGGATTAGGTATTGACATAAGGAAATGTCTTAATTGGATAGTGGTCCAGAATGACAGCTTAAATGGCCCTGTGCGTTTCTATCGAGGCCCAGGATCCGTTTATCAAAAAATGTTGTGCCCTTGTGCAGTTAACTGTGGAAAGCCTTTTTCTGATTGGTCCATCCCGGGAGGGAATTGGGGATTTCCTATAATGGGAAATAACGGTGATTTGGACGTGGAGAGCGAGTGTGTAAAACATGCTTGTGAGCCAACGCAGATTGTTGTCCCTATAGTTGGGTGTTTCTTTAGACTTGGTGGCAAGTGTTCACGGCACCAAATCGCACTTCCTAACGGGATTTGTGTTTGGGCTTGTTCCAAACGTGTCCATAATTTAGATTCCTGATGACGGCACCAATCAAGGGAGCTGACATTTTGCCCTCGGCGTGTCTTCCGGGTGCTGTGAGTGGCCGGAGCTGCGATGATGTCACTCCTGCGCATGCGCACGGGAGTCTTCTTCCCGGCAAGGTCCGGCAGTGCCTGCCGGACCTTCAGACGGGCATTCACAGCGCATGCACCGCTGCATGCAAAGTGAATATCTCCTAAACCATACAGGTTCAGGAGATATTCATTTTACCTACAGGTAGTGGTGGCTGGTGCTCCACATTTTTGGGGGGGGCGCAAACAAACTGAAAAATTCTGAAAGAAAATCCCATCAATTGCAGCCTCATTGTGCCATCAATCGCAGCCACTGTGCCATCAAATGCAGCCACTGTGCCCATCAATTGTCGCCACTGTGCCATCAAACGCAGCCACTGTGCCCATCAATTGCCGCCACTGTACCATCAACCACAGCCACTGTGCCATCAAACGCAGCCACTGTGCCCATCAAACACAGCCACCGTGCCATATCAAATGCTCCCACTCTGCCATCAAATGCTGCCATTTTGCCATCAAATGCTGCCACTGTGCCACCAAATGCTGCCACTGTGCCCCATCAAATACAGCTACTGTGCCCATCTTATGCAGCCACTGTGCCCATCATATGCAGCCACTGTGCCCATCAAGTGCAGCCTTACTGTGCCCCATCACATGCAGCCTCACTGTGCCCATCAAATGCAGCCTCACTGTGCCCCATCAAATGCAGCCACTGTGCCATATCAAATGCTGCCAGTGTGCCCCCCTGCCCGCCAACTCTACTTACCCTCTCTCCGTGGCGGTGGGACAGCTCCTCGATGTCTTCTCCCATCCTCTCTTCCCGTCCTCTGCTATGATTGGATGCCTGATAGGCGTCCAATCACAGCGCCTGTTGTTTCAGCCAATTAGGTGACGGGTAACAGATTTGCGCATCTGATTGGCGAAGAGGCAGTTTAGTGTTAGGAAAGCGAATATTCATTCACATGCCCAGCATGGCGTTCGCGGCTCACCTTTTTTTACGCCTATTAAGGTGCTTCGAAAAAAAAATCCTGCCGCTGTAATTCAGGCGCCCGGCACCCAAAAAGGGGCCAGGTGCCTGAATAGGGAGTGGCAATGCATGAATCTATCTATTGGTGCTAGAGGGGTGGCTGGAGAGAAGGGTCGGCGCCCGTGCCCCCTTATGGACGCACCGCCACTGCCTACAGGCTTATTATAGGCTTACCTGTAGGTAAAAATTTTAAAAATGGGTATACAACCACTTTAAATCCGGCTTGGATAAGAATTGCTTTAGCTAGAACAAGACAGCAGGAAAGTCCTTGGACTATAGTATGACCCGTGGCTTGTAGGGGATAATGGCCAATGTGGCATAAAACCTCTACCTGTCTGGTCTGACCAGACCCATCTCAAGTCACACAGTGCCTACAGTTAGTCCTCAAACCTACCAGTCTTTTGTTTAAAGTATATATAAACCCCAAAAATGTAATATTGCAGTGTATCAATCATCAGATGTGGTGACTGCACACATTTTTTTAGGATTTTTTTCCCTTTTATTTCACCTGGTTACCCTGCGAATAACACACTTCCTGTCCTATGGTCACCACTCACTCTACTATGTCTATGGTGGCTACTACTGTATGGTTGTCATTGTAGACTCTTCTTATTTGGACTACTAATCCCTCTTCCACTCTCCTTATCTCCACTGTATATGTAAACCTTTTTTTGTACAGTACGGTAGAGCTCACAGAAGGTAGAAAACTGAAAAAAAACTTTTTGATATAATAGTCCACTGCACAGGAAGTTCCAGAGTTATTTTTCTGTACTTGCATAAAATGTTCTTGACCTTAAAAAGATAAAACCAAAGCTACCACTAAAAGTTTGTAAACTGCAAAAGGTTGATTCTTTGTTTTTAGATTTAGTTATCTCTTATATAGACGTATATGCCCCGTACACACGATCGGACTTTCCGACAACAAAACCGTGGGATTTTGTTCCAAGGGTGTTGACTCAAACTTGTCTTGCATACACACGGTCACACAAATGTTTGGCCAACAATTCCGAATGTGGGAATGCAGTGACGTACAAGACGTACGTCGAGCCGAGAAAAAGGGAGTTCAATAGACAGTGCGGCTCCTTCTGCTTGATTCCGAGCATGCGTGAACTGTTGTGCGACGGACTTGTGTACGCACGATCGGAAATTCCGACAACAAAGTTTTGTTGGTGGAAAATTTGAGAACCTGCTAGCCAACATTCCTGTCTGTTGATCTTTACAATTCCAAAGGAAGAAATTTCCACACATAAAAGTAGCTTCTCAGCACTTTACTGATGGTATTCTGGAAATGGCATAACAGTCAGATCACATGGACATACAATCTGGAGTCACTTGACATTACACAGTCAATCACAATTAGTGGACAGTCTGCCATAGTCACATCTGAAAGCATATGCAGCACCTTTAGCTGCCAACTCCCTTACAGCTTCTCCTCCACACCGGAGTCATTGGTGCTGACAGGACTAGGCTCTCTGTATTCCCCTCTTTGCCTGGTACACCTCTACCAGGACTCACCAGAGAAACAGCCTTACACTGGCCTAAAAAGCCATTCGTAATCTGCCCTAGCCCCCCGCCTCCATAAGGGACAAAAAAGACCACAGCCAGCTTCTCCTGCGTGCAGGTCTGCTCCTCCTGGCTTCCTGCCCTGTCCAGGGCGTACATGTGCTGGTTACATCCACATAGATGTGGGGTGTTTAGCTCGCATGTCCCAAGTGACAGTAGGAGGGCTCTTCCTAAAAGTTGCCTAGCACCTGATGACACTGTCTGCCTTAACCAGATACTATCCTAGCACAGAGCCACCTAGTGGCCAAGTAGCTAATTGCCTATACACTACTTTTCAGAGAAGTCCAGGAGGCCACCGTGATCTCATCTGAATAAATAAGAAATCCTAGAGGGTCTCTGGAAGTTCCCATTCTTTTTTTGAGAAGGTTTAAATTTCTGTTTGAACTCCATTCCATTACTAAAAAGCCCCGGAGGCCTCTGTGACCTTCATTGCCTCAGTGAGAAGTTCGGGAGGCTTTGGTCTGTTATGTCTGACTAATTAAAATTGCAAGAAAGTGGAGCTGTTGCTTTTGAAAGATGAAACCTGGCCTGTTGCTTTGATGAAGTGTTCTACTTTCTTTCGCTCTACTTTTACAACGCCGGAATTAAATTTCTTTCTGTATCCATTAAATTAGAATTTATGAATAAGAATGCGCTTTATTTTCATTTACCATTTTCTTTCTCTAAATATTTAGCAGCAAATAGATGGAGCTGGACGACTGTATTGGCTTAGAGAACTAGAAGTCAGATTTGCAGACATGGGCCTCCTTGGTGCAGTCCAATTATTTCTCCTGTATTTCCTGCGTGTCCCTGTGGTCTATAAAAGTGCTGAGAGGATAATTCAGAGAGGAAAAATCCATTGTTTCCACTTACCACTTTCCTCCACATTATTAGAGTTCAATAGCTCGATGCTGAGTCAAAAGGTGAGGAACGTAAACATGTATCTTTGCTATGGTTCCTGGTTTAGAGACACCGACTCTCAAGAGAAGCTTTAGACCAATGCACAGACACTTACTGCGAAGAGTAAAAAGGGAGACGGAACACAATTACGTAATTACTTTGTTTCCGTATTTATATCCTTTACCCATTAAAAAACTGCATTACTGGTTTAATTAAGCTGATTGACTGACAGGGGCAGCAGAATCCCTGTCAGTCATTTCCCTGCAATCCCCACTGATTTCTTCCACCAGAAGGTTCAACTTGGAAAGTTCAGAAGCCAACATCAGGGCCATCTTTAATATTGATTGGACCCTGTGCAAAACTTTTCTTGGGGCCCCCTCTTTCATGCAGTTTCGCTCTCCACCTGCTCTGAGACATTACGGCTCACTGATTAGTTGCTAGAGGTTACAGCACATGATTTCTGCTTGTTGATTGGCTGCTAGAGATTACTGTGGATATGACCTGAGGGGGGGCATGATATACATATCAATGCCGCCGGCCACCGCTATTTACATATTCATGCCGCCACTATTTACATATGAATGCCGGTAATTTACATGTAAACACAGGGTCTGCAGGTGAGTCATCTGTATGCAACAAAAAGGGCAGAGCTGGGCAGTGTTAGTAACCGCACTACACACTGAGATATTGGGACACAGCACGGGACTAAAACCTCAAGGGATGAGGGAATGTAAACCAGGATAGTTGGCAAGTATGAGGCAGCTGCTTTGGGCCCCACAACAATGACAGGGCCCAGGGCAGCTGCCCCTTTTGCCCTGCCTTAAAAATGGCCCTGGCCAACATACTGACTAAAGGAGCATGGCATACGAATCGACTATGAGACCCAAAAGAACCCTTTCTATTTCACTTTCTGCATACAAGGGAAAGCGGAATCAGTTCACCCTGCAGACTGAGCATCATTTGTTTGTTATTTACTATTGTGTTTCAAAGCTCATCTAAACCCTCCTCCAAAAATTATATATTGCAGATGACACCAAGCTATGCAGTGGAATAACGACCCTACAGGATGTCTCCAATTTACAAGCCGACCTCAATGCACTGTCTAATTGGGCAACTATGTGACAAATGAGGTTTAATGTTGATAAATGTGAAGTTATGCACTTGGAGGCTAAGAATATGCATCATACATACTAGGAGGAGAAAAACTGGAGAAGTCAATGGTGGAGAAGGATCTGGGGGGTTCTGGTAGCTCATAAGCCTAAAAATAGCATGCAGTGCCAAGCTGTTATTTCCATAGCAAGCAAAATCCTTTCTTGTATTAAGAGAGGTATGGACTCCAGAGAAAGAGATATCATTTTGCCCCCCTGTACAAATCATTAGTAAGACCTCATCTGGAATAAGCAGTTCAGTTTTGGGCACAAGTTCTCAAAAAGGATATCAGGGCACTGGAGAAAGTGCAGAGAAGGGCAACCAAACTGATAAGAGGCATGGAGGAGCTCAGCTATGAGGAAAGATTAGAAGAACTGAATTTATTCACTCTTACGGAGAGTAGATTAAGGGGGGATATGATCTCCATGTATAAAAACATAAGTGGTCCATGTAGTAAACTTGGTGGTGATTTATTCACTTTACAGGTCATTACGGAGAACAAGGAGGCACTCTTTATGTCTGGAGGAAAAGAGATTTCATCTCCAAATATAGAAAGGCTTCTTCACAGTAATGCCGTGTACACACGATCGGACTTTCCGACGGGAAATGTTTGATGTGAGCTTGTTGGCGGAAAGTCCGACCGTGTGTATGCTCCATCAAACATTTGTTGTCTGGCTTTCCGCCAACAAATGTTTGCTAGCAGGTTCTCAAACTTTCCGCCAACAAAACTTTGTTATCGGACTTTCCGATCGTGTGTACACAAGTCCGTCGCACAAAAGTTCATGCATGCTCGGAATCAAGTACGAGCCGGAAGTGCTCGGTCTTGTAAAACTAGCGTTCGTAATGGAGATATCACATGACTATAGAACTTCCTTTTTATCGGCTCGTCGTACGTCTTGTACGTCACTATCCTCGTAATTGTTGGCCAACATTTCTGTGACCGTGTGTATGCAAGACAAGTTGGAGCCAACATCCTTCGAACAAAATTCCACAGTTTTGTTGTCGGAAAGTCTGATCGTGTGTACGGGGCATTAGAGCTGTGAAAATGTGGAATAGACTCCCTCAAAAGCTGATTCTAGTGAGCTCGATAGATTTTTTTAAGAAAGGCCCGGATTCTTTTCTAGATACACATAATATAGCTGGATACTAATATATATGGGTAAAGTTGATCCAGGGAACATCTGATTGCCTCTTGGAATCTGCTTCCTCTACATCTAATAAATAAGGTATAAAAAACAAAAACGGTACACCAAGGGAAGATTTACTTGCTAAAGAGACAGGATGATGGAATGAATGGCCTAGGGTTAATAGTATACATTAGAGCATTCCCCTGCATAAAAGACACATAGGAGCATATATAGAGTTAACAATATATTCTGGATATGTGGATTGTATATCAACCTTTCTCAACCTTTTACACCTGAAGAACCCTTGAAATAATTTTCAGTTCTTAAGGAAGCCTGCTAAAATAATTTCATTGGGGGGACAGTGAGAAAAATGCCCCTTACATTGGTGGTTAGTGGGAAGAATGTCTCTTGCATTGGTGGTCAGTAGGAATAATGCTCCTTACATTAGAGGTCAAAGGGAAGAAAGCTCCCCTTACTTTGGAGGTCAGTGGGAAGAATGTTCCTTACATTGGTGGTTAGTGAGAAGAATGCAGCTTACATTGGTGGTCAGTGGGAAGATCGTTGCTTGCATTGGAGGTCAGTGGGAAGAATATTCCTTACATTGGTGATCAGTGGGAAGAATGCTCCTTACATTGGTGATCAGTGAGAAGAATGTTCCTTACATTGGTGATCAGTGAGAAGAATGTTCCTTACATTGGTGATCAGTGGGAAGAATGTTCCTTACATTGGTGATCAGTGGGAAGAATGTTTCTTACATTGGTGATCAGTGGGAGGAACGTTCCTTACATTGGTGATCAGTCAGAAGAATGCCCCAGTTAAGTCATTATTGTGCAGCCAATCACAGTGAACAAAGAAATCGGAGCCCCTCCTACCTCTGACATCATGGGTTATTTGAAGGCCAACTACCAATCTTCCAAAATAACAAAAGAATAACAGAACTTCTAAAAATACAAATTGACTCAGAACAACAAATAACATACTCACTACCAAAATAATAAATCGTTCTGAAAACAAATTATTCTAACATTCCAACATATATGATGAAACAAAATGATTTACCCGACGAATGAAACCGAAACCAAATGAAAAACATTTTTGGCAAATCTCTACATTCAGCTAAAACAGGAATATCAACTTTAGGTGAAGTTGGTCTTTATGTCTTGAGAAACTCAACATTTTTCTGTTCTTGAATAGTCTTGGGAAGTCTCGCTACATTTGGCCGGCTACAAATTGTTTATCTTGGTGAACTAACTTGGCTAGGTTTCATAAACTGTTTGCTGAGAGCAAATTAATGATGCATTTGTTTAGAGAAAAGCTGCAGATTCTCCCACATTCCGGTAAGATAAGTATTCTCTTTCATCTATTTAGAAATAGTTTATTTGCGGTGGAGGTGCCAAGTTTGGAAATTGTGTGCTTAATTGGTGTTGTGAATCTTCTGACAGCTGGTGGTATGGTGCAAAACCTGCGGAGGAAGGTCCCCGACTGTGCTGCCGTCCTTTGATGCCTCTGCTGTTTGAAGACTCACAATATGCTGAATGTGTGGAGAGACTCAACACGCCGAATGTGGCAGCTCAGGATAATAACTGAGGTAGGGAACAGCTAACAAAAAAGCAAAGGATTGCCACTAAGGAACGCAAAGCCCCATTTATTTAGGTATTGGCTTGCAAAATTAGTTTTTTATTTACTACAGGCATTAAAAAAAAACCCAATATAGTGAGCATCACTTATAGATTGTATACTGTATGTACATTACAGTAGCAGGGTGATGTGCCCTGTTAGCCATCAACATAAGTGGACATTTGGATTTAAGTGATAATAAACCCAAAAACAAACATGTATTATATTGCAGCTTACTAATTATGGTGGTTAGTAGGAAGAAAACCCCTTACATTGGAGGTCAGTGGGAAGAATGTCCTTACATTGGTGATCAGTGGGAAGAATGTTCCTTACATTGGTGATCAGTGAGAAGAATGTTCCTTACATTGGTGATCAGTGGGAAGAATGTTCCTTACATTGGTGATCAGTGAGAAGAATGTTCCTTACATTGGTGATCAGTGAGAAGAATGTTCCTTACATTGGTGATCAGTGAGAAGAATGCTCCTTACATTGGTGATCAGTGAGAAGAATATTCCTTACATTGGTGATCAGTGGGAAGAATGCTCCTTACATTGGTGATCAGTGAGAAGAATATTCCTTACATTGGTGATCAGTGGGAAGAATGTTCCTTACATTGGTGATCAGTGAGAAGAATATTCCTTACATTGGTGATCAGTGGGAAGAATGTTCCTTACATTGGTGATCAGTGGGAAGAATGTTCCTTACATTGGTGGTCAGTGAGAAGAATGCTCCTTACATTGGAGATCAGTGGGAAGAATGTCCCTTACATTGGTAATTAGTGGGAAGAATGTTCCTTACATTAGTGGTCAGTGAGAAGAATGTTCCTTACATTGCTGATCAGTGAGAAGAATGTCCCTTACATTGGAGATCAGTGGGAAGAATGTCCCTTACATTGGTAATTAGTGGGAAGAATGTTCCTTACATTGGTGATCAGTGAGAAGAATGTTCCTTACATTGGTGATCAGTGGGAAGAATGTTCCTTACATTGGTGATCAGTGGGAAGAATGTTCCTTACATTGGTGATCAGTGGGAAGAATGTTCCTTACATTGGTGATCAGTGAGAAGAATGCTCCTTACATTGGTGATCAGTGAGAAGAATGCTCCTTACATTGGTGATCAGTGGGAAGAATGCTCCTTACATTGGTGATCAGTGAGAAGAATGTACCTTACATTGGTGATCAGTGAGAAGAATGTTCCTTACATTGGTGGTCAGTGGGAAGAATGTTCCTTACATTGGTGGTCAGTGGGAAGAATGTTCCTTACATTGGTGATCAGTGGGAAGAATTCTGAAAGACAGCTGGCGCATTCCTGAGACCGAAAGGCATGATAAGACATTTGTAATGGCCATCCTTGGTGTTAAAGGCCGCCTTCCATTCATCTCCTGCATGGATGCGCACTAGATTATAGGCTCCCCTTAAGTCCAGTTTGGAGAAGATTTTGGCTCAGTGGATTTGAGAGAACAACTCTGTGATGAGAGGAAGAGGATACCGATTGGGAACGGTTATCTCATTTAGACCTCTGTAGTCAACACAAAGTCTCAATGCCCCATCCTTCTTCGGCACAAAGAAGCATCACGCTCCTGCGAGAGAAGTGGAGGGATGGATGAAACCCTTAGCTAGGTTTTCCTGAATATACTCTTGCAAAGCATGATTTTCTGGCTCAGACAGTGGGAAAACTCTCCCTCGAGGAGGTGTAGTGTCAGGCAAGAGGTCAATGGGACAATCATAACTGCGATGAGGAGGTAAAGCATGAACAATCCCTTTAGAAAACACGTTCTGCAAGTCCTTATAACAAAGAGGAAGCTGTTCCATTCCCACTTGACAGGCAGCAAATCGAACAGGGTGCTGGATGCAGTTTTTTACACACTGATTGGACCAAGCCAGAATATTTCCAGTTTGCCAGTCAATTACTGGATTGTGCTTCTGAAGCCAAGGAAGGCCTAGGATCAAAGGAGTGGATGGAGAGTCAATGACAAGGCATGAAATCTTCTCCCAATGCAAAGCCTCCAATTGTAACTGGAAAGGGTAGGTGCATTGGAGCACTAGATTTTGTGAGAGAGGCCGATTATCCACATAAATTAAACGGACTGGGCAATCTAGAGCATGAGTTTCCAGGGACAAAGAGGTAATCAGAGTCTTATCAATAAAATTCTCAGTGGCTCCAGAATCTACAAAGGACAGCAGTTCATGAGCCCCTGTCCCAAAGTGGATAAAAGCGGGTAAAAGTATATGATTGTCCTCCTGGAGAGATGAAAGCAGACCTAAGGTGTCCTCCTCACAATCACCTAGGTCCTGAAGTTTCCTGGACGTGTAGGGCAAGAACGGAGCATATGAACCTCGAGGCCACAATATAAGCAGCGTCCCATGTTATGCCGGCATGTGTGTTCCTTTGCATATAAACGGGTGGAGCCTAACTGCATTGGTTCTTCCTCAGATCTGGCACTGGAAGTGGACTAATCAGGTGGCAAGGGAGGTTTATCATTTGCCACAGCCATAGGGAGTTCTCGCCTCCTCTCCCACTGGCGGCAGTCAATTCTAATGGCTAGACACATAGCCTCCTCCAATGAGGCAGGGTAGGAAAAGTTGACCAGAACGTTCTTAATTGCATCTGAAAGGCCTATTCTAAACTGGCTGCGGAGAGCTGCTTCACTCCAGCCATATTCCGGGGCCCATCTGCGAAACTCTGAGCAATACATTTCAGCAGTGGTAGTTCCTTACAGTAAGTTATGCAAGGTTGATTTTGCAGTAGCAGCACAATCTGGATCATCAGGGCTTCAAAGAAGGCATCTACTGTTAGCAAGGTCGGATGATTTGGTTCCAGGTTAAAGGCCCAGGCCTGGGGATCACCCAGTAGTAGTGAGATAATGATTTGAACCCCCTGAGTTTCAGAGCCAGATGAGGATGGATTTGACTTGAAATATAATTTGCAGCTGTTTTTAAAGTTGC
This sequence comes from Lithobates septentrionalis, assembly GCA_037952835.1. NCBI lineage: Eukaryota > Metazoa > Chordata > Amphibia > Anura > Ranidae > Lithobates > Lithobates septentrionalis. Next base: position 1,156,068 of record JBBDGP010002151.1, read on the forward strand.
AAAACCCTTAACGGTCACCAGAAAACCGGTCAGGCAATGTAATTTTCGGTTCAGACGATGGAGTTTTTGTAGCATTGGTAGCAGAAGGAGATTGCACCTTGGTGAGCTCTGTGGCCATTTCCTTGACTTGATGGGATAAACGGCAAAGTTCCTGCGCAAACAACTGAGCCTGCTCAGGATCCATGATAGTCTTCTCTTTTCATGTATAGCTCGTGATAATGTCAGGCTAGGAACAGAGAACAGGTAACAGTTCAGGTGTGCTGATTATGCAAAGAGTTCAAGGAACAAGACCACATATCATGAGCAGGTCTAAGCAGAGCAGGTCAGCTGGGACTTGGAGTCCAAATGGTGCCAAATCAGAAGCGAGCAAACAGGGTCAAAACTAGCTGGGTCATACATGAAATATACAGAGCAGATTTCAGCTGGGTCAAGCAGTAGCACACAAAGGTATCAACTCTATCACCAGCACTGATTGTGTGCTGATACAGGTGATTTAAAGGTTAGCTGGCCAATCACTATTGTTTCTCAGGCAAAGGCTGTGTCGGGTGAGTTCTGCTGGATCTTAAAGGGATCCTAGTACTGACAAATGGGAAGAATGTTCCTTACATTGGTGATCAGTGAGAAGAATGTTCCTTACATTGGTGATCAGTGAGAAGAATGTTCCTTACATTGGTGATCAGTGAGAAGAATGTTCCTTACATTGGTGATCAGTGGGAAGAATGTTCCTTACATTGGTGATCAGTGGGAAGAATGCTCCTTACATTGGTGATCAGTGAGAAGAATGTTCCTTACATTGGTGATCAGTGAGAAGAATGTTCCTTACATTGGTGATCAGTGAGAAGAATGTCCCTTACATTGGTGATCAGTGAGAAGAATATTCCTTACATTGGTGATCAGTGGGAAGAATGTTCCTTACATTGGTGATCAGTGGGGAGAATGTTCCTTACATTGGTGATCAGTGGGAAGAATGCTCCTTACATTGGTGATCAGTGGGAAGAATGTCCCTTACATTGGTGATCAGTGAGAAGAATGTCCCTTACATTGGTGATCAGTGAGAAGAATGCTCCTTACATTGGTGATCAGTGGGAAGAATGTTCCTTACATTGGTGATCAGTGGGAAGAATGCTCCTTACATTGGTGATCAGTGGGAAGAATGTTCCTTACATTTGGTGATCAGTGAGAAGAATGTTCCTTACATTGGTGATCAGTGGGAAGAATGTCCCTTACATTGGTGATCAGTGAGAAGAATGTCCCTTACATTGGTGATCAGTGGGAAGAATGTTCCTTACATTGGTGATCAGTGGGAAGAATGCTCCTTACATTGGTGATCAGTGGGAAGAATGTTCCTTACATTGGTGATCAGTGAGAAGAATGTTCCTTACATTGGTGATCAGTGGGAAGAATGTCCCTTACATTGGTGATCAGTGAGAAGAATGTTCCTTACATTGGTGATCAGTGAGAAGAATGCTCCTTACATTGGTGATCAGTGGGAAGAATGTCCCTTACATTGGTGATCAGTGAGAAGAATGTTCCTTACATTGGTGATCAGTGAGAAGAATGCTCCTTACATTGGTGATCAGTGGGAAGAATGTTCCTTACATTGGTGATCAGTGAAAAGAATTCTCCTTACATTGGTGATCAGTGGGAAGAATGTTCCTTACATTGGTGATCAGTGGGAAGAATGTCCCTTACATTGGTGATCAGTGAGAAGAATGTTCCTTACATTGGTGATCAGTGAGAAGAATGTTCCTTACATTGGTGATCAGTGAGAAGAATGTCCCTTACATTGGTGATCAGGAAGAATGTCCCTTACATTGGTGATCAGTGGGAAGAATGTCCCTTACATTGGTGATCAGTGAGAAGAATGTTCCTTACATTGGTGATCAGTGAGAAGAATGCTCCTTACATTGGTGATCAGTGGGAAGAATGTTCCTTACATTGGTGATCAGTGAGAAGAATGCTCCTTACATTGGTGGTCAGTGAGAAGAATGTTCCTTACATTGGTGATCAGTGAAAAGAATGCTCCTTACATTGGTGATCAGTGGGAAGAATGTTCCTTACATTGGTGATCAGTGAGAAGAATGCTCCTTACATTGGTGATCAGTGGGAAGAATGTTCCTTACATTGGTGATCAGTGAAAAGAATGCTCCTTACATTGGTGATCAGTGGGAAGAATGTTCCTTACATTGGTGATCAGTGGGAAGAATGTTCCTTACATTGGTGATCAGTGAGAAGAATGTTCCTTACATTGGTGATCAGTGAGAAGAATATTCCTTACATTGGTGATCAGTGAGAAGAATGTTCCTTACATTGGTGATCAGTGAGAAGAATGTTCCTTACATTGGTGATCAGTGAGAAGAATGTTCCTTACATTGGTGATCAGTGGGAAGAATGTTCCTTACATTGGTGATCAGTGAGAAGAATGTTCCTTACATTGGTGATCAGTGAGAAGAAAGTTCCTTACATTGGTGATCAGTGAGAAGAATGTTCCTTACATTGGTGATCAGTGGGAAGAATGTTCCTTACATTGGTGATCAGTGAGAAGAATGTTCCTTACATTGGTGATCAGTGGGAAGAATGTCCCTTACATTGGTGATCAGTGAGAAGAATGCTCCTTACATTGGTGATCAGTGGGAAGAATGTTCCTTACATTGGTGATCAGTGAGAAGAATGCTCCTTACATTGGTGATCAGTGGGAAGAATGTTTCTTACATTGGTGATCAGTGAGAAGATTGCTCCTTACATTGGTGATCAGTGGGAAGAATGCACGGATTACAAATAGCTAAAAAGATGATGTCAGTGGTTACTTATCTAAGAATAAGAAATTGCTAACGTCATTGAACCCCTGAGAAATGCTGATCTGGGTAATCAGCACATAAGGCCTTATTGAACTTTCAGATAACAGATATTTTGGGTTGCATATATTGGTAATTAAAGAAAAGAGCAATACATGAACTGGGATAGTTTCACACACATATCATCCTGAAGAATTCAGCATTGGAAGTGGTTGTTTCACAGCGTTAATTATGTAAGGTGTCACCCAGCAGATGACAGGAGAACGAATGTGCAAACACTGTGCGCCGCAACATGTTACAAAGATTGTTTGCCGCCAGCGTCATCTCAATATGTTCTACAAACACTTTCATTTCACAAGAGACCTGCCACGTTCCGATGCCACTACAAGTTTGCTATCAGTGTGAGAAATTAAAATACATGTCAGCAGGAGGCAGAGACACAGCAGCACAGTGATCTTCCCTGCAATTACTGGAGTTACAGGCAGGCTGTGCTCCCAAGTAGAATGCAAAGAAGAAGATTGACCACGCTGGGATGGATCTGCTTCTATGCCTAGCGTGGTCAGTTTGAGACAGGAAAGCAGGGGGACTGTCAGGATCACCAGGTATGAAGCAATACAAAGAAAACAGGATTTTTTTTTTTTTAAATACAAGTACATGGTACAACAGACACATATCAGAAATATGAAATGTTGGGGGTAACATACACTTTAGGAAGAAGCTCTGAGGAGGAATAAAAATTAAATAAAAATGTGCTTTTTATGTTATTAGTATTTGATTTAAGGAAAACATGACTTTAATGCCTTTTTTTTGTGTGGCTGTAAGTAGGGCCAGAGTCTGTGTGTGTTCTTTTTGGTAATTCTGTGCCCTAATACCTCTCTCCCTAGGTCTTCCAGCCTTTGTTAGGGTAAGTGCCCCCTAACGCTGCCGGACGAAACATCGTCCTTTTCCCAAAGGCTTACACATACACGGTGGCCTATCTCCCATCACAGCCACAGAGAGAGCACACTCCTTCAGGAAAAGGATGGTGTTCTCTTCTGTAGAGCTAGGGGGGACTCGTTCCAAAAGCTAGTAAAAAGACAGTATGGATCCATGAAAAACATTTGCAGTTTTTCTGGCAGACTTCTACTATTGTGCAAATGACCTACAAGCACTGGCGTCCGCATTGGGGGGAGAGGGGGGGCAAGTGCCCCCCCAGGAGCAGAGTGTCCGCAGCCCTCAAAATTTCCACTCCCCTGCTAGCATTTGGCTGGTGGAAAATAGCGGAGGGCGAGTGTGGAGCAGGGGGTGGACTGGGCTGACAGTTTACTGGCTGATCACTTCTGGTAAAACCGGTGCGGCCTGGAGGGGGGCTCCCTGCCCCCCATGGGCCACTCTGATGTACTGCACAAAAGGCCGTACCGCTTCTGCCAGAAGCGATCAGCCAGGAAACTGTCAGAAGGATCGGGCAGCCAGATGACACAGAGCGGGGATCTCCCGTTGAGACGCGGCTTGTATATGAATAGCCGGCCGCTGTCAAACAAAGTCCCGTCTCCTGGACCGGCATTGGACTATTGTGCTGTCTATTAGAGTAGCCGGTCTAGGAGACGGGACTTTATTTGACAGCGGCGGCTATTCATATACACGCCGCGTCTCAGCAGGAGATCCCCGCTCTGTGTGATCCGGCCAGCAGATCCTCCTGATTCCTCCCTGATGCATTTTTGGGCACTTAAGATGCTGCACGTATTGGCAATGATAGGCTGTATTGATGGATACTAATATGCTGCACTGATGGGTAATGCTGCACTGATGGGCAATGTTACGCTGCACTGATGGGCAAAGGTATGCTGCACTGATGGGCAATGATACACTGCACTCATGGGCAATGATACGTTGCACTGATTGCCAATGATATACTGCACTGATGGGCAATGATACGCTGCACTGATGGGCAATGATACGCTGCACTGATGGGCAATGGTATGCTGCACTGATGGGCAATGGTATGCTGCACTGATGGGCAATGTTACACTGCACTTGATGGCCAATGGTATGCTGCACTGATGGGCAATGTTACACTGCACTGATGGGCAATGTTACACTGCACTGATGGGCAATGGTATGCTGCACTGATGGACAATGATACGCTGCACTGATGGACAATGATACGCTGCACTGATGGACAATGATACGCTGCACTGATTGCCAATGATAAGCTGCACTGATCACCAATGCTATGCTGCACTGATGGGCAATGTTACGCTGCACTTATCGGCAATGATACGCTGCACTGATGGGCAATAATACGCTGTACTAATGGGCACTGATACACTGCACGGATGGGCAATGATATGCTGCACTGATGGCCACTGATAGGCTGCACTGATGGGCAATGATAGGCTGTACTAATGGGCACTGATACACTGCACTGATGGGCAATGATACATTGCACTGATGGGCAATGATATGCTGCACTGATGGGCAATGATAGGCTGCACTGATGGGTAAAGATAGGCTGCACTGATGGCCACTGATGTGGCTGATGAGGCGGAACTGATGGGCCTACACTGATGGGCACTGATCGCCTGCACTGATGGGCACTGATCGGTTGCAATGATGGGCACTAATGAGGCTGCATTGATGGGCACTGATATGCGTTATGTTAATATTGTTAAAATTGTTGTTAATATTTATTTTTGGAACCTAATTTTGCATAAAACATTTAGCAGTGTAATTTCATGAGATCATTTACGAGGACCTTATTTAGGGGCGGACTTAGGGGCGTGGCTGGTAGGGGGTTAAAAACAGTTTAGAAATTGCTAATCAGACAATGGCAGCTTGATCCTTCTATTAAGCTTTTGCATCAGGTTTCTCAAACCTTTGCATGCCTGCGCTTTATATGATGACTAAGCCCCTCCCCTTCATTGCATTGAGGGGCGGAGCATGGGTGACCTTAAATGATCCCCCCCCATGCGGTCACCCATGCCTACAAATAAGTAAAAAGATGAGAGGCATTGTTTTCAAATCTGATAATAATACGCTGTACTAATGGGCACTGATACACTGCACGGATGGGCAATGATATGCTGCACTGATGGCCACTGATAGGCGTTATGTTAATATTGTTAAAATTGTTGTTAATATTTATTTTTGGAACCTAATTTTGCATAAAACATTTAGCGTAATAAGTGTAATTTCATGATAATACGCTGTACTAATGGGCACTGATACACTGCACGGATGGGCAATGATATGCTGCACTGATGGCCACTGATAGGCTGCACTGATGGGCAATGATAGGCTGTACTAATGGGCACTGATACACTGCACTGATGGGCAATGATACATTGCACTGATGGGCAATGATATGCTGCACTGATGGGCAATGATAGGCTGCACTGATGGGTAAAGATAGGCTGCACTGATGGCCACTGATGTGGCTGATGAGGCGGAACTGATGGGCCTACACTAATGGGCACTGATCGCCTGCACTGATGGGCACTGATCAGTTGCAATGATGGGCACTGATATGCGTTATGTTAATATTGTTAAAATTTTTGTTAATATTTATTTTTGGAACCTAATTTTGCATAAAACATTTAGCAGTGTAATTTCATGAGATCATTTACGAAGACCTTATTTAGGGGCGGACTTAGGGGCGTGGCTGGTAGGGGGTTAAAAACAGTTTAGAAATTGCTAATCAGACAATGGCAGCTTGATCCTTCTATTAAGCTTTTGCATCAGGTTTCTCAAACCTTTGCATGCCTGCGCTTTATATGATGACTAAGCCCCTCCCCTTCATTACATTGAGGGGCGGAGCATGGGTGACCTTAAATGATCCCCCCCCCCATGCGGTCACCCGTGCCTACAAATAAGTAAAAAGATGAGAGGCATCGTTTTCAAATCTGAGTAGCTTATGGGGATGCTATTGTAGTGCAACCTCCACAGGAGCGGCTTAATAGATTGGGTTCTCTGTTCTTCTGCCTTCGACTCTGAGAACAACCTCAACCCCACCGGTACACAAGGTTAAGAAATGGATACTGCACTGCTACTGGGGGCACCGATATAGATACCCTGCACACAACCAAGGGTCAGTATCAAAACGCAAACATCAGACTGGTTAGTGATAAATGAACTCAATATATTGTCAAAGATCGCAGTAAACAGCAGTGTGCAAATACAAGAGTAAGTGAAGAAGGAAGTCAATCACAGTTCACTAGACCAGTGGTTCTCCATCCTGTCCTCAAGTACCTCCAACAGGCCATGTTTTGGGAATTTCTCTTAGCTAAAATAGCTGTCCAAAATACCAAGCCATGGACTCTGATTTAAAGCACTTGTGCAAGATAAAGGAAAACCTGCAAACATGGCCTGTCGGGGGTACTTGAGGACAGGGTTGAGAACCACTGAACTAGAGAATGGGCTATACTAAAGCTTGAGATTGCAAAATCTGGTGCATCTCTGCATAGAAACCAATCAGCTTCCAGTTTTTTTTTTTGTCAAAGCTTAACTGAACAAGACCAAAGTTAGAAGGTGATTGGCTACCATGCACATCTGCACTAGATTTTGCACTCTCCACCCTTAATAAATCAACCCCAATATGTTCACTGGGCTATAGCAGCATAGAATGGAGTTCTGTGCAGCTAAATTAGAGTAAACCTGGTAATCCATAAAATCAGTAATAAGTAATGGCATGAGAAAACAGTAACAGCAATAATACTCAATACTGCGATAACTCCTCTGTGAACAGTAGGCTATATCCGCTTTAGAGTGCACTCTATACAAATGGCAGCAATGAAATTTAAGACTCCTTAATGAGGCACCTCTTACTATGAACAATAGACAAACTTCTTGTGAAGCAGCTATCTGCGTGAGCAGACTTAAGCCCTAGTTCTTCAGCCAGCTGGAGTTGGGGCCCAGTCTTTATGGTGGTGCACATGACTACAGCCCCAGTAAAGTCATCGCGCAGTAAACAATGATGCTAGTTAGATGGCCTGTCCCTATGTGCTCAGTCTCTGCTAGCAGCAACTGGTTGATAGGAGTGTCCTCTCAGGGATCTCACTGTTCAGATGTCATCTCACTTCTGGATCTGCCTGGAGCAAAACCGGCCCTAAGTAGATGACCGCATGCTTGTTGCAGGTCGATGTACACACAGGAGCAGAGATGGGCACGCTTTGGTGTCCTCCCAGCAAAGAGAAAAGTCCTCCCTATTCAGCATGTGAACATACAGTTCTCTCCTTCCTTATACCCTGCTCGCATAGGCATGCGCACCGGGTGTGCCAGGTGTGCCCAGGCACACCCTAATCACCCTGTGCAGAACAGATTCCCCCTACTGACCGGGCCCTCCCGCCCCCAGAGCTGCCGACTTCTCTCCTCTCCTCCCCCCCCCCGGCTGTTGCTGCGGGATGTTTTGGGATGAGTGGGGGAAGAGCCAGTAAATATTTCATTTACCAGCCCCTTCCCTTTCTGAATGAACATCGTGAGTGATCGGTAGAGTGTGTTTGAGCCATAGGGTGCACACCCTAATTCCATAGGCACACCTATGCTTGCTCGCATTGGGAATTTTAGTTCTATAGTTCATTGACTCCCATAGTATGATTTCCCCCCCCCCCCCCCCGCCCTACATCTCCCTTGATTCAATGTTGCCCACCATCAAGTCTCTTGAGCTCCTTCTGCTTCTCAGCTGGTGGATGGAAGGGGAGGTAGTCTTAACCCATTCAGCTGAAGTCCATGGGCAGCACTACAGCAAAGTGTCCTAAATCACTCTCTGTCTCTAGCCAAGCACCTGGCTATACCAGTGTATATAGCGACTGCATAGAGTGTGAACTAACTGTATAAAAAATGAAAGTCATATCAAAAACTCTAAACATTAGTAATAGCTCAAAATCTGCACTCATAAAAAAAAACTTTCCATTTATGCAAAAGAAAACCCTCAACTTCAAAAGTCAGCACGACTAATGGAAAGGAAAATTCCGACTACTCCACCTCAATGAAAGTAAGTGCCCCTCAGGCTGAAGGCAGCTAAGTGCGGGGGGAGAAAGCTCTCTCGTATTATTAAGAGTTTCATTATGGGAGGTCTTGTAGAATAATGCACCCGGAGAACTCCTAATGCTGCATAATGGATATCATACTTCTTCACCATCCATTAACATCTACACCACGGAAAGCGGCAACGGGCTTCAATATTCCCAGCGATCATACTTCTGCAAGAGGAAGAAAGAAAAAAAAAACCCTTTGGTTTGATTCCTTTTTGGCATTGAAGAGAGAAAAGTGGAGCTTTTAGAGGAAAGGCCACAACGCTGGCTTCTATGACTTCCATTTATAATAATGTGGCCACTACAATAAAGACAATTCTAGTGCCGGCAATTTTCAGAATTTTTCTGCATGAATAGTCCCTTTATTCCGATGCGGGTACACTAACCTTCAGATCTCCGGAACTAAAGTCTCCCAGAGAAATTGGTACAGCAGTAGATTGTGTATAAATCAGCAAGGGACAAATGTCCTTTAGCATTAAACAAGACAAATGGGTGTATTTATAAAATAAAATTGCATCAGAACTGCATGTAACTTTTTTTTTTTTTATTATTATATCCGTATACAAAAAAAAAAAAAAAAAAAATTTCTGTAGATTTCAACATGAATACATATGATGTATACAATATGGGAAGGGGGTTAGCAACAAGGTTAATGATATCAGGGAATTAATAAGTTAAAAGAAAATATAGCAGTTAAAATAAAAGCTCTGGTAAGGAGATATGATCCCATTCCAAGTACAGAAAGTGCAAACGCAAGATTATATACAGCATCACATGTTAGAGAGACTGTTGTATAAAATTGCCGACGCGTTTCGACCTACATGGTCACAGTTTTCCTCAGGGGAAATTCCCTGATATCATTAACCTTGCTGTTAACACCCCCCCCCCGGGAACCTTTCCCATATTGTATTAATTTGGGGTGTGCAGCACCAATACCCCTCACATCATGTGTCTTTCCCATGCTACATCTGATGTATACATTTTACATCCCCGCCATAAATCCTGCCCACACCCCCCCCCCCTTTCTCCAACCATCCCCATCCATCCCTTATCTAAATTTTCTCACTTTCTTCCAGTTCTCCTGATTAACCCTATCTTATCCACCTACAACCTCCACATAACTCCTTGTCTTCTTAAACGCCTTCCATTCTTTCCGTTTATTTGTCACGTCCTCTATTCCCTCCTCTCCACAGTATCTCAGATATTCCATGTTATGTGTCTCTTTTACCCTTCTAATCCAATCTTGTATTGTGGGGCTTTCTGTTTCTGGCCAGTATCTCAGGTATCTGACTTTTAGCTGCGTTGATCGGGTGAGGTATCAGAGATTCTTTGTATTGTTTTATTGAGCTTTCTATCCCGTGAACGTCCAAGGTTCTTCAAATATTTTTCTGTTAGTAATTAACGATAAGATCTCCTTCCAGCAGCTTTTTATTTTTAGGCAATCCCACCATAGATGTGCTATCGTTCCCACTACCTTACATCCCTGCCAACAATGCGATGATTTCCCTATTTGATATTTACTTATTTTGTCGGGGGTTATATACCACCTTGTTAGGCATTTATAGTTCATCTCCGCTGTGTTGGAGTCGACTGCGAGCCGCGTACAGGTCTCCAAATTTTTCCCAATTTTTGCTTGTTCCCTCATGTTCCCGATTCTTTTTCCCCATTTTTTTTTAATGTATGGTGAGACCTCCAGCCCCTTCCTCTGCCAATAGGATTTTATAAATCCGTCATATCCCATTTTTTGTACTTAATGCCATACTCATCCGCTCGCGCCGCCTTAGATCTTCCGCTGATCTTATTGGTTGTTGTAAAGTTCTGACAAAGTGTTTCAGCTGGAGGTACCGCCATTCGTTAATCGCCATCAAATCCGTCTCGTGTTTTAGTTCTTGAAATGTGCATATTTTCCCATTTTCCGTTATATCCTTTAATTGTGCATTTTTCATTTTTATCCAGTCCCCGAATAAATTCCCTTTTACCCGGTGTAAATAGTTTTTTTTTTCTTTCAGTGATATTAGTGGAGAGTTATATTTCCCTTTACCTTGTCTGTACATTAGATCCCATGTTCTACAAGTACATTTCGTGTCATTACATGAGTATTTTCACCCAGTGCTCTATATTGAGGTGGGATCCAAATGATTCTACCCACCAGAACAGCATGTAACTTATGTTATAGTCCAGCGAGCCCTTTGCTCGCCTTTATCCAGCCCTTGGAGCACTTTTCTTCCCACTATTTCTCCCATTGACACCAACAATGGGACACTATTACTCCCACTGATACCAATGATGCGGTACTGTTCCTCCCACTGATACCAATGATGGGGCACTATTCCTCCCACTGATACCAATGATGGGGCACTATTCCACGCTCTGATAGCAATGATGGGCACTATTCTTTCCACTGATAGCAATGATGGGCACTATTCCTCCCACTGACACCAATGATGGAGTACCCCCCCCCATTGATACCAATGATGGGGCACTATTCCTCCCACTGACACCAATGCTGGGGCATTATTCCACCCTCTGATAGCAATGATGGGGCACTATTCCCTCCACTGATACCAATGATGGGGCACTATTCTTCCCACTGGCACCAATGATGGAGTACCCCCCCCCACTGATACCAATGATGGGGCACTATTCTTCCCACTGACACCAATGATGGGGCACTATTCCTCCTGGGGACATCAAAGATGCATTGTATACTCCCACTGATGCCAGGACAATCTCTACCCCCAATGGCCACAGTCCGCCCCCCCTACAGTCTGACAGACAATAAACTGGCCATTTGTTTCAGAAAGTTTGGAGACCCTCGCTATAGTTTTTGCAAATGGAGAATATGTGAAAGGGGAAGATAGCAGATTATGGGCACTATCTCATGCTGGCTTTCATAGAAAGTAAATATTCTAAACCCCATCAACCCTGAAGATCCTTTTTTATGTTTATCTTATAGTCCGACTATAGATTAGTAATTGAGTCCACGTACAGTACATTGTTTTATTGTTCCATTTTCCCCCCAAGTCCTGATGAAGGGGGTTACAGTCCCCAAAATGTGATTTGTAGTGCACATTTGCTGATAAAGAACACACTGGAAGGAGAGCGAGAGTAGAGAGATGAGCCCTTCAATCCGCTGCCTCCTTTTTCACTGTCCAGTCACAGGCTGGGGGGGGGGGGGGGGGCAAGACCTGTAAGTGTTACAGAACTGCAGAGGAGACCATCAGGGCCTCCTGCTCCGCCAGATAGGACTTGTACTGTATGGCAGAGCTGTATAAACCTCAGGACTGGATGGACAGGATTGCAAAAAAATGTTGATACGTAAAACAAGCTCCCTTTAACAGTATGTATTTGATCTGTGTATTCCTCTGTTGGACTTAGACATGTACACTGACTAAAAATTTGTTCGTTTTCGTTTTCCTTTCATTCGTTTTTTGGATTTTTTCAGAAATTCAGAAATTCGGAAATTTGGACATTCGGAAATATGGAAATTCGAAAATTCGGAATTCGGAAATTCAGAAATCTGAAAATTCGGAAATCCTAACATTTGGAATTCGGAAATTCGGATTTTTGAATTTTCGAATTTCCGAATTTTTGAATCTCGAATTTTCGTATTTCCGAATTTCCGAATTTTTGAATTTCTGACTTTTCGAATTTCTGAATTTTCGAATTTCCGAATTTTCGAATCTCGAATTTTTGGATTTCCGAATTTTTGAATTTCCGAATTTTCGAGTTTCTGAATTTTCGAATTTACGAATTTTTGAATCTGGAATTTTCGGATTTCCGAATTTCCGAATTTTTGAATTTCCGAATTTTCGAATTTCTGAATTTTTGAATTTACGAAATTTTACATTTCCGAATTACGAATTTCCGAAATTTCTGAATCTCCCAAATTTCCGAATTTCCAAAATTCAAAATTTCGAGAATCTGAATTTCCGAAATTCAGAAATTCGTAAATTCGGAAATCCGAGAATTCTAAATTCGTAAATTCGTAAATTTGGAATTTAGGAAATTTGGAAATTCGGAAATTTCAGAAATTCGAAAATTTCAGGAAACTGAAAAATTCGGAAATTTCGGAATTAACAAATTTGTCAAAATTCGTTAAAAAGCGAATTCAGAACTAAACAAATTGCACATGTCTAGTTGGACTGGAGTTCAGCTTTTACTTCTTAATGCCAGCTGTACACATATATGTGGCGGTGGGCTTTAGTGCCGTGCTGCCACATATATGCGTAAAGGCAGCATCGCTGTTTGACGCCGGAAGATCACTCAATCACGCACTCCAGCAAGTTGACAGCGCTGTCACCGATGACTCCCAGTTACAGCCAATCACTAAACAGCGCTGTCACCGATGACTCCCAGTTACAGCCAATCACTAAACAGCGCTGTCACCGATGACTCCCAGTTACAGCCAATCACTAAGACCACACGATCAAGAAGCTCAGGGAACACCTTTGGTGTCGAGGTCGGCGTAAAGAGGCAGCATGACCAGGCAGGAAGGGGTTAAAATATATAAAATCAACTAAAAAACTTTTTTTTAAAGCTTTAGAAATATGAAAGCCTACCCAGATGGTGTTATCATGATGGTACGGTCTCCAGTTGCGTCCCGTGTCGCTGAACATCACATTGAAACGCGTTACCCAGTCGGAACTTCCGTATCTCCCTTGCGTTGCTGCCCCCGTGATGTCAAATCTCTCTCCCAGATCAACCTGTAGCCATTGCTTTCCATTAGAATCCAGCGGGGTCCAGCCTCCGGCTCCTGCAACAAAAAGCGCAAAAAAAGATAAGAGAATGAACATCGACCATCGAAATTATACGGCTGTATTCTTCTGTAACGCAATTATACTTAAGAGGAACAATTATCCAATCATCATTACAATACATAGAGGGATCTCGTGCTGTAGTCTCATGAGTTACTTCAGCACCATGGACAGCGGCTCTTTATTCTACCGGAATCTCCTGTATTACTGAAAACCGGAGTCACCGATTGTGTGCAGAACATTCTACGTCAGCCTTTCTCAACCTTTGCAACACAGAGGAACCCTTGAAATAGTTCTCCGGTCTCGGGGAAACCTCTGCTAAAAATGAGAAATCTACAACTCCTGATACATTAGTGTGATAGTCAGTGGGAAGAATGGTCCTTACACTTGTGGTCATTGGGAAGAATTACCTCCTTACAGATAGCTAAAAAGATCAATGGTGTCAGTGGGAACTTATCTGAGAGGCAGAAACTGCCCAATGCTGGAGGGACCCCCTAGGAACCTTTGGAGGACCCCTAGGGTTCCACGGAACCCTAGTTGAAAATCACTGTTCTACGTGCTGCTCTAGGTGAGATTAGTCGCCACACTTCATAGTTAAATCCCCGGTGTTGGCTCAGGTCATCTCCACGGAAGCAATCAATTATACCAGCAAATGGAACATCGCACACCGAGATGGGAAATTATATTCTTCCTTTATTAAAATACCCAACAGGACCAAGTTCGGGTTGACGCGTTTCACGCCAGACCTAGTGTGACACAACAACTACCCATGAACCAGTTTACAGGAACGTTATTTCATCTCACATGATCATTATTCACCATTAAATAAATAAATAATAAAGTGTATGGAACTGTATATATATATATATATATATATATATATATATATATATATATACAGTGGCTTGCGAAAGTATTCGGCTCCCTTGAACTTTTCAACCTTTTGCTACATTTCAGGCTTCAAACATAAAGATATAAAATTTAAATTTTTTGTGAAGAATCACCAACAAGTGGGACACAATTGTGAAGTGGAACGAAATCTATTGGATATTTTAAACTTTTTTAGCAATTAAAAAACTGAAAAGTGGTGCGTGCAAAATTATTCGGCCCCTTTACTTTCAGTGCAGAAAACTCACTCCAGAAGTTCAGCGAGGATCTCTGAATGATCCAATGTTGTCCTAAATGACTGATGGTGATAAATAGAATCCACCGGTGTGTAATCAAGTCTCTGTATAAATGCACCTGCTCTGTGATAGTCTCAGGGTTCTGTTGAAAGCGCAGAGAGCATCATGAAGACCAAGGAACACACCAGGCAGGTCCGTAATACTGTTGTGGAGAAGTTTAAAGCCGGATTTGGATACAAAAAGATTTCCCAAGCTTTAAACATCCCAAGGAGCACTGTGCAAGCGATCATTTTGAAATGGAAGGAGTATCAGACCACTGCAAATCTACCAAGACCTGGCTGTCCCTCTAAACTTTCAGCTCAGACAAGGAGAAGACTGATCAGAGATGCAGCCAAGAGGCCCATGATCACTCTGGATGAACTGCAGAGAACTACAGCTGAGGTGGGAGAGTCTGTCCATAGGACAACAATCAATCGTACACTGCACAAATCTGGCCTTTATGGAAGAGTGGCAAGAAGAAAGCCATTTCTCAAAGATATCCATAAAAAGTCTCGTCTAAAGTTTGCCACAAGCCACCTGGGAGACACACCAAACATGTGGAAGAAGGTGCTCTGGTCCGATGAAACCAAAATCCAACTTTTTGGCCACAATGCAAAACGATATGTTTGGCGTAAAAGCAACACAGCTCATCACACTCAACACACCATCCCCACCGTGAAACATGGTGGTGGCAGCATCATGGTTTGGGCCTGCTTTTCTTCGGCAGGGACAGGGAAGATGGTTAAAATTGAGGGGAAGATGGATGCAGCCAAATACAGGACCATTCTGGATGAAAACCTGTTGGAGTCTGCAAAAGACCTGAAACTGGGACGGAGATTTATCTTCCAACAAGACAATGATCCCAAACATACAGCAAAATCTACAAAGGAATGGTTAACAAATAAACGTATCCAGGTGTTAGAATGGCCAAGTCAAAATCCAGACCTGAATCCAATCGAGAATCTGTGGAAAGAGCTGAAAACTGCTGTTCACAAACGCTCTCCATCCAACCTCACTGAGCTCGAGCTGTTTTGCAAGGAAGAATAGGCAAGAATTTCAGTCTCTCGATATGCAAAACTGATAGAGACATACCCCAAGCGACTTGCAGCTGTAATCGCAGCAAAAGGTGGCTCTACAAAGTATTAACGCAAGGGGGCCGAATAATTTTGCACGCCCCACTTTTCATTTTTTTATTAGTTAAAAAAGTTTCAAAAATCCAATAGGTTTCGTTCCACTTCACAATTGTGTCCCACTTGTTGGTGATTCTTCACAAAAAATTTAAATTTTATATCTTTATGTTTGAAGCCTGAAATGTGGCAAAAGGTTGAAAAGTTCAAGGGGGCCGAATACTTTCGCAAGGCACTGTACATACACACACACACACAAACATACACACACACACACACACACATATATATAGATATAGATATAGATATATATATATATATGTGTGTGTGTATATATGTGTATATATATACAGTATCTCACAAAAGTGAGTACACCCCTCACATTTTTGTAAATATTTTCTTCTATCTTTTCATGTGACAACACTGAAGAAATGACACTTTGCTACAATGTAAAGTAGTGAGTGTACAGCTTGTATAACAGTGTAAATTTGCTGTCCGCTCAAAATAACTCAACGCACAGCCATTAATGTCTAAACCACTGGCAACAGAAGTGAGTACACCCCTAAGTGAAAATGTCCAAATTGGTCCCAAAGTGTCAATATTTTGTGTGGCCACCATTATTTTCCAGCACTGCCTTAACCCTCTTGGGCATGGAGTTCACCAGAGCTTTAATGAATAATAAAAAAAAAAATAGTTAAAAAAACAAGTTACCCACATTTTTTTTGTATAATGTGAAAGATGATGTTACGACGAGTAAATAGATACCTAACATGTCACGCTTTAAAATTGCGCACGCTCGTAGATTGGCAACAAACCACAGTACTTAAAAATCTCCATAGGCGACACTTTAAAGCGGAGTTCCACCCAAAAGTGGAACTTCCGCTCATTGGATACCTCCCCCCCTCCGGTGTCACAATTGGCACCTTTCAGGGGGGAGGGGGTGCAGATACCTGTATAATACAGGTATCTGCACCCATTTCCGGGAATAGACTCCCATGGTAGTCACGCCCCCTCCCGCACTCCCCCGCTGTCTCCTGGGAAAGACACAGGTCCCAGGAGATAGCGGGGACCATTGAGAAAGCGCAGCGCGACTCGCGCATGCGCAGTAGGGAATCGGGAAGTGAAGCCGCAACGCTTCCCTTCCTGGCAGCACCCAAAGATCGAGGGACGGTTCGGTCTCGGGTGCCGACGTCGCTGGACCCCGGGACAGGTGAGTGACCTTATTTTAAAAGTCAGCAGCTGCAGTATTTTCAGCTGCTGACATTTAAAAAAAAAATTTTCGCGGAACTCCCGCTTTAATTTTAATTTTTTTTACAGGTTACAAATTTAAAGTTACAGAGGAGGTCTTGCGCTAGAAGTATTGCTCTTACTCTAACGATCACATGTGTGGTTTAATACCATTAACATATGCAGGCACGACTTAAGTATGCGTTCGTTTCTGCGCACGAGCACAGAGGGATAGGGCACTTTAATTTTTTTTTCTTATTTATTTTACTTTTTATTTTTACACTGTCCTTTTTATTTTTTTGTTTTATTTATTTTTTTTGGATCACTTTTATTCCTATTGCAAAGAATGTAAACACCCCTTGTAACAGAAATAATCATGACAGGTCCTCTTCATGGAGAGATCTGGGGTCAAAAAGACCTCAAATCTCTCATTTACCTTTAAAAGCAAAAGAAACTTTTTTTTTTTTCTTTTTTACATTTTCACTTTAAAAAAAAATAATTATTGTTTATGCCCAAGAATCATAATGTAAACCTCCCTTGTAACAGAAATATTCATGACAGGTCCTCTTCATGGAGAGATCTGGGGTCAAAAAGAATTCAAACCTCTCATTTATCTTTAAAAGCAAAAGAAAAATGTTTTTTTTTTTTTACTTTTTCACTTTTTAAAAAAAAAATTATAATTTTTTATGCCAGAGAACCAGAATGTAAACATCCCTTGTAACAGAAATAATCATGACAGTTCCTCTTAATGGAGAGATCTGGTGTTAAAAAGACCTCAAATCTCTCATTTACCTTTAAAAGCTAAAGAAAAAAAATGTTTTTTTTGTTTTGTTTTTTACATTTTCTCTTTATAAAAAAAAATGTTTTTGGCCGAGAACCAGAATGTAAACATCCCTGGTAACAGAAATAATCATGACAGGTCCTCTTTATGGAGAGATCTGGGGTCAAAAAGACCTCACATCTCTCATTTAACTTTAAAAGCAAAATAAAATTTTATTTATTTATTTTTTTTACATTTTCACTTTAAAAAAAAAAAAATTGTTTAAGTCCGAGAACCAGAATGTAAACATCCATTGTAACAGAAATAATCATGACAGGTCCTCTTAATGGAGAGATCTGGGGTTAAAAATACCTCAAATCTCTCATTTAACTTTAAAAGCAAAAGAAAAAATGTTTTTTTTTTTTTTTTTACATTTTCATTTAAAAAAAAAATGTTTATGCCCGAGAACCAGATTGTAAACATTCCTTGTAACTGAAATAATTATGATGGGTCCTCTTTATGGAGAGATCTGGGGTCAAAAAGACCTCACATCTCTCATTTAACTTTAAAAGCAAAATAAAATTGTATTTATTTTTTTTTTTTTACATTTTCACTTAAAAAAAAAAATGTTTATGCCTGAGAACCAGAATGTAAGCATCTCTTGGAACAGAAATAATCATGACAGATCCTCTTAATGGAGAGATCTGGGGTTAAAAAGATCTCAAATCTCTCATTTAACTTTAAAAGCAAAAGAAAAAAATGTTTTTTTTTTGTTTTTATTTTTTTTTTACATTTTCATTTCAAAACAAAATAAAAAATTGTTTATGCCCGAGAAACCAGAATGTAAACATAACTTGTAACATAAATAACCTTCATGGAGAGATCTGGGGTCAAAAATACCTCAAATCTCTCATTTACCTTTAAAAGGAAAAGAAACATTGTTTTTTTTTTTCTACATTTTCATTAAAAAAAATTAAAAAAATTTTTTTGCTTGAGAACTAGAATGTAAACATCCCTTGTAACAGAAATAATCATTTCGGGTCCTCTTTATGGAGAGATCTGGGGTCAAAAGGACCTCAAATCTCTCATTTAACTTTAAAAGCAAAAGAATTTTTTTTTTTACATTTTTACTTTAAAAAAAAAAATTGTTTATGCCCGAGAACCAGAATGTAAACATAACTTGTAACATAAATAATCATGACAGGTCCTCTTCATGGAGAGATCTGGGGTCAAAAATACCTCAAATCTCTCATTTACCTTTGAAAGGAAAAGAAAAAATGTTTTTTTTTTTTTTTTACATTTTCACTTAAAAAAAATTAAAAAATTGTTTATGCCCGAGAACTAGAATGTAAACATCCCTTGTAACAGAAATAATCATGACAGGTCCTCTTCATGGAGAGATCTGGGGTCACAAATACCTCAAATCTCTCATTTACCTTTAAAAGCAAAAGAAAAAATATTTTTTCGGACATTTTGAATTAAAAAAAAAATAGTTTATGCTCAAGAACCTAGAAGTAACGTTAGAGGTTGCTCTGGTCCTCCAAGGGCATCGAGACGAGTGGGGGGCCAGCTTGCCCTCACGTGACTTCTTGCCCAGGGAACGGCCGCATCAGATTGCTTCCGGGGTTTACTGACGGCTCCGGTAAGCTCAGAAACGACCAGGAAGGAGCAGGAAGGGGGCACCTCTCCCGCCACCTCAAAAAGTCATTCCCGGGGCACATCCGCCAGCCGAATCGCCCTCAGTAAAAAAAAAAACTATATTATTTAACGTCAAAGTAATGATGTGTATTTACTATGGGTGGTCAGCAAGTGGTTAAATAAATAAAAAAATAAAAAAACAGCACGAGGACCCATCTATAGGTTCCACAAAACACATAGTAGACCTTTGAAAGGGAGAACACTTTGCATTTTCTCAATCACTTTGCATTTTCTCAAAAACATTCTGTGATTGGACAAGGTGGAGATCATGACATCACTTTCCCGCCTCCTCCAATCACAGAATGCATTGCATTGCAGTCTTTACTATGTCATAGTGTCAATTTATAGCTCCACCCACCTAGTAGTTGTCATCTGTTTGCCTAGCAGCCTCTAAGTATATCATCTACTTTTATTTTAAACCTCTATATCTCCCTGGGATACCAAATACATCCCCTCTCTTATCATGTCGATCACAGTCTTCTTTTACGGCCCACGAGGATTCTTTGAAGTCACAATTATTGTTGTTTCTTTCGTTTTATAGCAAAATCCTCAGTGCTGACCTGATGGTGCGGAGAATTTCACGCTGTAATGAAGCCTCTTTTTTTTATTATAACACGAGACGCTGATTGATTTCATTACATTTTCCATCTGTTTATTTCTTCTCCGAGGCTTCTGATGTTCCAAAAATTCCATACGATAATCTGAACTTCTTGTATCCTTTTTAATCGGGAACAACAAAAGGCAGAGGCAACCTGGAAATGTACTATTTGGGAAGACAGCTGCTGCATTTCCCTTTAAAGCAAAACTCCAGGAAACCAGCTAAATACACAGATTATTAAAGGGGGGCTCCTCAATACGCCAATTGCAATCTACCCCGTCGACCGCGGGCAGGTGACAGGTAGATCGTTAACACATGCCTGCCTTGCCGACCCTTGAGTGCCCCCCCCCCCCCCGAGGCTGCAGAGCGGCATGGGCGCTTGCTCAGCCAATTCTGGGCTGCAGGGGCAATTTACGCCCCTTAGCATGCTCCTTAGCCCCCTGGGGCTGGGAAAGCCTCTGGAATAGCTTGAGCGGGTTCGGGCTCTGCGCGAACATTCCTGAGATCTTCCCCAGAGTCAAATAAGCTCTACCCACCAGCTCTCCTCTCCAATCCATCCAAGGTGACTCCCCTTTACTGTGCCCTCCTGACCCTCCTGTACCGTGCTCTTCTGACTCCCCTGTACCTTGCCCTTCTGGACCACCCAGTACTGTGTCTTGCTGACCCTCAGTACCATTCCCTCCTGAATCCCTCTAAAATGTCCTCCTGAACCCCTTTACCATGCCCTCCTGACCCCCCAGAACCGTGCCCTTCTGAACTCCCTTACTATGCCCTTCTGAACCCCCCGGGAACCATGCCCTCCTGGTCCCCCAGAACTGTGCCCTCCTGACCCTCCTGTACCGTGCTCTTCTGACTCCCCTGTATCAGGCCCTTCTGAACCCCTGTACCTTGCCCTTCTGGACCACCCAGTACTGTGTCCTGCTGACCCTCAGTACCATTCCCTCCTGAATCCCTCTAAACTGTCCTCCTGAACCCCTTTACCATGCCCTCCTGACCCCCCAGAACCGTGCCCTTCTGAACCCCTTACCATGCCCTTCTGAACCCCCTGGTACCATGCCCTCCTGATCCCCCAGAACTGTGCCCTCCTGACCCCCCCTGTACCATGCCTTTCTGAACCCCTGTACCGTGCCCTCCTGAACCACCCGATACCATGCCCTCCTGACCCCCCCTATCATGCCCTTCTGAACCCCAAAGTACCATGCCCTTCTGACCCCCATTAACATGCCCTGCTGACCCCCCATTACTGTGCCCTACTGACCCCCCATATTATGCCCACCTGAATCCCTCTACCATGCCCTCCTGAACCCCCAGGTACCATGCCCTCCTAACCCCCCAGAACCATGCCCTCCTGGCCCCCCAGAACCACACCCTTCTGAACCCTTGTTCCGTGCCCTTCTGAACCCCCCAGTACCATGCCCTGCTGACCCCTTCAGAACTGTGTCCTCCTGACCCCCCATACCATGCCCTTCTGACGCCCAGTACCATGCCCTGCTGACCCCCCATTACTGTGCCCTCCTGACCCCCTAATACTATGCCCGCTTGAATCCCTCTGCCATACCCTCCTGGACCCCTGGACCATTCCCTTCTGAACCCCTGAGTACTATGCCCTTCTGACCCCCAGTACAGTGCTCTACTGACCCCCAGAACCATGCCCTCCTGACCCCCCAGAACCACACCCTTCTGAACCCCTGTACCGTGCCCTTCTGAACTCCCCAGTACCATGTCCTGATGACCCACTAGTGCCATGCCCTCCTGACCCACCAGTACCATGCCCTTCTGAATTCCTGTAGCATTCCCTTCTGAAACCCCCAGTACCATGCCCTCCTGACCTCCCTGCTCTGTGCCTTCCTGACCCCCATCCCTTCTGACCCCCCTGTACTATGCCCTCCTGACCTCCCTATCCCTTCTGACCCCCCTGTACTGTGCCCTCCTGACCCCCCCATACTGTGCCCTCCTGACCCCCTATCCCTTATGACCCCCCTGTACTGTGCCCTCCTGACCCCATGCACTGTACTCTCCTGGCTCCTTTGTGCCATGCCCTCCTGACCTCCCTGTACTGTACACTCCTGATCCCCCCGTACTGTGTCCTCCCAACCCCCTTGCTGATGCCCTGTCCTCTGCTCTCAAAGGTACAGGTAAATAAAAAAAAGGGGAAAGAATAACATTGAGTCGCTTGATCCAGATGGTTTCACGTCTAAGGATCACGTGATCCCAATCGCCCCCCATCCCCCCATGGATCTTCTGGAATAACTTCCAGGACCAAGAATTTGACAACTTCAGGTTGGAATCTATAGTGAAGGCCGCCTATATGATAGGCCACTGTGGTAAGCTTAATTCTCTATTGGTCTTGCCTACATAGAATGCATTTCAGGCACAGACAGGTAAACAACTCCCCTCGTGGCACAGTTGGCGTGTTGAGGGGGGGAGAACATTTTCCCTATTGGGAAGAATAAAGGTTGTGCCTTCCTGAATCCATGGGCAACGTGGGCAATGGTCACACCGGAAGGTACCCCGGGGACACCCCCATCACCCCGGGACTAACCCGATAGTGGCTACTGGTGAATCTATCCCTCAGTGTGGTTGCTCTACGAAACATCAATTCCGGATTAGGTCTTACATATTTGCCCAGAACATGATGGTATGTTAAGAGATGCCAATGTTCTGACAATAATGTACGTAGTTGGTTGTGATGAGTGGAGAATTTAGTGACTATTTTGACTGTTTTAGATGGTTCTACACGAGGGGGGCCATATAGCAATGACAATCTTGCCCGTGCAAAGGCCCTGTTATAGGCCTTCCTAAGATTAGTGCGGTTATCCAGCTATGTTGTACGTGTGCCTCGGCCATCCGGGACACTCTCTCCTGATTGTCTGAGACACAGCAGTGGCGCCATTGGCTCCCTCTGCTGTCAATCAAAGTCAGTTAGCAAATCAGGAGAGCGAAGGGGTGGGGCCAAACCACAGCTCCATGTCTAAATGGACATACGGATCTGCAGCTCGGCTCGGGTGCCCCCATAGCAAGATGCTTGCTGTGGGGGCACTCAACAGGAGGGAGGGACCAGGAGTTCTGAATAGGGACCCGAGAAGAGGAGGATCGGCGCTGCTCTGTGCAAAAGAAGAAAAAAATATTAAAATTTCAAATATTAAAAGTATCAATTTAAGGCCCCTTTCACACGGGGCAGATCCGTTTTGACAGACTCCGCTTGCTCAGCGGGGATCACTCCACTGATCCCCGCTGAGCAGGCAGATCAGGCATCCCCACCTGTCCATTTTCATCTGATTCCATCTGATCCGATCCACCAGACAGATGGAAAAAAAAGGTTTCCATCCATCTGGATTTGGCGGATCAGATAGCGCCGGATGTCAGCGGAGATGTCACAGCTGACATCCATCGCTCCATAGAGGTGCATGGGGCGTCCGATCAGGTCCGCCCGAAAAAGGGACAGGAGGACCTGATCGGACAGCATGTGTGAAAGGGCCCTAAGGCTTGACATGTTTGGTATCTCTTTACTGAACACAACCCAATCTTTTATATTTTACCAAAAATTGGTTGTTACATTGTGTTCGTTTGCATAAAAATTTATTTCACTGTATTTTCTTTACCTGAAAATATGTTTGATAAACAAGTACGCAAATATTGCAGCAACCGCCATTTTATTCTCCAGGGTCTCCGCCTTCAGAAAAGATATACTTTTTTGGGGGGTTCACAGTAATTTCTAACAAACAATCGAGATTTTAACATGTTTGTGGAAAAAGTAAAAAATTGCCCCAGCAGGCCTACAGTCAAGCATGGTGGTGGGAGTGTCATGGTCTGGGGCTGCATGAGTGCTGCCGGCACTGGGGAGCTACAGTTCATTGGACATGTGCACAACAAAAAAATTTTGTTTAATTTCGTTTCTTTAGGTTTCCGTTGATTCGTAAGATTCGTAATTTCGTAAGACGCGAGTTTTCATATTCGGACCTGTTCGTATTTTCGTAACAGTTTTATTTTTGTTGATATGAAATGATTCGGAATTCCGTTATGCTGCGTACACACGATTGGAATTTCGGCCCGCAAAAGACAGATGAGAGTTCTTTGTCGGAAAATGCGACCGTGTGTATGCTCCATCGGACTTTTGCTGGCCGAATTCCAGCCAGCAAAAGATTGAGAGCATGTTCTCAATTTTTCGGTCGGAAAAAGTTCCTATCCGAAAATGCGATCGTCCGTGGCAATTCTGACGCGCAAAATTCCTACGCATGCTCGGAAACAATTCGTCGCATGCTCGGAAGCATTGAACTTAATTTTCTCGGCTCGTTGTAGTGTTGTACGCCACCGCGTTCTTGATGGTCGTAAGTTCAGAGAACTTTTGTGTGACCGTGTGTATGCAAGGCAAGCTTGAGCGGAATCCCGTCATAAAAGCCATCATATCTTTTTCCGACAAGAAGTCCGATCGTGTGTACGCGGCATTAGTCTAATTTTCTTTGATTCAAAATTCGTAATTTTGTTAGATAATCATTTTCGTACACTACTCGTAATTTTGTAATTGTTACTTTTGTGAGATTTGCCTTATTCGTTGATTCGTACTTTCATAGGAAATAAAGACTAATAATCCTAGGCTTCCTTTTCTAATAAGTCCTCCTGTACTTCCTCCAGTCCACTCCCTCAGTCACCAGACCGGACTCCGCCTCCTCCTCAACTGAATCTAAAAAGATTCAGAAATGCCGTGTGACTCAGACACAAAAGGGATAAGCTGATTGGCTAAAGATATTAAGTAAGATACATCACTCACTAATACACTGCCCATTCGAAAGAACGATTCGAGAACACGAAATTATGGACATACATATTAAGATACACTTGCACTGTCCATTCAAAAGAATCATTCAAGAACACGAACAAACGAAATTATGAACGGTCGAAGAAACGAAATTACGAACACACGCATGAAAATACGAACATGCAAAATTACAAACAGACAAAGGATTGAAAATACGAAATGCTAATCATTCGTTATACTTTAGTAAATAAACCCCATTGTGTACTTAATAGTGGGGTATGCCTGTACTGTAGATGTCATTTTCTTTCTTTTACTGTTTCGGAGCTTTGTGTTTTCGTAAGTTTGTCCGTTCGTAAGTTCGTATTTTCGCGTGTTCATTATTTCGCTTATGTGTAATTTCGTAATTTTCGTATTTTGGTTCTTTCAGCTATTCGGATGTGAGAATACTAACAAAATTGTACGAAAATCTATTCGTTACGAACCAAATCGCACATGTCTACAGATCACTGAGGGAACCATGAATGCCAACATGTACTGTGATATGCTGAAGCAGAGCATGATCCCCTCCCTTCAGAGACTGGGCCGCAGGGCAGTATTCCAACATGATAACCACCCCAAACACACCTCCAAGATGACCACTGCCTTGCTAAAGAAGCTGAGGGTAAAGGTGATGGACTGGCCAAGCATGTCTCCAGACCTAAACCCTATTGAGCATCTGTGGGGCATCCTCAAACGGAAGGGGGAGGAGCACAAGGTCTCTAACATCCACCAGCTCTGTGATGTCATCATGGAGGAGGGGAAGAGGACTCCGGTGACCACCTGTGAAGCTCTGGTGACCTCCATGCCCAAGAGGGTTAAGGCAGTGCTGGAAAATAATGATGGCCACACAAAATATTGACACTTTTGGGGCCCAATTTGGGCATTTTCACTTAGGGGTGTACTCACTTTTGTTGCCAGCGGTTTAGACATTAATGGCTGTGTGTTGAGTTATTTTGAGGGGACAGCAAATTTACACTGTTATACAAGCTGTACACTCACTACTTTACATTGTAGCAAAGTGTCATTTCTTCAGTGTTGTCACATGAAAAGATAGAAGAAAAGATTTACACAAATGTGAGGGGTGTACTTACTTTTGTGAGATAATGTACTGTTGCTATTAAAAGTATTGTTGCTATAAATTGCTATTATTATTTTATGGTGATATTAGGATGTCTTCATTGTAAAATAACTGACAGGTCTACTTTAAGTCTAGCAGCCATGCTTGGGTCAGGCGTCGTTGTCTATTATTTTTCCAGATATCTTTATTGCGATATTTTTGGGTTTCTCGTTGAGTACAAAGTATCCCTCCCCCCCCCTCCCCCCAGTCCACTCCTCTCTTCTCTTCCTCATTGAAATGCAGCTTTTGGCTGACAAACTATAGAGAACTGTAGGAGCCTCTGAGTAAGACACATAAAGCTGTGACAGATGAGATGATGGGGGATGGGGAGGGGGTTCTGCTCGCTCCGCTCTGTTCGCGGGTTTTCGGCAGTCTGTTCACGAAAATCTCCCAGACTTCATAGCAGAGCTGCACACCCGGCGCAGGCTGATGGCACAAAATAATTGGAGTGCTGTGAACAGGAAAGTGAAGCTCCGCTACCCGAAACGACATTTGACTGACGATTTCCAGGAGTGTCAGCCGCCATCCGAACCGCTAATGAAATGCAGACACGCCGAGATTATTTATTTTAGGGGTGATCAGCCCTATATTGAATTTGAAGGGCGAGAAAAGCCTAAGCCTCAGGCTCACACCTATGCGTTTTTTGTGCACTTTGCAGTTTGCAGACATGCACTACAGTCCATTTAACATGGTTTCCTAAGGTAATGCATTCACATCTATGCGTGTTTCAGCCCGTGCGTCTTTGGAAAGGGTCAGGGACTTTGCCTTTAATAGACGTCAATGAACCCACACCAAAAAGCAAGTGTTGCGTTTTTTATGCGTCCCCCCCCCCCCCTCCATAACAAACTGTGAATAGCTGGTTGTTAACCATTTAAGACCAGGCCTCTTTTTTAGAGTGTTGCTTACAAGTTAAAAAATATTTTTTTTGCTAGAAAATTACTTAGAACCCCCAAACATTATACATTTTTATTCCTAACACCATAGAGAATAAAGCGGCGGTCGTTGCAATACTTTCTGTCACACCGTATTTGCGCAGCAGTCTTACAAGCGCACTTTTTTTTAAAAAAATACACTTTTTTGAATTAAAAAATAAGACAACAGTAAAGTTAGCCCAATTTTTTTTTATATTGTGAAAGATAATGTTACGCCGAGTAAATTAATACCCAACATGCCACGCTTCAAAATTGCGCTCGCTCGTGGAATGGCGACAAACTTTTACCCTTAAAAATCTCCATAGGCGACGTTTAAAAAATTCTACAGGTTGCATGTTTTGCATTATAGAGGAGGTCTAGGGCTAGAATTATTGCTCTCGCTATACCGATTGCGGCGATACCTCACATGTGTGGTTTGGACATGGTTTTCATATGGTGGGGCTACTCACGTATGCGTTCGCTTCTGCACGCGAGCTCGGTGGGACGGGGCGCGTTTACATTTTTTTTTCTTATTTATTTTACCTTTTATTTTTTATTTTTACACTGTTCTTTAAAAAAAAAATGTGTGTCACTTTTATTCCTATTACAAGGAATGTAAACATCCCTTGTAATAGAAAAAAAAAGCATGACAGGACCTCTTAAATATGAGATCTGGGGTCAAAAAGACTTCAGATCTCATATTTACACTAAAAAGCAATTAAAAAAAAATGGTCATTTAAAATAATTATTTTTAAAAAATGGCCCTTTAAGAGCTATGGGTGGAAGTGACGTTTTGACATCGCGTCCGCCCTGCAGTGTCTTGGAGACGGGTGGGGGTCGTCTTCCCCTCACTCGTCTCCATGCACAGCCGATGTATGGAGACGAGTGAGGATCCGATTGCCTCTGCCGCTGCCGGTGGCTCCGGTAAGCGGCGGAGGGCACCGGATCACGGTGGGCGGGCCTCTCCTGCCACCGATAAAAGTGATCTCGTGGTGAATCCGCCACAGAGACCACTTTTATCTTGTAGTTGACCGCCGGCCGAACACGGGGATACTGGGGTTATGGCAGCTAGCTGCTGCCATAACAACGATATCCATCCTCAAAGTGAGGACGTATATCGGCGGTCGGCAAGTGGTTAAGGAGCAGGCGGCTGCCACATCCTTAACAACCGATGAGTCATCAGCATCCCCCTGGCCGATGAGGTCACAAGGGGGCTGGGTCACCCAGTGACATCAGCAGGTGACCCTGTTTTTTTTTTTCTTCTTTTTTTCGGGTCGGCGGTGGTGGTAGGCGGTGTGATGGATGATGGATCTACATCAGGGTGGCATTGTTTTTTATTTTTGTTTTTTAAATAAAGGATTTGTCAAAAACTGCCTACTGACTATGTACCCCATACTCACTCTCATGGGGGGGGGTTGCTCGGATCTGGGGGCCCCGTTGTTAAAGGGGGCTTCCAGGCTCCGATAAGCCCCTCACCTGCAGACCCCCACAACTATCGGCCAGGGTTGAAGCGAAGAGGACCTTGTCCCCATCGACATGGGGACATTCTTTTTCCTTTGGAGGTCCTTTTTTTTCCCACAAATAGAGCTTTCTTTTGGTGGTATTTTATCACCTCTGCGGTTTTTATTTTTTGCGCTATAAACAAAAAAAGAGTGAAATTTTGAAAAAAAACAATAATATTTTTTACTATAATAAATATCCCAAAAAATAATTAAGAAAAAAGAAACATCTTCATCAGTTTAGGCCAATATGTATTCTTCTTCATATTTTCGGTTAAAAAAAAAAATCACAATAAGCGTATATTGATTGATTTTTGAGCAAAAGTTTTAGCGTCTCCAAAATAGGGGATACATTTGTAGCACATGGAGGTTAGGCAGGGATGCGCCTCACAAATTTACTTGCCAGGAGTAGTTATCCTGGTTGATTAGAGATCTATTGATTCCTCCCTAGGTTTGGTCTGGTTGCACTTGTCTCTACTATCACTAGGTGGCTGGGCACTTGGTGGTGCTAGATATGAGAAGAGCAAAGTCAAGTTACGGGTATGTGGGTAGCTCAGCCAATGGGCAGGGGTTTCTTTGAATCTCTTGGCCTGCTATATATTCGGGTGGATTCAGGTGATCTGTGCTCTGTGCCCCCTGGATGGCTGTCTGGATGGACGTGTGTCGTGTTGCCCCAGGATGCTGGCCGAGTTTGGGCCTTTCCCGGGGGCATCTGGCTGCTAGACTGTCTGAGGGCCTATCCAGAAGCATGAGAGCAGCGCAGGGTTGGGATTGCGGCTTGCAGTCCAACCAGAAGTGACGGTTCTGCCCGCTGGAGAACCTGTCGTCGTCGAAGGTAGAAGGGAAGCTGTCGTCACTAAGGGACCATCCACCTTATAACCAGGGACCACAGTGAGTAACTGAATCAAGTACCGGAGCAGTATTGTCACCGAACGGGCACGGTGGAGAATTAGGAAACTTCAGGCGGTGATCAAGCCAGGGACCCAACCAGCAGAGGTGACACTTGCAGAGCAGCCTTATGTGTCAAGCCAGGGACCGAGCAGGCCAGTGGGGTGAAGCTTGAGAAGTATCTGGAGTTCCAGGGGGGTGGGACAAAGGGACGGTGCACAGAAGTGGGTAGGGGGTGTGGCCAAGGGATGGTGTACAGGGGTGGGTAGGGGGTGGGACCAAGGGACAGTGCTTAGAGGTGGGTAGGGGGTGGGACCAAGGGACAGTGCTCAGAGGTGGGTAGGGGGTGGGAACAAGGAACAGTGCTCAGAGGTGGGTAGAGTGTGGGAACAAGGGACGGTGCTCTGAAGTGGGTAGGGGGTGGGACTAAGGGACGGTGCTCAGAGGTGGGGAGGGGTGGGACCAAGGGACGGTGCTCAGAGGTGGGTAGGGGTGGGACCAAGGGACAGTGCTCAGAGGTGGGTAGGGGGTGGGACCAAGGGACGGTGCTCAGAGGTGGGTAAAGGGTGGGACCAAGGGACGGTGCTCAGAGGTGGGTAAAGGGTGGGACCAAGGGACAGTGCTCAGAGGTGGGTAGGTGGTGGGACCAAGGGACGGTGCTCAGAGGTGGGTGGAGGGTGGGACCAACGGACGTTGCTCAGAGTTGGGTAGTGGGTGGCACCAAGGGACGGTGCTCAGAGGTGGGAAGGGGATGGACCAAGGGATGGTGCTCGGGGGTGGGACCAAGGGATGGTGCTCATGGTGGGTAGGGGGTGGGACCAAGGGATGGGGCTCAGGGGTGGGACCCAGGGACAGTGCTCAGTGGTGGGTAGGGGGTGGAGACAAGGGGTGGCTTGAAAGAGGGGAATACCTAGTCTCTGAGAAAAAAAGCCCTGATTGTAAATATATAATTTTTAATACAAACAGTGGAAGTGCCTTGGCATCAGCATTTTGTAGTCCCTCTACAGCAGACTGGGAGAGGGAGAGGCGGGACAACAAGACAATCAGCAGACAAGGGGCATGTTGACAGGAGAAGAGAGCAGAATGACAGCCAGATGAGCTCATCAGTCTGCTGCTTCTCCTTGCACTGTCCAATCGCAGGTTGAGGGGAGGGACAAGACCCGAAGCAGACAGAACTGTGCTGTGTAGCAGAGCAGTGTAAATCTCAGGACTGGATGTACAGAATTGTAAATCCTGCTGCAGGTAAAGCTTCTCCCCTGTATATATTTCTTTGGTGTATTTAGCACTTTGCTGGGAGTTCAGCTTTATCAGTTCTTTTATATAAACCAATTTGTAATTCAATGACACGCACCGCGAGGAGGTGGAAACTCCCCCCGCGATTTCCCCCGACTCCTTTTATTTTACCAAAGTGGCCCGATCGCTAACGATGTCCCCGGCCCCGCCCTTTCCTTTCATAATGGGGCCTCTCAATTCTGCAGATCATTTCTTTTGCTAATAAATTTTGAGATGATAAAAAAAAAAAACGGTTTGCTTGTAATAATTTTCGGATGAGTAGTGAAATGTGGTGAGACGCTCGCCGCCGGATGAATTATTCATGGCGGCCCCTGTAGAGAGTGACAGAGACTTCAAAACGCCCATCTTACCATTGCGGCTGTTGAGCTTGGCGTTGCCGTGGCTGAAGAGCTGCGAGGAGCTGTCAAACGCCGTGTGCGGCAGCGCGGAAACCAGGGGGTCATCGCAATTATCTGCAGCGGAGGGAAAAAAAAAGACAGGAAAATCGTCAGCGGAGCGCTAATCATCCAACATGGACAACATCAAGTACAGACAATGCGTGTGAGCGGATACGGGAAAAACACGAATATTGAATATCGTATTGCGTTATACAGCGTCAGGGATCAATGGGTCTTGGGTAGTAAATTGAGCAGCCTTGTTCAACAACAGAAATAGAAAATATATGCATTCCTGCGCTATTATGTGAATAATAATAATATAACTGCTGCAAACACCAAATAAGGGTCAATTCATACACAGAAATGTTATACAAGATTGCTGGTGCTGCGTTGTTAAACAAACAATAAAAGTAACCTGAACTTCCTACAATATTAAGAAGCAGTATGCAATGATGTCTAAAGGTACACGTGCAAAATAAATAGAAATTACATAGATAAACGGCAACACATAGATAGTGTAAAAAACTCTTCAGCTAAAAGTACTAATACAGTGACTGTCCGTCCCTACGCGTGTCGTCATGGTCACGTGACTTCATCAGGGGTGGAAGTCACGTGAGCGCAAAGAGACGCGTAGGGACGGACAGGCACCAAAACTGATGTTTGCATACGAGCTCGCCGCTTGTGGAGTTTTGTTTATGTGTTTGTATGAAATGCGAGTATGTTTATCACTTGTTTTATAAATAATACTTATTTGTTTTTTACATACTACACTATCCGGAATCCTCCCCTTTCTTCTTTACTATACTACCTACTGGGAGAAAAAGACCACTTATGATAATAGATCCACGCTATTGGCCCAGGAGTATCCACAAGTGGCGAGTTCATATGCAAATGTCAGTTCTGGTGCCTGTCCGTCCCTATGGGTGTCGTCACATGGCTTCATCAAGGGTGGAAGTCACATGACCGTGACGACACGCGTAGGGAAGGACAGGCACCAGAACTGATGTTTGCATATGAGCTCGCCGCTTGTGGAGTTTTGTTTATGTCTTTGTATTCAATGCGAGTACGTTCATCGCTTGTTTTATAAATAAAAGTAATTTGATTTTTACATACTACACTATCCGGAATCCCCCCCTTTTTTCCTTCCTATACTACCTACTGGGAGAAAAAGACTACGTATTATAATAGATCCACGCTATTGGCCCAGAAGTATCCACGAGCGGCGAGCTTGTATGCAAACGTCAGTTCCAGTGCCTGTCCATCCCTACGCGTGTTGTCACGGTCACGTGACTTCATCAGGGGTGGAAGTCACGTGAGGACACGCGTAAGGGACGGACAGGCACCCGGAACTGACGGTTGCATACGAGCTTGCCGCTGGTGGAGTTTTGTTTATGTGTTTGTATGAAATGCGAGTACGTTCATCGCTTGTTTTATAAATAACAGTCATTTTATTTTTACATACTACACTATCCGGAATCCTCCCCTTTCTTCTTTCCTATACTACCTACTGGGAGAAAATGACCACTTATCATAATAGATCCACGCTATTGGCCCAGGAGTATCCACGAGCGGTGGGCTCGTATGCGAACGTCAGTTCCAGTGCCTGTCCATCCCTACGTGTGTCGTCACGGTCAGGTGACTTCATCAGGGGTGAAAGTCATGTGACCGTGACGACACGCGTAGGGACGGACAGGCACCCAAAACCGTCGTTTGAAAATGAGCTCGCCTCTCGTGGAGTTTTGTTTATGTGTTTGTATGAAATGCGAGTATGTTCATCGCTTGTTTTATAAATAACAGTCATTTTATCTTTACATACTACACTATCCGGAATCCTCCCCTTTCTTCTTTCCTGTACTACCTACTGGGAGAAAATGACCACTTATCATAATAGATCCACGCTATTGGCCCAGGAGTATCCACGAGCGGTGGGCTCGTATGCGAACGTCAGTTCCAGTGCCTGTCCATCCCTACGTGTGTCGTCACGGTCAGGTGACTTCATCAGGGGTGAAAGTCATGTGACCGTGACGACACGCGTAGGGACGGACAGGCACCCAAAACTGTCGTTTGAAAATGAGCTCGCAGCTCGTGGAGTTTTGTTTATGTGTTTGTATGAAACGCGAGTACTTTCATCTCTTGTTTTATAAATAAAAGTCATTTGGTTTTTACATACTACGCTTTCCGAAATCCTTCCCTTTCTTCTTTCCTATACTACCTACTGCGAGAAAAAGACCACTTATCATAATAGATCCACGCTATTGGCCCAGGAGTATGGTATGAAGAAGCAAGCCATGTGAGCACTGATTTCTATTGTTACACACATGTGGTTGCCTCATCACCGTAAGGCTAAGAGGCCATTTCTACTAGTGTGTTTTTCCACGAAGAGGAGATCATTTATTATCGGCACTTTGCGGTCGTTGCACAGAAGAGACTTTATTGCTTTTTTGCACTTTGCACATTGTTCCATTCATGGGAGAAGCAGATGGTGTCGTGGTCGGGATTCGAACCAGCGAGCTTCTTGCTGCGAGTGCTAGCCACTACTCCACTCTGCTTTTATTGTATATTTAACAGCGCAGCACCAGCTATCATTTAACAACAACAGTCCTAGGGGAAACACCTAATAATAATAATAATAATAATAATAATAATATAAATAATAATAATACAAAAATTTAAAAAAAAGCTTTCCATTTTCATTACACAACCTATTTTAGACCCGATGATGTCATCACTGGGTCTCTGTGCTTCTCTAAGCAATGCAGGCAGATTGTGGCCAGTGGAAGCGGCCAGCAGGGGGCCGTACAAAGCTTTCTGAAAACATCCCAGCCCCCCCCCCCCCCCCCCTGCCTCAGTACTCCTCTCCAGAGCCCGCAGTCCTGATGCAAGCAGTGGGCTGCCCGCTACTTGCATAAAACTAGAAGCCTGTGTGCATCAACTCTTGTAGGGCTGCTCTATCCTAATGTGGGGCTTAACATTTTCACTGCCATAAGCCTCCAGTTTAGGAGGCAGGATGGGGGGTTAACACTTTCACTGCTATGACAGCCAATATAAGAGGGGTTAACTTCCACTGTTATGACCATTAATACAGGGGGGGGGGTTGAGAGTTTAACTTGCGATGACCCTCAATGCAGGGGAGGGGCATGGGGGGTTCACTTTTACTGCTATGACCCCCATATCAAGAAGGGCAAGGGGGTTAACTTTCACTGCCACTATCAATGTAGGGGGGGGGGGGGGTCACTGTCACTGACCATTAATGCAGGGGATGGATGGGGGTCAACTTTCACTGCCACTATCAATGTAGGGGGGGGGGGGGGTCACTGTCACTGACCATTAATGCAGGGGATGGATGGGGGTCAACTTTCACTGCCACTATCAATGGGGAGGGGGGGGTAAATTTCCCTGTCACTGAGCACCAATGCAGAGGAGGCATGGGGGTTAACTTTTACTGCCAATGATATCAATGCAGGGGAGGGATGGGGGTTCACTTTCACTGCTATGACCCCCAGTTCAGGAGGGATGGGGGGGTAACTTTCACTGCCACTGACCACCAATGTGTGTTAATATTAGTTAGTATTGACACTAATGTCGGGGTGTATTCAGTGTGTGCGGCGCCCCCTAGAAGTGTCGGGGGGCCCTCTATCATTTTCCAGGTGCCCCCCCCCCCCCCCCCCCCCCCGGGGTTTACACTCCAGTGATGTCTCCAGACTTATTCCCGAAGGTGAGAATACAGACGCAGGAAAACATTTCATCGCCAGGAAGTCACAGATTTCAACAAAGTTCAGATTAGTATTTATTAGACGGAGCTGAGAAAGTGATCAGACTGCGTGTTCATTGGAGGACAGCCGTACATTAATCCCTCCCCCCCTCCTCCGCTGCATTTCATGTTACCTCTAGAGGGCAGCACTCTCCCCTACTACCCTGCAAATAGGAGCTGACCCAATCACCAGTCAGTGAGCAGACACTATGAGACACATCTCTGTGTTCCTACAATTCATTGTCTTTAATTGAGGCAGATATACGGGCCCTGCAAAGCTGGATAATTAGAATGATTCAGCGAGTATGAAAAAAAAATACTTCCTGAAATAAATGTGACAACCATCCTAATTGGGTGGGGGGTGGGGGAGGGCGGGGTCACTAGGATTGTAAAGGACCTGGGGAACCCTTGGGTATGCTGCAGGGGGGGAAATAGCATCCTCGGGGGTGTGGCCATATCACACTGAACAGTGAGGACGGCTTAACCCGCCTACACTGAGCTGACAAATGTATGAAGCCGTGCTGGAATAAGGTCCTCTAGAGCCCATGGTGAACAAGCTAAACTGTACCCCCCCCCTCTAAGATGCATGAGCATTATGTGTCAGCAAAAATCCCCCCCCCCCCCTGCCAAAACACTGAGTTTTAACCAGCATAATTATCCCCTAAGCATAATTGTCTCTCCCTTCTCTGAGCTGGCCACTCAGCTGCCAGCTAATTGCCAGTTCCCATTCCTCCACAGGTACTCAGCTGTTGATGATATCCTGCTCGTTAGTCCTGCCTACTTAAGCCGTCCAGCCCAGAGGATCTCTGCCTTCGCCTTGGTCAACATCACAGAAACCATCTCCTGCGATCCTGTTCAAGACTTGCTTTGCTGACATCCCTTCTGGCTCCAGATCCTGCTTGCTGTTCCACTACATTGATCCCTGACTTCTGGCTTGGCTGACTATCCATTCCGGTTACTGAACTCTGGCTATGTTTTGACTACGTTTGTTCTTTTCACTTTTATTATTAACCACTTGACATCCGGAGGCCGTCATATGACGGCCTCCACTTTCAGGGCTTATATCTGAATGATGTCTGAGGCTACAGACATCATTCAGATACCGGCATTTTCAGCCGGCGATTCCGTACACCATGAGAACGATCATAGCGGCTGTTCCGCCGCTTGATCGTTCTTACGGGCGGCGGGAGGGGACACCCCCCCCTCCCGCCGCCCTCCGGTGCTACTACCGACTCACCTCAGCGATCGGTGAGTCGGATAGCGGATCCGCCGGCGCCGGATGTTCACCATAGAGATTTCCGGCGGACCAGATGGTCGCCGGAGTCTCTATGATCGTTCGGAGGCCGGGCGCGATGTTATGACGTCACGCCCGGCCTCTGCATTCAAAAAAACGGCGCCGCTTCGGTTGTGAAGCGGCGATCGTTTTATTTTTTTTTTTTATTTTAGGCTTCCCAGCCTAGAGGTGAGATGTGGGGTCTTATTGACCCCATATCTCACTGTAAAGAGGACTGATCGTGTCATATTCCTATTACAAGGGATGTTTACATTCCTTGTAATAGAAATAAAAGTGATCAAAAAAAAAAATATTTTTTTAAAGTGTCAAAATAAAAAATTTTAAGTAAAATTAACAATAAAAAAAAAAAAAAAAAATTTTTAAAGCGCCCCTGTCCCCGTGAGCTCGCACGCAGAAGCGAACGCATACGTAAGTCCCGCCCACATATGAAAACAGTGTTCAAACCACACATGTGAGGTATCGCCGCGAACGTTAGAGCGAGAGCAATAATTTTGGCCCTAGACCTCCTCTGTAACTCAAAACATGTAACCAGTAAAAAATTTTAAAGCGTCGCCTATGGGCATTTTTAAGTACCAAAGTTTGGCGCCATTCCACGAGCGTATGCAATTTTGAAGCGTGACATGTTAGGTATCTATTTACTCGGCGTAACTTCATCTTTCACACAATGCAAAAAAATTTGGCTAACTTTGCTGTTTTGTTTTTTTTTAAGCATGAAACTGTTTTTTTTCCAAAAAAAACGCGTTTGAAAAATTGCTGCGCAAATACCGTGCAAGATAAAAAGTTGCAATGACCGCCATTGTATTCTGTAGGGTCTCTGCTAAAAAAACATATATAATGTTTGGGGGTTCTATGTAATTTTATAGCAAAAAAATGGTGATTTTTGACATGTAGGAGCGAAGTGTCAGAAATGGCCCGGATATGAAGTGGTTAAACACGTGGGATTTAACTGTACTTCTGTCTCGGCCTGATTTCATGGTTTCTGATACTCTCCTCCCAGCACTAATCTGCCCCCTGCTGAAATTCCCCCTCCCAGAACACATCTTTGCCCTCCCATCCCCCACATCCCCCCCAGCACAAATGCCCCCCCCCCCACACCCAAAAAAAAACACCCCTCCTAGCACACACAAATCTTCTACCCCTAACATTTTCCATCCAAGTACACATCCCCACCCCCTCTCCCCACTCTAAATCTCCCCTCCCAGCACAAATCCTCCCTCTCCAAATTTCTCCTCCTAGCACCAATCCCTCCAATCATTCCTATTAGAACAAATCCCCCCCCCCCCCAATCCCCCATCCCAGCACAGCCCCCCCCATGTCCCCCTCCTAGTACAAATCCCCCCCCCCGAAAAAAAAATCCCCCTAGCACAATTGCATACCTCCCAACATTTTGAAATGGGAATGAGGGACACCTTCTAGCAAACGTATGTAGGCATAGGACACGCCCCCTGCCACACCCCCTTAAAGGAGAATTAACCAAAAAAAAAAAAAAAGGTTAATTAAATCCACAAGGGATTTTTTTACCACTACTATTCCTTTATATTGGCTTTTAAAATTTACAAATGCAGCAATTTAGAATTTGGATGAAAGGTTTAGCGCTGGGAAACACTTTTTGAAAGATAAAAAGTGCATTTTATATACAACTATATAGATCAGACCAAAATGAGGGACAAATGGAGGGGGAAAGAGGGAATCCCAAATCCGGGACAGTTGGGAGCTATGCAATTCCCTTCCCCCTCTACTATATCACCTCTTCTAGCACAACCCCCCCCCCAATGCCCCCTCCCAACACAGATCCCCCCTAAATCACCACTCCTAGCACACCCTCCAAATGTCCCCCCCTAGTTCAATTCTTACCCCCAGCTGTGGCCAGGGAAGAAGCTAATGGAGCGCAATATGCTTCAATGGAGGGAACGTGAGACATTAGAGCTTTAAAAGCTCTCCTTAAAGGGAACCTGTCACAACAAAAAATAGTGGCACATGGGGGACTTTGGGTCCCCTATGTGATGAAAAAAATACAGCTACACCCCAAGCACCTAAACCAGGGTAGGCAGTACGGGCAGGCCGGACAACACATCTGAACTTCGCTGGCTTGCTTCCGGGTTTTGGGCGCGCCCCCCCCTCCGATGACCGATGCTGTGATCGGACCCAACACGAGTTTGGCAGCAGATTTCGGACCATAATTTTGTCGGAGGTCAGCTAATACGACGGCTGTGTCCAATCACACACAGAGTTCTGTGTTTACAAACAGTGAACGGCGATCTGGCTGTTTCTTCTCCCCGGAAAAAAGGGAGAAGAAACAGCCAGATTAGTAACTGAAAGCACACAGTTAGGCAACCCCTTGATTTCCCCTAGATGTTAACCCCTTCCCATCCCGTGTCATTAGTACAGTGTACAGTGTATAGTATTATCACTGATCACTGCATTAGTGTCATTAGCGACATCAGCGTCAGTTAGTGTCAGATTGCCCAACGGGCTATCACAGTCCCAATATAAGACGCTGGTCGTCGCCATTACTAGTATAAAAAAAAAATTCCATTATCTATATACAATAGTTTGTAGACGCTATAACTTTCACGCAAACCAACCAATATAGGCTTATTGGGATTTTTTTTACCAAAGACATGTAACAGAATACATTTTGCCCTAAATTCATGAAGAAATTTGATTTTATTGGATATGTTTTAACCAATTCATACCCCGCCCATAGTCAAATGATGTCCGCAGGAGGGACCTTCCATCCTGGGCGGGCGTCATATGACGTCCTGGGCTTCCCGGCCGTCTAGGGGGCGAGCGACCGCCGCGTCACTCGGGAGCCGCAATGTCGGCTGGGCACCCGCGATTGCCGGTAACAGAGTCGGGACGTGGATCTGTGTGTGTAAAGATCCACGTCCTGTCAGGGGAGAGGCGACTGATTGTGTGTTCCCAGTACAGAGGAACACGGATCGGTCTCCTCCCCTTGTGAGTCCCCTCCCCCTACAGTTAGCATCACTCCCTAAGACACACTTAACCCCTTTGATCGCTCCCTAGTGTTAACCCCTTCCCTGACAGTGACATTTACACAGTAATCAGTGCATTTTTATAGCACTGATCACTGTATGAATGACAATGGTCCCAAAAATGTTTTCAAAAGTGTCCGATGTGTCCGCCATAATGTCACAGTCATGATAAAAATCACAAATCACCGCCATTACTAATAAAAAAAATAATAATAATAAAAATGCCATAACTCATCCCCTATTTTATAGATGCGATAACTTTTGCGCAAACCAATCAATATACGCTTATTACGATTTTTTTTTACCAAAAATATGTAGAAGAATACATATCGGCCTAAACTGAGGAAAAAATGTTTTTTTATATATTTATTTATATATTTTTTGGGGATATTTATTATAGCAAAAAGTAAAAAATATTGCTTTTTTTTCAAAATTGTCGCTCTTTTTTTTGGGGGACCAGCGACACCAATACAGTGATCAGTGCCAAAAAAATGCACTGTCACTGTACTAATGACACTAGCTGTGAAGGGGTTAACATCAAGGGCGATCAAAGAGTTAGGTGTGCTGCTAGGGAGGTGCTTTCTAACTGTGTGAGGGATGAACTGACTGCAGGAAGAGATACATCTGTGTTTCTGATTAGCAAGAACACAAGATCTCTCTCTTCCTCTGTGACAGAACGGCGCTCTGCCTTGTTTACATAGGCAGACCGCCATTCTGCCTGTCCAGAGGATGATCGCGGGTGGCCGCCAGCCATCGCGGCTGCCAGATTGGCTCCCGCTGTGTCCAATCACAGCAGGAGCGGGACATTTTTACCGGCGCACTTGAGAAATGATGAGCCGCACGGCTGGCCATAGAGGTTCCCAGAGACCAGATTGTCTCTGATCTCCTCTATGGCCATCGCGGCTGCCGGACCCGCTAATTGACCGGCGCACTTTAGAAACGACGGGTTGCATGGCTAGCCATAGAGGTTCCCAGAGACCAGACTGTCTCTGATCTCCTCTATGGCCATCGCGGTGGCCAGACTCGCTGATTGGCTCCAGCTGTATCCAATCACAGTGGGAGCGGGTCTCCGGCGGCGCGTGCGCGTGCCCCCCAGACCCATAAGACAAAACATCATAAAGGGTGCGGTGTTTCTCGGACTCGCCATTTTTACCGGCGCACTTTAGAAACGACGGGTCGCACGGCTGGCCATAGAGGTTCCCAGAGACCAGATTGTCTCTGATCGTCTCTATGGCCATTGCGGCTGCTGGACCCACTGATTGGCTTCCGCTGTGTCCAATCACAGCTGGAGCGGGTCTCTTACGGCGTGTGCGCACGCCCCTCAGACCTGGTAGACAAAACAACGTACAGGAACGTTGTTTCACGCACCTGGGCTGCCCTGCCACGGTAAATGTGCGGTGGGCGGTCCGGAAGAGGTTAAAGTATTGCAGCGCTTAATAAAAAAAAGACCCAGTCATGAAGGGGTTAAAACCTTCCGGAGCTAAAATGGTTAAACAAGCAAAAAAAAAAAAAAAAACATGCAAAAATTGGCTCTGGCAGCGGCTGCTTGTTGGCTGGTATTGCCCAATCAGAGGGCAGGGTTTCTTGCAGGCCAGAGGAGCCTCTCGCTCACAGTTGTGTTACTTTCCAAAACAAGGGGGAGCTCTAACCACCACTTCAATTCTTGGAAGCGCTAAGCAAGGAACATTTGTTCTCGGCACGCACCTACAGAAGTGTGGAATTGTTAGCAAGCTTTTCTATCACCCCACTGGCAGATGCTGACAACAGACGCTTGAAAATATACTTCCCAGCAGCGGGAGGCAAATAAATACATATACACTGAGATTTTATTTTACATGGGCTTTTATTTTTTGTGTTGTTAAAGTGTTTCTTTTTTCGTCGTCTTGTTTTGTACCCGCGGCTCCAGCAGACAAGCTGAATGATGTATTCTTTCCGAGACAGAAAAGGAAAAATGTTGTGCTGAGCCAAACCAAAAATAATGTAAACAACAAAAGGAAAGCAATGAAAGCATTTCAATGTATTTCCATGAATTGGATTCTCTTAAAGTGGAACTTCATTCGCTCAGTCATCGTGAACGACTTTTAATCCTTATGCTGCTAGTATTAGTACATAGGTAGGAAGGTATATGATATATCATCCACATGCCGACCAACAATACATACAGTGGAACCTCGGATTACGAGCATAATCTGTTCCAGGAGAATGCTAGTAATTCGTTCTGCATTGACTTCTATTGCGTGCAATCCCGCATGTGGCCAGAGGTGGGGGGGGCGCCGGAGAGCCTCGGAAACACTCGAGGACAGCTCGGCTGAACTTGGAAACCCTCAAATAGGCTCGTAAACACTCGGGAACGGAGTATTGAGTCCGAGTGTGTCCAAGTATTTCCGAGTGGATCCGAGTATTTCCGAACCGTTCCGAGTGTCACCGGCGCTCCCGCACCTCTGGCCAAATGCGGTACTGCACACCTCATTAGCTTGAATTCTGCTCATTTTGCAAGACAACACTTGCAAACCAAGTCAGGAATTTTTTAAAAAAGTTGCTCGTCTTTCAAAACGCTCGCTAACCGCGTTACTCGTTAACCAAGGTTCCACTGTATATGCATATATATATATATATATATATATATATATATATATATATATATATATATATATACGTTGCAGCTTGCAAGTGGTTTACCGGGGTTATGGAAGAAGATATCAGCTAGACATGTGCAATTCGTTGCGTTCCGAATTCATTTTTTTAACAAATTTCAACAAATTCGTTAATTCGGAAATATCCCAATTAACGAAAACCTGTTTATCTAATTTTTACGAATATTCGTAAATTTGAATATTCGAAAACCCGGAAATGTGAAAATCTGAAATAATAACTAACTAGTAATAATTTGTGTCAATAGGGCAGTGGGCGGGGTCAGTAGTTTTTATTTTTATTATTTTATTTAATATTTTTTATTTTTTACAATTTTTTTAGGAGCCCCGTTAGGGGGCCTTGGTGAAATATTAGGTGTTTTAAAGGGCAATCTGCGCCACATGGGGAGATTAGGGTGTGCCCAGGCACTAGACATGTGCAATTAGTTTCATTGTAAAACCTTTTTTTTTAACGAATTTCGACAAACCCGTTTAACGAATATTCGTAAATTGGAATATTTGAAAATTTGTAAATTCGTACATTCGTACATTCATAAATTCTTAAATTCGTACATTCGCACATTCGGAAATTCGTAAATTTGTAAATCTGAAATAATAATTACCTAATAATAACTTAACTTATACTAACTATTAAATTATAGGTATTGGAATTTCCTTTCAAACTTGACTGTTAGTGAACGTAACGAATAGGAATTTATCCGAAGTTACGAATTATCTGAAATAACGAATGTCGCATCTAAACAAATGGAACGTAACAAATTTAATAATAAATAATATTAAAAAATTTGTATTATTATTATTATTATTTATTATTATTAACAAATGAATAATAAATAACAATAGTAATAAAAACGTTTTATTATTAGTTATTATTAATTTGTTACGTTCCATTTGTTTAGATGCGACATTTGTTATTTTGGATATTTCGTAACTAGGGATGAGCCGAACACCCCCCGGTTCGGTTCGCACCAGAACCCGCGAACGGACCGCAAGTTCGCACGAACGTTAGAACCCCATTGACGTCTATGGGACTCGAACGTTCGAAATCAAAAGTGCTCATTTTAAAGGCTAATTTGCATGGTATTGTCCTAAAAAGGGTTTGGGGACCCGGGTCCTACCCCAGGGGACATGTATCAATGCAAAAAAAACTTTTAAAAACGGCCGTTTTTTCGGGAGCAGTGATTTTAATGATGCTTAACCACTTCAATACCAGGCACTTAGACACCTTCCCGCCCAGCCCAATTTTCAGCTTTCAGCGCTGTCACAATTTGAATGACAATTGCGCGGTCATGCCACACTGTACCCAAACAAATTTTTTATCATTTTGTTCCCACAAATAGAGCTTTCTTTTGGTGGTATTTGATCCCCTCTGCGGTTTTTATTTTTTGCGCAACAAATAAAAAAAGACAGAAAATTTTGAAAAAAAGCACGTTTTTCTTTGTTTCTGTTAAAATTTTTTGTAAATGAGTATGTTTTCTTCTTCAATGACGGGCACTGATATGGCTGCACTGACGGGCACTGATACGGCGGCACTGATGGGCACCGATGAGGTGGCACCAATGAGGTGGCACTGATGAGGTGGCACTGACGGGCACTGATGATGGGCACTGATAGGTGGCACTGATGCGCACTGATAGGTGGCACTAATGGGCACTGATAGGTGGCACTGGTAGGTGGCACTGATGGGCACTGATAGGTGGCACCGATGGGCACTGATAGGCGGCACTGATGGGCACTTGTAGGTGGCATTAATGGGCACTCGTAGGTGGCGTTGATGGGTAGTTATGGGTGGCACTGATAGTTGGCACAGATGGGCACGGATGGGCACTGATAGGTGGGCACAGATGGGCACAGATGGGCACTGACAGGTGGCACCGATGGACACTGATGGGTGGCACTGATGATTCTGATTGATGGCAGTGATGCCCCTAAGTGTGGCATTGCTGGGCATCACTGCAACATAATTGTGCCAATCAGTGCCCATTTGTGGGCACTGATTGGCACAGATTTGGCACTGACTGGGCACATGTGGATGGCCATGGGGTACATACCTGGCCATCCACATGTTTCCCTTCCCTGGTGGTCCTAGTGGCGATCCCTGGTGGTCCAGTGTGGTGATCTGCGGGGGGGCTGCGCTGATAAACAATCAGCGCAGACCCCCCCTGCCAGGAGAGCCGCCGATCGGCTCTCCTCTACTTGCGTCTGTCAGACGCGAGTGAGGAAGAGCC